>OY757019.1:75153477-75783307 GCA_963580285.1 Lucinisca nassula | reverse complement strand
GCTAACTCCTTGGCAACAGATAAGGTAAATATTTTGAGATAATTGAAGGGTAGTTTTCCTTATTTCTCCATATAAACCCATGTTGTGGGTACTCATTAGAACCGTCTAATGAATACCCACAACATAGGTTTTTATGGAGAATTAACAAAAACTAGCCTTCATTTATCACAAAATACTTCCCTTATCTGTTGCAATGCATGAGATGTGTTTTGTTCAAGCAAACATGCCAAAAGCTGGCATAGCATCCTATCATGGTCTATAGAGAAGTACTTTCTAGGGTTTGTTTTATGGTTAGTCATATATTGAAATGTATACGTGCACTGTGCCCTTATTTTGGCGTATATGGTTTTTGTTATTTTTATGCCTACAGGTGCAGGAGAATATCAGGTGCCTGTTCGGCTTGTGGTAGACAACTGTGGTATAACAAAAGTTGGTTCTGTAGATCAGATACAATCCGTATGTTGCAAAGTTGAGGAACTTGACTTGACAAAGAACAGAGTAGCAGACTGGTTGCATGTCAGTATCTAGTAACAGACTGGTTAAGTCTTGAATTACTTGTATAACAAAATGAGATGAACACCTGAAATATTGAGAAAACTAATTTTGAAGTCGATACCCATTAAAAACTGCAATGTGCAATGTAATGCTTCTTATGTCAATGTGCAATGTAATGCTACTTACACTGCAATGAAATGCTGCTTACACCAATGTTCAATGTAATGCTACTTATACCAATGTTTGATGGAATGCTACTTACATCAGTGAGCAATGTAATGCTACTTACACCAATGTGCATTATAATGCTAATGCACCAATGCACAATGTAATGCTGCTAACACCAACATACAATGTAATTCTATTTACACCAATGTGCCATCATGAAACTCTACTTACTCCAATGTGGTGTGAGTGAGTGTTTGAGTTGCACGTCCCACCAACAGCTAAAATCATACGGAGACGGGACCTCGGTTTAAAGACTCATCCAAAGTCTGGAGAAGCCTGGGATCGAGACTGCGATCCCTGGTTTACAAGGCGAGTAGCGTAACCACTACACCACGGAGGCTTCTACTCCAATGTGGAAAGTAATGCTTCTCACACCAGTGTGCAATGTAATGCTGCTTACATCAGTGTGCCATCATGATATTCTAATTACACCAATGTGCAAATGTAATGTTTTTTTACATTGATGTGCAATGTATTGCTACTATCATCAATACGTAACTAAAGTGAAACATGTCATAGTGGCCACCCCTTTTACACAATTAACCTGTTTTAAGTAAGCATGAATCAGTTCCTTGACAAGACGAATTCCTTAAGACACCCCTATTAAGCAAGCACCTGCCTTAGGTAAGCACATTTTGATTTCCCATTGGTACATTCTTACAATAGGTTGGACTGTAGCAATGTTCTGATTGCTTAAAAGTGTCGGCCACTATGGCAGGTCTTACTGTGCGTGATAAGATAAAATAAACCAGATGACCAATGTTCCTGAACTGCTCACCTGAGTGCCGAGTGTTTATGGAGCCATTTGTTTATTTCTTTGTTTGCTTGTATTTGATTTCTTCGGCCCAGGCAACACTATTTTAGGTCATTTTTAGCCAGTCCGTGTACCTATCCAAATTTTTACTGGGCAGGCTTACACATAAGCAGTTAACCAGTACAGTGCACATTCTTCCGCCAGAAACTGACAACTACCCTTCTTGAATCAGCGGAAGAGAGAGAATGACCAAAGAAAAGATTTTTTATCAATCTCCATGAAAGAATGTTGCCGACCCTGGCAGGTATCGAACCTGCGTCCTCCTGATCACCAGTCAGACACGCATCAGACTGAGCTACCGAGGCCAGTTTTAATTTTTTACAGTAAATTTACTGGAATGGAAATATCCATATTCAGAACTTCAGACACTCCAGGTGAAAGGGTTAACATGTTGATGCATGTTTCTCTTTTAGGTATTCACGATGGTACAATGTATTCCAATGCTACATTTCCTCAATTTGTCATTTAATCCATTAGACAATTCAACCTTTCCACTTGACTTCAGCCGAACATTTGAACGTGTTACAGTTCTAATATTGAATGGTACAGGGGTCTCATGGGAGGTGGTAGGCAAAGTGTTGTCATTTTTCAACAGGTGAGTCTCTTCAGCTGTAGAAACCAGAGGTCCAAAGATAATATTAGTTATTTTGATACTTGACCAGGAACATGGGATCACATAATCTGCCTGAGAACGATATTTGGCCGAGCTATTTCCTTCAGGCAGGGAATGTGATCCAGTTTGGAATATTATCATGAAATAGGGAATACCAGTCAACAAAGTTGTTTATTTGTTCATATCTATATATTTACAACCTCAGTGCATTTACAGAAAAAAATACTATAGTTAACTATAGGGACGCAATGTTGTTAATACCTCAATGAATGCACAGGCTCAGGCAAAGTCACATGATCGTTAAGTGATGTCAAAAATAAATTACGATTCTTTCCAATATGAGCCGGGGCACAGCATTTCCTACACCTTGCATGTATGCACAGCGAAGAATCAGATCAGCCTGCGCATCCATATAGTCTAAACAGGGACTTTTCTTGCTGCATGAAGGAGCATTGGGCCCTTAGCTTAGAGTGCACAATGAAGACTCTAATCAGACTGCATGGATGCACAGGCTGATCTGAGTCTTCGTTAGGCGCACTTGTCTTGTTGTAGGTTTTGTTATGCGCTGGCTCATATCATTGGACGATGAAGACTTTATGACAGTGACATCAACTGCGCTTTTTTGTCGTTAAAAGGAAAACTGCATGCAATTCAATCCTTGTTACAATTTTAGCCACCAAACTAGAATTTTTCGCTTCATAAAGGATAAAAATTTCTTACATGCTTTTCAATGAATGATAGATATTTTTCTCAAAATCAATATCTTCACGACAGTGAAAATATGATTTTTATTTTTCACTGTTTGTGAATTCGATGTATCCTCGAAAAATAACATTTATTCTCCGTGAAAAGTCAATAAGCTAAACCTTATCAATGTTTGACAGAAATTACGTCACACAGCTTTTCCAGTCATTCCGACGTTGATGACGTCACTTTTTTCACCTACGCAATGTAAATAATGCATGCGACGCCAGACAAGCTTAGCAATTGCGGACACTATTTAAGTGCAATTTTCAAGTGAACCGTTTGATAAAGTTACATTCCAAGCTGTTTTCCAGGTGCAAACTTTCACTTACACCCAATATTATACCCAGTTAACACGCTGAGCATCTCGAAATCGACACGAAATCGCTCTGGAAAAAGTTTGATCTCTGTGATGTTGTCTGACGCTCTGAAATTGTGTTACAAATTACAATTAAAAGCATGAAAGAAACAGAAAATTTGATTTTTTCATTGTAAGATCAATTTTTACTCATGAACACCAAAAGAAGTATTTTCAATCGTGGCTTCGCCATTCGTGAAAATACTTCTTTCGGTGTTTGTTCAGTGAAATAAAAATCAATCTTACACTGAAAAAATCAAATATCCTCTATGTTATTTAAATGTATAAGTAACAAAGGTAATTTATTTACTGTTCACTGAAGTACCGGGGTATGAACAATATCTGGCCAAGGGAAAAGTTTATATGTGAACCTCATGACCAAGTGTTGTTCATACTTCAATGAACTTTAAATATATTACATTTATTTCTTCACTAACCTTGTTCTACAATCCATACTGAATTAAGCAAGCACCTATTGGATAATTTAAATGTGCTTGCTTAAGCCAGATCCTTATTTAATACAGGATAGCTTCAATACATTTGCCTTTTTCTGACTGAATGCATGCTTGCTTAAAACAGGTTGTTTGCTTAATATGGGTGACCACTATGACAGGTTTTACTGGATACTCTACGCGATTTGGAATAAACTAGAACTTCATGAGCTGTGTAAAAATTTTTCCATATGTTAATATGGAAATAAACACGCAGGTAGACCAGGCTTGAAACAGGTGAGCTATGCAATTTGTGACAACTCTTGTTATATTAGAGCAGAAGTTCTACATTTTAAATCTCAAAGCTCACATTGCTTTCACTGTACAATATGGAAGCCCTGGAGGGGCTTCTAACTTCAACACTTCTGACTTCTAACTTCATGACTTCTTACTTCTAACTTCTAACTTCATGACTTCTTACGTCTAACTTCATGACTTCTTACTTCTAACTTCCGACTTCTAACTTCCGACTTCTGACTTCCCACTTCAAACTTCTTACTTCTAACTTCTAACTTCCGAGTTCTTACTTCCAACTTCATGATTTCTTACTTCTTACTTCATGACTTCTGACTTCCGACTTCTAACTTCCTACTTCTAACTTCTAATTTCATGACTTCTTACTAACTTCAAGTTTGAAGTGGGAAGTCAAAAGTAGAAAGTTAGAAGTCGGAAGTTAGTAGTAAGAAGTCATGAAGTAAGAAGTCATGAAGTTAGAAGTGGTGAAGTTAGGTCGGAAGTTCGAAGTCGGAAGTCAGAAGTCGGAAGTTAGAAGTTCGAAGTCGGAAGTCAGAAGTCGGAAGTTAGAAGTCGGAAGTAATAAGTCGGAAGTTAGAAGTCAGAAGTCGGAAGTCGGAAGTTAGAAGTTAGAAGTCGGAAGTAAGAAGTCAGAAGTGATGAAGTTAGAAGTCCCTCCAGGGCTTCCATAGTACAATGTATGTTCCTTTAAATTGCACAAATTTTGAGTATATTTTGTCGTTGTAAAAAATACATATAGTTAACATTACACAACAGGTCTAGTGGCACCTTTTCCTGTTATGTAGCTCTATATGAAATGCATCCCCAATTATCTGTTGAGGGACAGTGGCAGAATTTTACATTCAGTCGTTGTTTTCACTGTACAATCTCTTTGTAAAAAAATATGTGTAGCTAATATTATACAATAGGCATAGTGACTTCATTCCCTGTTAAATAGTCCTATATTAGCTGCGTCCCCTGTTATCTGTATAGTGGATGGGTATTCCTATTCATTTGATATAACTGCATAATATAGCTGCATTTTATATACAGCCGAATACTTTTCTGTTTTACAGGATAACAGAACTTCACTTGAGTCTGAACGGTTACGAGAGTGTTGAGCTTCCAGCAGATAGCAGCCATAGGTCTCTGAACAAACTCTATGTAAATGGCTGTAAACTGTCTCATTGGTCAGATATAGCCAGACTTGGCACATGCTTTCCAGCTTTAGAATCCCTGAATGTGATTAAATCAGACATTAAATCATTGGAAGAAGAGAGTATCAAGGATAGATTTCCTGTTTTGAAGAACCTGAACCTTAGTGGGAATCCTCTTGCATGCTGGGAGGAAATTGATAAATTCCAACTGTTTCCTTCTCTACAAAATCTACGTATTGCAGATGTGCCTTTTCTGCAGGTAAGTTGAAGATATTTAGAAACTTGGCCACAACAACCATAAAGGCGATCTTCCAGCAACTCCTAACAACTACCCAGAACACAGGTTTATTATTCTCAGTAAAACTGAGTCTGCTATTTTCGTTTATTTGATGTATTCTTTGCTTCCAAAGGATCTTACCATTCAGAGCTTAATTATGAAGAGAAAAGGAAAGTTCTAATGCACTTTGGTATGTAACGCAACGTCCGTTTGGATAACGTCAAACATTTGTGACAATATATTCTGTGATATTCTGCGATATATTGTTGGAAACCAGACTTCATCCTGAAAAGTTCCTTTTCATTGGTTGGTATTTGGTTTTATGCAGCTCATAGCACTTGCCATTTTGTGCAAGTAGGACAATTTTTTAACAAAATAAATGAATAAATGCATTAGAATAGGGATAACTGTATTTGGGGAGGTAAATCAACGGTTTTACAGTTGCAAATTATGTTTTATGGTGTGCTAACATGTCACCGTAAAATAAAAAATTTTACTGTAAAACCACCAATTTACCTCCCCAAATGACAATTTTTAATACAGTTATTTTCTGATTATTCTCATTACTACCCTTTATCTGGAACAAATTTACATCATGCATAGAATTACAATATCAACTACTATTGACTTACATGAACGAGGGAATAAGCCAGAGGGCCACAAGGGATGAATACGCCCTTGATTGGTCAAACTTTCTCTATTTTAAGCTGAGGGAGAAGTCAGTCTGTATAGGAAATATAAGCAAACATGAAATTTGGCCCAATGTTCTCTCTTTCTTTCTTGGTGAGAGAAGTGAGTTCTGCCAGCATTTCAAGGCTAGCTTGAACCCACTACTCATGCTTCATAGAACATTTTTGCACACTTAAATTCCTGCACCCAGTTGTTCAAAACTAACAACATCATAAGTTAACATATCATTAAAACTTTGTTTTTGTTTTGTTTCTTTGTTTGTATTGAAGTTTAACGGCCCAGTCAACACAATTTGGGTCATTTTTCAGCCAGTCAGTTTACATATCCACACTTTACATGGGCAGGCTCATACCTAAGGGGTTAGCCAGAAAGGGGTTAGCCAGTACGGTGCACATTCTTTCGCCAGAAACTTACAACTGCCTTTCTTGCATCAGCGGAAGGGAGAGAATGACCGTAGAAAAGATTTCATGATCAGTCACCAGGAAAGAATGTTGCCAACCCTGGCAGGAATCAAACCCATGTCCTCCTGATTACCATTCAGACGCGCATCTGACTGAGCTACCAAGGCCGGCTATTAATACTTTGAACATTTAAAATGGCAAATATTCTAATTATTACGTTGAAACAAAATTGAGTTTTTTTTTCAAATGCAATAGCTGCTCACATCATTCCAACAAAATATCAGAGTATTAGAAATTGTTCTTGTTAAAATACTTAACAGTTTTGCCACTGACGAGCTTGTTAATCTAACAAGGATTTAACATGGCCCTGAAATAGCATTCTTGATGAATTCGTGTTTGTACTTAGTGGCGTTATCAATGTGAAAAAGTGGTGCAGGAGCTTACAGTGTATATATTGGTCAAATTATTTCTTCAGGGGCTTTCTGGGTTCAGTTGTTGAAGCCATCATTAGCATATCAAACTTGATGGTCAAATGTTAACTGTTCTAGCAAGTTCACTAAACATATACTCTCATTTTTTAAAGCAAAATTACTAGTGGTTTTGCTCCACACTACCAGGCTGACTGGCAGTGGTTTTATTAACAGGCAGGGGCATGGGAATTTCCTCTTTTGATAAATCATCTGCCAACTTTGCCTTGACACCCTGATGTAAAAAATTGAAACCCTGTCCACTGAATGATTAAGGCTTTACCTATCATAGAACATACATGTATTTACATAAAGTTAACTCATAAGTTGGTTATCTCTAAACAACTGGGCGCTGATCAGTGTCTGCATTGTGTACTATTCTGTTCCATAAATGTCAGCACAGTTGTTTATTTGGGTATACTTTTCATTTAAATTAACTGCGGTTGTTTTCAGGCATTGTCAGAAAAAGATCGGCGTCAACACCTTATATCACGATTACCAAATATAGTGTACCTGAATGGTAGTAGAATCACAGAGACCGAAAGAGAGGCTGCTGAGAGAGCCTTTATCAGACACTACATGTCACAAGACACCAAACCACAAAGGTAGTTTACAAGTTTGTTCATAAGACTAAATGTCACAAGACAACAGACTACCAAGGTAATGCATGATTAACAGTCAGTGAAACTTTGGTAACGGATATGGATAATTTGTTTACTATGGTAAATTCGAAATAATCCCGAAACAATTCTTCCCACAGCTCCAGTTATCCATATGTTGAGGTTAATTTATTTGTTTGATTTTATCTTGAAAAGTTAAGTTGTGTGTACTCATTAGCACACACATCATACATTTATTATTATTATACCCCCGGCATACGCAGTATGCCATGGGGGTATATAGTTTTCGTATTTTCTGTGTGTGTGTTTGTGTGTGTGTGTTTGTTTGTGTGTGTGTCTATTAACATTTTCGTGTCCGCTCCATAACTTTTAAACCGCTGACATATTTTCATGAAACTTCACATAAATGTTAAACACCATGAGACGACGTGCAGAACACATGAACCGTAACTCTTGCTTTTCTACTTTCAGAGTTATTGCCCTTTGTATGTTTTAACTTGCATTTTCGTGTCCGCTCCATAACTTTTCAACCGCTTGATATTTTTTCATGAAACTTCACATAAATGTTAATCACCATGAGACGACGTGCAGAACACATGAACCGTAACTCTTGCTTTTCTACTTTCAGAGTTATTGCCCTTTGTATGTTTTAACTTGCATTTTCGTGTCCGCTCCATAACTTTTCAACCGCTTGATATATTTTCATGAAACTTAACATAAATGTTAAACACCATGAGATGACGTGCAGAACACATGAACCGTAACTCTTGTTTTTCTACTTTCAGAGTTATTGCCCTTTGTATGTTTTAACTTGCAATTTTTACCATACACTTGTGTCCGCTCTGTAACTTTCAAACCGTTTGAGATAATTTCATGAAACTTCAAACAAATGCAAAGCACAATAATGGGATGGGCGAGTTCGACTTTCAAGGTCATGACCTCAAGGTCAAGGTCACTGTGGCTATTTTTAGAAAAACTTTGTCATCGCTCGAGCGCCTACATTTCTTCACCAATTTCAATATTACTTCACACAAATGTTCCTTATGACAATATTTCGAGCGAGTTCGACTTTCACGGTGGTGACCTCAAGCTCAATGTCACTGTGGCTATTTTTAGAAAAACTTTGTCATTGGTCTAGCGCCTACATTTCTTCACCGATTTCAATATAACTTTACACAAATGTTCCTTTTGATAATATCTCGATCGAGTTCCACTTTCAAGGTCATGACCTCAAGTCAAGGTCACTGTGGCTATTTTTAGAAAACAATTGTCATCTCTCTAGCACCCACATTTCTTCACCAATTTCAACACCGTTTCAAATACATTATAATTATTTTTCTTTGAAAAAAAATGACAATTTTGAGATGAACAATTTTCACAGTTTTCTTCATTTCTGCTCAAAAGACGGTTGTATGAACTCGACTGTATGTTTCTTTGGCTCATGTTTTACTGATGGCTGTAGCCGGGGGTATTAGTGAGCATATGCTCACTTGATTGTCTAGTTATACACCCGGCATACGAAGTATGCTATGGAGGTTTATAGTTTTCGTCCTATCGTTAGTCCGTCTTTCTGTCCATGTGTCTGTCTTTCCAACTGTCTATTAACATTTTGGTTAAAGTTTTGCATCAAAGTTTCTAAGAGATTGTATCTTCTGAATCCTTTGATAGATTTAGTTGATACTTACACTGAAGTTACATACTGGTCTAAAAATTTCATTGACGCATGTCCCATCCCCCATAGTGACCTTGACATTTGGTTAAAGTTTTATGACAAAAGTTATAGATGCTCGTATGTTCTAAACACTAAGACAAATTCAGTTGATAATTGCATCAATGTCCAAAGATTTTGTGATGTATGTCCCTACCCCCGTCCACGGTGACCTTTACCTCAAGGTCACGGAATTAGAAATTTTACATTTTGTTAAAAATTTTATGACAAAGTATATAAATACCTGAATGTTCTAAACTCTTAAGACAAATTCAGTTGATTCTTGCATCGATGTTGCATACCAGTCCAAAGATTTCATTGATGCATACCCCACCCTGCTGCTTCAGTAACATTGATGCCCCCACCCCTTCAGTAACTTTGATGCCCTCACTCCCTTGGTCCATTTAGAAATTTTATGTTTTTTGTTTTAGCTTTTACAAGCTCATTTATAGATTTTTATAGCTTCTTCACTTCTTCATTCATATTACATACAAGCTCGAAAGATCTATCAGAGGGTGGCGCTGAGGGTACACGTGATCCAGTGGTCGCTTGTTCTAGTTTTATAAAAAGTAGAAAAAATCATTAGATAATCCCCATAATGCCCCATTGCCTGGTAGTATGAGTATCCCTCAATAGTTCAAAGTACCCCTTATTTAGGCCCTATCTCAAACAAAATTTTGTGGTCTAGAAGGTATTCGAGTTATTGAAGTTTGACTGTATATGTAGCAAAAACATTAAACCACCAAGGTAATTCATGTTTTTATAGGCCACTGTATGCTACAGGGCATCAAATAAACTAAGTTTATAGGGCACTGTATGTTATCAAACCACGAAGGAAATGCATATATGTCATCAGACATCAGTCCTACAAAGTAGTCGTGGCTGTATGTCACTAGACAAAAGACCAAAGTAATCGTAAATCTTTTTTTTTATTTTTAAGACATCCCTAAGGTAGTGCTTTTCTCCAAAAAAACGACTGAAGTAATATTTGGTTTTATAAGATTCCAGATATCAAGACACTAAGGAAATGTTTGCTTTTTTACCATGGCACAAGACATATGAAAAAGATGCCAAGCCACAAAGATAGTGCATACTTTAAAAAGACGCTAGATCTTACAAGGCAGCAGGCACAAAGTTAATGCATGCTTTTCGAAGACACTATGTTTGGAAACAAAAAGATATCCAACCACCCAAATCATACATGAATTTTATTAGTTATTTCATGTTTGTGTTACTTTCCCTTTGGTGTCTCTGATGGGAGCTGTGGGTTAATTGTATCGATTCCTGATCATTGCCATCACTTCTATTTTTATAAATCTTTTTATGTCACAAGACTTGAAACCACCTGGGCACTTCATGGTTTTAACAGCTGCCAATGTAATGCATGATTAAACCTTAAGTGTATTTCAGACAATAGCCACCAAGTATTGTTTCAAAGGGATTTATTGTTATTGGGTTTATGGTCCAGTCAACACTCATTATGCCATACCAAGCTGATCAGTTTACCTAACCAAACGTCTTAGCCAGGCTTATCAATAAGTGGTTAAGCTGTAAAGTGCACGTTCTTTTGCTGGAAACTGAAAACTGCTCTTCTTTAATCAGCAGAAGAGAGAGAATTTTCATGATCAGTTCGATGAAAGAATGTTGCCGACTCCAGCATGTATCCAACTGGCGACATCCTGATCACGAAGCGATTTCCCTTCCAATGATCTACCGATCAAGGCCGATGGGGAAACATTTGAATTTACAAATTTGTAAAGGTGTATGTGTTCACCAAATGCGAAAATATATTTGATGTCAGATGCCTGATTAGCTCACCTGACAAAGTGAGCTTTTGTCGTCCGTGCATCCATCTGTGTGTCCCTGGGTGTAAACAATTCTTTAAACGACATCTCCTCCTAAACCACTGATTGGATTTTGACCAATCTTCACAGGTGGTCCCCTTTCAACGTTGTTCAAATGGTTCCAGTCCATTGCACATCTAGGTCACAGTAGCTAAAAATAGAATTTTTAAATGAAAACTTATAAAATCTTCTCTGAAACTGCAAGGCCCAGGTCTTCGCTATTTGGTATGACGCTTCATGTAGTAGACCTCTACCAAGATTGTTCAAATTATAGCCCAAGGGCCAAAAATGCCCCCGCGCAGGGGCCCACCAGTTTTACATAGACTTATATAGGAAAAACCTTTAAAAATTTTCTTTTCTGAAACCAGAAGGCCCAGGTGTTTTATATTTGGTGTGAAGCTTCATCTAGTGGACCTCTATCAAGATTGTTCAAATTATAGCCCAAGGGCCAATAATGCCCCCGCCCAAGGGCTCTTTGGGCTAACATAGGCTTATATAGTGAAAATCTTTAAAAATCTCCTCTGAAACCATAAGGCCCAGGTCTTTGATACTTGTTATGAAGCTTCATCTAGTGGACTTATACCAAGATTGTTAAATTTATAGCCCTGGAGCTACAAATACCTCCTCCTCGGGGGCCCTTTGGTTTATATTGACTTATATAGGGAACATTTTTAAAAATCTTCTTCTCTGAAACCGCAACGCCAAGGTCTTTGATATTTGATGTGTAGCTTCATCTAGTAGACCTCTATCAAGATTGTTCAAATTATAACCCTTGGGCCAAAAATTCCCCCGCCCCATGGCCCTTTGGTTTTACATAAACTTATATAGGGAAAGCTTTAAAAAAATCTCTGAAACCCCAAGGCCCAGGTCTTTGATATTTGGTGTGAAGCTTCATCAAGATTGTTCAAATTATAGCCCTAGGGCCAAAAATGCCCCCACCCAAGGGCCCTTTGGTTTTACATAGGCTTACATAGGGAAAATCTTTAAAAAAAATCTTCTTCTCTGAAACCGCAAGGCCCAGGTCTTAAGCCTCATCTAGTGGACTTATACCAAGATTGTTCAAATTATAGCCCTTGGGCAAAAAATGCCCCCGCCTGGGGCCCTTTGGTTTAACATTGATTTATATAGGGATTTTTTTTTAAAAATCTTGTTTTCTGAAACTGCAAGGCCCAGGTCTTAGATATTTGGTGTGAAGCTTCTATCTATCCAGATTGTTCAAATTATATCCCTCTGGCAAAAATGCCCCTGCCATTTGGCCATTTGGTTTAACATAGACTTAAATGTCGCGGTTTATTTTTTGTTATGGTTTGTCTTTGAGTGTTTGTATCGCTTATTAGGGCCCCGCACTGAAAGTGTGGGTGCCCTATAGTAATCACTCTGTCCGTCCGTCTGTCTGTCCGTCCACAAATTTCTGATAGCGCTGCCGGGGCCCTAGTCAGTTTCACTGACAGCTCTAGTATTATTTTGTTTTGGATAGCCAATTGGCCATTTTGTGGGAAAGTAACTGTCCTTTTGGCTTTCCGCTATTGATGTTTCCACTAGGGTTTGTTGTTTCATGTTTGTGTTTCTTTCCCTTTGGTATCTCTGATGGGAGCTGTGGGTTAATTGTATCGATTCCTGATCATTGCCTTCACGTCTGTTTTATATATGGAAAATCTTTAAAAATCTTCTTGTCCGAAACCAGAATGTTCAGGTCTTTGATATTTGGCATGAAGCTTCGTCTAGTGGACCTCTATCAAGATTATTCAAATTATAGCCCTGGGACCAAAACTTCCCCCTTCCAAGGACCCACTGGTTTTACATTGACTGAAATAGGGAAAATCTTTATAACTCTTCTTGTCTGAAACCAGAAGGCTCAGTTCTTTGATATCTGGTATGAAGCTTTGTCTTAGGGATTTCTACCAAGATTGTTCAAATTATAGCCCTGGGGCCAAAAATGGCCGCGCCCCGGTGCTCGCAGGTTTTATATAGACTTATATAAGGAAAACCTTTAAAAATCTTCTTGTCTGAAACTAGAGGGCTCCAGTCTTTTAATTTTGGATGGCCATATGGCCATTTTGTGGGAAAGTAACTGTCCATATGGCCTTCCTTTGTTTAGGTTTCCATTATGGTCTGGTCGCTTAATGTTTGTATTTCTTTCCCTTTGGTGTCTTTTATGGATGGAGTAAGTTAATTGTATCAATTCCTGATCTTTGTTTTACTTCTACTTTGTCTAGTGGACCTCGACCAGGATTGATCAAATTATAGCCCTGGGGCCAAAAATGGCTCAGCCCCCGGGCCCACTGGTTTTACATAGACTTATATAGGGAAAGCCTTTAAAAATCTTCTTGTCTGAAACCAGAAGGCTCAAGTCTTTGATATTTGGCATGAAGCTTTGTCATGTAGACCTCGACCAAGGCTTATCAAATTATAGCCCAGGGGCCAAAAATGGGCCCATCCCGGTGCCCACTGGTTTTACATATACTTATGTAGGGAAAACCTTTGAAAATCTTTTTGTCTGAAACCAGAATGCCAAGGTCTTTGATATTTGGTATGAAGCTTCATGTAGTGGACCTCTTCCAAAATTGTTCAAATTAGTGCCCTGGGGCCAAAAATAGGCCCATCCCGGAGCCCACTTGTTTTACATAAACTTATATTAGGAAAACCTTTGAAAATCTGCTTGTCTGAAACCAGAAGGCGAAGGTCTTTGATATTTGGTATGAAGCTTTGTCTTAGGGATTTCTACCAAGATTGTTCAAATTATAGCCCTGGGGCCAAAAATGGCCGCGCCCCGGTGCTCGCAGGTTTTTTATAGACTTATATAAGGAAAACCTTTAAAAATCTTCTTGTCTGAAACTAGAGGGCTCCAGTCTTTGATATTTGGTATGAAGCTTCACCTTTTAGACCACCGCCCATAGGGGCTTGAAGAAATATATGGGCTGCATGATGCTTCCACGCAGAGCTGAATCCGGCCCGCATACTAGTACTGGTAAACCGCTTAGAGGATCTAAGCCTGTCCAGGAACTGCGGTGCGAGGCAGACCGCCCATGCTAATAAACTCTATTGGTTTCATTGGGCGACTGGGCTTGAGATGTCATTTCATCTCAATGTCGGGTAAAAGTCCCACAAAATTGGAAGCAACATCTCCAAAATGACCTTTACAGTGTTGACGGGGACGTTAAACCTCAAATCAACCAACCAACCACTACCATGATTATGCAAATTATTGCCCAATAATGGCTCTCCCAGGGGCCCCACTTGTTACCCTATGGAACAGGTGAGCGACCCAGGGCCATCATGGCCCTCATGTATTTGTATTTGTGGGGAGGAGTCTAATGTCTTGCAAAATAATTTATATTTCAGATTTCATGAACTAGAGGCTATACATGGACAACTTGATCCTCTTGCCCATGTGGATCTGTCTCCCAAGAATATCATTACAATCACGGTAATGAAGCTTTATGGTTACCTTTGAAAAATAAAAGATTGCATGTCAAATGGGCAGCAACCAAAAAAAAACAATGGTTTCAGAGAATGTGTGCTTCAGATAACCTTACATACTGCATATATTCAAATCTATTATGCTATAATTTGCCTTTGTAAAAAATATCGTGACCAAAAATTACGAAAATAAAATAGGGGATACAAAATTGCTCTTATTTCTGAGGGTAATTGAAAAATAAGGTGCAGTCCATATGTTTGTTAACAATAAAAAAAAAAAACAGACATAAGGGATATCAAACAGAGAGGTTATCAAATAATGACTGATTCTCAATTTGTGATTTGAAGGCTGGCATTTGGTACTGTTTTTTTTACTGCAAAACTAATGCATACTAGCCTGGCTTAAATACCTGTGAATGGAATGGTGTTTGCCCCCGCCCATCGGGGATTGAAGAAATAGATTGGGCTGCACTTTGATTCCAGGCAGAGCTGAAACTGACCACACATGAGTGCTGGTAAACTGCTAAGAAGGACTAAACCTGCCCTTGTCAGACTGTCCAATACATATAAGCATTGTGGTTTCATTGGATGGCAGGGCTTGTGATGTCATTTCATTTCAATGTCGGGTAAATGTCCCACAAAATTGGAAGCAGCGTCTCCAAAATGACCTAAATAGTGTTGACTGGTTCTTAAACCTCAATTCAAACAAACAAATGGAATGGTGATTGTTGAAAGAATAAAACTGTTTTCCAAAACTAGAGTAGATAATCCAAAAACTATAGCAACACCACATAAATATTTAAAAGAAAGTAGTTAATGACTGTTTTTTAAGCAATAATTTTTCACAGGTTGTAAAAGGACAACCGTGTTAGGAACCCAGTCATTCCTACTTAATCTGATAACACATTAATTTACAGCATTCACAAAATTAGAAATGCTCTCTGAAATGATTAATACATGTATGCTCTAATAGGTTATCAAAGCAAATATTTACTGGACGATAGGCTTGCTTCCTGGACATGTCTGATAGTCAAACAGGATTTTCTGAAGACAGACAGTATGGTCAGAACCAATATAAAAACAGTTTATGTAGTGATTTTGGCTTCTTGACCTTGTTTAATTGGTACTTAAATGCGTTTAATCAGTGATATCTAAATGAACAGAAAGGTCGGCTATTTTGCTTTTTGAGAAGGTTTCAGTTATTCCTTCTTTGTGCTTTCTATATCCAGTTTCTCCTAATAAGAGACAACCTTTGGGACTGTTCAAAAGTGGTCATCTTTTTGAAGACTCCTTATTTCCTACAAAATACATGTATCAGTAATTATAAGATTTGTAAAGTTCATTTGCAGTTTTATAACACCAAAAAGATGATGCAATACTAGTTAGTTAACCCTTGTTCTACTACCTTTTGCCAATAGTGCTTCTAGAAGCCAGCTGACCTATATCTACGAGGGTCCTTCAAAAAGTTTTGTTAATGGGGTTTTATTTCTGAAACGCTCCATTTAATATTGTTTTACCTATTGCAGGCCCTCAGAGTACCCCACTTCTTACAAAACGCATTTTTGTAACCTTCAGATCCAGTTTCTAAAAGCTTCTTGGCAGTTTTTTTTTGGTTACCTGTTGGAGACACATAAATCGCGCTGACAAGTGCACTTCTGGACTTATATTTCTTTCCAAAAAACATTTTTTGAGCCTTTGAAAAAAGAAAAAGTCGCATGGTCTCAGGTCAGAAGAATAGGGAGGATGATTTACAACCTTGACCTTTTCAGCAGCCAAATACGACCTCACAACTTCAGACTTGTTTGTTTGATTTGAGGTTTAACGTCCCCGTCAACACTATGTAGGTCATTTTGGAGACCTTGCTTCCAATTTTGTGGGATTTTTACCCGACATTGAGATGAAATTACATCTCAAGCCCTGCCGTCCAATGAAACCAATAGGGTTTATAAGCATGGACGGGTCGCCCCCGCCCATTGGGCTTGAAGAAATAGATGGGCTGCATGATGCTTCCACACAGAGCTGAAACCAACCGCACACGAAAGCTGGTAAACATCTTAGGGGATCTAAGCCTGCCCAGGCATAGCAGGCCGAGTCAGACCATCCATGCTTATAAACCCTATTGGTTTCATTGTGCGGCAGGGCTTGAGATGTCATTTCATCTCAATGTCGGGTAAAAGTCCCACAAAATTGGAAGCAACGTCTCCAAAATGACCTACATAGTGTTGACGGGGGTGTTAAACATAAATCACATGGACGGGTCTGACTCGCACCACTTTGCCTGGGCAGGCTATCTAGTCTGGCCAAGAAAATATGTACACTCCATATTTTCCAGTTTTGTGGTGTATTCCTTGCTTCCAAAGGCTAACCCTTTTATAGAACATATTTAACGTCACTACAGCTGATGTGTGGGAATGTATGGTGGCCATAAAAAGTCCCCTTGCCCTACATCATAGCGTAGTTTATATTTTCTTGTCTTTTGGGATCATTGATTCCATTGTTGAATTTTGAAAATATTTAGAAGGTCACTGATGAGGCCTAATTGGCCGAAACTAGGTAGTCTGGCCCAGAAAACCTGTACACCCCATATTTTTCAGTTTTCTTGTGTTTTCCTTGCTTCCAAAGGATAACCCTTTTATAAAACATATTTAGATCCTCTAAGGGGTTTACCAGTATTCGTGTGCTGGTCGGTTTCAGCTCTGCATGGAAGCATCATGTAGCCCATCTATTTCTTCAAGCCCCGATGGGCGGGGGCCGACCTCAGACTTGTGAAAGGAGGTATTGTCATGGATCATGTGCACTCCTGACCAACCATTGCTTCGACGCTTCTTGTTGTAGAACGCCTTGACTTTCTTTTAAACAGCGTTCTTATAGAATCGCCCTAATACTGTATGACCAGAAGGACAAGCCACTTGAACCTATGGCCCACTAGAATTGAAGAAGATTGCATACAACATCTTCTTGGAGCAGTTAAGGCGTAACTATACCAAATTAAGTGACACAGAGGCCTTTCTGATATTTAATCTTCATCAGTGTGTCTCAATCCCAACGTTCTGAAGCCAAAACGGATGATGAACAAGACAAACACAGCACATCCCCCTTCGAGCACACATCGACCGACGTAGCTCGTGAGACGGATCAACTGGAGGCATCAGGCAAGAGACCCCCACCCGCGGACTTATAGGCGTCCCCCACCGAGCCAACATCAGCAAACTTGGCCCACACTCCACGGAAGTCCCGGGCATCAGGAAGATGTCCAAAGTAGCGAGACTTGCAAAATGGTTCTCTTGGCAATACAGGGGCGCTTTTGCTCTTTGTGCTTCAACTTTTTGTTATCAGCTCTTTTCTGTGGCTCAAACATGTGCACCTAGGTTTCGTCACCTGTCAGCAAGTTAGAAATAACTCGGGTGTCACAGTATTTTGTATTTTTTCAAGAGCTGTTGGGTGCATTTAAGGCATTGCTTCTTTTGCTTCTCAGTGAGAAAATTGGGCACCCACCTAGCACAAACCTTTCTCAAGCCCAAGTACTTTGTCAGAATGGTATGCACGCTGCCTTCTCAAGTTCTGAAATGCCAGTGCATTTAGCTATCTCTTTGAATGACAGTCACACATCTTCTTTGACTGCTGCCTTTACAGCAGCGATGGTTGCCTTGGTGATGGAGTTTTTGGGCCTACCAACACGGGTGTCATCTTTGACTGATGATTTACCAGCTTTAAAAGCTTTGAACCAATGATAAAGTGTGCGCTTTGAAATGGAAAGAGGTTCATATATGCAGTACAATTCATCAAATATCTGACTTGAACCTATGTCAAGCCTAACACGGCATTTCATGTAGCTGCGATTTTCAGCCTTTCTGTCCATTTTACTATGTAACTCGTAAATTGGCCAGTGTATATGATTGCATATATTTCAATTTGACATATCTCGGTCATTATAAAAGCAATTCACACGAAATAAAATGTTATCGGTAGCTATTTGAAAGCCTATTCAAGTGCAATGATAATAGCTGTGCTGTGATAAGAGCTTTACATTCATGTAAAAAAACATTGACCTTGACCTTTAACCTACTTAAAAGAAAAAATAAAATTGTTCATAACCTTTTAACCATTTAAGGTAGAGCCTTGGACATATTTGGCATGTAGGTTCCTTGTGACAAGAGCTTTACTTTCATGCAAACCTTTTTGACCTGTGACCTTGACCTATGACCTGCTTTAAAGATTTTTTATTGTTCATAACTTTTGAACCGTTTAAGATAGAGCCTTCATATTTGGCATGTAAGTTCCTTGTGTCAAGGGCTTCCCACTCAAACAAAAAATCTTGACCCTTGACCTTGGGCTGTGACCAACTCCAAAAATAAAGGACCATGTCCGGGGACATGTTTGTGTTTCACAAACACATCTTGTTCATCTTAAAATTTTCGTTTTTCGGCGATAAAGTTTACAATGTATTTGTATAAGCATGTTTTCGTAATGAGATCACAATTGGCCCAAAGCTCCTTCTGGCAGTCAAGAAGCTTGTATTCTGACTGAGTGTGTACTCGGCTGTTCTGTATCTTTGGTTGTGTCTGAGAGCACATTTTCCCGTGTTGCAGTTTGTGATTCTAAATACCCTTCATGTTCATATGTGTGTATGTATGGGTGCATGTACAAATGGTCCACTTCAGTTGTTTTTAGCTTGCCTGCGTAAAGCAGTTTCTATAACTGTTTATGACTCTCATTATTTGTTGGATTTTTACAAATTTTAGCTCACTTGGACAAAGTCCAGGAAGAGCTATTGCACTATCCCCAGCATCGGCAGAGGCGTTGGAATTGACACTGTTTGCTAAAAGTTCAGTCATTTTCCAAATACATTTTGATGAAAACACAACCTGACATCCCTAAATTTTGAAATCAACTCCTGCTATATGTAAGGTGGAAGATTCCATTTGGTACAAAAAGGGTTTTGTTTGTTTGTATTGGAGTTTAACGGCCCAGTCAACACTATTTTAGGTCATTTTTGAGCTGGTCAGTTTACCTATTCACATTTTCCATGGGCAAGCTTATACATAAGTGGTTAACCAGTACAGTGCACATTCTTTCGCCAGAAACTGACAACTGCCCTTCTTGAATCAGCGGAAGGGAGAGAATGACTGTAGAAAATATTTCATGATCAATCTCCACGAAAGAATGTTGTCTACTCCGGCAGGTATCAAACCCGCGTCCTCCTGATCATCAGTCAGACCCGCATCAGACTGATCTACCGAGGCTGGCGTACAAAAAGGTTTAAGAGCTCATTATTTTCAAGCCATATGATGGACTTGGTTCATATTTGGTATGATGATAGATATAGTCCAAAGTTTTATTCAACAATACCACTGCCCATGACCTCAAGGAGAAGGTCACAGACTTAGAATATTTTCATGTTATGTTTTTAAGAGTGCTAGATGTATGATGATAGATATAGGTCCAAAGCTTCATTTGACAATACAACCACCCACGACCCTGACCTCAAGGTCAAGGTCACAGACTTAGAAAATTTTGTTTAAGTTTTTTAAGAGCTTACATTTTTCAGTCTGTACGATGGATTTGATTGATATTTGATATTATGATAAGATATTGGTCCAAAGTTTAATTCACCAATACCCTTGCCCTTACCCATTATCTCAAGGTCAAGGTCCCGGACTTAGAGATTTTATAATAATGTTTCTTTTTTAAGACTTCATATTTTTCAAACCATATGATAACTTTTGTTCATATTTGATATGATGATAGATATAGGTCCATTATTTTATTCAGCAATATCCCTGACCTCAAGGTCAAGGTCACAGTCTTAGAAGAAATTTCATGTCGACTTTTTTAAGAGCTTACCTTTTCCGAACGAAATGATGGATTTGGTTCATATTTGGTATGATGATTGATATACATGTAGGTCCAAAGTTTTATTCAGCAATACCTTTGGTCATGACCATGACATCAGTGTCAAGGTCATAGATTTTCGAGGTAAAGTTTCTAAGACCTCGTATTTTGGTTTAAACAATATTTTATTAGAAGCAAATATCAAATACAATCACAAATAAGACATGGTAAAAGGATCTGACTGTAAGCTAGCAAGCTTATAAGTGTCATCTCCCGAACACAAATAAGAATATGCAGCATGACTGAATGGAATGACTGAAAAACCATATTTCAAACCGTATTTTCAAAACCATATGAAGGATTTGGATCATAATTGGTGTGATGATAAAGGTCCAAAGGCTTATTTGGCAGTATCCCCACCAATGCCTATGACCTCAAGGACACTTCCAGGTGAGCTATGCTGTCTGTTGACAGCTCTTGTTGATACAATTGACTGTACGAACCTGACAAATGACTTTAAAAAAGTCAGGGTTACAGCGACTTACATTTTACGAATTAGTGACTTTGCTTAATACTTCAAACGTCATTTGATGGATTCTCTTCACACTTTGAATGATTGATATTTGCAACATAGCTTGAGATCCCAAAGTAGGTAAAGGTCACTATGACCTTCATTTCATGGTCTAATGGTGTTAGTTTATAGCTCCATCACTTAGGATTCTTATGGCATGAAAGCCTTAACAAAGGAAAGATGCATAGCTTAAGAAAAATCCTGCCTGTGGTGGGATTCGAACCCGGGCCGCTCAGGTAAAAGCCCAGTGCTCTATTCACTGAGCCAAAGAATCGACTTCCTGACGCAGTTGTCAGAGAGTGGTTATAAACCTATAAGCTATGCATATATTCTATGGAGGGTAGATAAATGAAGGAAGGAATTGCGGTCTGTAACACAGCCCCTCTTCAAGGAAGTCATCATTTATGATGAAGGGAAACCAATTTTGGCACAAAGCCATTTTCAGCGAAATAGAGTAAGATCCCGATCTTACAACGTAAAGCTGTAACAAAGGAAAGAAGGATAGCTTAAGAAAAATCCTGCCTATGGTGGGATTTGTACCTGGACTGCTCGGGTGAATGTCTAAAGCTCTAACCACTGAGCCAAAGAATGGACCCCCTGATGCAGTTGTCATAGAGTGGTTATAAACCTATAAGTTATGCATATAATCTACCAAGGTATATAATTAAATTGAATGGAGGAATTGTGGTCCGTAACAGGTTGGATGTTTAGCTCAACAGTGCTCCGGCGTTTGTCGTCCATCGTCCATTGTCAACAATTGACATTTCCTAAACTACTCAGAGCCGCCCTCACCCATAGGGGCTTGAAGCAATAGATGGGCTGCATGATGCTTCCACACAGAGCTGAATCCGACCTGCATGCGAGTACTGGTAAACCACTTTGAGGATCTAAGTCTGCCAAGGCAAAGCGGTGCGAGTCGGATCGTCTATGCTTATAAACCCTATTGGTTTCATTGGGCAACAGGGCTTGAGATGTCATTTCATCTCAGAAGCAACGTCTCCAAAATGACCAATACAATGTTGACGGGGCTGTTAAACCTTAAATCAAACAAACAAATAAACCACTTAGACCATAATACTTCCAGTTCTTAGCTTTAATTTGATATTTTACTTAAGAGGATTGCACCTTGGCAAGGCTGAGTAAGAACCATTTAAAATGACCACTGTTCCAAGATGTATTCT
Source organism: Lucinisca nassula (assembly GCA_963580285.1). Lineage (NCBI taxonomy): Eukaryota > Metazoa > Mollusca > Bivalvia > Lucinida > Lucinidae > Lucinisca > Lucinisca nassula. The sequence goes on along the minus strand of OY757019.1, from coordinate 75,761,162 downwards.
ATCCTTGATATGAAAACATTGATAGACAAGGCGTAATGCAAGTTAACTATGTTGTCCTGCATCAGTTCTTTTTCTCAGTAATAAAAAACGAAAGTCAGCATACTCAGTAAAACTTGTAAGTGAACTGGAAATTGTGTATGTCCATATTTGACTGTGATCTGCATTTAATACTTAGATCTAACTCAACTTTAACAAGGTGCCATCCTGTTATGTTATGTATCAAATTAAAGCTAAGAAACTGACCTATAATATGACTGAGCTTCTAAATTCATTACAGTTGATGTTCGCTGATCAAGGGGTATTAGTTTTCCACACTGACGCTGATGACCCACAAAGAGGGTTAACACGCCGTTAAACACGAAATCATCATCATCACGTTTTCCACAATCTGGGTTACATCTTTGCTTTAGTTTCTATTCAATGAAGTCAGTTAAATGAAATATTTAGTTTTCAAACTTTGGATGTTTTATGTGCTTCTAGAGAAATCCCTTATTGATATAATTTGGATAGAAACAGCGTGTGAAAACTTTAAGGGACAGCATTCTCTTGACAGATTTTTCCACCATTTAAAAAAGTGAAACTTTTTTTTCTGACTTGCTGTTTGCTTTTCTGTTAACTGAGACCCTCTGAAAAGAGGTCTACTCATAAAAGAAAGAATTGGATCCTCAGAATCGAACTTTTTATGCCCCCGGAATCTAAGAGATTCGGGGGCATATAGTTTTTGGTCTGTCTGTTTGTCTGGTTGTCTGTCTACAAAAACCTTAACATTGGGCATAACTTTTGAATGGTAATAGATAGAGCTTTCATATTTCACATGTGTATACCTTATCACAAGACCTTTCCAGTGGTACCATAATTTTTGATCTCGTGACCTTGAACTTGACCTTTGACCTATTTTTTACACAATTTTCCGTTTGTCTGTCTACAAAAACCTTAACATTGGGCATAACTTTTGAATGGTAATAGATAGAGCTTTCATATTTCACGTGTGTATACCTTATCACAAGACCTTTCCAGTGGTACCATAATTTTTTATCTCGTGACCTTGAACTTGACCTTTGACCTATTTTTTACAAAATTTTTCCGTTTGTCTGTGTACAAAAACCTTAACATTGGGCATAACTTTTGAATGGTAATAGATAGAGCTTTCATATTTCACATGTGTATACCTTATCACAAGACCTTTCCAGTGGTACCATAATTTTTGATCTCGTGACCTTGAACTTGACCTTTGACCTATTTTTTACAAAATTTTTAAAAACATAACATTGACCATAACTTTCGATTGGTAAGTGATAGGGCTTTCATATTTCACATGTGCATTCCTTGTCACAAGACCTTTCTAGTGGTAACATAACTTTTGACCTTGTGACCTTGACCGTGATGTTTCTTCACTTTTTAAAAACTTTAACATTGGCCATAACTTTCGATTGGTAAGTAGTAGGGCTTTCATATTTCACATGTGCGCTCCTTGTCACAAGACCTTTCTAGTCGTACCATAATTTTTGACCTCGTGATCTTGACCTTGACATTTGACCTACTTTTATAAACTTTAACATTGGCCATAACTTTCGATTGGTAAGTAGTAGGGCTTTCATATTTCACACGTGCACTCCTTGTCACAAGACCTTTCTAGTGGTACCATAATTTTTGTCCATCCAGAAAACCCCCACCCCCCCCCCTCAAGGTCAAGGTCACTGTGGCTATTTTTAGAAAAACTTTGTCATCGCTCTAGCGCCTACATTTCTTTACTGATTTCAATATAACTTCACACAAATGTTCCTTATGACAATATCTCAAGCGATTTCGACTTTCAAGGTCAAGGTCACTGTGGATATTTTTAGAGAAAAACTTTGTCATCGCTCTAGCGACTACATTTCTTCACTGATTTCAATATAACTTCACATAAATGTTCCTTATGACAATACCTCGAGCGAGTTCGACTTTCAAGGTCATGACCTCAAGGTCAAGGTAAATGTGTCTATTTTTAGAAAAACTTTGTCATCGCAGTAGCGCCTACATTTTTTCACCAATTTCAATATAACGTCACACAAATGTTCCTTATAAAAATACCTTGAGCAAATTCAACTTTCAAGGTCATGGCCTCAAGGTCAAGGTAACGGTGGCTATTTTTAGAAAAACTTTGTCATCACTCTAGCGCTTACATTTCTTCAATGATTTCAATATAACTTCACACAAATGTTCCTTATGACAATATCTCTAACTCATTCCACTTTCAAGGTCAAGGTCACTGTGGCTATTTTCAGAAAAACTTTGTCATCGCTCTAGCGCTTACATTTCTTCATTGATTTCAATATAACTTCACACAAATGTCCCTTATGACAATATCTCGAGCGATTTGGACTTTCAAGGTCAAGGTCACTGTGGCTATTTTTAGAAAAACTTTATCATCGCTCTAGCGACTACATTTCTTCACTGATTTCAATATAACTTCACACAAATGTTCCTTATGACAATACCTAAAACGAGTTCCACTTCCAAGGTCAAGGCCACTGTGGCTATTTTAAGAAAAACTTTGTCATTGCTCTAGCGCTTACATTTTTCACCAATTTCAATATAACTTCACACAAATGTTCCTTATGACAATATCTCTAGCGAGTCCCACTTTCAAGGTCAAGGTCACTGTAGCTATTTTTAGAAAAACTTTGTCATCGCTCTATCGCCTACATTTCTTCACCGATTTCAATATAACTTCACACAAATGTTCATTATGACAATATCTCATGCGATTTCGACTTTCAAGGTCAAGGTCACTGTGGCTATTTTTAGAAAAACTTTGTCATCGCTCTAGCGACTACATTTCTTCACCTATTTCAATAGAACTTCACACAAATGTTCCTTATGACAATATCTCATGCGATTTCGACTTTCAAGGTCAAGGTCACTGTGGCTATTTTTAGAAAAACTTTGTCATCGCTCTAGCGACTACATTTCTTCACCTATTTCAATAGAACTTCACACAAATGTTCCTTATGACAATATCTCTAGCGAGTTCGACTTTCAAGGTCAAGGTCACTGTGGCTATTTTTAGAAAAACTTTGTCATCGCTCTAGCGCTTACATTTCTTCACCGATTTCAATATAACTTCACACAAATGTTCCTTATGACAATATCTCAAGCGATTTCGACTTTCAAGGTCAAGGTCACTGTGGATATTTTTAGAAAAAAACTTTGTCATCGCTCTAGCGACTACATTTCTTCACTGATTTCAATATAACTTCACATAAATGTTCCTTGTGACAATACCTCGAGCGAGTTCGACTTTCAAGGTCAAGGTCACTGTGGCTATTTTTAGAAAAACTTTGTCATTGCTCTAGCGCTTACATTTTTTCACCAATTTCAATATAATTTCACATAAATGTTCCTTATGACAATATCTCGAGCGATTTTGACTTTCAAGATCAAGGTCACTGTGGCTATTTTTAGAAAAACTTTGCCATCGCTCTAGCACCTACATTTATTGATGGATTTTAATAGAACTTTACACAAATGTTTCTTATGATGACATCTCGAGTTGCTTTGACTTTCAAGGTCATGACCTCAAGGTCAAGGTCACTGTGGCTATTTTTAGAAAAACTTTGTCATCGCTGTACCGCTTACATTTATTAACAGATTTTAATATAACTTCACACAAAAGATGTTTATGATAATATCTTGAGCAAGATCTACTTTCGCGGTCAAGGTCACTATGGCTATTTTTAGAGAAACATTGTCATCACTCTAGTTTTACCTAGTTACCTTGATGTTTGACCTTTTTTTTAAATTTAACATTGGCCATAACTTTCAATTGGTAAGTGATAGGGCTTTCATATTTCACATGTGCATACTATGTCACAAGACCTTTTTAACAATCCCATAATTTTTTACCTTGTAACCTTGACCTACTTTTTTAAGACTTGAACATTGGCCATACCTTTTGATTGCTTAGTGATACTGCTTTCGTATTTAACATGCACTGTCCGGGGGCATCAGTGTTTCACAAACACATCTTGTTTATTTAGCAATAGACCTGTATTGATATATAAGAAAAAAAACTTTTGCAGGAGTTGCCTCCCCCGAAGGTGTATCAATACCATGCCATACTATACCTTACTTCCGTTTGGGGCTGCTGGCAGGTTTGATATTTATGTCATTCAGGCATTATAAAGAGTGTTATCTATGTATTTTTGTTTTCTTCCAGGTAAGATTTGAAGATAAAGCAGAGCTAATGGATGTTGATGTTAGACAAACCATCTTTGAATTCAAGAAATCTTTAAGAAATTTTACTGGACTTCATCCATTAAAGTTTCGCATTTTTCACATAGAAGATTATGAAGGGATATACAAGGATACCAGAGAGTTAAAGATAGCCAATAAAAAACTTTTATCATTGAACTTAAGAGAAGGAGATGAAATTCAAATTGACAGAAAGGATGGTTCTTGATGTGCTGAAAAGAACTTTTAAAACCAATATTAACATTTCAAATCTTAAGCTGTGCCATTCTTTTGACTGCAATAACTTGTTATTACTTATTTTTGTATATTTATGGGGATTACAGTTATCCGGAACTTATGCAGTTTTACAGTTTTCTTATTGCTGCAGTTGCGCGCAGGGTCTTTATCCTTATCAAAATCCTTTATCAGAACAAATGTTCAACCTACACATAAATTATCAGGGAACTCTCACAAAGTTATTTGAGCTCCTTTGCAAGAACACCTGTACATGTTTTTCTTTTGTTTTTATACCCCCGGCATACGAAGTATGCTATGGGGGTATATAGTTTTCGTCTTGCCGTTCGCCGTCCGTGTGTCCGTCTTTCCGTCCGTCCTTCCGTCCGTTAACATTTTTGTTAAAGTTTTGCGGTAAAGTTTCTAAGAGATTGTATCTTCTGAACCCTTTGATAGATTGAGTTGAAACTTACACTGAAGTTACATACTGGTCTAAAGATTTCATTGATGCATGTCCCATCCCTACAGTGATCTTGAGGTCAAGGTCACGGACTTAGAAATTTTACATTTGGTTAAAGTTTTATGACAAAGTTTATAGATGCCTGTATGTTCTAAACTCTAAGACAAATTCATTTGATACTTGCATTGATGTTGCATACCAGTAAAAAGATTTCATTGATGCATACCCATCCTGCTGCTTCAGTAACATTGATGCCCCAACCCATTCAGTAACTTTGATGCCCTCACTCCCTGGGTCCATTTAGAAATGTTGTGTTTGGTTGAGCTTTTACAAGCTCATTTATAGATTCTTACAGCTTCTTCACTTCTTCATTTATATTACATACAAGCTCGAAACATATATCAGGGGGTGTTGCTGGCCGGGGGTATACGTGACCCACTGGTCGCTTTCTCTAGTTTGTTGCCCAAACTGGTCAGCAGAGTTTGAAAGTTTAGATATCGAGACTAGATGTGTGTATTATACAAGCAGTGAACACAAAGGTGATGATTGGACTGGTGTGTGTGCAGGCTGACCTACATCTTTGTTGTTCACAAATGCCACAAATAGATCATTGCCTTCACTTCTCTTTCTCATGGCATGACACAAATGTAATAAATTTAATGTACAATGTTCTTTGAATGGTACATTAAGGTTAAGAATACCAAAATAGGCTTTATGTAACTGCAACTGACTTCAACACTCGTAATAAATTGTTAACTGCTAAACTTCTTAATCAGGGTTATTGGTATCGTAAACTATGCAAAGCCTTTTCAAAATTTTACAGACGTCATTCCGATTTATTTCAAAATTAAATGTTAGACTTTAATCTCTTCTTTTGCAAGGTCTATTGGAACCCGATTTTTATAGTGAATTAGTGTATGAATCTAGAAAAATTTATAATTGCAATGATTTCAGCACCTTATTTCTTAAAATCATCCTTCCATATGAAAAGATTGGTTACAGCATAAATAATATACGACAGACTGCATGCATGGTAGTTAACCAAATCACGATTGTAACCTTTGTTTCCCTCTTTAATTGCATGCCCGTTGGTCAGGCCTCAGATTCTATGAAGGTTCCAGCGTAAAGGCTTACTCAGAATTAGAGAGAATTTAATTTTATGTAATGTTGGTTGGTGCCTGATGCTCTGTCTCGAGTCCTCACTGTTGTTTCATCTCTGTGGTTGTTTGATTTTTGTGTTCTCGGAGATGTTGCACTGATGAGTTACACGGCCTTCATGCGGACTGAACAAATCATTTGTCTAAATTGCGACGGAAGTAAGGTCGAGGATTGCAGCCAGTCGCGTAAAATGGATTAACGCCCCTCCCTCCACCCCACTCAAGTGAAGCCCCTCCCCCCAGCGGGCATGGAATTCGTTTCACTGGCCGTCACAGGGTGGTTCTTTTGTCGCGTTTTATTTTTGCTATGGTTTATCTTGAGTGTTCGTATCTCTATATTTTTAGCGGCTACGGGGGAGCTTATAGGACAGGCAGTTGTCTGCCGCCATCTACGTCGTCTGTCTTGTGACGTCAACATTTTCAAACGACATCTCCTCTGAAGCCATTTTATCTGTTACATCTTGGACTTGGGGATTGAAAGTTTTCGTTTTTAGCTCACCTGACCGAAGGTCATAGTGAGCTTTTGAGACCGTGAGATGTCCGGCTGCGTCGTTCGTCGTGCATCGTCCGTCGTGCGTGCGTAAACTTCTTGTTAACACTCTAGAGGCCGCTGTTTTGACCCAATCATCATCAAACTTGGTCAGAATGAACATCATGACAATATCTCGGTCAAGTTTGAATATAAGTCATGTCGGATCAAAAAGTAGGTCAGCAGGTCAAATCATGGAAAAACCTTTATAACAGTCTAGAGGCCACAGTTTTGATCCACTCATCCTCAAACTTGCTCAGAATGATAATCCTGACAATATCTCGGTCAGCTTTGAAAATGGGTCATGTCCAGTCATAAAGTAGGACAGTAGGTCAAATCTTAGAAAAACCTTGTTAACACTAGAGGCCATAGTTTTGGTCCAATCATCCTCAAACTCCATGGAGATGGGGTTATGCTACTGGTTCATGAGGACATCCCCCATATGCCCTTAACAGACTTGGAAAACAATTCCGAATCAGTTTGGATAAAATTGATGGCAAATTAATCTTCTCATTATATTGCATCTTGGTATCGCCAACCTGGCAGTCCGATTGAAGAATTTCAACTTTTTCGAGAGCAACTAGACCCTTGCCAGGGCACAGCACAAAAGTAAGAAACTCCTCACGGTTCACATGTTGGGTGATTTCAACTTCAGAGACATATCTTGGCCGGACAGACTTAACAAAAATGGTTCTACGTTAAGTCAGTCAGAAGGACAAATATTGATTGACATCATGAATGATCATAACTTGGAACAATTAATGCACTTTGCAACTCGGGAGGAAAAAACTTTGGATCTCATTCTTTCAAATCTGCCTGGTCAGTTTCAAGATGTCCACTCCCAGGACAAATTAAGTGACCATGACGTGATAGCAGCAACATTAAAGGTCTTCCTTCCCCCACAAAAGAAACCAAGGAGGAAGGTGTATTTGTATGAGAAAGGTGATTTTGAGTCTATGAGAAATGATGCACACACCTTTGCAAAAGAAAATCATTTCAACGGCCATTCTAGTTCTCGGCCGGTACAAGAAAACTTCAGTCTTATTACTTCTTTTATATTGGAAGCAGCAGATAAATATATCCCCTCAAAATTAGCAAATAGAAATCTTCTGTGCCTTGGATCACACCTGAGATTAGACGAAAAATTCGCAGAAAACTAAGAATCACGCAAAGGCTAAAAAAAAACTTGCAGTAAGAAAAATAGGTCAAAATTCCAGGATCCGAGACGGGAAATAAAGGCAGATATTAAGACTCAGCATGATTTGTATCTGAATAACTTGGTTGGTGACATCAAGACCAATCCTCGAGATTTTTATCGGTACAATAATGGTCAAAAGATGGACACTCAGGGTATCCCCCATTAAAAAACGAAATGGAACAGGCATCACTGAAACTGAGGCAGAGCAAGCAGAGGAATTAAACAGTCAGTTCACGGATGTGTTCAACAAAAAAGAGCACAGCCAGGTTCCCTTGCTTGAAAGGTCGGTCCCGTTCATGGAGAACATTGTTGTAGCTGAAGAAGGTGTAATCAAACTTCTGAAAGGCCTGGACCCTTCTAAAGCATTAGGACCTGATGATTTGCATCCCAGAGTCCTAAAGGAACTTGCAGATGAATAAGGTCCGGTTTTTGCTCTCCTTTTTCAACAGTCATTTGATTCGGGTGAAATTCCCAAGGAATGGTCTTATGCCCATTGTAAAAGAAGGGAGATCGAACTTGTGTTGGAAATTATCGCCCCGTTTCACTCACATGTGTACCTTGCAAACTTTTGAGCAGATTGTTTGCTCAAATGTAATGACCCACCTTGACCAACATAAACTATTATCTGATAGACAGTATGCTTTCAGAAAGAACCATAGCTGTGAAACACAACTAGTGACAGTGAGAGATGATTGGGCTAAAATATTGGATAATGGTGGACAGATTGACACTTTTATCTTGGATTTTGATTAAGATTTTGATACACCTCCTCATGAGCTTCTGAAAAGCAAACTTAATGGATATGGCATTGGTGGCAAAACTTTAAAATGGATTGATGCTTTTCTAGGCCATAGAGAGTAACGGGTGGTTGTAAATGGGAGTAAATCTGATTGGGCCCCTGTCATGTCTGGAGTCCCACAGGGGACAGTTCTTTGTCCGCTTTTGTTCACCCTTTCCATAAATGACATCTCACAGGAAATTGATTCAGAAATAAGGCTCTTTGCTGATTGTTTGTTACCGTGAAATAAAAACTTTGGAAGATACAGTGAAACTTCAGTATGATATTGACAAATTGGGTAGCTGGGCAAAGAAATGGGGAATGCGGCCCCAACTCAGTAAATGTAACATGATCCAACTTACAAGAAAGCAGATAAAAAAGATCAATGCTAACTAGCAATTGGAAGGAACTCTCCTTGAAAATGTAGAAAGCATTAAATACAGCGGTGTGACAATCACAAACGATTTAAGATGGAACACTCACATTAGTAATGTTTGTACTAAGGCAAATAGGACCCTTGGCTTTTTGAGACGGAATCTGTCAGCATAGTAGAAGTAAAACAAAGATCAGGAATCGATACAATTAGCTTACTCCACCCATCAAAGACACCAAAGGGAAAGAAACACAAACATGAAGCGACCAGACCCTAATGGAAACCTAAACAAACGAAGGCCATAAGGACAGTTACTTTCCCACACAATGGCCAAATGGTCATCCAAAATAAAAAGACACAAGTGATACACACAGTAAGTAACAAACAACAACATAAATAAACCGCCACAGAAGAACCGCCTTGGAACGGTCAGTGCATGGCCACAAGACGTAAAAGAAATGGCATACAAGGGACTGGTTCGTCCCGTTCTGGAATATGCAAGTACGTCTTGTGATCCACCTACTGTTACCCTCCAGGAGGAACTGGAGAAGGTCCAAAAACGTGCAGCCCGTTTTGTAACTGGGAACTACTCTTTTGAAACTGGGAGTATGACTGGCATTCTGGAATAATTAAAGTGGGGGTCTCTTAAAGAGCGGAGAAAATAAAGTATGCTGATACTTTTATATAAATGTCTAAAGGGTAAAGCCAGTATAGGCATAGATGACCTTGTTTCCCCTTCAAAGACAACACTACGGAAAAAAACATTCACTAGCCCTCCAAAATAATTGGCACTAGGACTGACATCTTCAAATTTAGCTTCATCCCTAGGACAATCTCAGATTGGTACGAGCTCCCCTCTTCTCTCTTGATGTCTGCAGAAGTGCAGATGACACCATCTCTAGATTCACCACCCTTCTGAGGTCTAGGGACTGGTTCTGTCGGTCGAAGGTCCTGGTGACGGATTGTCCAAGGACGTGTCACCAGTAAACAATTCTGATTCTGAAACTTGCTCATAATGATCATCCTCGGTCAAGTTCGAATATGGGTCATGTCTGGTCAATAGTAGGTCAGTAGGTCAAATCATAGAAAAACCTTGTTAACACTCTAGAGGTCACAGTTTTGGTCCAGCCATCCGCAAACTTGCTCATAATTATCATCCTGACAATATCTCGGTCAAGTTCGAATATGGGTCAAAAGTAGGTCATATCATAGAAAACCCGTATTAACACACTAATGGCCACTGTTAACTATCCTCTGTATTACCTTCCTTATTTCCCTTTGTTAAAAATAGAAGTAAAACAAATATCATTTTACTTGCAACCTCATGCATAAAAGCACACACTCAAGCATGCATGCATGTGCACAGATACAAGCTGAAAAAAGAAAATGTGCATGTATAAAAAATAATTTTTCTATAATTCTTATCTAAAATCCATTTATGCTGGAAACTTTACACAAACATGATGTGTATACTCCTTAACAATATTGATTGGTAAATAAGGTCCTTACACGTGCATTTCGTTGTCCTTGTGCAAGTGCAGGATTAAGCATATTCGTCTCTGTAGGACTAGACGGATTGCTAGACGCCGAGGGCGAATGTTCCGTTCACGCATGCGGTTTCTGACGGTTCTTGGATTAGCGTTCCTCAAGCCAGGAATGCTTCTAGGCGTCAAAGCAGCAGTTTGAAATCGGTTACGAAGATGCGTCACACGGATGTAAGTGTCTTGATGTAATGACGTCACACGTGGATGTCCCGATCTGCGACGGTCCATGGTGTTACCAGATTGCTGATAACGTCTCCATAAAGCAGAAATCGTGTTTCTATGCCCGCCAAACCGTCTGCTAACCTCATTTTGGGATACACCAGCCCGAATCATGCGAGCCTCTTGGTTGTGCTGAGCTTCATTGAGTCTAGGCATTGGTTACCAACACATTCAGGAGGAATAAACTTATTTTTCTGTTTCACTTAGCTAAAACGGTTTTACACAAGAGTCAAAAAGATGTCAAGACGATCCCAATTTAATTGCTAGACACGAATATGCTTAATCCTGCACTTGCACAAGAACAACGAAATGCACGTGCAAAGACCTTATTTACCAATCAATATTGTTAAAGAGTATACACATCATGTCTGTGTAAAGTTTCATGCATAAATGAATTTTAGAATTATAGAAAATTTATTTTTTATACATGCACAAGTTCTTTTTTCCACTAGTATACACACACACACACACACACACACACATGTGCATCACACATGCATGCATGAATGTACACACACACATGCATGCACACATGCAATCACACATGCATGCATGCACACACACATGCATACATGTATGCTTGAATGCACAGCCATACATGCATGCATGCACACATGCATGCGTGTTCACACCAGCATGCATGCGCACACACAATTTCACACAGGCACGCATGCACATACCCATGCATGCATGCACACACACTCACACATACATGCATTTACACACACACTCATGCATGCATGCGTATGTGCATCACTCCTGCATGCGCGCAAGCACACATACACATACATGCACACAAACATACTTACATACACACATGCACTCCCACATGCAAACACAGACTCATGCATGCACATTTACATCACACAAGGATGCACATGTACATATATGCACACTCTCATGCATGCACGTATGCATGTATGCACACATGCATGCATGCACACACTTATGCAAGCACACACAGAGGCTATGCACACACACACACTCAGACATGCATGCACACATACATGAACATGCATGCACACATGCATGTATGCATGCACACATACATGAACGTGCATGCACACATGCATGTATGCACGCACACACTCAGACATGCATGTATGCACACACACATGCATGTATGCACGCACACACTCAGGCATGCATGTATGCACACAGACATGCACACACACACACACACACACACACTCATGCATGCACACGTGCATACTTGCATGCACACATGCACTCACACATGCAAATACACTCATGCATGCACATGTACATCACTCATGCATACATGCAAGCACACATACATGCATGCATGCATGCAATCACACATACATGCATGCACCGACAAATGCACACATGCATGCCTGCATGCTTGAATGCACACACATGCTTGCATGCATGCATGAATACACACATGCATGCAAACACACACACACACATACATACATACATACATACATACATACATACATACATACATACATACATGTACATGCACACACTCAGGCATGTGCAAATACATGCATTCCCACACTCATTTTGTTTTTTGAATCATCTGCCCTTGATTTAGTTCCATATAGTAAACTGTTTCATGAATGGCATTTGGCGGGGGCATCCGTGTCCTATGGACACTTTTTCTAGTCTGGGATCTGCCATTCCCCAATCACTCCACTGCTTAAAAGGCCTTACATCTCAGGAACCGTTCATATCCCCACCGCTAAACCATACTTTGATAAGATGCATTTAGTGATACCAACCATTTGGCCCATGCCCAACTCCCTCTACTTTATAAAACACCTAATATTTCAGATACAGAGTCCATATGGGTGCTCATTTGGGTATGGGGTTTGTTTGGGAGACTTTATAATTGGTAGATTAGAATCATATCATGTTAACATACATGGCTGTCTTTGGGCAGTGCCCACCTGAGCTCTGGTTTATGAAATTTGGCTCTTCAGTTTGTTTGCTATGGCAAGTTAGGAGTTTCCATTGATTTATAATGGGGAAAATGGAAAACTGACATTTATGGCTTTCAAGATATTTGGTCAAACTTTCATAGAAATGTTCCTTAAATAATGTTCGTTCAGGCCTATTGGTTGCCACAGATGGGAAATTGTTATCTGTGGTCCAACAACAACACATTCAGTCGACATCAGACCTCTGAAGCCACTAGGCTGATTGGTTCCAAATTTTATCTGTAGCAGCCTTGGGCACAGGGCTTCCGTGGTTAATTAAAATACATTGCTGCCAGTGGGCAGTGCCCCCCCCCCCACACACACACACCCCTGAGCTCTGGTGAGCATAGTAGCCCATGGGCCTCTTATTTTGTTTTGGATAGCCAATTGGCCATTTTGTGGGAAAGTGACTGTCCTTTTGGTTTCCGCTATTAATGTTTCCATTAGGGTTCAGTTATTTCATGTTTGTGTTTCTTTCTCTTTGGATTCTCTGATGGGAGCTTTGGGTTAATTGTATCGATTCCTGATCATTGCATTCACTTGTATTTTACTATAGAATATTTTACCATTTTGTCTGCGAGTACACCTCCACATTCTGCATCGAGGCATGCAACAAAAAGGATAGGTTACTGAGTTTGTGTTTGTTTGTCATAAGTGTTGCAAGGAACAAACCCATTTACAGTAGATAAATGTAAATCCAAAAACAAGGCTTGGATATCAGAAGAATTTGCTTAATGTTACTGAAATTCTGGTACGTAAATTTGACTGATAAAACCATCTAAGAAGGTATTGTCAATATTTAACAAACCATCCAAATATCTTGAAGTCGCTCTAAAATCTGTTTTGAACACTGAATATCATGGTATATAAAGGAGAGTAGTAGAAGTGGTTGATTTTGAACGTTTTTTTTTTTTGAAGAAAAAAAAGACAGCCAACAGGCAGAAACAGAATAGCGGTATATCTAGAGACAGTTGACTATAGAACAGTTTTGCCTGTGATTACCAAGCTCTCTCACTTTTTGCATATGTATTTGTTAAACAGCAACCAGACAAACCTCTAAACAGACTGTGAAGTGATAAATTATTGCAATTCATAATGCACATTAAATTGAGCAGTGTCTCTGGTAGACCACGAAGGTCACACAGCTGTTTGTCCTAATTACTTATAGAGCTCAAAACATGATAAGTAAACATTGAGTTATTCCTGGCAACAGTTAATGCAAAACTCTGGAAAATTGCTCCTTGGGTGACCCTCTACCAAACATACTAAAATGATTCTGCTGCGCTATACAAAATGGCTGTCAGAACTAAGGTGAGCGAATTAGGGCCGGCATGAACTTCTTTTTTATCTGTTAAATCCCCTTCCTAAACAGCAGTAAGGATAAAGTAAGTTACTTGGTGTCAACATGGATTTGGGGATACATAGGAAGCGAAAAGGTTGCCTTTGGAAAGAAAGAACACATAACAGAACGAAAATCTGAATTCAGTTTTGGCTCCTACATAACATGAATTTATTAGCTGAATTTCCTTTATCGAGTCGACAGAGCCTTGGAAATATTTTATTTATGTACATTTACAGTATTAAATGAAGCTCAAACAAATAAGAAATACTTAGACCATAAGTTTAAATTGGTTTTCTTGTCTAATACACATTTTTTTTTTTTTGGTTTGGGTTTTACGGCCCTTTCAAGATTATTTCACTCATATCGAGCCGATCGTTAATCATAGGTGGGCGAAAACCGGAGTACCCGGAGAAAAACCACCTGACCTTCCGTTGCAGAACTTGGCGTCTCACACGTGACCCGAGCGAGGCTCGAACCCACGGCGGTGAGAGACCTAATGACTAAGAGTCAGCGCTCTTATCCATTAGGCCACGGAGGCCCGTTCTTGTCTAATACACATTTACAATGAAGTCGCATCCTTGATAATGTGGTTAAGCTACTCGGTTACCGAGTTCCATTCTGAACTTCTAAAAAGTTTCAGATTCTTGATATTGAAGAGCTGCGTAAGCTCGTTAGAGCTTGTATACACTCTCTAAACTTTTCTCTACTATGTTTAGCGTTTTCTGGTTCCTGTTTTTCGATAGTCCGTTCTAGTATATTTCTGCCAGACATATGAGTCTTTAAGCCGAGGCCTCTTTTCCATATCGTCTTAGTTGTTCATAAGATGTAGAACTGAAAAAAAAAACACTCTTAAAGTGCCAACCACGACTACCAGACACTTTTTATGCCCCCAACTTTGAAGCAGTTGGAGGGGCATATTGCTTCTGGGAGGTTTGTGCGTCCATCCATCTATGTGTCCATGCGTCTGTTACGCTTTTTGACGCATAGCATAACTTAAGAACGGCTAATGCTAGGGTTTTAAAATTTCACATATACTGAACCGAAAAAGAAACGCAACTTTTTAACCCAAAAGATTTTCATGCAATCATCAGGTTGTCTAAAAAATCATTTTGCGGGTTACTTTCATACTTTTTAAACTTTCTTATGCAAAAAACATTTGGGCGATATCTGTACAGTTTAATGCTCCACTTGGCAATTCGTTGTTTTCAACATTTCCTCTCGCAGTACATCAAATGTATACAGTAACTTCATCCTATTGGCATATCGTGTTACCTGGAGTTTAGGTTTCAAAAGTCCGGGAAAATTTCTCTACGGAATATGGTACGTTTGACGCAGGATCAACTTAACGTAGCGGTCCAAATGCTTCTATGTGGGACGTCTCAGGCTGTCATCGCCAGGAACTTCCAAGTGAGTAAATCGACGCTAACTCGCTTGTACCAGCGTCTACGTCAAACGGGAACGACAAATGACAGGCCCAGAAGCGGACGTCCACGCGTCATGACACGTCATGACACGAAACATCCGTCTAACCCACCTCCGTAATCGGTTCGAGACGTCTTAGGTGACACCATGAACGCACAACAATCGAATAAGTGCCAATACTGTCAGGAATCGCCTTCGAGAGTTTGGCTTGCGTCCTCGTCATCCGTACGTTGGTATGCCATTAACACCACGACGACGTCAGGTTAGAATGGCGTGGCTCACACAACATAGGCCAAACCTGTTTCCCCTTCGTCAGTGGCGTAACGTAATGGTTTCTGACGAGTCCAGGTACTTGTTGTACAAAGCTGAAGGCCGTCAACGTGTGTATAGGCGTGACGGAGAGCGTTATCGTGACAATTGTTTGGTTCAACGTGATCGATTTGGTGGCGGTGGGTTGATGGTGTGGGCTGACATATCTTATGGTCATAGAACCCCCCTGGTATTCATTGATGGATCTTTGACGGCTCAGCGTTACGTTGACGTCGTTTTACGACCGGTAGTTGTTCCATATGTACGACAGCACAACGTTACGTTTCAACAGGATAACGCTTGGGCGCATGAGCAAGGCTCAGCATGGCGTTTCTTCAGCAAAACAACGTTGACGTGATGCACTGACCTCTGTATAGTCCAGATCTTTCTCCTATAGAACATATGTGGGACATCTTGGATAGGCGCGTACGTAACCGCCCCAGCCGCCAACAACGCGTCAAGCCTTGCATCTCGCGCTCATACAGGAGTGGAATGCTATTCCCCAGGCAGCGATCAATCGTTTAATCCTGTCTATGACCAGGCGTGTGCGTGCAGGAGTGAATGCAAATGGAGGACATACTCGCTGTTAACTGCTTTTGTTTTGACAGGGTTCATACGCGTCAGGGAAAAGTCAGGGAAAAATAAAATTTTTCAAGGTCAGGGAATTGTCAGGGAATTTTATAAAATGTCAGGGAAATTTTGAAATTAGGAAAATGTCAGGGAATTTTCTGATCTGGGTTGGCACCAATTTGTAAAGGTTAAGGCAGTTTCTTCAAATATTTCCTTTTTCATGAAAGCTATAATCACACTTACAGCAATTTAAGCATACCGGTAACTTTAAATTGTATGCATATATCTATATTCTACATATTTTTCAAATTCCATATAGAAGAAACTGAAATGGATTTGCACCCCTTACCTCCTGAGCAAATGTGGTGATGGCTATATCTAATGATTTGATCTCCCCCTCCACTTCATAAAAGGCAATAAAACTCAGAAACCATTCAGATCCCCATCCCTAAACCATATATATTCTTGTTCCTTTTGATAAGAGCATTCAGTAACACCAACCTGGGGGTCCTCCCGAATGCGCCGGGGTCATGCCCCACCCCCTCCATTACATAAAAGGCCCAATATCTCAGAATTCTTACAGATCCCAACCCCTAAACCATATATACTCTTGTTCCTTATGAAGAGTTACATTCAATGACACCAACTTGGGGGGGGGGGGGGGGGGGGGAGTCTCACAGGGTCAGTTGTGGCCTTGCTCAACCCCTCCACTTCACAAAAGGCAATATATCTCAGAAAACATTCAGATCCCCACCCCTAAACCATACACATTCTTGTTCCTTTTGGTAAAACGCATTCAGTGGCACCAACCTGGCGGTCCCATGGGATGCGCCAGGGTCATGCCCCACCCCTCCATTTCATAAAAGGCCCAATATCTTGGAAACCTTACAGATCCCCACCCCTTAACCATATAGTGATCTTTTTCCTTCCAAAGAGATGCAGGTGTTTTTCATGGTATGTATCCTATAGATGTTACTCTTTTTAATTGGTAATCAGAATGACAATTCCATTTTAATGTAATTTAGTAAAGCTTTGTTCAGAAAAACAGTTCGATTTGGCTAATATGTTCAGGTTTCCAAAAGTAATTGCTTTATTGTCTATTGGTCATAACATAAAAACGTTTGTTTGAAACAGTGTATTTGATTACTTTTTAATGCATGATAATTCATGTCATTTTGCTTACCAATGTGTATTGTATAATCACCAGCTCCATATCCAGTTGATTTGGAATAAACAAACAAAATATTAAACAATGTAAATGTTTGTCAAAAAAGGAGGTAAGGGTTGGCTGTAGGGTAGGTGGAGGCCAACATTCTATTTTTCATTTAAGATTGAACCACTAAATGTGCACATTTTAAAATAACAAAAGTTTGTATCGTGCCAAACCAAAATGTCAGGGAAAAATGCTTTCATGTCAGTGAAAAGTCAGGGAAATGTCAGGGAATTTTGTCAGAAAAAATTTGTATGAACCATGTTTGAACTTGTGAAATGACTACCTATATGGCAAAACGGATTTGTGTTCCAAACATTCTCACTGGAAATTGAACTCTCTATGGTAGTTACATTCAGGAATGATTATATTATTGCGTCATTAAATCAAATGGCCGTTTGAAACTGTGGGCATTTGTTCATTGTTACGTGTAGCTTAACTTTAGAACAATGTTTTAAGGGTTCTTCAAAAAGTTGTGTCACTATTAGGTTTCCGTGCATATGTATTTCTGATAATGCTTCATTTCAATTGAATAGCCTTTCAAACTGCTACCGGTAACAGTTTATTTCGTGAAATTGCTTTTAGAATGACCGAGATGTGTCAAATTGAAATACATGCAGTCATGTTTATAAATGTTTATTAATAATCTCCCTCTTTTTACTCAATGTGTCAAAACCGACATGTATGCCGACGATACTACACTATTTGATATCAATATTTCAAAAAATGTAATTCAAGCAAATCTTCAAAATGCCTTTAAGCAACTTGACCCAATGGCATGTTAATAAGCTCCTCTAAAACCAAAGTTATGCTTATTACAACCACACAGGAATGAAGTAAATTAGCAAATGACACATTAGACTTATCATACAAGGATGTCTCCTTCAAATGATAATATATGATTATAAGTTTTAGGCATTTATGTAGAAAATAATCTTACATGGACATTTCATATTAATGCTTTGACAAAAAGATCTCGTACTCATGGTTACTTTCTAGAATTATAGAATATTTACACGTAGAGAACAGAGTAAAATTTTATAGAGCTTACATTCAACCACATTAAGACTTTTCAAATGTTATATTGGGAAATACATCTCAAAGAAATCCGTTCGGATCGTATAAATAACAAAAAAGAGCTTGTAGGATTATTCTAAACCCTTATCTTGCTGTTCACGACAACCCCTATCTTTGCAAACAGTGTAGTTCCAGATCAGATGGCTTCTGCTGTTTGACATTCAGTTTATGAATTTGTAGCAATAAACTACATCAAGTAATTTGATTGGTTGAAAGACAGATATGGGTGTGGCTTAAATGAATATTCAGCAAGAGAAGGGTTAACTTTAATGTCGATAACGTTTCTGACAGTTTAAATGAGCTGAAACTATTAACGTATCATGAACGCATCTTCCTAAGAAATGCTCGATTTATGTTTACTCAAGAAGCACCCATATATATTCAAAGTATGTTCGAGCGAACCCAAATAAATAATAAGTCCCGTGTTTTAAGGTCTTCTGCAAATAATTTTATAATTCCCAGACGCGATATCTGTACGTACCCTTTGGTGTGAAAATTTATGATAGTGTAAATGATAAGCTATATTCTTTATGATTCGTTGTGTTCGTGTAAAGCATATCATGTTTGGTTTTTGTTTAAGTGTACCTCAAGGAAGAGTAGCTTCTAGCAAATTGTGTTATCAACTGAAAGTAAAGACTTTAGTATTATATTTATACAGAGGACAATTTACGAGTTACTTTGTAAAATGGATAGAAAGGCTGAAATACGCAGCTACATGTACATTGAATGCCGGGTTAGGCTTCACATAGGTTCAAGTCAGAATTTGATGAATTGTGTGGCATATATGAACCTCTTGCCATTTCAAAGCGCACAGTTTATCGGTGGGTCAAAGCGTTTAAAGCTGAGAAATCATCGGTCAAAGATGATGCCCATGTTGGTAGGACCAAGACCTCCATTACGAAGACAACTATCGCTGCTGTAAAGGTAGCGGTCGAAGAAGATGCGCGACTGTCAGTGAAAGAGATAGCTAAATGCACTGACATATCAGAAGGCAGTGTACATACCATTCTGACAAAATACTTTGGCTTGAGATAGATTTGCTCTAGGTGGGTGCCCCTTTTGCTCACTGAGGAGCAAAAGAAGCAACGCCTTAAATGCGCCCAACACCTCTTGAAAAAATACAAAAGCTGTGACACCCGAGTTATTTCTAACTTGCTGACAGGTGACGAAACCTAGGTGCACATGTTGGAGCCACAGAGAAAAGCCGATAACAAACAGTGGAAGCGCAAAGATAAAAAGCGCCCCTGTATTGCCAAGAGAACCATCAGCTCCAGGAAGATGTTGTATACAATCTTCTTCAATTCTAGTGGGCCAGTGGTTCAAGTGGCTTGTCCTTCTGGTCATACAGTCACTGGGCGATTGTATAAGAACACTGTACTAAAGGCGTTCTGCAATAATAAGCGTCCAAGCAAAGGTTGATCAGGAGTGCAACTGAACCATGACA
Source organism: Lucinisca nassula (assembly GCA_963580285.1). NCBI lineage: Eukaryota > Metazoa > Mollusca > Bivalvia > Lucinida > Lucinidae > Lucinisca > Lucinisca nassula. Next base: position 75,741,132 of record OY757019.1, on the reverse strand, counting down.
ATGCCTCCTCTCACAATAGAAGTGAAGGCAATGATCAAGAATCAATCCCATAAGAGACAACAAAGGAAAAGAAACACAAACACGAAACAACAGACCCTAATGGAAACATCAATAACGAAAAGCCAAAAGGACAGTCACTTTCCCACAAAATGGCCAACTGGCTATCCAAAACAAAATAATATAAGCGATACAAACACTCAAAGACAAACCATAACATAAATAAACCGCGACAGAAGAACTGCACTGGAACGGTCAGTGAAACGAATTCCACTGGGGGCTTAGATCGATTTTACGTGGCCACAATCCTCGCCCTTACTTCTGTTGCGATTTAGAAATATAATTTGTTCAGTCCCCATGAAGGCCTCCTTACTCATCAGTGCAACATCTCCGTGAACACAAAAAATCAAACAACGACAGAGATGAAACAACGGTAAGGACTCGACAACAAGAAACCGCTGAAATGCTGGAGCAAAAGAAAACTAATAGTTAGACTCAGATGGGCCCGACCAGAGACAGAGTATCACCAACCAACATTACATGGAATTAGATTCTCTCCAATTCTCTGTAAGGCTTTGTAAGTCCAATATTGAATTTTAAACTTAAATCAGAATGACGTCTATAAAATTTTGAAAAGGCTTTGCGTAGTTTATGGTACCGATAACCCTGATTAAGAAGTTTAGCAGTTAAAAATTATTACGAGTGTTGAAGTCAGTTACAAGACTACACACTCTGGCAAATCGAATTAATTGCGAAATATAAACGCCATAGGATGGCGCACGAGGAACATCACCATCCAAAAAAGCAAAATTTACAATATCAAAATCATTTTATCATAAATTTTGCAAGAAACAAACCCATCTTCAATACAGATAAATCCAAAAACGGGGCACAAGTCTGAGGTTGTGAGGTCTTATTTGGCTGCTGAAAAGGTCGAGGTTGTATATCATCCTCCTTATTCCCCTGACCTGAGCCCATGCGACTTTTTGACTTACCTGAGCCGAAGGCTCCGGGGGAGGTATTGTGCTGGCTCACCGTCCGTCGTCCGTCCGTCCGTTGGTCTGTGTTCTAACAAATCCGGTTTATGGGCTTTTCCCATTATAAACTCCCATAGAGAAATTAAGCTCCTAAGCCGAAAAATAGCCCCTAAGCAGTAAGGTTTATGAGTTTATAGTGTTAACTTAACGGAATAAACCCATAAGGTTGGACAAAATATAACCCCTAACACTTATATGTTGGCCCGGACGTCCGTCCGTCCACAATTCCTAAACCGACATCTCCTAAACCACTACACACATTTTGGCCAAACTTGGCAGAAATGATCTTTGGGTGGTCCTCTCTCAAAATTGTTCAAAGTAGAACTGTGGTTGCCATGGCAACGAAAAGGAGACAACAGTCTTTAAAAATCTTCTTGTCTTAAACCAGAAGGCCCAGGTCTTTGATATTTGGTATAAAGCTTCATCTTGTGGACCTATACAAAGATTATTCAAATTATAGCCCTGGGGCCAAAAATGCCCCCGCGCCGGGGCCCACTGATTTTACATGGGCTTATACAGCGAAAAACCTTTAAAAATCTTGGTGTCTGAAACCAGAAGGCCCAGTTCTTTGATATTTGATATGAAGCTTCATGTAGTGGACCTCTTCCAAGATTGTTCAAATTATAGCCCTGGTGCCAAAAAATGCCCCCACGGTGGGGCCCACTGATTTTACATAGGCTGATATAGGGAAAACCTTTAAAAATCTTCTTGTCTGAAACCAGAAGGCCCCGGTCTTTGATATTTGGTATGAAGCTTAATCTAATGGACCTCAACCAAGAATGTTCAAATTATAGCCCTCGGCCCAACAATGTTCCCGTGCCGGGGACCACTGTTTTTACACGGGCTTATATAGAGAAATAGAAGTGAAGGCAATGATCAGGAATCGATGCAATTAACCACAGCTCCCATCAGAGACACCAAAGGGAACGAAACACAAACATCAAACAATAGACCCTAATGGAAACATCAATAGCGGAAAGCCAAAAGGACAGTTACTTTCCCACAAAATCACCAATTGGCTATCCAAAACAAAATAATATAAGCGATACAAACACTCAAAGACAAACCATAACAAAAATAAACCACGGCAGAAGAACCGCCTTGGAACGGTCAGTGAAACGAATTCCACTTGGGGTGGGGGGCTTAAATCGAACAAACCATTTGTTTAGTCTGCATGATGGCCTAAAACCTTCTAAAAGTCTTCTTGTCTGAAACCAGATAACCCAGGTCTTTGATATTTTGTACGAAGCTTTATCTAGTGGACCTTTACAAGATATGCTAGGATTTTGAAATTTCATGTTTGGGTTCCTCATGAAAAAACAGATGAGATGTTTTGGACGGGTTTTTAAAAAATATCCGTCCTTCCAAATAGCGATGTCCGGGCGGGCGTCGTCCGAGGTTTACCTTTTGGTTAACATTTTTTTTTTCAAAGTACTGTATTACCTTTATTCTTCACTGGATTGCTTTCATAGTAGGACTGTTGCGTCATTGATAGTACCTCTTTCATATGTAAGCCATCAATGGCACCAAGGACCAAAGTTTTGTTGAAAATTACGATTTTTTTTAACTTAAATTCATTCAAGAAGTTTGCTCTGTATTACCTCCCTTGCTTCCTTTGCAAACTTGATAGTGTAGTTGATAGAGTGTTGGACTCTGAACCATAGTCGTTGGTTCAATTCTAGTCGGAGGAATGTTTTTATGCCCTCGCATCGGAATAATGCCGGGGGCATACAGTTTTTCGGTTTTCCGTACGTGCGTACATGTGTACGTCCGTCTGTACGCGTGTGTGTACTTACGCACGTACGTGAACATGTAACCTCAGGTTAAGGTTTTTGTAACAGGTAGAGCCTGAAATTTTGGAACTCATATTTTCCTAACCATTCGATGGAACTGGTTCAGCTTTGGTATGATGATAGATATAGGTCCAAAGTTTTATTAGCAATACCCCCACCCATGTCTGTGAGTTCAAGGTCACAGACTTAGAAATTTTCAATGTTAAAGGCTGAGGTTAAGGTTTTTTTGTAACAGGTAGACCTGAACATTTTAGAACTCATATTTTCCAAACTTTTTGATGTAATTAGTTCAAATTTGATATGATTATAGATATAGGTCCAAAGTTTTATTCAGCGATACCCATGCCCATGGCCTCAAGGTCAAGGTCATGGACTTAGATTCCTGTTAAGGTATTTGAACCTGGTAGAACCTGAACTTTTATGATGGCTTTGGATCATATGATGATAGATATAGGTACAATGTTTTATTCAGCAATACACCCACCCATGCCTATGACCTCAAGGTCAAGGTCACAGAATGTTAAAAATTTTAAAGAGCTCAAATTTTCCAACCATATTATGGATTTGGCTTATATTTGCTATGATGATAGATACAGGTCCAAATGTTTATTTGGCAATACCCCCAATCATGCCTATGGCTTCAAGGTCAAGGTCACAGACTTAGATATTTTAAATTAGATATTTTTATAGTTTATATTTTCCAAATCGTATGATCGATTGAGTTTATATTTGGTATGATGTTAGATACCTGTCCATTTTATTCAGCGATACTCATACTCACCAAACCATATAGATTGCTTCATATTTGGTATGATGATAGTTACAGGTCTAAAGTTGTATATACCCCCACCCCTGACTTCAAGGTCAAGGTCACAGACTTAGTCTTATTATGCTCTTAAAGCTTTAGGGCTCATATTTATAGATTGGCTTCATATTTGGAATGATGATAGATACAGGTCCCAAGTCTCATTTAGCCATACCACCGACATTGCCCATGACCTCAAGGTCAAGGTCACACACTTAAAGGTCACACACTTAGAAAATTTCGTTGCAACAGGGATTTTCGGGGTGAGGCGGGGCCATGGGCGGGGGCATATGTGTCGTCTGGACACATGTCTAGTTTTTTTAGCTCACCGTAACGTAGTGACGAGGTGAGCTTTTGGGATCACTTTTTTGTCCGTCGTGCGTGCGTGCGTCCGTCCGTCCGTCCGTGCGTGCGTGCGTCCGTAAACAATTTCTTAAAACGACATCTCCACCTAAACCACTGATCGGATTTTGACCAAACTTCACAGGAATGATCCTTACGTGGTCCCCTTTCAAATTTGTTCAAATGGTTCCGGTCCGTTGCACATCTAGGTCACAGGAGCCAAAAATAGATTTTTTTTCACCAAAAACTTAAAAAATCTTCTTCTCTGAAACCACAAGGCCCAGGTCTTTGATATTTGGTATGAAGCTTCACCTAGTGGACCCCTACAAAGATTGTTGAAATTATAGTGCTGGGGCCAAAAATGCCCCCGCCCTGGGCCCTTTGGTTTTACATAGGCTTATATAGGGAAAATCTTTAAAAATCTTCTTCTCTGAAACCACAAGGCCCAGGTCTTTGATATTTGGTATGAAGCTTCATCTAGTGGACCCCTACCAAGATTGTTCAAATTATAGTGCTGGGGCCAAAAATGCCCCCGGCCCGGGGCCCTTTGGTTTTACATAGGCTTATCTAGTGAAAATCTTTAAAAATCTTCTTCTCTGAAACCACAAGGCCCAGGACTTTGATATTTGGTATGAAGCTTCAACTAGTGGACCCCTACCAAGATTGTTCAAATTTTAGTGCTGGGACAAAAAATGTCCCCGCCACAGGGCCCTTTGGTTTTACATTGGCTTATATAGGGAAAATCTTTAAAAAAATTCTTCTCTGAAACAACAAGGCCCAGGTCTTTGATATTTGGTATGAAGCTTCATCTAGTGGACCCCTACCCTATCAAGATTGTTCAAATTATAGTGCTGGGGCCAAAAATGCCCCCGCCCCGGGGCCCTTTGGTTTTACATAGGCTTATATAGGGAAAATCTTTAAAAATCTTCTTCTCTGAAACCACAAGGCCCAGGACTTTCATATTTGGTATGAAGCTTCATCTAGTGGACTCCTACCAAGATTGTTCAAATTATAGTGCTGGGACAAAAAATGCCCCCGCCACGGGGCCCTTTGGTTTTACATTGGCTTATATAGGGAAAATCTTCAAAAAATCTTCTTCTCTGAAACCACAAGGCCCAGGTCTTTGATATTTGGTATGAAGCTTCATCTAGTGGACCCCTACCAAGATTGTTCAAATTATAGTGCTGGGGCAAAAATGCCCCCCGCTCCGGGGCCCTTTTGTTTTACATAGGCTTATATAGGGAAAATCTTTAAAAATCTTCTTCTCTAAAACCACAAGGCCCAGGACTTTGATATTTGATATGAAGCTTCATCTAGAGGACCCCTACCAAGATTGTTCAAATTATAGTGCTGGGGCAAAAAATGCCCCCGCCCTGGGCCCTTTGGTTTTACATAGGCTTATATAGGGAAAATCTTTAAAAATCTTCTTCTCTGAAACCACAAGGCCCAGGTCTTTGATATTTGGTATGAAGCTTCATCTAGTGGACCCCTACCAAGATTGTTCAAATTATAGTGCTGGGGCCAAAAATGCCCCCGGCCCGGGGCCCTTTGGTTTTACATAGGCTTATCTAGTGAAAATCTTTAAAAATCTTCTTCTCTGAAACCACAAGGCCCAGGACTTTGATATTTGGTATGAAGCTTCATCTAGTGGACCCCTACCAAGATTGTTCATATTTTAGTGCTGGGACAAAAAATGTCCCCGCCACAGGGCCCTTTGGTTTTACATTGGCTTATATAGGGAAAATCTTTAAAAAAATTATTCTCTGAAACAACAAGGCCCAGGTCTTTGATATTTGGTATGAAGCTTCATCTAGTGGACCCCTACCCTATCAAGATTGTTCAAATTATAGTGCTGGGGCCAAAATGCCCCCGCCCCGGGGCCCTTTGGTTTTACATAGGCTTATATAGGGAAAATCTTTAAAAATCTTCTTCTCTGAAACCACAAGGCCCAGGACTTTCATATTTGGTATGAAGCTTCATCTAGTGGACTCCTACCAAGATTGTTCAAATTATAGTGCTGGGACAAAAAATGCCCCCGCCACGGGGCCCTTTGGTTTTACATTGGCTTATATAGGGAAAATCTTCAAAAAATCTTCTTCTCTGAAACCACAAGGCCCAGGTCTTTGATATTTGGTATGAAGCTTCATCTAGTGGACCCCTACCAAGATTGTTCAAATTATAGTGCTGGGGCAAAAATGCCCCCCGCTCCGGGGCCCTTTTGTTTTACATAGGCTTATATAGGGAAAATCTTTAAAAATCTTCTTCTCTAAAACCACAAGGCCCAGGACTTTGATATTTGATATGAAGCTTCATCTAGAGGACCACTACCAAGATTGTTCAAATTATAGTGCTGGGGCAAAAAATGCCCCCGGCCCGGGGCCCTTTGGTTTTACATACGCTTATATAGGGAAAATCTTGAAAAATCTTCTTCTCTGAAACCGCTAGGCCCAGGTCTTTGATATTTGATGTGTAGCTTCATCTAGTGGACCTTTGCCAAGATTGTTCAAACTATAGCCTTTGTTGATGTTTGGTATGAAGCTTCACCTTTAAGACCTCCCTCAACATTATGCACATTAAAGCCCTGGGGCCAATAATGGCCCTCTCTGGGGCCCACTTGTTACACTATGGAACAGGTGAGCGATCCAGGGCCATCATGGCCCTCTTGTTTTCTTTTTCTTTCTTAAAAACACATAATCATTATTATTACTTGCAAGTTTAAAAAAAAATCTTTTTTTGTGTCAAATTTGCACATTGCAAAGGCTTGAAAATTTCTGTTCAAATCTTTTACATAAGAAAATGACTTTTTGGGTGGAATTTTGGATGGTAGGCAATCAAGCATACATGTATGCATGTATGCATGCATACATGCATACCTGATTCTTTTAGAACTACAACGGATTTTAATAAATTCAAATCTCTTATCTCCCACTGGAATGGTAAAAATTGTAAATGCTCTGTCTTTGATATAAAATTTTAAGTACCTAGGTTCTCACAGTCTGGTCTGCATACGCGAATTTATGTCATGTGTTTTATGCTTAACTTTTGTTTATCATGCATGCAATTATTGTGTGTCATGATTGATCTCCGGGGAGTGTGAACTGTCCGTACAGCTGGTAATCAACATGATTGTACCCGTACCTTGGCTAGAGTTTAACTTTTTTATTCTGTTAGTTATTTGTAACTGTTTTTCCTTAGTCTATGTGCGTATTTCTATGTCTAAGCTATGTATGTGATCTTATTATATGTGCCTTTGATGATCTTATGCTTATTTTATACTTACCTTACATGATTCTTTGGCTGTGTGCTATGTTAACATGGGTTCCCGTCTGTATGTTTTAATGCATGTTTGTTTATTTTGTATTGAGTTCAATTTTGCTGAATATTGTTCTGATGTGTATACATCCCTAAGAACAACTCTGACCTTATTAATTATCTGAATCTAAATCGTTACTGGTGACACGTCAAATAACATATACATTCACCAGGTTCTGTTAAAAGAGAAGTAAGTCCCTAGCTCTCGCTAAAAGAAGTAAACTTAGCTACATTATCCTTAGAATCTTCTGTGAATAAAATAACCGAATCTGGAAAGGCATTCCAATCTCTAATTTTCTGAGGGAAGAAGGATACCTTGTAGATCAGTTCTTGCCGAGGGCACCTGAAATGCCATAGAGTTATGCTTTATGCCACTCCTAATTGGGGGATAAGGTCATCTGTGGGAATGCTGGCAGCACCCTTTATACTTTTGTACAAGAGTATAAGCCTACTGTCTCTTCTCCTTTTCTCGCGAGACTCCCAACCTAAGTTTTTTAAGTATTCCAGTCATACTTCCAGTCGCAAAGTTGTAATTGCTCGTAAAAATCTAGCTGCCCTGTTCTGAACCTTTTCAATCTCCTCCAGAAGGACTATTCCATGGGGGTCCCAGACAAAACTACCATATTCCAAGATAGGGCGAACAAATTCCTCATATGCTGCTTCTTTAACATCTCTGGTGCATTTATAAAGATTTCCAAGTGTTCTATTAGCCTTCAGCACACATGGTGCTAATATGGGTAGTCCATCTCAAGTCATGTGAGATGGTCACACAAAGGTATTTAATGGAATCCATATTTTCGAGGACCTCAGATTTGTTTGTTCTTTTCCTAGTTATCTGCATGATATTGCATTTAACTGGCTGAAATCTCATACCCTATTTTCTAGCCCAACACCCTATTCTTTCTATATCCCTCTGAAGTTTCAATGAGCCCTCTACGTTTCTAATTTCACGTCTGCGAACAGTCTTATTTCGGAATCAATATCTATAGAAATGTCATCTATGTACAAAGAAAACAACAATTGACCCAGAACAGCCCCTTGTGGGACACCAGACAAAACTGGAGCCCATCATGTAGTTTCCCCATTGACAACAACTCGCTGTTTTCTGTAGCAAAGGAAGGAATCTGTCCATTTTAGGGTATTACGGCCAATGCCATAACGATATAGTCTGCTTTTAGTAGTTCATCAGGGGGTGTGTCAAAAGCTTTTTCAAAATCCAGGATAAATGTATCCCCCTGTCCTCCTTTGTCCAAGATTTTTTCCGAACCATTTATTACTGTGGTTAGCTGAGTTTCATAACTGTGCTTTTTCCTAAATGCATTATCTTTGTATTTCTGACAAATTCTTTTATCAAACAGTTTATTTACACTATGTTTACCATATACTATTGTTAAAGCAGTCGGTTAAAAAGTTCATACCGAGCTTACGTTGTATTGTTTATAACTTGCCGACTTTAAATAAATCTTATCTTATAAAAATCTTTTTTTTTTTTTTTCTTCTTTTTTTCAATCTGCAACGTAGTGTAAAAACAGCTTTTTCGCGACAGAAGTAAGGGCGATGATTGTGGCCACGTAAAATCGATTTAAGCCCCCCAGTGGAATTCGTTTCGCTGACCGTTCCAAGGCGGATCTTCTGTCGCGGTTTATTTCTGTTATGGTTTGTCTTTGGGTGTTTGTGTCGCTTATATTATTTTATTTTGGATAACGTATTGGCCATTTTGTGTTATAGTAACTGTCCTTTTGGCTTTCCGCTGTTGATGTTTCCATTAGGTTATGTTGTTTCATGTTTGTGCTTCTTTCCCTTTGGTGTCTCTGATGGGAGCTGTGGGTTATTTGTATCGATTCCTGATCATTGCCTCCACTTCTATTTTTTATTTCGTCCTTGTGAAAACAATGTCTACTAAAGAAAGTATGATTTCCTACCTTGCTGTAGGTAAGGGTAGAAGTGTGGGGCGGTCTTCTGTTTGTACCGGCCCGATATCTCAGTGGTAGAGTGTCCGCTTTGGAATCGGGGGGTCGCGGGTTCGATCCCCGGCCGCGACATACTAAAGGCATATAAAATGGTACTAGGATCTCCCTTGGATGACGCTCGCATTATCAGGGGTAGTCTGGGAAGAAAAAAGAAGGCATGTTAGTATTTGTTAATTGTTAATGGATATTTTGTTTGTCGCAATAAAAGAGCTTATGTTATTTGTTTCCAATATCCGACGTTAAATAAAGTTTCTTAATCTTTATCTTTATCCTACACTTCCCGCGCACTTTCTTCTCCTCTACCATCTCTTCTTTCTTTTTTTCTCCCTTTCTCCGGAAGACGACAAAAACTGACCCACAAGGATTGACGTGTCGTCACACGTCAACACAAACAATCAATCCATCCATCTTTCAAACATAGATTCTCAGTAATCATTAAAACCATGAGTCGATATAAATTGAGCCGGCGCACGATGAAGCTATTAGACATCTTGAAATCAGGTGATTCAGAGCCATCTTGTATCTTGTAATAAATTCTGCCTTTATAGGCACACCTGGTTAAAACCAGTAAAATCTTCTTGGTTAAAGTTCATACTTTATACAATGTTAAAAGCCACGGTATGTCTATGTACACACATTAAACTCCATCGCCGGTATAAAACAGTTTCATATGCTAAAATATTAAAATCCTTGGCACCACTATCTGATCTTCAGTATTGATACAACTTCTTTAATGTCCTGATATAGTAGGATATACTAACTTCACCTTGCATAGCAAGCTGTGCCCATCCGCTTTTTCCTACATTTAGCCGTTATTGATAGTTGACTGTATCTAGCTGTATGCAGGGCGTAGACTAATCGCCTACTGTGATAATGGAGTAAGTCCACATGTTGATGTAACTTTGTACGTATTAACTCAGGACAGTTCTGCAATATTTCATTACATTCCACTAATAGCTGAACCAAGGTACATGTGTATATCCAGCTGCCTCAGAGTACTCCGCAACAATATCAGAGAAATTCTTCTTGAACTCGTTAAGAATAGGTTTCCTCAATATTTGTAGTGTTTTACACCCAAGTAGAAAGCGGGATAATGTTTCTGAGTCAACTTGACACAACTGACATGTCGGATTGACACTATTTTGATTAAATCTTGCACTGTTACTTTGAAGAATGTATGTACCAGTCATTTTACAGGGATTCTTAAAGTGTCTCTGCAATTTACCACATATGGTTTCACTGCTGGATGATATTTCCCCGCAGTATATTCTTTTGATAGATATTTTAATGACGAATAAAGTCTTAATTGTGCTACCAGCCGGTCACACCCAAATCTATTAACAGCTTTATCGTAGAGTTTCTTCCACGTTAATTTTTCTTGGGGGTTCTCTAGGAGAGAATCTGCACTAGGTAACTCGTATTTAATTAAAAATAGAAGTGGAGGCAATGATCAAGAATCGATACAATTAACCCACAGCTCCCATCAGAGACACCAAAGGAAAAGAAACACAAACATGAAACAACAAACCCTAATGGAAACATCAATAGCGGAAAGCCAAAGGGACAGTTACTTTCCCACAAAATGGCCAATAGGCTATCCAAAATAAAATAATATAAGCGGTACAAACACCCAAAGATAAACCATTACATAAATAAAATGCGACAGAAGTCTTTTTGACAATGATAAACCAACTATGGCTTTTGAAAATTTTGACCTCCGATTGTTTCCTAGCTAGCTGCTTTTCAATAGATGCATCGGAAAGTCTTGTAATATTCCCAAACAATGTAAGGATTCTTTTGTGTATCAATGCTTCAACAGGTAAGAGTCCAGACAATAAATATACAGCAGGATCAGCAGTTGTATCAGGTAATGAAAGTAATTGCTTCAAGAGTTTTTCTTTTTTTTAATTGTATACCGAGTACAGTTAGAGCTTTCCCTGTTGGCATTATAACCCCAAGTCTGTACAGCAATACAGGAATAGCATAGGTTTGTAGAAGCGAAAAAGCTGTTTCTGGATCTGTCCGTTTTTGCCACGCAACCCTGATCCCATTAAATTGTAGACTGTACGTTTCGTTTTTTTTTTTTTTTTTTTTTTTGATATTTGTCTCAATGATATGCATTTCCTGGCTAGTTGATATGTGAAGAATACCCATATGCGTGGTGTTTTCAACTACTGGCATTTCTTTGGCACCAAGAGTCCACGATGCAGACGGATATGATTTTACACTGTCTATCATAACACTAATGCGTTTTACTTTCTTGAGGGTATATCCATCTAATTCACTGGAATCTTTACATATGTTTATTATGGATTGGAGTCCACAGGGATCATTACTCATCAGAGTTATGTCTTCAGCACATGTGGAAGCTGAAGTTCTTACACAACCAATAGCTGCACCCTTCCCGGAATCAGTGATTCTATCCAGTTCATCATTGCTGAATACTTTGTACAAGTCTGCACTTAATACTCCGCCCTGTCTGACGCCTTGTTGGTTAATATAGGTAGTCGATTGTTCACCTCGCCACTTGACTGACCTCATTATGGAGGAGACTACTGATAAGCAGTCAATCCCGACCAGTGACACCAGTATGATATGACTTCCTCATTAAATTTGGATGTACTACAACATCAAATGCGGCCTTAGAATCCATAACTGCCAAATACACAGGTCTGAGCATCCATAAATGCCAAATACGTAGGTATGTTCAAGCCTTTATTCAGGGTGTCCACTGTCAGGAAAAAATTCAGGGAAAAATATTTTTTCAAGGTCAGGGAATTTTGAAATTGTTCAGGGAATTTTGAAACTTTAGCAAAAGTCAGGGAAAAGTCGGGGAATTTTGAAAAAATATGTCCATGAATGATAAAAAAAACATCAAAAATAAAGGCTAAGGCAGTTTCTTCATGGTTGGCTTTTACCCTGATAATAATAATAATTATAATAATGATTATGATAACATCAATGTCTTGTCCTCTTCTTAAGTATTGCATTTGGTAAATTATTCTTTGAGAAGAAACTAAAGGGTGGTAAGGGTTGGCTATAGGGGAGGAGGAGGCCAACAGATCTCTTTGTATTTGGGCATGCATTTCATTAGCTCACCTGAGCCGAAGGCTCATGTGAGGTAATAGTATGCCAATGCTCCGGCGTCCGTCGTCGGTTCACATTTTCAAATAAGTATATCTTTAAAGCAAATCGGCCAATCATGATTAAATTTCATGTGAAGCATTATCAGGTAGGAGGAAAAGATGCATAACGTTTGGGGCAGATCAGATGGAAACTCTTGTTGCCATGGCAACATAAATCTCCCATAGACTAATAATGGGAAAAACTTAAAAAATCTTATTCTCTGAAACCACAAGGCCAAGAGCTTAGATATTTAGTGTGTAGTAACATCAAGTGGTCCTCCACATAGATCCTGCCATTCGTGCCCCTGGGGTCCAAATTGACCACACCCTAGGGTTCCTTAGCTTCCATAGACTTCTAATGGAAAAAAGCTTCAAAAAGCTTCTTCTCCGAAACCATAAAGCCCATAGCTCAGCTATTTATTATGTAGCAATGCAAAATGGTCACCTACATAAATCCTGCCAATCATGCCCCTGGGGTCAGAATTGGCCATGCCCCCGGGCTCATAAGCTCCCATAGACTTACATTGGATAAAAAAAACTTTAAAAATCTTCTTCTCTGAAATCATAAGGCCCAGAGCTCAGCTTAGTTATTCAGTATGTAGTCCTACCAACCATGCCCCTAGGGTCCAAATTGACTATGCCATGGGGCTCATTAGCTCCTATAGAGGCCTCTTTGGTGTAATGGTTATGCTACCCACCTGGTAAACAAAGGATCACAGGATAGATCCAGGGCTTCTCCAGACTTCCAGATGAGTCTTTAAACTGAGGTCCTGTCTCAGTATCACCTGAACTGTTGGTGGAACGGAAAACTAAAACACATTAGCTCTTGTAGACTAATATGAAAAATTGAGAAATCTTCCTCTGAATCTATAAGGCCCTGAGATTAGATATTTAGAATTGTTGCAACATCAGTTAGTCATCAGCATAAATCCTGCCAGCACTATGACGTCCAAATTGGCTACTACCATTGGCTCATTATCTCCCACTGATTTATAATTGGAAGAACTTCAAAAATTCAACAAATCTTCTGCTCTGAAACCATGAGACAGACAGCTTTCGAAAATGTTCCTCAGGTGAGCGATTAGGCTCACTGAGCCTCTTGTTTCAATGATTTCATCCAACAATACAAATGACTTATGTAAATACATGTACATATATGTGTTTAGAAAAAAAAAAGAAAATAAATTCAAAGGGAAAATACAAACATAAAAAAGCAAACAAAAACCTATTTAAAGAATAGGATAATTCCTTGTAAAAGGAGGAAAGGGTTGGCTGTAGGGGAGGAGGAGGCCAACAGATGTTAGAACTTAATGCACAAAATGTCAAAAACGTTGGTCAGGGAAATTTGATTTTAGTCAGGGAAAAGTCAGGGAATTTTGCTTTACTCAAATTAGGGACACCCTGTTATTATTCCGATAAAATTCCTCAACCGGTAGGGCACAGTTCACAGGAGATTAATTTTTGGTCAGTCCACGCTGGTGTCCGGCCCCCGCCCATCGGGGCTTGAAGAAATATATGGGCTGCATGATGCTTCCACGCAGAGCTGAATCCGACCCACACACGAGTACTGGTAAACTGCTTAGAGGATCTAAGCCTGCCCAGCCAAATCGGTGTGTGTCGGACCGTCCATGCTTATAAACCCTATTGGTTTCATTCGGCGACAGGGCTTGAGATGTCATTTCATCTCAATGTTGGGTAAAAGTCCCACAAAATTGGTAGCAACGTCTCCAAAATGACCTTTACAGTGTTGACGGGGACGTTAAACCTCGAATCAAACAAAACAAAATCCACGCTGGTGTGTATTTTGCTGACCTATTAATGTAGGCTTAATCCTATTTTTAGAATGGTTTCTAATATTCGAGACAGCACTAGAGTAATAGTATCCCGCGATTATTCTGAGAATCCTTATTACTGCCTTTATTTTTGAATATAGGATTAAGAATACCTAATTTCATGCTGTCATGTACATCTTTATTATGTAATATAGTATTTGTAAGTTTTCTGAGAATAGATAACTGACACTTCCTCTTCTACTTCTCTTCTAGCTTGTCTTGTCTTATCTTGTAAAATAAATCCTGTATTTACAGACACACTTGGTATTCACTAGTAAAAATCTTCGTAAGAAAGCTCGTAAAACTTTTTCATTATAAGTTGTTAAGAACTTCTTAAAACAGTTCACAGTTAAGAGCCACGAACAGTTTTAAATCCACACAGAATATTTGTATGTATATGAAGTTAATCCACCACCACATATATTCACATTTAAAGTTTATGGATAAAATTAACACTCTTCTCGTCGCTGGGTTCGTTATCATCGGTTTGTCTAATCTCAATTTCCAGAAAGATAGAAACTCCACCAATGTGTGGGTTGCCGTGCCCTACCGTTTTCTTCTAAGTTTTGGTACTAATTGTAGTTGATTGTATCGAGACACGTGCAGTCTATATAACAGACATCTACTGTGGTAATGCAGTGAATTCAAACACTTTATTACATCATCCTGTATAGGTTGGTCGTGATTCTGGGTAACATAACTACTGTATATTACCAATTGTAGTAATGTGTATTCAGCAGCAGCAGGGTATATATGAACTAGGTCTCTTAAGACCTTCAGAAAGTCAATTAAGGCAGGTTCATGTGTTTCTTTAAGGGATTTACAGTCAAGAATAAAATGTTGCATCGTTTCATCACACTCGTGACATAGCTGGCAGATGGTATTCACACCATTCTGTTTAAATCTTGACCCTCTTGTTTAGCCGCCTGGCCATTTTGTGGGAATATTAAAAAATATAAGGATTTTTATGTTCGCGTTTCTTTCCCTTTGATGCCTCTGATGGGATATGTGGATATCTGTATTGATTACTGATTTAACATGATGCAACTTACAAGAAAGCGGATCAAAAAGACCAATGCTACCCATGAGTTGGAAGGAAAGTAGAAGTAAAACAAAGATCAGGAATCGATACAATTAACTTACTCCACCCATCAAAGACACCAAAAGGAAAGAAACACAAACATTAAGCGACCAGACCGTAATGGAAACCTAAACAAAGGAAGGCCATAAGGACAGTTACTTTCCTACAAAATGGCCATATGGCCACCCAAAATAAAAAGACACAAGTGATACACACAGTAAGTAACAAACAACAACATAAATAAACAGCCACAGAAGAACCGCCTTGGAACGGTCAGTGGAAAGATTTCCACTGGGGGGGGCTTAAATCGATTCTACGTGGCCACAATCCTCGCCCTTACTTCCGTCGCGATTAAGACAAATAATTTGTTCAGTCCGCATGAAGGCCTCCTAACTCATCAGTGCAACATCTCCGTGAACACAAAAAATCAAAGAGCCACAGAGGTGAGACAACGGTGAGGACTCGA
This sequence comes from Lucinisca nassula, assembly GCA_963580285.1. Classification (NCBI taxonomy): domain Eukaryota; kingdom Metazoa; phylum Mollusca; class Bivalvia; order Lucinida; family Lucinidae; genus Lucinisca; species Lucinisca nassula. The sequence continues at coordinate 75,725,372 of OY757019.1, read as the reverse complement.
CAGCAAGAAACCACTGAAATGCTGGAGCAAAAGAAAACCAACAGTTAGACTCCGATGGGCCCGACCAGAGACAGCGTATCAGGCACCAACCAACATTACCAAGAATTAGATCTCTCTAATTCTCAATAAGCCTTTACGTTGGAGCCGTCATAGAATCTGAGGCCTGACCCACCGGCGTGCAATTAAAGATGGAAGCAAAGTTGCCAACCGCGATTGGGTTAACTACCATGCATGCAGTCTGTCGTATAACATCCATGTTGTACCCAATCTTTTTATATCGAAGAAGGTTTTTACGAAATTGGGTGCTGAAGTCATTGCGGTTATATATTTTTCTGAATTTATATACTAAGTCACCATAAAATTCGGGTTCCGATAGACCTTGTTGTAGAAGAGATTAAAGTCCAATATTGAATTTAGAAATTAAATCAGAATGGCGTCTATAAAATTTTGAAAAGGCTTTGCGTAGTTTATGGTACCGATAACCCTGATTAAGGAGTTTAGCCGTTAATAATTTATTACGAGCGTTGAAGTCAGTTACATGACTACACACTCTAGCAAATCGAATTAATTGCGAAATATAAACGCCATAGGATGGCGCACGAGGAACATCACCATCCAAAAAAGGAAAAGGGGTTGGTTCATTAAGTGCCAAAAACGGCCCACCTTCAGAAATATTTGAAACTTTGGCTACATAACATTTCAAGCATGATATATAGTAAAATAAAATTGTTTTACTATATTAGGATCTGAGTGACGTCAAAGTTTTGACGCAAAGGTTGTAAGTATCGAAATATCTATAACCCCTTTTGAATATAATATAACATACATTGTTTTTTGGCTAAATGTGAAATTAGGACTTCGTATACATTTGAAAACCAATTTAATAACTCCAGTCTGACTCTTATCATTGCCAGAGCCATGTAGAATGAACATGTAATCCAATTTTTAATTTTTAGAACCAAATGACATGCTGATTTACCCCACCCACATAGTATATAAGTGACCTACGACACTGGCAATTTTGAACATACACCTAAAAGTGAATACTTTGTATCAGTTCAGAAGTTTATGAATTAAGGACAATTCAGTTATGCACTTATGTTTAACTAATACATTTATTACAGGGTGGAATCTCAGACAATCACCATTATCATAGCAACTATTATATACGCAAAAGCTACAGATATAGTTCAATGATCACAGAAGTCTATATAGAGTTTCAAGTTGTACATAATAAGATGGCCAATAAAACTGATTCAAACAAATACATTGTGTTCATTAATTGCATACCATAGATAAATATACAAGATCGGTTGCCATGGCAACAGTAAGTGAACATACTAGGGTCATTTGGAGTATTAATAGTAGTTTGGGTAGAAGAAACTGTGAAACACCTCAAATCACGCGGAGAAATGACTTAGAGACATGTCATGTACGCTCTATTTTTGACTGTGATGGAGTTGTGGCCCGAGTACCAGTACCTGAGTACAAGAGTGTCACAGGATTATTTAAAGAAAACATATTTCTGCTATGGTGGATCACTATATTGCAAAGCGCCCACGTACAGGGGTGCGGGGTCTTCATATTGTTCATGACAACGGCAATGCACACAGGTCAACCGTGGGAGGAGTTGAACATTAAAACATTACCAGACCTTTCTCCCTGTGATTTCTTGCTCAACCCATATAGTAAAACAAGTAATACTGCAAAGGAGTTTCCAGGCTTTTGATTGGACAGCGCCAGGGCAATTATTTTCCATATACCCCGTCAGCAAAAATATGTACCCCTCTCGCGCTTGGCTTCGCTGAATTGCGATGTCCACCTTCTTGGATTTACTGCAGTTGATAAATACATTGTATAAGCAAAATAATTTTTAAAAACCACTTTCGATTGTTTTTCATTCATTCGGTGCTTTATTTATTTTTTTTTTCTGTAATAAAACTTTCATTGTAACATGACGTAAACACGTTCCTACTGAGCGCTGTGATCAGCATAGTGGCATATAAACATTGACTTCTCACGACGTCCGCTCCTAAAGAAAACATTAGAACGATGCACAAAATGTCATGAAAAAACTTTGCAGTATAACAAATTCGTTAATCGTTATTTTGATTCTTGATGGGGAACATGGGCTCGTAACTTTCCCCGCCTGAAAGCTTCGCTCTCAGGGGGGGGGGGGGGGGGGGAGGGGGGGGGGTAGTATGATCCCATGCTCCCCGTCAAGAATCAAAATAACTTATAATGTCAGCCAGGATGTCCTTTTGAAAGCTGTCATGCCCAGGGCAGTACGTTGTTCCAGTGTATAGACAGTTTACCCAAAAAGGACGTCTGAATGGATCAAAAGACTGGAAAGTATGTACAGGTTAAGGAAAAATACTTTGAGGGACTCCACTAGCTAGTTTTGACCAAGTAACCTGTATATTTACAAGCCGCATCAACAACTAATATTTTCCAAACGCCCTCGTACACAACAACTTTTTGTTTAGATTTTATTTTATGTACATTCCGTGTAATGACAACCAAGTAAAAACCACAAAACATTTATAAATGTGCAAAAAAAAGAGGATCTTACACAAGTGGTCATTTCATATGAAATTTATAAAACGAGCCTATGGCGAGTATCATAAACTTCATGAGTGTGAGGTTCTGTTTATAATATAAAAAATAGAAGTTGAGGCAATGATCAGGAATCGATACAATTATCTCACAGCTCCCATCAGAGACACCAAGGGGAAAGAAACACAAATATGAAATAACAGACCCTTATGGTAACATCAATAGCAAAAAGCCAAAAGGACAGTTCCTTTCCCACAAAATGGCCAATAGGCTATCCAAAATAAAATAATATAAGCGACACAAACACCCAAAGACAACCCATAACAAAAATTAACCGCGGCAGACATATTTATTTTGGACTTCAAGAAGGCTTTCGACACAAATGAACTCCAAATTATTTGTTTATGGAATTGAAAAGAAGGCTCTCAAATGGATAGATTCCTTTCTTTGCTATAGAAAACTGCGCAATGCTGTTAATCATCGTGGTTAATCTTCAGAGTGGGCTCCAGTAGTTTTGTCTGGGATCCCACAAGGCACTGTTCTTGGTCCATTGTTATTCTCCCTGTATACAATAATAATATTCCAATGTCATTAACTCAGATATAAACTGTTCGTAGCTGACTGCGTTTGCTGCAGGGAAATTAGAGGTACAGAGAACTCACTGAAACGTCTGAATGATATAGATAATTTTGCTGGGCACAAAAATGGGGCATGAGATTTCAGTCCGTTAAATGCAGTATTATGTAGATAACTAGGAAGAGAACCAATAAAATTGAGGCTTCTTACACTTTAGAGGAAACGGTCCTCGAGAATTAATACCTTTGGTGTGACAATCACACGCGATTTGAGATAGAATGCACACATTAGCAACACGATAGAACGCTTGGTTTCCTGAGGGGAACAGCAAACATAAAAACTCACATGCTGTTTGAAAACACGGATTTCGAACTTTTGATATCACAAGACGGGCATTTCTTTGTTTATGTTACGTTGAGCGACGTAACGTTATCGCACTGAACATAGCATTTTAGAATGTTATGATGACGTCAGAGGGTCTTTGCTTAACAGGCGTCATTGTAGACAAGATTCTGAACAAGCCGCCATGTTGGTTTGCGGTCACATTGGAACAGTTGATATAGAGTTTCTATGGAGCTTTGGGGCGTTTTCGTCACCATTGCCGTTGGAATCGAAAGTTATGCAAGAAAAAAAAATAACAATCATCCAGGGGTAGATCTATTTCATTGCAATTACATTTGCCGAGTCCCTCGGAAGATATCAGAACACTCGGCCTAGCTGCCTAATGTTTAAACGTATTTAGCTGTCACGTGTGTGAAAAAAAAACACATGGGTGTTCCTATATAATGAAACATTTTCAACGTTGTTCAAATATGGATTTAACGGTGAGTGGCTGCTGGGAATTCCACTACACTGCTAGCCTGGGAATCTGTATCCGAGCTGTCTATTGTCTCAGGCATGATGCGAACTGGACCGTACTTTAAAGCTTAGTGGTTTCTTTCGGCCATAGGGCTTGAGACGTTATTTCTTTCGATAAAAGTCCCTCAAAATTGGAAGCAACGTCTCTAAAATGAACTAGAGTAAGCGAGTCTAGTGTCGACCCATGTGCATTATCGACCCCCTGTCTGGCTGAATTTGTTTTATGAGAAAACTAATTGACTCCTGGAAGAAGTCGTACCTGGCATACATAATTCTTCATAATAACGATAATACCCGCATTTACTCTAAATTGTTTTGATGAGGACGTCAAACCTGAAATGAAACCTGATGTTAAGCAAACTCTGTCACTAAACCCTTTTTCGCTCGTGAAAAGTTGACAAAAAGTCAAGAAAAAAGACGTCTGTCAGCTTATGTAAACATATATTGCAGATTGATAAGAATTAGAAAGCAATAAAAAAACAAAAACAAAAAAACAGACTATCGGGATCCGAACCCGCCGGCGTGATAGTCGACGGCGTTGCTAATCGCGCTATTACGTCATTTACAGCTACCCAGCGTTTCGTTAAAATCCATGTCCTGATCGTGATTTAGCATTTTATAATAACAATACTCTAGATGTTACTAATTTGCCTGGAGATTAAATTAAACATTGAAACAATTACGTGCTTGTAGTCTGGTCAAAATTCTGGTAAATACCGGGATTAAATAATCGAGGCAGCTTCATTGTTTATGTAGCAGACATGGCAACGGTGTCATAGTAGATTTTAACCGGGCCGTTTTATTTTTGATTTTTATTGTCCAGAAAACTTTTGCTCCAGTGTTTGAGAAGTGGCAGAACTGACCTTACCTACTTTTATCACAGTTTGATGTCAGTCAAATGAAAGTTCAAGGTCCAGCTTTCGCAAATAAAATCGTTTGAACTTTCTATGATGTTTTTTGACATGACTTCCATTGCGTTGCATGCAAGATCGCGTCTACATCAAATCATCAAATCATATTTTTTAAGATTTCATCACCAGCACAGCTGTCGACAATCATCAGATTTTTCTGACTTAACAAAAACAAGTTGAGGGACAACATTTTGTAATTTTATGGTTGTCGAGGCCTGTGCTGGTATTTAATTTTATATTTCAAACACCAAAAGAACTCGCAAAATGGACAATTTGCGTTACAGAGGGTGTTTTTAGGAACATTTCCTGCCTTTACTAAACAAAGAAACGAATTTCAAAACGCAAAGTTATAAAGTTTAATACTTCGTTTGCAAATATACACACCATACATATTTCATTTATGCACTTGAAAAATCAGAAAAATGTTGGGCCAATTATGACACTTAGTGAACCAACCCCTTTACAATCTCAAAATCAAAGTCATCGCGTTTATCATAAATTTTGCACGAAACAAACCCATCTACAATAGATAGATGTAAATCCAAAAACGGGGCCTCGGTATCAGAAGAATTTGCTTTATTTAACTCTCCTTGAAAATGTAGAAAGCATTAAATATCGTCGTGTGACAATAACGAATGATTTAAGGTGGATCAGTCACATTAGTAATGTTTGTACTAAGGCAAATAGGACCCTTGGCTTCTTGAGACCGAATCCGTCAGCATGCCCACAAGACGTAAAAGAAATGGCATACAAGGGACTAGTTCGTCCAGTCCTGGAATATGCAAGTATGTCCTGGGATCCACCTACTGTTACCCTCCAGGAGGAACTGGAGAAAGTCCAAAAACGTGCGGCCCGTTTTGTAGCTGGGAATTACTCGTTTGAAACTGGGAGTATGACTGGCATTCTGGAACAGTTAAAGTGGGAATCTCTTAAAGAGCGGAGAAAACAAAGAAGGCTGATACTTTTATATAAAGCTCTAAAGGGTAGAGCCAGTATACCCATGTGTGACCTTGACAATACTTCTGAAAAAACATTCATTAGCCCTGCAAAAAATCGGCACTAGGGCTGACATTTACAAATTTAGCTTCATCTTTAGGACAATCTCAGATTGGAACGAGCTCCCCTCTTCTCTCTTGATGTCTGCAAAAGGCGCAGATGACTTCTATCTATCTATCTATCTATCTATCTATCTATCTATCTATCTATCTATCTATCTATCTATCTATCTATCTATCTATCTATCTATCTATCTACCTTCTGATACTGCGTCGGTCACATTTGACCATTACCGCAGGTGTATATTACATACACTCCAGGTTTTGCAGGATGAAAGCCTACACAGTAATCATGTAATTACGGTAGGGATCTTTAATCTGCACAGGGGATGGTTCTCCCTGCACAGGAGGCCTCCAGTTAACGCCCCGATCCGAAGGACGGTGCACTTTATGACATTCATCCCTGCAAATGATGCCAATGGAGCGTGTTCGGAAACCGAAATTTTATCGTCGCTGCCGGGGATCGAACCCGGGACCTCTAGCATCAGAGGCAAGTGCACTAACCACTGAGCTATCACGCTCCCCCATCTCTAGTTTCACCACTCTTGTAAGGTCTAGGGAATAGTTCTGTTGGTCGAAGGTCCTGGTGAGGGATTGTCTAAGGACATGTCACCAGTAAACAATTCTGATTCTGATTCTGATCATTGTTGTCGGGGAATTGTCTCGATTCCGTCAGACTGGCGTAAGTAGTATAGGGTTTGAGCGTGTCTAGACCACCACCCCTAAAAAAATTTTTAGCTTCTTCAGACTACCCCCATAAAAAATTTTTTTAGCTTCTCCAGACCGCCCCTAAAAAGTTTTTTTAGCTTCTCCAGACCACCCCCCTAAAAAAATTTTAGCTTCTCCAGACCACCCCTAAACAAATTTTTTTACCTCCTCCAGACCACCCCCTAAAAAATTAAAATTTAAAAATAAAAAAAAATGGATGATGATGAAGAAATATATTTGAAACATAAAGGAAGAGTAGAATACCAAAATATAAGATTAAGACAAAAATTAAATAAACTGAAAGTATTTTTAGAAAATAGTGGAATGACTATTATTGAACATCGCGGTAGCGGATTTTGTTGGTTCACTTGGGACCAATATGATTTACAAGTAGATTTTGAAAAATTCCCCGAAGATTCTTTTGTAAAAATATTAAAAATAAATTGTGTGGAATATCATATCTTCCCAGGAGGAGAAGATGTATTATTTGTTAGTAGTGAATTTAAAAACTTTAGATTTCATTGGTGTAGTTTTGGCAACGAAAAAAATGGAAACTATTTTTATAAAACAAAAAATGCGTTCAAAGAAATACTTAATTTAATTAATAAAAAATGTTATATTTGCGAAAAGAATACTAAAGAAGACAATAGTGATATCATTCTAGGAGAAAAAGATTTTTTCCATAAACACTGTTTAATATCAAAGCGGAAAAAGATGATAAATTGTTACGTATTGAACAGAATATCTGAAATATCGAAAATCGAAAAAATTGTAAAAAAGTGAAAAAAATCTGAAAAAATGTAAAATCTGCATATTAGTATTCTTAGTTTATGCATTTCTTATAACCAGGAGGCGGCTCATTAATTATTATAACTTTATTCAATAAAATCAAGCATTTCCTATTTATTTTTTTACCTCGGCTAAAGCCTGGGCCTTGCCTTCCTCAATAAGTTTTTTTTTCTTTCCATTTCACCTAATCCTGTTTGTTTTGAATGTATGCAATCTTTCAGTTTATTATATTTATCTAATTCATCTAAAATCAACTTAAATTCATTTTCAGATATCTGCCCATCTGTCAAAGCCTTAGAAATCAAATCTTTTATACTATTCAACTTACTATCAGCAATAGTTTTAATCTCATAATGTTTTTTTGTTTTTGCATGTAATCTACGTCTAACAAGTTTAACACAAACCCCTAAACCCCCACACACAACAGCAGCAATTTCCAACGGCAACAAAATCGGAACAGTTAAACCAACACCAGCCATAATAACACTTGAAGAAATTAACGCAGTATCAACACTATCAGTAATGTTAATCCCCCGTTTATACTTTTTATATAATACCTTTCTTACATCCCTCTCTTTCATTAATTGTTTTTCTATCTCTGATATCTTCTGTAATCTATAATTTTGTCCGTCTTCATTAGGCAAATCTGGATATAAATTCGGCGCTGTAGGTTGCTTCATTTTTATATTTATTTTTTGAATTCAATTAATAACGAGACAACAGTATTTATCGCAGTTTTATTAGTCTCTAGACTAATAAAATTAATAACAATTCCAGCTTTAACTAAACAAGGGGTGACAAAATTAAAATGTGTCCTTTTTGTTTCACTATCTAAAGCGAGGCCGCGGCACCCTTCCAAACGTTCCCCATTCACCAACACGCCAACTTTCACCTTACCAAGCGACGATACACTCGACAGGCTAATACTTTTAATATAACCATCCTTCATCATAACATAACCATCCGTTCCCTCTCTACCTCCATTTCCAAATGAAAATATTTTACCACTAGTTAGTGGGCCATTTGATTCGGCGGTTATTGTAATGAATTCATTTGTATAAACGTTTTGTAATCTATTATTTAAATTTCCTAATTTTTTATGTAATTCATCAATACGCAAAGTCAAATTATTCTTATCTGTTTTTACACCAAATATACTCATTTTTATATATAATTTTTAAATTTAATTAATAATGAGACAACAGTATTAACCGCAGTATAATTATTCAGTACACTCAAAAAATTAATAACACTTCCTGCCTTAACTAAAAATGGTTTATCAAAATCGCGATGTACACTTTTTGTGTCTTCCAAATAAACTATACACCCACTCAAAACTTCCCCATCCACCATCACAGTAACCCGCACTTCATCTTTTGACTTTTCACACGACAGGCCCATACTTATAATATAACCATCTTTCATCATAACATAACCGGCCGTTCGCTCTCTACCTCCATTTCCAAATGAAAACATCTTATATCTAGATAAAGAGCCTTTTGATTCAGCATATATTGTAATGTATTCATTTGTATGAACGTTTTGTAATATATTATCTAAATTTGATATTCTGCTATCAACACGTAAAGTCGTATTATTCTTAACACCGAATATACTCATTTTTAATCATAAAATTTCTAACACACAACAAATTGGTAAACCATTGTTGTTTATTTTCTGACCATTCTCATCACAAACGCTTATACTTAATTCTGATATATCACCATGTGTTAATTGTTTATATTCCGGATTACAAAAACGTGTATGAACAATATCTCCAAATGATTTATTTTCAACAGAAACAACACCAAGGATATTACTAGGAGCACCATCAAAGAAATTGCAAGCACTGTTTATCTGCTCAAGATGAATATATAGTTGTTTATAAGGTGCAAAATTTAACGGTATTTCTCCCTTATATGTTTGATTTGCGTTTAATCGTCTTTTATATCCGAGGCCTAACATCTCTTTTAATCCTTTGCTTATTTTTAAATCAACGGTCGATGTCAAAAGCACTATGCCATTTGTTTCATTTACAGATAATACAATATTATTACTTTGAAATATATCTGCTATTTGTTGGAAACTGTAAAATCCTGAAGCTAAACGTATTGGTCTATCTGTTCCTTTTTGGATAGATTCATCAATCAAATTATGCCAACCTATAGTATAAGTAAAACTCTTCAATCCAAATCTCTTAATACCGCATTTGTTGTCTATATATTGTTGCAAGTGTATTGTCTTATTAATATCAGAAATTGTGTGATAAATTTTTAATTAATAAAAAATGATACCTAAAGAATTCAAGTACACTCCCAATGCATCATATGACCCTCATACTAAATATTCTAAAAAGAATATTGAACTTGTAAAACAAACAATTTATGTTTACAAAAATGACCATTTTCCAGTAACATTTCCCGACTTTTTTTCAAAACTATCAAAATCCAACATTACACAACAATGAACCGTGGAATACATGGCTTCATTCATCATTTGACTGGTGGCAGTGCCAATTGAATTTTGCTGTTTGGTGTGCCACTGCAGGATGCGGAGTAAGTTATCAAGACCATTTGCAAAACACTTCAGGACTAACTAAAACAGTATATACATTTCATGTGTATTATTGTATTGCTCGTATTTTAAAAGAACTTAAAACACCATTTACCAACAGATGAGAAATTTTGTTATTACAAAAACACATACGATAAAGCAACTTACCAAAACTTATGCAATGAATTCAATGTTTCACCAAATACAGATTGGTGCCAAAAATTGGAAAGTAGTTCTAAAAGTCACGGTCTCGGAGGATACACACAATACTTTAAACCAAGTGGAAAATACAGATACGAACATCGAAGTGATGGGCCATTCTTTAGTGCAAATGACAAAATAGAACATACAGTAGATATAAGGCATGGACAATGTTTATATTAGACGAATCAGAAGGCTTCACAAAACCAGGTATTGAACGAATTAACGAAAGTATTAGAATATTTGTATGGGCACTATTAGGAGCACAATATCAAACACGTGTAGAAATACTAAAAATAGGCACAGGATTTGATGCTCAAAAACAATTCTTAGCAAATGTACAAGAAGCAATTAACAGTCCAATCGATTTGCATGACCAAATATCAAAATATCAAAATGTATTGAAATATGCTACGAGTAAAGTTGATTATACATACGGACTTGGTCTCTACATGTCTCCCAGTGATATGATATTACAAATTGGCACTTTCGCTGGATATAATAATAAAATTGTAATTGCAACATCGGAGTGCTCGCTTGGTTTCAATAGTGATGTAAATGTTAAGCCTGGTGTTCCTACAGCACCATCTAATACCATAAATGGTACACCAACAAAGAAATCTCTGCCAGAACCAAAACATCAGGAAACAAACACAAAGAAATCTCTACCAGAGCCCGTTGAAAAGAAAGAATCAACACAACACGAAGAAACTAAAACAGCCTTAATAGTAGGAAGTATAGTAATAGGTATTATTGCACTCAGAATTTATTAATATACTCTCTTGCAGCTGCATACAATAATCCTACAACAAGGACAAGCAACGCCCAGAGATGTTCGCCAAACCAGTTAACCTCTTTTCCAGTAGTAGACAACAGCCAAGACACAATGGAACCAATAATACCCGGTAGCGCTGCTGCTGCTTTTCCTGCAAGATTGGCCAATAGTTTACCAAGATTACTTAATTGTTTTTTATCCAATTTTCTTTTGACGGTGGTTTAGGGGTTATAGGCCCACCACCAGTAGTAGGAATAAACGTCTCAACAATAACACCAATAATCATTCCAAAAGCAGTTAAAACACTAACAATTGTAATTCCTTGTTCTCTAAATAATGTTTTAATTCTCTCACCTAATGTAGTGTCTTCTTTTAATACTTTGGTGATTGTTTCCTTTATTCTATTTACCTGACTACGTAATGCTTCTCTGTTTTCGCTAGCAGCCTCAAGTCTTACAGCTCTCTTATCTTCAAGGTTTTTCAAACGAGCTGTCATGTCTTTTCTGCTAATTTCATTTTCAGCTTCTTGTAATTTTCGTTTTTCTTTGGCTATGTCATCATCAATGTTTGTCAGCTTTGCTAAGTTATTTGTAAGTTCACCGCGAATAGACTGTAGTGTCTTATCTAGACCCTGCAGTTCTCTTAATGTTAGACCTTCTGTTTGTGTGCGTGCATTTTTTACTTCTGGCAACTCTAAATTATCAAAAAGAGATGTAACAGTGGTATCAACCTTATTTGCTGTGTCTACTACATTTTGCACATCTTTGGTTGAAGACAAATCTTTTAGTGGTATTTGTTCTTCAGCATTTAGCAAATCATTTCGCGTACTTCCCAGAATATGTTGAGTTATCTTTGTTTTGCTTTGATATTCTGGTAAATTTAAATACTGTCTGATTGCCTGTGTTCCACCACTACCTACTACACGGTTGTATTCGTTTGCTAAAGAACCCAAAGAAAGAAATTTTGCTGTGCCTTGCTTTGCAGTAATTCTGATTTCTTTGTCCCCGACAACCCAATATAAAGTTTTATCATCGGATAATCTAAACTGATCATAATCTACTTTGTCTGGCGTAATTTGGTAGCGCTCGCTTATTTCTTCATAAAACGTCTTTACAAGTGTTTCTTTATGGTGTTGAAGAGCATCCCGTTTGAGCTCTCCTCTTAAGTCATCAATCGCATTACCCTGATTTAGAATAATACTCTGATCATGATCATCAGGGACCAAAGGTAATCTAGAATCTATACTCACCGGAACTAGAAACTATACACTCATTTTTGAGTTGTCACTGGCAAAACATTTTAATGAAATTTGAATTACAATTATATAAATTATCATCAGTGGCATGTCTGACTTATCGAATAAAAGGTTTAATGATAGCTACGATTTAACGGGTAAAGCCACGGGTTCAAAGCAAGGGTCCAAATATTGCTGTTCAAGTTTCCATTGGGTCAAACATTTTGTGTCGCGAATGTGATTCCCATTTTTACCAGTTATTACGTATCATCTAACATTGGGAATATTGTTTACAAAAAGAAAATTTTCACAATGGTTGAAATGTTATCCACGTTTATATATTGGACCAAACCACCAGAAGTGAGCGAAAAGTATGGCATTTCTGATTGCGGTTTTTGTTTAAATCAATATTTAAAACACAGCTGAAGATGCTAAAACGATTGAAGGCACTTTTGGGTCGATTTTTGGCTTGAAACATTATTTTGAAATTTTCGCTAAAAAAAGCCGTTTTTGAGATTTCAATAAAATGTTTGTTTCTCGATAATTTTTAAATGTTATGTTATTTTCTTATTCCTTGCTTTTCACTTGTTACCTATACGCAAAAATGTTGAAGTCAAAATTTGATTACAAACAGATTTCGTGAAAAATGCACTTTTTACATTTTCCCAAAAGACTTTTATTTTGAAAACCAGATTTTCTTAAAATTGTTACAGGATTAATGTCTATAGTTAGTCAAATTCTTAATGAGTAATTTTTAACTGAATTATCCACTTGTTTTGTCAGGCGAGACAATTTAAAACTGTATAGTTTCTATTTCCGGTGAGTATATATCATCATCATCATCAAATGTAGGATTCTCAAAATCAAATCCTTCAGCCATTTTTAATTATTTAAAAAATATCTTTAAAAAATGTCGACCTATGGAAACAAATTAAACCCTTACAGAAAAATAAGAGAACCGCGCGGTGTGAGAGGTATCCGTCAAAGTGTAGTGATAACCAATAATCCATCAACTATTGACCAAAATCAACAGTTATTAGTGTGATTTCCTAATCTAAGTAGTAATTATGTTATTGTTCCCGGAACAGTCAGATTAGCATTTGAAATTAAACTAATCTCTAAAGATGCAAATGCAACTATATTTCCAAACATAGGAAGAGCAATAATTAAGAAAACAACAATTAGGATAAGTGGAAATGAAGTTGTGTCCATTGATGATAGTGACATCTATCATTGTTATATTGATTTATGGAAGACTCCTACAGAACGTATAAATATGGCATACCAAGGCGTTGGCAAAGCAAACATGTTGAAACTTAGAGTGGGGGCAAAAAATGCAACAGCAGATAAAGAAGATCAAGCCATCGCAAAAGCATATGGAAACAGGTTTTGTATTCCACTTGATTTTGAATTATTGGAAACCCATATGCCTTTTTATCAAGCAGGACTCGGGGATAGATTAGAATATGAACTTACATTTAACGATTACATGAAAGTTATTAATTCAACAGATGCAACTTCAACTTATACAATCAAAAATATTTGTTTAGAACTTGATATTGTTTCTGATCTTTATTTATCAAGAGAAATAAGACAGCAAGTCAGTGACAAAATGGTTATTTTATACGATAGAATACTTAGGCATAGAAAAATAACGAAGAATAAATCTGATACTCTTTGGAATATTAATTTAAATGTCCCGGCAAGAAGTATGAAAGGTATTCTCATGCTATTCGAAGATCCTGAAAGGACCAGCACAGAAGAATATTATAATCCAGAAATTACAAAAGTGGAAATGACTATAGAAAGGATTCCGAATCAACTATATAGTCAAGGAATGAAATCGTACCAACAGTGGGACTAAATAAATAAATTCTTTGCCCTAAATTCAAAAAGAAACAAAGAAACAAGTATGGTCGTTAAAGATTTATATTTTACTGATACAACAATAGAAAAATATCTAACGACTAATTATGCTTTATGGTTGGATTTACGTTCAACTGATGATAATACACTTCATGGTTCGGGAAGAAGAATAGAAAATGCTTCAGAAGGCATCACAATACAAATTACAAAAGAAGCAGGAGGAAATGAACCAATAAATGTTTATCTGTTTGTTATACAAGATGCCCAAATTAATTTTGAAGAAGGTAGATTCAAAGAAGCTCATTATTAGACAATAGAAATGGAACTACCTAAATATCCACACTGTGCAATTATTTGTGGCCAAACTGGCTGCGGTAAGACTGAATTTGTTTTAGACTTACTTGAAGGTGTATATAGAGGTGTATTTAGTCATATTGTTATACTTTGCCCAACCATTCAATGGAACAAGGCATATAAAAACAGAAGTTGGATTGGTGATGTTAGAAAACCAAAATAAAAAAATATTATAATCGTAAACCCACTAATCAATGGTGAAGAAAAACTGCAAGAACTACTAAGAATGTTCTTTAATAAATATGCTGGGGAACCAACTCTGTACATCATTGATGATTGCAGTGCAACAAAAGAACTAACAAAGAAAAAAGACATGTTGTCTGAACTCGCTTTTTCAGGCAGACACGCAGAACAATCGGTATGGGTTATATCGCAAAGATACAATTCAGTTTTGAAAGATTTAAGAGAACAAACAAAGTGGTTATGTATGTTCTACACAAAAGATAGAGATAGTTTTGAAAATTGTTTGAGAGAGAATGATGTTATTCCTACATTGGAAGAACGACAAAGAATAAAGGAAGAACTTAAAAAAAGAAACATCGTAAATTAATTTTGAAAACCGACCAACCTACTGATTATTGGGTGGTTGATTAAGTAATGCTTTAGTAATGCTTAAGTAATGCTTTAGTAACGCTTAAGTAATATAGCAAAAATAAGTAATGCTTTAGTACTATAACAAAAAAAATAAGTAATGCTAAAGTAATATAACAAAAATAAGCTATAATAAAAACCAATGCTTCTTGAAACACTAACAATTATAACAAACACTGCAGTCTTATCGGTAGTTGGATATGTGGTATATAATTATTTGAAAATAAAAAATAAATTATATAAAGTAAAAAATAAACTATATAAAATGGATGCTGAAGAACTACTTAATGAAAACAATACATGTGATCAAAATAATGAGCACAATGAAACAAAACGTGAAAGACTATCAGCCATTGTTGCTGCAGGTGGTAGTAAGCAATATTTAGGTAGAGATGTTCAATTGTCAGACATTGATACAATGACACCAGAACAAATAAACAAACTGTATTGTAGATATGAAGCAAGACTAGGGGCAAGTATGACGAAGACATTGGGTAATTCTTTTATTAACTTATATGTTATGGGTGTGTCAAAGTATTTAAATGTTGTTAATCCACCTAAATTAATACAAGACTTAGAGGAAGACCCTTTTATCAATCATGCTTTAACAAGTACTTGTTGTGAATTGTATTATAGATATGGAATGTATCTTGCTCCTATTACTGCAATGTTAACAACAGCGAGACATATTGATTTCACTGATCTTAATAAAAAAGACATAAAAAATGACGAGTGAAATAAAAGCTTCCCATGATGACGAAGTCACAAAATATGCCCTTGATGACGAGGTCACAAAAAAGAAAAACCCAAAAAGAGTATCTGCAGGTAAAAAAGGTGCAGAAGCAAAAAGATTAAAAGCTGAATTAAAAAGAAAAGAAATGGAAGCAATGAAAAAAGAAAACATACAATTAAAATCTATAACAAAAGATGATGATGAAGTTAGGGATGATGTTAAAAAAGTTCAATACAAAAATTATATACCTCTATGTATAGTAGGTGTGATTGTTGGATTGGGTTTATATATTTATAATAAGAAACAAGTTACACCTGCACCTTTAGCGCAGCCCAAAACAACAAAAAGAAATCGATCCATTTGAGTTTAATTAATCAAAAAATTCTTATAAAAAATGGCAGCACAAATTGATGGAAAACAAATAGTAAACATGTTATATCATGCTGGAGTGGAAACACTATTAACAGTTGGTTATGCAGAATTAGGAAGAAAACTATTGAAAAGACCACCACCAAAAGTAGATGTAAATATGGCAGATATTGGTATGTTATCCATTGATATATTGCTCACAATGGCGACGAGAGATATGTTGATTAAACAAGGTATTATTCCTGCTGATATTATGAAGTAAAAAATGGCGAGTGCAGTGGCGATGATGCTTGGTGGAGCAGTAGCGAATGCCTTTGCTTTTTCAGGTAGTAATTATTTGTTTTCACATATTGGCAGAGACGCACAAAAAGAGAGAGAAAGACATGGTAAGACAATAGAACAATTAGAAGCAGCACAAGTAAAATGGAATAATGAAAGAACACAAAGATTGGATTTTCTTAATGAACAAAAACAAAAAGAACGTCATGCAGAAAAAACCTTTGAAGAAGTAGACCAAGCAGGAAAATAATATTATTATGTTACACATGAACCAAAGTTGAGTGATTTTTATACTCCATCAGAAGACCAGAAAAATAGAGAGATTGCATTTGTTGTTGGTGCTATGGTATTAACTGGATTTGTTGCATGGAAATTAAATAAAATATAATGAATCAATCCCATAAGGTTGTGTATCTATTCCATTTTCGCATATATATCTTTTATCATCAAAAGGAGATAAAGAAGCTTTGTTTATTTCATTTACAAACATATTATGTTTGTCAGAATTTAAAGTGTACATCTTATTCATTTTTATTTCATTATTAAATAAACAATTTTTATAATCATTAAAATTATATCTTTTTAATTGTTGTTTTGCTAATGCCTTTTAATTTTTTTTCTTCACTAAGATCAGTTAATGTAAAAGAATATGCTTTACTCTTCAGAAAAACTATTTCATTCATAATTTTACCTTGTAATTCATCTTTAGACTTCCCTATTTTCTTTTTATTTTCTTTTGAACAAAGATCATGATTTTCTGGATAGTCTGATGTATCAAGTTCATTTTTTATTCTTTTCATATCTTCATAAATATCTTCTGTGAATATATTCATTATCAGAACATCCGTATCGCTGGCAACTAATTCATTTTTTGGCCATAATTCATTAACTATATTATAATAAAATTGATACATTAATAACTTGCTATAATCTAATACAACTTGTCCTAAATAAATAGGTTTATTAAATTTAACAGAAGTAACATTATTTACAATTGCAACAAAGTTTTCATTAAAAATTATTGAATCTTTAAAATTAGGTTTGTTTATGTATTTCTTTGCTTCTTTTTTACTCGTTGTTAATTTAATTTCGCTTCTTCCTCTTATGTTTTCTAATGTTTTTCCATAGAAACTGTTGTTCATTAATTTCCAGAGGTCTTTTTCAAAATTAGATTTAGATTCTTTTCTTTGTTCAGTATTAAAATTAATATACTTATTTAACCAATTACTTTCTTCAAATGATATAGTTCTGTAAACTTTTTTTACTTTCATTCCAAGTTTAATATATTCTTTTAGAATACTATAATGAATAACATATTTCTTTTTATCATATAATGTTAATAATAATTTTTCTTCTTTACCTAATGGCTTATCTCCTAATAAGTTTATCTGATAATCTGATAAATCTTTTTCATTTATTTTCATTTTCTCAGGAGCTAATGGATATTTCGTTGGTTTAAACTTGCAATGATTGGGATATTCTAAATCACATTCTATTATACAACCCCTTCCTTTTGGAATATGTAAAAAATAGCCGAGATCATTTTCCCATTTGAAATCACTAGTTGGTAATTTCTGTGACATTGCCCAACCATATAAATTATTTGCATCTAGATATAATAAATATTTTTCTGTAAGATAATCATTTAAATTTTTACCATTTTTAATGCTTCTAAACATTCTTTCATTTCATTTTCATCTAATATCCTATTACCATCACCATAATAATTAGGTGTATATTTATTGAATGCTTTTACATGTCTAGGTCCAAGAACGCCAGAAAACCCTCCTCTAATTCCGTTTTCTACCATTAATAACATTTCATAGTCTGTTAATAATTCTAATTCCACTCCTGTACATTTTAATCCACATTGCCAAGTTAATCCTGGTGCAGAGTAACAATAACATGGATCTATTTCATGATGCTTTAAGAAAAAGGTTCTATACTTCTCAAAGACATCTGCTAAAATTAAAACATCTGTTTTTAAATAAAGATTGTGATAATCTAAAAACGATTCACACTCGTAAACTTTCCATACTTTTTGTGCATGAGCATATTCTTCACTCGTAATTGTTTTTTGTGTTAGTGTAGAATAAAATTTATCCATAGGGGGTAATTGTTTTTCTTTTAATCTTTCTATTGAATCTATATATTCATATGGATAATATCCTTTTTGTTTTAACAATGAAATATTATCATTAAATTCTTGTTTTAAAATAGGAAAGTCATCTGTTGATTTTGTAATATCTGATAAACTTTTGAACATAAACCTGTATGAATCTAGAAATCTTAGTTTTTTATAATTTGAACCGTAATCTATAAAAATATAATTTTCTGAATTTTTTGATAGAAGTTTTACTTTGTTATAATCATCTTCATATTTCATTAGCTCCTCTATTAAAAAGTGGAAATCATAGTTTGAGTCATTATGAAAGAAAACAGGTATTATCTCTTTATGTTTTTCTAATGTTTCTAGTCTTTGAAAACCTTGTAAACAGTTTCTACATGTGTGTTGTTTATGTTTATATCCTTGATTTTTTTTATTATTTTTTTCTACATATTTCTTTGCTGCATCATCACCGACATAAGAAAAGTATTGTGGTTTATAAATTTCTGGATAGTCAGACTGAACATAGATACCATATCTATTAACTGTTTGTTTTCTAATTGGATTAACATATGATTTATTCGGGTCAGGTTTGGAAGTAGATAAAGGGATATTATTTGATTCAAAATCTGAATAGATAACAAAAGATAGTCTATTTTTGAAATGATAGTTTTTAAATTTAAGAATATTATCTTTCTTTGGCATATTAACATAGTCATGATCTAGACATATCTCTTTATGTTTTTCTAATGTTTCTAGTCTTTGAAAACCTTGTAAACAGTTTCTACATGTGTGTTGTTTATGTTTATTTTTATCGTATAGAAATCTATCTAAATCTTTGATTAAACAATAGTGTGTGTTTTCATTTTCTTCTATATATAAAAGATCAATTATATTTTCACTTTTCATATTTGAAATATAAACTGGGTATAAAGATTGTTTATTTGTTGGATTTTCTAATGCAAAAACATTTATAGCTTTGTTGTTTTACCTTCTTTTGTATTACATGATTGCCAAGCTGCTCCTCTATATTTACCAGAAAGATGATTATGTTCTCTTACTTTGTTTTCCTCTTCAAATTCCTTGCCACATATATAACATTCTGTTGACTCTTGAAATTCTTTTTCTTGTTGTTTACTTAAAATTGGTTGTTTCTTTTCATTTAGGTAAATCTTATAAGTTAAATCGTATAGAAATCTATCTAAATCTTTGATTAAACAATAGTGTGTGTTTTCATTTTCTTCTATATATAAAAGATCAATTATATTTTCACTTTTCATATTTGAAATATAAACTGGGTATAAAGATTGTTTATTTGTTGGATTTTCTAATGCAAAAACATTTATAGCTTTGTTGTTTAACCTTCTTTTGTATTACATGATTGACAAGCTGCTCCTCTATATTTACCAGAAAGATGATTATGTTCTCTTACTTTGTTTTCCTCTTCAAATTCCTTGCCACATGTATAACATTCTGTTGACTCTTGAAATTCTTTTTCTTGTTGTTTACTTAAAATTGGTTGTTTCTTTTCATTTAGGTAAATCTTATAAGTAATATCCTTGAATTTTTTTATTATTTTTTTCTACATATTTCTTTGCTGCATCATCACCGACATAAGAAAAGTATTGTGGTTTATAAATTTCTGGATAGTCAGACTGAACATAGATACCATATCTATTAACTGTTTGTTTTCTAATTGGATTAACATATGATTTATTCGGGTCAGGTTTGGAAGTAGATAAAGGGATATTATTTGATTCAAAATCTGAATAGATAACAAAAGATAGTCTATTTTTGAAATGATAGTTTTTAAATTTAAGAATATTATCTTTCTTTGGCATATTAACTTTACAATAGTCATGATCTAGACATATCTCTTTATGTTTTTCTAATGTTTCTAGTCTTTGAAAACCTTG
This sequence comes from Lucinisca nassula, assembly GCA_963580285.1. NCBI lineage: Eukaryota > Metazoa > Mollusca > Bivalvia > Lucinida > Lucinidae > Lucinisca > Lucinisca nassula. Next base: position 75,704,941 of record OY757019.1, on the reverse strand, counting down.
TAAACAGTTTCTACATGTGTGTTGTTTATGTTTATTTTTATCGTATAGAAATCTATCTAAATCTTTGATTAAACAATAGTGTGTGTTTTCATTTTCTTCTATATATAAAAGATCAATTATATTTTCACTTTTCATATTTGAAATATAAACTGGGTATAAAGATTGTTTATTTGTTGTATTTTCTAATGCAAAAACATTTATAGTTAAATTATTTTGTTTTTCTACTTTTTGGCTATCTTTTATTAAAACAGGATATTCAATATTGATCATATCAATTTCATTTTCATAAGGTTCATATTTTGTTACTCTCTCTTTATGATTAACTACAGGATATAATTTAGATAATATTGACCACAAAAAACATTTGTTATCTTTTGTGTTTTTAACATTGATAATATTACTTGATTTAAACTTTAAAGGTATATAAGATGAATTAGAGGATCTAAGCCTGTCCAGGAACCGCGGCGGACCGTCCATGCTAATAAACCCTATTGGTTTCATTGGGCGACAGGGCTTGAGATGTCATTTCATCTCAATGTCGGGTAAAAGTCCCACAAAATTGGTAGCAACGTCTCCAAAATGACCTTTACAGTGTTGACGGGGACGTTAAACCTCAAATCAAACAAACAAACAATATATAAGATGAAGCTCTTTGATAATTATATTTATATGTTTTTACTTCTACACTTTTAATATTTCTAAAAACAAAACCAGAACCTCTTTCTTGATACTTATCAAGCCATGCTTCAAATTTATCTTTTAGTTTATTATAAAATTCATCTACATTATTATTTGATTGAATAACTTAAACAGGATGAGAGTAATGACTTTTTATTATATCAAATGATAATGGTTTATTAAATTCAGAAGTAATTATTATCTTCACTTTAATGGGATATGATTGTATTATAATTTTATCTTTTAATTTATTAATATAAGCCGTTATATCATCTTCGTCTATGTTATCAATAATGGTTTCATTAATAACATTTTTAAATACTTTGGATATATTTCTTGCCATTTTATTAGAATACAAATTTAATTATGTTCTAACGTAATATTTAAAATAATTAGGATTGCGAGAAATAAAATCTTGATATGCTATTTTATATTTTTCTTTATTATTTTGATAATGTAATTGTTTTCGTTCTCTGTCACAATCTTTACATTTTCCTCTATGTCCATCTGGACACGTTTTCTCTTTTGCAAATGAATTAAACGGTTTAAATGTTGAACAATATTTACAAACTTTTCCTTCACTCATTTTATTTGAAAATAATTTTAATTATAATAAAAATGGAGCATCCAAAAATATATTGTTTACGTTGTAAAAAGCATACTGAAAATGATTCAGTGAAACAAGTAACAACAACTAATAATAGACAAATGTTAAAAGGTATATGTTCTGAGTGTGGATCTAACAAAAATAGATTTATATCCGATAGAGAAAAAATAACAAATAAATTAGCAGATGACTTACATCATAGAGTTATAAAATATTTTCCTCAAAGACGTGTTTATGTTAATTCAATAGATCAAACATGGGCTGTTGATTTGATAGATATGCAACAATATTCAAAACAAAATAAACACTATAAATATTTATTAGCAGTTATAGACGTTTTTAGTAAATATGGTTGGTTAATTCCATTGAAAAAAAAAACAGGAGTAACAGTAAGTGAAGCATTTAAGACATTATTTAAAGAAAGGAAACCGATGTATATTTGGTCGGATAAAGGATCTGAATTTTATAATCGTCAAGTAAAAGAATTGTTAAAAACAAATGAAATAGAATTGTACTCAACTGAAAATGAAGAAAAATCTAGTGTAGTAGAACGATGGATAGGAACAATGAAACAACATATGTATAAATATTTTACTGCTCATGAAACAGGAGTAACAGTAAGTGAAGCATTTAAGACATTATTTAAAGAAAGGAAACCGATGTATATTTGGTCGGATAAAGGATCTGAATTTTATAATCGTCAAGTAAAAGAATTGTTAAAAACAAATGAAATAGAATTGTACTCAACTGAAAATGAAGAAAAACTAGTGTAGTAGAACGATGAAACTTTTAAATATTATGATATATTAGATAAATTAGTTGAAAATTATAATAATACAGTACATTCTTCTATTAAAATGACACCTATTGAAGCAAGTAAAGTAGAAAATGAATTAACAGTGTATAAAAATTTATATCCAGAAAAAAGTGAAAAAACTCAAAAGGCTAAATTCAAAGTTGGGGATAGAGTAAGAATAGCAAAAAAGAAAGGTAAATTTGAAAAGGGTTATACTACTCGTTGGACTAGAGAAATATTTGTAATTGAAGAAGTTTTAAATACAAATCCTGTTACTTATAAAATAAATGATTTAAAAGGCGAAGAAATTAAAGGTAGTTTCTATGAACAAGAATTACAGATTACTGAGTTTTAGATCATTTCTCGAGACCCCCTATAGCGGGTGTTTTTTCTATTTTACACCACCCCAACAACCTCCATCCCGGAGTTGGGCAACAACATGGGGATTGTTACAGACGCCATTTCATCGTATGGCGCAGAGACAGAATTAAATAAAAATATTACAAAAGCTGAAGACGCTAAAGATCAATCAGTTTTAAAAGTGATGAGGAGGGCTCTTAAAATAAATAATATTCATAAACAAAATCTTTTTCTCCCAGAATAATTGGTGTGGTTCTTCCTTCTTTAATAGTCAATCCACTAACAACACATTTTTTATTAATTAAAAAGAGTATTTCTTTGAATGCATTAAATGAACTTGTTAAATAGTTTTCATTTTCGTCTCTTGTAAATTTATGCCAAAAAAATTCCCTGGAGTCACTTTTAAGAAACAATGCATCTGTTTGTGTATTGACAACAAATTCTATACAATTTATTTTTAGAAAGTTTGCAATAGAATCTTCGGGGAATTTTTCAAAATCTAATTTTATTTCATAAAGAAATTCACAAGGATCATTCCGATGTCGAAGAATTGTCATTCCATTATTTTCTAAAAATCTCATTAGTGAATTTAATTTTGGTTTTGTTTTTCCCATTGCTACTATGCCTTTGAAATATTCTTCTTTTAAATAAACCTCTTCGATTTCAAACTCGCCCATTTTTTAGCTTTAAAATTTGATTTTTAATATTTTCAATTTTTCATTTTTTCAATTTTTCATTTTTTTTTTTTTTAATTTTTCTATTTTTCTATTTTTCATTTTTTCTATTTTTCGATTTTTCATTTTTTTCTATTTTTCTATTTTTCTATTTTTAATTTTTTTAAGGGTGGTCTGGAGAAGCTAAAAAAAAATTTTAGGGGGTGGTCTGGGGAGAAGCTAAAAAAAAATTTTAGGGGGTGGTCTGGAGAAGCTAAAAAATTTTTTTAGGGGGTGGTCTGAAGAAGCTAAAAATTTTTTTAGGGGTGGTGGTCTAGACATGCTCAAACCCTATACTACTGGCGTAAACCGCGGACGGGTATAAAAGCCAAGGCCGTGCCGAGCCGCCGAGCCAAAAATGCCGATCCAAAAATTTTATATTTCGTCTCGTGTTATAACTATGATATATATTGCAGTCAGTTGGGTATCAAATTATAATAAATAAGATACTTGATAACTGCACGAAGGTTTATCTCTATATATTGTTTCATTATTTTGTAATAAACGTTTTTCCGAAATCGAGGGGTATGAAAGCCAAGGCCGCGAAAAATGATAATATTTCTTAATTTCTTGCAAATATACAGGTTAAAGTACTTATTTTTGTCCTGAAAGTATTTGAATTTGATTATTGCCATCGTTTGTCAATAGAAAAAATATAACCAACATATACGACTACCTTAAATTATCGATTTTCTTATTCTCTAATTGTTTCTATTTTTAGATTTACTTAATTAAAGAAAACGACCGAAAAGGACCGAAAAGGAAGAAAATTTGCTTACTGCTAACTGGAATTAAAGAAAAATAAAAAATAACATTTTTTTCTTTATCGTTTTAATATACACATACATGTCAACAAATATAACAATCGATTTTTATATTTCTTTAATTCCAGCTTGCAGTAACAATACTTTTTCTCCTTTTCGGAACATTCCGGTCGTTTCCTTTAGTAAAGTTAATCTAAAAATAGAAACCATTAGAAAATAAGAAATTTGATCATTTAAGATGATTTTGATATGTTTATTATATTTTCTATGTACACATGATAAAAATAATCAAATTTAAATATCGTCAGGGCAAAAAGAATTCCTTAAACCGATAAAATCGTAAGAAATTAAGAAATATTTCCATTTTTCACGGCCTTGGCTTTTATACCCCTCGATTTCGGAAAAAATAGTTATTACAAGAAAATAAAACAATGTAGAGAGATGAACCTTCGTGCAGTTATCAAATATGTTATTCATAATAATTTTATACCAAAATGACTGATATATTTCTTCATTGTGACAAGAGAAGAAATATAAAATCTTTGGATCGGCAGTTTTGGCTCGGCCCGGCCCGGCGCGGCCTTGGCTTTTATACCCGACCGTAAACCGCCTTTTAGCTGGCTTACAGCAGAGGCCAAATCGAGTACGCCCATCGTGCTATGGCGAGTTGTCCGATGGAAGTGAAATTTGCCCAAAATCTTGCTGCAAATGAAAAGAAGAGAAGAGACAAGTCATTGAAAAAACTAAAGAAGTACCTTAAATTGAAATCATCGAAAAAAGGTGATGCTGTCCCTTCCTAAAATATGAAAACAAGCCCTTTATTTAATGGGCGTTCATACATCCGTTCTGAACTAATTACCGTCAAAATTATACGGATTTATCTTCTTATACTGAGTCGGTCACATTTGGCCATTTCCCCGGTCATTTCGGTTTCAGCTTTAGTTGTTTAGGCCCAGTTTTAGGGGTTAGGTCAAATTGGTTGGTCGTTTCAGCCGAAATTTTTCTCGCCATTTCAAAGCATTGCATTGTAATATCGCATATCAGAGAAGCCTGTGCTATTGCTATCTTCGCTCATTCCGTTAGAGTAGAAGCCTCCGTGGTGTAGTGGTTACACCACTCCCCTTGTAAACCAGGGGTCGCAGGATCGATCCCTGGCTTCTCCAGACTTTCAGATGAGTCTTTAAGCCGAGGTCCAATCTCCATATGACCCAGTTTTTGGGGTTAGGTCAAATTGGTGGGTCGTTTCGGCCCAAATTTTTCTCACCATTTCAAAGCATTGCATTGTAATATCGCATATCAGAGAAGCCTGTACTATTGCTATCTTCGCTCGTCACATTAGAGTAGAAGCCTCTGTGGTGTAGTGGTTACACTACTCGCCTTGTAAACCAGGGGTCGCAGGATCGATCCCAGGCTTCTCCAGACTTTCGGATGAGTCTTTAAACCGAGGTCCAATCTCCATATGACCTTAGCTGTTTGTGGGACGTAAAACTCAAACACTTACTCACTCGTACCACAAGAAATAGCACAGAAACCATAGAGTGTTTGAATGTCATTTGATGTGTCACCAGTAACAATTCTGATTCTGAGCTCTCCTTTGAACAGCGAAGACTTTGATCACAATAAGTGTGAATAACTGGTGCAGGCTGATCATATAAAATTGTTGGAGCAGATTTGCCGCTTTCCCAAATTACAAAGACTTATCAGTCAGCACATAATGACATATTCAACACATTGCATGATTCATCGTTTGATAAGCAAACAGATGCTGTGAATCGATCAACAGCTGACTGCAGTCACAGGGCTATCCAGAGAATGGTTCGCATGCTGTTCTGAAACACTGCATGCCATTGTGATACAAGCGAATACTAATAAGCCTGCACATCAGTATTTGCAGATCACATCTGCATGGCTGTCAAGAAAAAATCTTATAGAATGGATGCACATCATGAGGCCAAAAAAAAAATGTCTTGTTTCCGGAAACATCCCAAAATTTTTATGGGTCGGTAGGTTGGAAAACTTTTTCTTTAATATTTTTTTTTTACCCTACTTTAATCCACTAGTACTGGTAAACCGCTTGGAGGGTCTAAGCCTGTCCAGGAACCGGGGTGTGAGTCGGCCTGTCCATGCTTATAAACCCTTTCATTGGGCGACAGGGCTTGAGATGTCATTTCATCTCAGTGTCGGATAAAAGTCCCACAAAATTGGAAGCAACATCTCCAAAATGACCTTTACAGTGTTGACGGGGATGTTAAACCTCAAAACAAAAAAACCCTACTTTAATCCTGCAGCAATCACAGAATAGGTATAAATCAAAGATCAAAAGTGATTAAGTGTCACCTAATACAAGCGCAACGGTACTTGAGCACGTTCGTGCACCCAAAAGTACTTGTATATACTCACTCAGAAGTTTTGTGGGTTGCTATGTACACGTCAGTCCTGTTAAAGCATGATTGGTTAAAACAACAGTTTGGAAATGACATGGATGTTTTTGGACCCCAAATTGTCTCCCAACTTAACATTTTTTGCTTTGGTAAAAAAATCCTACGGTACTTAGAAGAAAATCCAGGAGTGTTAAAACGGTAGCTAGCGGTAAAGCCTAACGTCATCTTAATCCTTTGTCAATTATCCAAGCAATCATTGCAGCTTAACACCTTAATTGTATAACAGTATACATGCAATAAACATATGCTGCAATCAACTTAATAGTGTCATCTTAGCGAGATAAGAAATCAACGATAAAGAAAGCAGTTTAATTTACCATTTTTAAAAAACAGCTATACAACGAGTCCAAAATTTCATTCCCGCCCTTTTATTCACCATATTTGCATTATTTGCTGGCTCCCAGCTTGCACATTGTCAGTATTGGAAAAACAGGTAACCAGACCTCCCTGACCTTGAAAGGTCATTGGGGTCTGGTTACCTGTTTTTCCAACACTGATAACCTTCAGACTAGGAACCAGCAGGTATAGCAAATAAGGTGAATGAGCGAGATACGGGAAAACAGCCAAGTTTTCTGTTAGTGTTACCCATATAATTGAATAGTCGATCATCTAGAAATTACCGCTACTGTTTGCTTAAAAGTAAAGCAAGCAATCGGTAAATAACGTTATCGGATTTCGACAATTTTGTTCAACGACGTAACATACACGTGTTGAATGTCATTGTTTTATTTAAATGGGCCGTTGAACTGTTTGATAAGGGTAAAAAAAAAAATTTTCATATCCAAACGGTTGTATTTTGTGTTATGCAATATTTTTAACGTTCCATTTTAATTTAATACCAGTAACGTAGAGCGTGTGTTAGCACGTTCGCTTTCGTTTTGGCGCGAAAATATTCGAGCAAAGCATGCGCTTTCCCATGAAAAAGAAATAAACTAGCAGTCTCGAGACAATAGAACAGTCCGTTTATATTATGCATACAGTCATGTTAAATTACGAAAATATGACTACTCAAATATAAGTGTAAAATTTCTGCTCAAAACATTATATAGGTTGTGGGTACCCGTTAGAACCAACTCGATTGATGCGGTTCTAACGAGTACACACAATCTATGTTTTGGCAGAAATAAAAAATAATATACACCCTGTAAACCCCAGTTTCAATATAATATATAAAAGTGGGGTTCAACTTGGTCAAAATTATATAGGTATGTTTGAGTGATTTACTGAAGTCAAATGACGGCCAGATGTTTTTTGCACAGTCGTTAGTGTCAGAAAAAACAAAAGTTATGATCCCTACGTGTTATTCACACCTCACACAGCGATGATTAATTGGTCAAACAATTAAAGAATGCGACATACACATGCCTTCAATCCCCATCTTTAAACATGTGCAACTATCGCTTCACTGACCAGGGACTAATGGTTCAAATGTTGGGGGCATGCATGAAGACTCAAGATTTTTGGGACAAAATTGGACATATTTTTTATTCCTGACATTGTAAAAAATAGACAGCTAACGATAGAACCATGCATGCTATCATATTCCGTTCGCTGCAGAGACTGATCAGTGCACAGCATCGTAATCGGACTAGGTAGCAATGCATGCACATGTAACCAAGACTTTTTAAGCGAGATTAAATTTATTTTTTATCTGTTCTTTTCAGTACAATTAGCTGAATTGAACTGTTACACTTATTACTTAAATCTATGTGCAGCGCATGCATAAATTGACTCTATCCATCTCAAGTAGACGATAAAATTAGCACCCTATCGAGCGGCGCCGTCTTTGTTCTTTATAACGGACTGAGAGACAGACCGCACGACTGGCGGCACATCATAAAAGAAGCTTTGCGTCCCAGTGGGCGGAGAAGGTATTTTTGTGACCGGCGCTAGTGAAATCGGGTCTTTAACGGAAACTGCCGATTTTTATCGATGACAAAATGCGGGGAAAAAAGTTTGGGTCGGGAGGTTTTCATTCGGGTCGGTCAGGTTTCCGGAAACAAAACATATTTTTGGCCAGGTCTTAAATTGTGCATTTCTGTATGTGGCACGTGATTTTACCTTTTTAACTTAAAAGATTATTTCACGGAGAAATGTCATACCTGGGATATTTATTCTGCTTAACCTGATGATTGACCTCAAAATATATCTAGGTCAGTGTCACCTATATTTCATAGTTCAGTTATTTTGCCTTATATTTTGAATTATATTTGATGGTGAAACTTCATGCTTGGTTCCATGTGACCAGATCATTGACATAAACATATATGAAGTTATATGTGACCTATATTTCATGTTTCACTGACTTTTTCCTTTTAACTCAAAGACTATTTCATGGAGAGTGTCAAGTTCCATATAACCTAATGATTGACCTCAAAATATATCTAGGCCAGTGTGACCTATATTTCATGCTTCAGTGATTTTAACTTATTTCTTGAAGGCAAGAAACAGGCAAGCTATGCTGTCATGCAACAACTCTGGTTGCATTATCGGCAAGCTCTGGTAAATAGGTACATGTAGGTCATTTATTTCAACACTTTCCTTAGTTTGGTACATGTAGTTTAACAAAGGATATTCGTTGCGTGAATTATGTTGTCACATGACTACAATATGGCAGCCTGAAGTGCTAATGACAATTTGTTGCAATTACCATGCCAGTTAAATGCAATTACATGGTACATGAAGTGTTTTTGAAAGATGTTTGAGTATAATCAGACAAATTAAATGGAAGCATTATTACGTTTTGAATATGGTATGCCATCATTATTTCCCCCCGGCTTTTCGAAGAAAAGCGAGGGGATATAGTATTTTGTGGTGCGTGGGGCATGGTTCCGAGCTTGTAGTAGGTACCTTGTGAGCGCAACTCCTCCTACAGTTTTAAACCGATCCTTCTGAAATTTTACAGGTGTCTTTATCATGGTTTGAAGTCGTGCATGTGCTTTTTTCAGAATCCTTCAATTAATTTTTTTCACTTTTTTAACTTTGGTGTTGCATGGTTCTGAATTCATAGTAGGTACCTTGTGAGCGCAACTCCTCCTACAGTTTTATACCGATCTTTCTGTAATTTTACAGGTGTCTTTATCTTGGTTTGAAGTTGTGCATATGCTTTTCAGAATTCTCTAATTATTTTTTTTCACTTCTTTCACATTTTTAACTTTTAACTTTTTTCATGCATCAATTCTATGAAAGAGTATAATGTAGTAGGTACCTTGTGAGCGCAACTCCTCCTACAGTTTAATACGGATCCTTCTGAAATTTTACAGGTGTCTTGACCATGGTTTGAAAGTGTGCATATGCTTTTTTTCAGAATTCTTTAATTAATTTTTTTTCACTTTTTTCACCTTTTTAACTTAGGCTTTTTTGACATGGTTCTGAATTCATAGTAGGTACCTTGTGAGCGCAACTCCTCCTACAGTTTTATACCGATCTTTCTGAAATTTTACAGGTTTCTTTATCATGGTTTGGAGTTGGGCATATGCTTTTTTCAGAATTCTTTAATTAATTTTTTTCACTTTTTTCACATTTTTAACTTACACTTTTTTCATATATCAATTCTATGAAAGAGTATAATGTAGTCGGTACCTTGTGAGCGCAACTCCTCCTGCAGTTTAATACCAATCCTTCCAAAACTTAAAAGTTGCTTGAATTATGGTCTGAAGATATGCATGTGCTTTTTTACAGAATCTTAAAATAATTCTTTTCAATTTTGTCACATTTTTAACTTAGAGTTTGTTTTTTTTTCGCATCTATAATATGAAACTGTATATGTAGGAGGTACATTGTGAGTGCTTATACGTAAGTGATTTATCCAGTACTGAATACATACTTTCGCCAGAAGCTGACAACTGCCCTTCTTGAATCAGTTGAAGGGAGAGAATGACCGTAGAAAAAATTTCATGAACATTCACTCTTTCTGAAGGAATGTTGCCAAACCCTGTAGGTATCGAACCCGCGTTAAGTGATACCTTTGGTTCACTGGGTAACTCACTTATTTTTTAACAGCTCAAATGAAAATAAGGCGGGGGAGATAAATTCTCTGTGGAATTTATTTGTATGTTTATTTAAGAAATTCTAACCATATTGATTCCCGATAAGCAAGCTTGAAGTAGGCTAGTACAGACCTAGTCATTAGCAATCAGTAATCAGTAGCTAAATGGTAAGACCAGAATGGAATTGATTGGCATTTTCAGGATGATTAGCCAGCTCTATTAGTGATACCCTGAAGCATTCTTTTTTAGCTCACCTGAGCATGAAGTGCCCATGGTGAGCTATTGTGAGCGGTCAATGTCTGTCATGTGTCATGTGCAAGCTGGTCATGTGGCATCAACATTTTGCTTTAAATGCTAACTATGTTACTGAGACGACCAGCTTCCAAAGTAGCTAAAATCATTCCGCTACTACAATGTAGGAGACAGGGCATTATAGATAAATAAATGTTTTTATGAGTATAATTTATAAATAAAAATAAAATTAATAAAAAAAAATGATGGCTTTTAATTCTTAAGTAGAATGAAGCTTAAGTTAACTTTCAAAAAAAAGAATGATAAAGTACTGTAGTGCCAGTGGATCATGTGACTAGGCAGATAGATAAATAAATAAGTAAATAAATAAGTGTACATTAGCCTTGAATAAAATTTAACTGTAAAAAAATCTTGCAAACTGATCTATCACAATTTTTGCTGCAGAATTCTGAACAAGATCACTGTAGCAGTAGACCTTTTTTTCTTAAATTATATAAATTTGTAAAAAAAAAATGGAATCTACTGGTCAATTAATTTATCTGACGGACCTGGCGAATTAAGTTGGTAAGTATAAATATCTCACCAGTCAACCTTGGGCCATTAATCCATGCACCATTAGTTTGCCTGTAGATTAATTGCTTCCCAATTTATGATCGTAACAGGCTTTTACTATATCTGGCAACCTGTCATCATAGTCATAAGACATGTAAACAAACTGATAGACTTGCAAATGGGCTTGCACGGTCAGCTGCACATTGTTTTATATATAAGGTCGTTATGGGGTGCATTCACCAAGATACACGTTTCTAACCGGAGAACCAGTGCATACTGAAACTGACTGGATATGATATTAGACAGAAAATAAGAATTCCCCTAGGAATGTTTAGAATGGCACTGCACCATGCCATTTTTGGTTTCTGGTCAACACTTTAGTCAACTCGTATCTTGGTCGAAACATGCCTATTATGGGATAAGTTGTACCTACCGTAGTACACATACATACAGGTCAACTTTACAGTCTATGAAGACTCCTGGCCCTTAAAGGCCAGGTATCAAATGGCAAAATATCCTACCGGTCAGCAATTAAGCCAATATGGCAAGTGGGATGGGCTTATTGTCTCACTACACAGTTATCAGTTTGAATCTATTGGCTTTGTAACCAGTAATTTTATTGGATTTTGTGTGTGTTTGTGTAAGGAGCTACATGTACACTTCTCCGCTGCTGCAGTAGAGGTTATGAACTCTGATAAGCCCTCCCACTTGCTATCAATTATACCTGGTGGTAAATTTGAATTTTGAAAAAAGATTTTCTGAAAAACAAACTATGGAATGGAATTTCATTTCAATTCTCGTATTAAATTAATGTCTATGTCTTAAAGAAGTAATGTGCCAAGTTTCATAATTTTTTATGTGCTCAGTGCTTTGCATTTTTGGATTTTCTGTGATAAACTACATGTTGATTGTTTGTGAACTAGGGAAAGCACTGGCCATTTTTCAGACCCCTTGGCTTTTATACTTGGCCCCTGGCCTTTAACCAGATGAATAAAGATGATAGTAGTGTGTGCATAATGATAGCACAGCCGTGCACTAAAATGACACCTTTCATCATATCTTTGCATATATATCATAAGGAAACAATACGGCACAAGGCAACCTTAGCATCTGTGCAATATGATAGTGCGTTGTGGCTTTTTCAAGCCTTGCTTACACAGAATAATATTTAATGGTTATGAACCACGTTTTTAAAAAATCCTTTGTCAGACTGCACAACCTGATCAGAGCGTTTGCTTCCTGTTTGATGGATATGAACCGCATTTGAAAAATGTATGCAAACAACACAGTTTTTTTTTTCTGAATTGTTTCCAAACATAGTTTATGGGTGCTCATAGAACCATCTAAATGAGATGGCTCTAACGAGTACCTACAGTATATGTTTTTGAGCAGACAAGTACAAAAATGTATAGCTTCGTAAACCAAAGTTTTCTGCGTATAAAGTTGAGTTTACATGGGTGTACAGAAATCATGTGTAATCATAAGAAACTTAATTCTTGCACACCAGACAAGGAAATCCGTGATTTTACCCTGGGATAGAAATCTATGTACTGACCCTGGTGTTCCGACCCCAAATCAAATATAATCGCGTGTTTGATAAATGTACTGGTTGAATACGACCTCGTATGCGCCGTCGTTAAGGTTGACGTCATGCACGTTAAGCGACGTCACTAAACATTCCTGAAGTGTCATCACAATATGGGGGACTTTGGAAGTGACTGCAGCATTAAAAATCTGTGCTAAAAATGAAGGTATGCAAGAAAAAGAATCCTATATGGGTGTGAGGGGTGGATAGAAAAATTCGTCCCTCGGGATCACTGTCCGGCATCACGAGGCTTGCCGAGTGATGCCGGACAGTGACCCTCGGGACGGATTTTTCCATCCACCCCTCACACCCATATAAGATTCTTATAAGAAATTGGAGTAGTTATCAGGACTAGGGTGTTAATCCTTAGTGTTGTTTCCAACACACATTATGTAATTCAGTCGTCAATGCTACATACAATATGATTACATTCCGTGTGGGAAATTCTTGTGAAGACATTAACACGCCCATTCAAATATATTGAAAATTTTACAACCAAAAAAAAAAAAATCAGATAAAAAATTCTGATATTTTTCATATTTCTGCTTCAAACATATTTTGTTGGAGCTCATTAAAACCACCTCGACGAGACAGTTCTAAAGAGTACCCACAATCTATGTTTTTTAGCAGAAATATGAAAAATAATGTATACCCGTGTAAACCCCAGTCTTACTATTTAAAGGTAAGGTTTAACCCATTTGTACTGAATGGAATCTTTCACCTTATACATGTACCGGTATATACCCAGTTCAAAAGTTAGGGATGTCAGATTATGTTTTCTCCAAAATTTATTTGCACAGTGGCTAAACTTATAGCAAACAGTGTAGGCCCTGATCAGATGCCGCATACTGCGGCATCTGATCTTGGCCTGCACTGTTTGCCAATTACCCATTTCAGGGTTTTCAGTACTAAATGAGTTAAGGGGGTCAAAATTATATAGGCATGTTTCCATGATGGATTTCAAAGATGAATGATGCTGCGAGGATTCTTCCAGTAATCGACAATACAAAAGAAAATAATACATGTATACAAAAGGTAATTGACCTTAAAGTTCATGTCTTGCCAAAACAAAAATTGCGGATACGCAGCTCGTCGACAAAATGAAAGGAATTAAAAACTGTCTTTAATAAAGGACAAGATTAAACTAGTATCTAGTTCGATACCTGCCTGGGTCGGCAACATTCTTTCGTGGAGATTGTTCATGAAATCTTTTCTACGGTCATTCTCTCCCATCCGCTGATCCAAGAAGGGCAGTTGTCAATTTCTGGCGAAAGAATGTGCACTGTACTGGTTAACCGCTTTCGTGTAAGCCTGCCCAGGAAAAGTGTGGATAGGTAAACTGACCGGCTCAAAAATGACAAAATAGTGTTGACTGGTCTGTTAAATCCGAATACAAACAAACAAACAAAGTATCTATAATTGTTTGTCACACCCACATAAATGGGTACATCACTTATGTGTGAATTAAGGGTTAATAATAATGTCTCTTTGTTGTTAGCAAATGGCAAAAGCAGGTTTTTAGCAAATGGCAAAAGCAGGTTTTCTCATGAAGTGGCTCTCATGTGTCAAGAAGCATTGTGTCCATAAGGAGCTTTGTGTATACAGAGGACCCTCTATATACGACAGTATTTGTTTCCTAACAATATGCCGCTATTGAGAATTTGTCTCTAAAAGAATCCCAATGTGGAGTAGTACACATGTATATTAGGAAATAAAGGCTTTTCTCCCTTTATTACTCCAAGAAAGAAATGCTGTGGACATTTGTTTGAATCGCCTCGCCTCATCGAGGCGATTCTAACAAATATCCACAACATTTGTTTCTTGGGGTATTAAATAATTACAATATTCTTTAATATATCTCCATTAATCGTCTCATCTTGAGCTAAGGATTTTGTCATTGAAATTGTCATTTTAACCCTTATCCTGCTGAATATTCAACTAAGCCACACCCGTTTCTGATTTTGGACCAATCAGATTACTTGGTGTAATTCATTTCTACAAATTCATAATCTGAATATCAAACAGTGTAGATTCTGATCAGAAGCCATCTGATCTAGATCTACACCGTTTGCAAAGATAAAGGTTGTCGTGAACAGCAGAATAAGAGTTAACCAGTTTGGGTGTTACATGTATATCAAATGTCATTATAAAGAGGGTTGACTGTACATTTTTGTGTTGATTGTTTGTCAGTCAACCCAAAATTAATACAAAAGCTCTTATACTGTTAATGGCTGTGAAATATGTATTTCTTTTTTGGCCTTAGGGTTCATTAGGCAAAATTCTTATTTTATTATCACTTTGTTTGCAGATGGCTTTAATGAGGAAGATTTTCTTAAGCTGTGGAAAGGGTTGCACTACTGTATGTGGATGCAAGATAAACCTCTTATACAGGTAATTTTAAACCCCTTTCCTGCTAAAAACATCAACCCCTACCTTTGCAAACAGTGTTGCTTCCAAAGGATAACCCTTTTATTGTCACATCAAGAACTATAAGAGCTTCATTTATGATACTTCGTACAAACTTGTATCATGGTATGACAACTTACATGCAAGCAACCATATTTGACCTTGTCCTACATTTTATGGTTCACTGACTTCGTAAGATATTGCGACCACCCTAGCGTTCACCCTAAGGTTCAAGTTTATTTCTCAAGAACTATAAGGCCTTCATTAATGATACTTGGTACAAACTTGTATCTGGAGATGGAAACTTAAATGCAAGCACCCATATTTGACCTTGACCTACATTTTATGGTTCACTAACTTTGTTAAAAATTGCAACCACCCTAGCGTTCACCTGAATGGTTACGGTAAGTTCATTTCTCAAGAATTATTACAGCTTAATTAATGATACTTAGTACATGTACAAGCTTGCATTTAAGAATGGCAACTTTTATGCAAGCATCTGTGTTTGACATTGGCCTAGATGTCATGATTCAGTGACCTTGCACCCCCACATGCGTGAAATAGCCTTCTCGTGATTCTTGTAGAACATATTTGATCCAGGTCAGATGCAAGCCATCTGATCAGGCTGCATACTGTTATGCATTTTTTGAGTTGAACAAATACACACTGTCAAGTAATTTGATTGGTTGATATGCAGACATTGGTGTGGCTAAACTGAGTTATACAGCAGGATATAGGTTAAATCTTTAAGAGAAATGACTACACAGGTCTGAAGTAGGGAAAGAATTTTCAAACTTATTTTTTACTTTCCTTTAAGAGTAGACCCCTTTTCAGAATGACTCAGTTTCTGGAAAGCTACAAGGCCCAAATTTTTGTTCAAAGCATCATCTGCTTAACAAGCTTGTTAGTGTCCAGTATCTTAACTATATTAGCAAGTACACTATCTAATGCATACTCTGGCATTTTTTTTTTTCTTTCAGCAAAAATATTGGCATATTTGCCATTGGGAATGATCAAAAGTTTTAACAATATGCTAACTAATAACATTGTAAGTTTTGAACTGCTGGACCCAGAAAGTCATGAAAGATGCCTCTTGTAAAAAATGGTGGAAAATATGCCAGGTTTACCCATTCCCCTTAATAAGGCATATATCTGTGAAAAAAAAGAGACAGGTGTGTGTTTGGCTTTTATCATCAAAAATATTAACCCTTATCCTGCAGAATAAATTATTTTAGCCACACCAATTTTTATCCCCCGACCGAATAGGTTCGGGGGATTATCCCCCGACCGAATAGGTTCGGGGGATATAGCGATCAGCCTGGCGTCCGTCCGTCCGTCTGTCCGTCCGTCCGTAGACGCAACCTTGTGATGGCCATAACTCCTATACCCTTTGAGATTCATTGATGGTTCTTGGCACAATTGTTCACAAGGCCGAGACGGCGTGTCATGCGCAAGAACCAGAACTCTGGATGCCATACTTTTTTAGTTATCTCCCCTTTTAATAAAATAGAGTGACTACTTTGTGATGGCCATAACTCGAATACCCTTTGAGATATATTGATGGTACCTGGCACAGTTGTTCACAAGGCTGAGACGGCATGTCATGCACAAGAACCACAACTCTGGTTGCCATGATTTTGGAGTTATCTCCCCTTCCAATAAAATAGAGTGACAACCTTGTGATGGCCATAACTCTTATACCCTTTGAGTTTCATTGATGGTTCTTGGCACAATTGTTCACAAGGC
Organism: Lucinisca nassula; assembly: GCA_963580285.1. Lineage (NCBI taxonomy): Eukaryota > Metazoa > Mollusca > Bivalvia > Lucinida > Lucinidae > Lucinisca > Lucinisca nassula. The sequence goes on along the minus strand of OY757019.1, from coordinate 75,688,052 downwards.
TGAGACGGCGTGTCATGCGCAAGAACCAGAACTCTGGATGCCATACTTTTTTAGTTATCTCCCCTTTTAATAAAATAGAATGACTACTTTGTGATGGCCATAACTCCAATACCCTTTGAGATATATTGATGGTACCTGGCACAGTTGTTCACAAGGCTGAGACAGAGTGTCATGCACAAGAACCACAACTCTGGTTGCCATGGTTTTGAAGTTATCTCCCCTTCCAATAAAATAGAGTGACAACCTTGTGATGGCCATAATTCTAATACCATTTAAGATATATTGATGATACCTGACACAGTTGTTCGCAAGGCCGAGACGGTGTGTCATGCACAAGAACCACAACTCTGGGTGCCGTGGTTTTTTAGTTAGCTCCCCTTCCAATAATATAGAATCACTACCGTGCGATGGCCTCATCTCCAACACTCTTCGAGATATATTGATGATACTTGGTACAGTTGTACATGAGGTTAAGCAGGTGTGTCACGTGCAAGAACCACAACTCTGGGTGCCCTGGTTTTTTAATTATCTCCCCTGACAATATAACCTTGTGATGGCCATAACTCAAATACCCTTTGAGATATATTGTTGGTACTTGGCACAATTGTATACAACATTGAGATGGCGCTTCATCCTAAGAACCACAACTCTGGGTGCTATGATATTTGAGTTATCTCCCCTTCCAATATAACAGTATGACAACCTTGTGATCATCGTACCTCCAATACCCTTTGAGACATATTTGTGGTACTTGATGCAGATGTACATGAGGTTAAGCATGTGTGTCGTGCTCAAGAATTACAACTCTGGGTGCTCTGGTTTTTTAGTTATCTCCCCTTGCAATATAACCTTGTGATGGCCATAACTCCAACACCCTTTGAGATATATTGAAGGAACTTGGCACAATTGTATACAAGGTACAGAAGGGATGTCATGTGCAAGAACCACAACTGTTGGTGCTGTGGTATTTGAGTTATCTACCCTTTCAATATAACAGTATGACCTGCTTGTGATCACCATATCTCCAATACCCTTTGAGACATATTGATGGTACTTTATACAGAAATACACAAGCTTAAGCAGGGATGTCATGCGCAAGAACGACATTTCTGAGTGCCCTGGTTTTTTAGTTATCTCCCCTAACAGTAAAATCTTATGATGGTTATAACTGCAATACTTTTGTGATATATTGCTGGTTTAATTCTGTTGCACTTTCTATTGGTGAACAATCTTCTGAAGGCCATATTGGCTTTTGGTCGGGGGATTTGCCATCTCTTCCGATGGCTATTTTTACTGTCCCCAAATCAAATTATTTGATATAAGGTGTTCGACACTCAATTCACAAACTGCATAGTAAAGTCTGTAGATCCTGATCAGATGGCTTTTTCAGAAGCCATCTGACCTGAATCTAAATTGTTTGCAAAGGTACATGTAGGGTTGTAGTGTTCAGTGTAGTAAGGGTAAATGTGACTGACATCAGTTATTTCGATTTAAGCTTGAACAGAAAGAGCTATTGGACGACCCCGAATGGCAGTGTTGGTAGGGGTGCTGGCATAAGCATATAAAATATTAAGTTTTGTGTGAATATCACCAAAATTAAGATCAATGTTTTCCAAAGCCAATGGTAGATAAGGTACATGTATATATATACATGTAGGTATACGCCAAGTTCTGCAATGGAAAGTCAGGTGGTTTTCCTCCAGGTACTCTTTTTTTCTCCCACCTGTAATAAAAGATTGGCTTGAAATAAGTGAACTAATCTTGAAAGGGCCATAAACCAGGCCCTCCCCCCCCCCCCAAAAAAAAAGAAAACAACAAAAACAAAAAAAAAAAAAACAGAAAAAAATCCTGCTTGTGGCCCTAAGGGGTCAAAGCCACAGATGTGACTGTTGAAATCTACAAGTTCTTACAGTCTTTTAAGGTATCATATTTTCCTAAACCCAAAGATTTGCCCCCGCCCATCGAGGCTTCAAGAAATAGATTGGGCTGTGTGGTGCTTCCACGCAGAGTTGAAACTGACCACACATGAGTACTGGTAAACCACTTAGAAAGACTATGCCTGCCCAGGAAAGTGATGTGAGTCAGACCATCCAATGCATATAAGCCTTTTGGTTTCATTGGGTGGCAGGCCTTGAGATGTCATTTCATCTCATTGTTGGGTAAAAGTCCCTCAAAATTGGAAGCAACGTCTCCAAAATGACCTTAATAGTGTTGACTGGGACGTCAAGCCTCCATTCAAACAAACCAACAATCCCTAAGGTAGATGTTTATTGTTAGCATGTCAGAAGTTTATTCAGCAGTTACTTTCCCAAGCCCATGGACTTATGGTCAAGGTCATGGACTTATTAAATTTTATGTTTAAAAACTGGCAGGTGTAGATTTGCTGCCATATAATGCTTCTACCAGGGTAGATATATGAACTGGGAGTTATAATTGAGCCTGTCTCATGTCTCTTATAAACAAATTTATGAATTATGGTCAAACTTACCACAATATATCATTAAATCCTGCTAAAGACTTTGATAGATTTTAGTGACCTTGACCTCATTTTTAATTCACAGACTCACAAAAACTTTAAAAAATTGGGCCAAAAGTACTTGTAGTTTGTCTGACCCTATCTCCTGAATGAAAACTTCGTTTCCTTTCAAGTACTGTAATTCAAAACTGAATGTTGCTGAAATTGCATCACCTTCCTAGCTGATGGTTAAGCATTCTTCCATCTGGTAGGCATGCATAGAAATTATTTTCAAGCTATAAGAATTTGTCTGATATATATAACATGTACCTCTGTTTAGTAAATTCTGAAACGGGCCTCCGTAGCCTAGTGGATAAGAGCGCTGACTCTTAGTCATTAGGTCTCTCACCGCCGTAGGTTCGAGCCTCGCTCGGGCCACGTGTGAGACGCCAAGTTCTGCAACGGAAGGTCAGGTGGTTTTTCTCCGGGTACTCCGGTTTTCGCCCACCTCTGATTAACGATCGGCTCGATATGAGTGAAATAATCTTGAATGGGCCGTAAAACCCAAACCGAAATTAGTAAATTCTGTGCCATGTTTAAAGGCACTGAGCAAACTACAACAGACAACATTGTAATACATAATCATTATACCCCCGGCATACGCAGTATGCCATGGGGGTATATAGTTTTCGTATTTTCTGTGTGTGTTTGTGTGTGTGTGTGTGTGTTTGTCTGTTAACATTTTTGTGTCCGCTCCATAACTTTTGAACCGCTTGACATATTTTCATGAAACTTCACATAAATGTTAAACACCATGAGACGACGTGCAGAACACATGAACCGTAACTCTTGCTTTTCTACTTTCAGAGTTATTGCCCTTTGTATGTTTTAACTTGCATTTTCGTGTCCGCTCCATAACTTTTCAACCCCTTGATATATTTTCATGAAACTTCACATAAATGTTAAACACCAAAAGACGACATGCAAAACACATGAACCGTAACTCTTGCTTTTCTACTTTCAGAGTTATTGCCCTTTGTATGTTTTAACTTGCATTTTCGTGTCCGCTCCATAACTTTTCAACCGCCTGATATATTTTCATGAAACTTCACATAAATGTTAAACACCATGAGACGACGTGCAGAAAACATTTACCGTAACTCTTGCTTTTCTTCTTTAAGAGTTATTGCCCTTTGTATGTTTTAACTTGCATTTTCGTGTCCGCTCCATAACTTTTCAACCCCTTGATATATTTTCATGAAACTTCACATAAATGTTAAACGCCATGAGACGACGTGCAGAACACATGAACCGTAACTCTTGCTTTTCTACTTTCGGAGTTATTGCCCGTTGTATGTTTTAACTTGCATTTTCGTGTCCGCTCCATAACTTTTCAACCGCTTCATATATTTTCATGAAACTTCACATAAATGTTAAACACCATGAGACGACGTGCAGAACACATGAACCGCAACTCTTGCTTTTCTACTTTCAGAGTTATTGCCCTTTGTATGTTTTACCTTGCATTTTCGTGTCCGCTCCATAACTTTTCAACCGCTTGATATATTTTCATGAAACTTCACATAAATGTTAAACACCATGAGACGACGTGCAGAACACATGAACCATAACTCTTGCTTTTCTACTTTCAGAGTTATTGCCCTTTGTATGTTTTAACTTGCATTTTCGTGTCCGCTCCATAATTTTTAAACCGCTTGACATATTTTCATGAAACTTCATATAAATGTTAAACACCATGAGATGACGTGCAGAACACATGAACCGTAACTCTTGCTTTCCTACTTTCAGAGTTATTGCCCTTTGAATGTTATAACTTGCATTTTCGTGTCCGCTCCATAACTTTTAAACTGCTTGACATATTTTCACGAAACTTCACATAAATGTTAAACACCATGGGGTCACTTGCAGAACACATGAACCGTAACTCTTGCTTTCCTACTTTCAGAGTTATTGCCCTTTGAATATTACGAGTTTTACCATACACTTGTGTCCGCTCTGTATCTTTAAAACCGTTTGAAATAATTTCATGAAACTTCAAACAAATGTAAAGCAAGATAATAGGATGGACAGAACACAAGAACCATAACTCTTGTTTGCATACATTACAAATTATTTCCCTTTGAAGATTGTAAATTATGTGTCTGCTAACATCTTCGTGTCTTCTCCATTACTTTTAAACGCCTTGACATATTTTCATGAAACTCCACACGAATGTTGAACACCATGAGAGGACATGCAGAACACATGAACCATAACTCTTGCTTTCCTACTTTCAGAGTTATTGCCCTTTGAATCTTGAAAATGGCCATTCTATGGAATATGGCCTGTATATGCAAAGAAGCTTTTGACATTACTATTTTCAGCTGAGGTGATGGCACTGGCCGGGGGTATACGTGGCCCACTGGGCACTTTTGTCTAGTTTTTTGAAGCAAATAGGCTTGATAGTGCAGTTTATATTTTACTTTTGGTCCTTTGAGATCATCGTGAATATTCTGAGAAATCAGAAATAAATTATTGGTTTAGACTCACTCTAGACGGGTTTTTAATTAATTGGACTCCATTTTGATTTCTATCAGTCTCTGAATCGACTGCCTATTCGAAATTTGTAAAATTGCAGTACGTTTCCTCTGACTTTCTTTGCCGGGTCATTACAGGGTCACTGATGAGGCTTTATTAGCCGAAACTACGTAGTATGGCCCATCTTCTTTCTTATGAATGTTTTCATTGCTCTTAAAGGAACTCATTTTTGATTTTATTGATATTTTCATTTGAAATGTCTGCTCAGAAATTTAAAAAAATATATTTGAAAATGTTGGCAGGTACACTATTGATTTGTGCTTTTAGGTGTTAATTTTATCAGCTAACATCTGTTACTTGTCATCTATCACTTATTTTGTTGGACAGGAGGAGCTTAGCAGCACATTGTCCAAGTTGGTACATGATGTTCAGAACCATGAAATGAGATTCCTGTTTGTCAGTACATTCTTCGTCACAGAAGCTCGGGAATGGAACAGTATTGATACTTGGAGAATTGACAAGTTTATGATGGTAAGATATCTTCTGAACTCTTTGCAATGATACAAAATGTTCTGCTTAAAGCTGCTTTCACACTGCAGGCCAAATCAACTTGATCAAAGTAGAAGTAAAACAAAGATCAGGAATTGATACAATTAACTTACTCCACCCATAAAAGACACCAAAGGGAAAGAAATACAAACATTAAGCGACCAGACCATAATGGAAACCTAAACAAAGGAAGGCCGTAAGGACAAATCTGATTATGCAGTCATTGACTGATTGGGATGGTCTACCTAGATCCACATCGTTCAGCCTTCTATCCTGAAAATTTTGGACATGTTCAAAACACTTTAGTATCAATTGAGTAGCCAAATGCTAAAAAATCCATCAGGGGAAAAGATTAAGCATTTGGTTGAGTAAAGGTTATGTTGATCGTAAATATTGTATAGAAATTTATTTTGGTTGAGTTCAAACTTTTTATTATTCAGAACCTGATCAGCTTGACTTGATAGGACCGATATGTGGTGGTTTGTGGCATTAAGGTCATGTAGAGGTTGAGCCATGTTTGGAACAATTTTATTGAGTATCTTTCAGGGTGTCTGTCGGGTTAAATGCGTGGAAAATTCTTGGGTCGTTGTGTGGGTGTCCTGTATGGTCAGATAGCAGTCTAGTAAATTGTGTGTTTAATCCAGTTGCTTGCATTTGGTTGACAGCAAATTTGGGTGATCGGGATGATCAAGTTAATCTGATCCACTGTGTGAACACAGCTTAACAGGATGTTTTTGCATATACAGTGAAATTCCACTATTAAGACCACCTAAAATTAAAACTAATTGTCCTTTAAAAAGCATATTAAAAAGGATTCAGTCATTCTTTCTGTGGATTTTCTGCACTCAGCATCTTCTATAAGGAGACCACCTTTGGGACTGTTCAAAAAGTGGTCTTAGGGAAACCACCTTTGGGATTGGTCAAAAGTGGTTTTAAGACCACTTTTGAACAGTCCCAAAGGTGGAGACCACCTGTTCATAAGTAGTTTTAGGGAGATAACCTTTGGGACTGTTCAAAAATGGTCTTAGGGAGACCACCTTTGGAACTGTTTTTGAACAGTCCCAAAGGTAGTCTTAATATAGGAATTTTACTGTATAATAATGTTAACCTTGTCCTGCTGAACCAGGATACTCTGTACATTTACAAACAATGTGGATCCAGATCAGATGACTTCTGAAGCGAGGAACTGTACTATTTGTCAACCTGTTTATACATAAAATCAAGTAATTAGATTGATGGCTGTTGCAGAATAAATTCACCCAACAAGACAATGGTAAACATGCTGCTACCTAGAATCTAAATACTACTAAAATAAGGAAAATATTTGTACTCGAGTCAGATATTCTGGAATGTAAGATTCTTACATGTTTGTGAGATTTAGACAGTCAAAATCTATTCCAAAGGGTTACTGTCTGACATAGGAAGCTTTAGGTCACAGTCAGGCATCAAGAGGTTTGCCATGTGATGCTGGACTATGATGCTGAGGGACAGATTTTTCTATCCACTCCTCACACCCATCATGAAAGATACTTCTTCCTGAATACCTTTCATTTCTGAACATGAACTAATAATGTGGTCACCTTAATTGCCAACATTTGCTGTATTGTGATGAAAATATTGTATGGATTAGGGATTCCATGTTTTTGGACTGGCTTTAACCGTAATGACTGTCCATAATGTCCTGTTCCATGAATAAGCATCTGACATGAGACTTAGACTTTGATCCTATCCCTAAGAAGGACAGCCTGGGTAGGATTGAAATTACTATCCCAGAGCCATATCCAGAATTTCCATATCTGATGTGCAAGAATATTAGATAAATTCTCTCCAAACATGCAGAGGATACATTTTGTACAGATATACTAGTAAAATTGTTTTGTTTGATTTGAGGTTTAACGTCCCCTTCAACACTGTATAGGTAATTTTGGAGACTTTGCTTCCAATCTTGTGGGACTTTTTCCCCGACATTGAGATGAAATGACATCTCAAGCCCTGTCGCCCAATGAAACCAATAGGGTTTATAAGCATGTACAGTCCGACTCGCACCGCTTTACCTGGGCAGGCTTAGATCCTCTTAAGCGGTTTACCAGTACTCGTGTGCGGTGGGATTTCAGCTCTGCGTGGAAGCATCATGCAGCCCACCTATTTCAAGCCCCGATGGGCGGCGTCCGATACTAGTAAAAATTTGAAAGATAAGAGCAAAAAGCAAAATAACACAAAAAAGAAAACACAGTCAACTTTTGTTACATGTAGTTTGAACGCCAGTGGACCTGATAAAAGTTCAAGCAGTCAGTGGTTAAAGATCTATGAAACTGAGAAGTCATAAAATGTAAATGTTTTGTGAGTCTATAAAAATAACATTTACATGTATGGCAAATGGTTGTCCAGTCCACATCATTTCTTTTCTTTTGTCATTCTCTCCGTTCCAGTGATTCAAGAAGGGGAGTTGTCAGTTTCTGGCAAAAAAACAAAACAAAACAAAAACAATACACTGTACAGGTTAACCAGTTACAGTCGAACTTCGATGGCTCGAACACCTTTGGGACCACGAAATTCTGTTAGAGACAGAGGTAGTTCGAGCCACTGAGGATTACTGCCAGGAGGCATAAAGGGGATAAATTGGGGCTTCTTTTCGGTTCTATAACATAAATGTATGCTGCGTGTACTCATTAGAATCGCCTCGTTGAGGCGATTCTAATGAGTACACACAGCATACATCTGCAAGGTAAGGAACGAAAATAGCCTAAATTTTCCCCTTACTATTTCTTATGTAGCCAAATTCCCTAGGGACTCAAACATGGGTTAGACTCAGCCATGGTAAACGAGCCAACGGTGTTCGAGCCATCGAAGTTCTACTTTACGTATAAACGTGCCTAGAAAAAATGTCATCAGGTAAACTGACCAGCTTGACATGATCTAAATTGAGTTGACTGGGTCGTTAAATTCTAAAGCAAACAAACAAAACTGCAAATGACATTGTACTATTTGTTTTAAGATGAGCAATGATTCTGGTGGGATTAGATATGTGTGTAATAAGTATATGGGTAAACCGGTAGGATACCATCATGTTTTGTCATCTCTTACTCCCAAAACTTTGGATTTCAAAAGCATCTTCTCATAAGTTTACTGGTTCTCGCATTTGCATGCAGTGCTTATTGGTCTGGTGGCAATAGCTACATGTGACAATCAAGTCTGGATTACCTCCCTTCACCGGCCCCTGCCTATTGGGGCTTGAAGAAATAGATTGGCTGCATGATGCTTCCAAGCAGAACTGAAACCGATCCGCACACGAGTACTGGTAAACCGCTTCGAGGATCTAAGCCTGCCTAGGCAAAGCGGTATGTGTCGGTCCGTCCATGCTTATAAACCCTATTGTTTTCATTGGGCGACAGGGATTGGGAAGTCATTTCATCTCAATGTCAGGTAAAAGTCCTTCAAAATTGGAAGCAACGTCTTCAAAATGACCAGTACTGTGTTGGCAGGGAGGTTAAATATGTTCTATAAAAGGGTTATCCTTTGGAAGCAAGGAATACACCACAGAACGGAAAAATATGGAGTGTGCATGTTTTCTGGACCACACTATCTAATTTTGGCCAATTAGGCCTCATCAGTGACCCTCAGATATTTTCAAAATTCCACAATGGAATCAATGATCCCAAAGGACAAGAAAATATAATCTACACAATGATGTAGGGCAGGGAGACATTTTACCGCCGCCACACATTCCCACACACCAGCTGTAGTGAAGTTAAAAATGTTCTATAAAAGGGTTATCCTTTGGAAGCAAGGAATACACCACAGAACTGAAAAATATGGAGTGTGAATGTTTTCTGGGCCAGACTAGCTAGTTTCGGCCAATTAGGCCACATCAGTGAATCAAACAAAAAAAAACTCCCTTCACATAGTTTGCTTTGTTGGTTTTGTACAAAATTTGACAACGCTATCAACATGTTGATATTTCAGCCATTTCTGCAAACAAAAAATACCTCAAGTGCAAACTGTAGCAAACAATGTCTTCATATTTTTCAGCGAAAATCAGGCTTATCAGATGCATTATCTGTCAGGCAGATGATTCACCTGAAATCCAGAGACTTGTTATCTGTGAAAATTATGCAGTAGGTGCTTTATGACTTAATTTGTTGATTTCAGTTGATGAGAAATGTGCTACATGAGATGTTTGTTCTTGGAGAGAAGGAGAGCTGGACTGAGGAGAGCATAGGCAGTATTAAAGATGTTGTAGGCAGGACTGTGTTAGACTACAGCAAGGACTCTATTCCAGATGGCATTAGAATACACATAGCTGATATCTACTTACCTGAACTAATAAAAGTTGCCTCTGATCAGGTAAACAATAGTAATACATAAGGTTGGTAATTTGTGATAATTGAAGGATAGTTTTCCTTAATTCTCCATATAAACCTATGTTGTGGGTATTCATTAGAACTGCCTCAGTGAGGCGGTTCTAGTGAATACCCACAGCATAGGTTTTTCTGGTGAATTGACAAAAACTATCCTTCAATTATCACAAAATACGAAGCTTTTCTGTTGTTGTGGTAAACTACGTAGTCGGACAGAGGAGGGGAATACACCAAAACCTGTTTATAGCACTGTTGTTAGAGCCAGCCTCAGTAGCTCAGATGGATGTGTGTCTGCTGGTGATAAGGGGGTCGCGGGCTCAATACCTGCCTGGTCGGCAATAGTCTTCAGTGGAGATTGATCATGAAATCTTTTCTACAGTCATGGTCTCCCACAGTGACTGATTCAAGAAGGGCAGTTGTCAGTTTTTGGCGAAAGTATAAGTGCTTTACTTGTTAACTGCTTTAATGAAATCCTGCCCAGGAAAAGTGTAGTATTAAAGATAAACTGACTGGCTCTATTTAACCGAAATAGTGTTAATTGGGGTGTTAAACTCCAACAAACCACAGTTGGGGTCTAAAACAGAAACTGTATGTTACATGTATATAAGCAACTGTGTTATATCCCAACAGAAATGCATAGATAATATAGAAAAATGACTTATTTACACCACAACCTTTAACACTAGTTTACAGCCCAAAGCAGAAACTGTGTTGGTTATTTATGGTCATTTTTCTATATAACTATTACGTTTTGAGATCCATCTTTAACCCTTTTTGTACCAAATGGAATCTTCCACCTTATAAATAGCAGGAGACCATTTCAAAATTAAGGGGTGTCAGGTTGTGTTTTCTTTAAAATTTATTTTGAAAATGGTTTAACTTTTCACAAACAGTGTAGGTCCAGATCAGACACAGCATTCTGCGGCATCTGATCTGGGTCTACAAGGTTTGCCATGGTACCCATTTTGGGGTTTCCAGTACAAAAAGGGTGAAACAATGTTGCATCCAAAGTCATGTTACAAGATGATGTGTGGTTCAGCAATGAATTCCTTTTTCAGGACTAATTGTTCAGAACTTATTATATAGTTATGTTGCCATGTGAAAAAAATGAAAACATTCAGTATTTAGTGGTTTAGCTGAAAAAAAAATGTGAGTAGCAGTTGCAAAAATACCACTGTTAGTTATTGTACTTAGAATTCTCTTTGGTTCAGTCATATGCGCATCTGACTGGTGATCAGGAGGTCATGGATTTGAAAATGAAATATTTTTCTTCAGTGCTTCTCTCAGTTGCACTGATTCAAGAAGGGCAGTTGACAGTTTCTGGTGAAAAGATGTGCACTGTACTGATTAAACGCTTTTGTATAAACCTGCCCAGGAAAACTGTGGTTACTTATTCTGACCAGGTTGATATGACCTAAACTGTATGGACATGCCTTACAACCCCAAAGAAATGAACAAAGTACCAAGCTATATATATTGTGACATACAGCAGTTGTAAAAGTATAATATTGTGTATAAATGCACTTTATGATTTTCAGTTGAAGGGCAAGAGACTCTTAAAACTTCTGGATCCATTTTGCAGTTTCATCATGAAGGGACAGAAGTGAGTGCTTGTTAAAATATATATACAGTAAAATTCATATATTAAGACCATCTTTTGGATTGTTCAAAAGTACCGTAATCTTTTTAAAGCAGAATTACACACAACTTTGTTAAAGCATGGTTCGGTACAACACAGTTTTTGATATAACATGGGTTCAAGATGGATCCCAAAAATGTTCAGATTATATAGAAAAATGACCATAAATGGTCAATGTTCTATATTATCTATACGTTTTTCTTTGGATATAACACGACTGTTTAACTAACACAGTTTCTGCTTTGGACCCCATAAATAGTGTTATAAAGAGGTTGTGGTGTAGTCTTAATTTTAGGTGGTCTTAATAGCAGAATTTCACTGTATATAGTAAAATTTCTACTCAAAACACAGATTATTTACTATGGCTCTTGAGTCGTTAAGAAATTTTTCCAGTAGCTCTAGATATTAATATTAACTACCAAGCTGCCGAGAAGATTGCTTCTTAAGGGAAATGGGAACACCTGGCAGATTTTTCCACCATTTTTCAAAGGGAGATAACTTTTGTAACTTCCTGTTTGCTTTTCTATAAACTCTTTCCCTGGGAAAAATGGGGTGAACTCCTAAAGGAAAGAATGAGCAAATTCTTTCCTTTAAGACTTGGCCCCTTTTGACATGGGAGACAAAAATACTTTTGGAGGAGTTGCCTCCCCTGAACGTGTATCCATTCCCCTTGTCTGTTTTTGTTGTCTGCTGCATCCAAACTATGTGAAAATATTTTTGCTTATAGGAAGTGTGGACCAAGATCAGACTGCTCCTAGAGAATAGTCCACTCTTTTTACAACAATGACTTAAATTAACCCGCAGATGACAAAGCAGGCGACAATTTACTCCTCCGTCAGAAGGCTATAACCATGCCTATGCATAAATCCTTAGACAAACAACAGTATTTGTGGATGGAACTTGCATTTTTCAGCAAGTTTTACTGTTTGCTTAAGCTACAACATTAACTGTTACCTGATTAGCTATTTTGGTTCGTCTGATTTAGGTGTCATTTACTGGCCACATCATTTCACAGAGGACTCAGTTGTAGGAAGTGGGCTTTTATGAATTAAGGAAGTATTTTTCATGCCCCCGCATCATAGATGGGAGGGTGGGGGGGGCTGCGGGTATATGGTTTTTCGTTTTTCTGTACATAGGTACCCGAGTCCATACAGGAGACTCAGATTAAGGCATTTGTACCAGGCAGAACCTGAGCTTTTAAAAGCTCTTATTTTCCAAACCATTTGATGGATCTGGTTCATATTTGGCATGATGATAGATATAGGTCCAAAGCTTCTCTACAAATGTGTGTATGTAACGACTAACTTACGTACGTGTGATCCTGTTAGGCTTGGGTTAAGGCATTTCTACCAGGTAGAACCTGAACTTTTCAGAGCTCATATTTTCCAAACAAGTTTGATGGATTTGGTTCATATTTGGTATTATTATAGATATAGGTCCAAAGTTTTATTCAGCAATACATGTACTCTCGCCTATAACCATGACCACAAGGTCAAGGTCACAGACTTAGAAAGATTTTAAAGATTGATTTATTGTTTTGGTTTATCAACACGTCAACCCTTGTGGGTCATTTTTTGTCGTCTCCCAGAGAAAGGGAGAAAAGAGATAGAAGAGATAGTAGAAGAGATATAAGCGAGGGGCAGAGGAGAAAGAGGAAAATGATTGGAAGTATAGAAACAAAAGAAATAGCAATGTTCCCCGGGTCAGTAACTTTCTTATTCCTATATGGATTTTGAAAAAATTTGGCAGAAATGTTAACCATCATGAGATGATGTGCCGTGTGCAAGAAACAGGTTGGTATCTCCAAGGTCATACTTAGAGGTCAAAGGTAAAAAAAGGGCTTTTTTCCGTGTCTTGTCAATAACTTTCTTATTTCTGGATGGACTTTTTAAAGTTACTTTTCAGAAATGTTCACCTTCATTAGATGTTGTGTCGCACACAAGACCCAGGTCAATACCTCCAATGTCAAGGTCATGATTAGAGGTCAAAAAGGGGGGAGACATCTGTGTTTTTGTTGATAAAAAAAATTCTAGTATTTGGTATGATGATAGTTTTAGGTCCAAAGTTTTATTCGGCAATACCCCCACCTATGCCTAAGTCCTCATTGACAATTTTTCAAGCGAGCTATACTGTTTGATGGCAGCTCTTGTTCTGGTTTTCACCCATATTGATGGTCAGTCATTCTGATAGTTGTGGGACAATCAGCCTGATACCGTATTCGGGTGTGTATTACCCGCATTTGCGTATTACCCGCACCCCCTTTTTTGTCAAAATCTGGGGGAAAAACTGTTATTCTGTTGTATTACCCGCATGGAACATTTGCTGAAATTTTGGTTGATGCGTAAGTGAGAAAAAGTAAGAATTTGGCCAGTTTTTGTAACACACAACGGAATTCGCGATCGTCTTCAAAAGGCGGGAAAATGCACGTGCGTGCGAGTATCACCAGAAAGCATGTATTTTACATTAAAATGTTGAAAAAACTTTATTTGTTCACATTGTTATTAATTTATTAACCCACATATGCCCGCGGCCCTTTTTTGGGACATCGGCAAATAGTGCAGTCCCAGATCAGACACCTCAGAAAGACGCCGCAGACCTCTCTTTTTTGGGACATCGGCAAACAGTGCAGTCCCAGATCAGACACCTCAGAAAGACGCCGCAGACGTCTGATTTGGATTTACACTGTTTGATGATTTATAATGGCTCAATTATGACACTATTGTTAATCCCTCTCATATAATTGCCACCCTGCGGTGCGTGTCGATAAGGTGTGAAAATATGATAATGGTCAAGTTATGTCTCTAATTTGCGTTTATTCCCCAATCATAAAATTTAATGTGAAAATTATTTAATTGCTCCTAAGACGAGTTGCTACGACTATTCTACTATCTCTGAATGGTTATGTTCTAGCGCCAAATAGCAGACGCTTGGCGAGAAAAGTTGAACGCTTTAATTTGTGTTAACACATCTGTAGGCTGTTGTTGGTTATTGACACGAGGCTGATTTCCACAACCGTTTTGCTATCGAGATTTTTTTTACCGTTTCCAAACAATTTTTAGCTCACCGTCACGTAGTGACGAGGTGAGCTTTTGGGATCACTTTTTGTCCGTCGTCCGTGCATGCGTGCGTAAACAATTTCTTCAAACGACATCTCCTCCTAAACCACTGATCGGATTTTGACCAAACTTCACAGGAATGATCCTTAGGTGGTCCCCTTTCAAAGTTGTTCAAATGGTTCCGGTCCATTGCACATCTAGGTCACAGGAGCCAAAAATAGATTTTTTTCACCAAAAACTTAAGAAATCTTCTTCTCTGAAACCACAAGGCCCAGGTCTTTGATATTTGGTATGAAGCTTCATCTAGTGGACCCCTACCAAGATTGTTCAAATTATAGTGCTGGGGCCAAAAATGCCCCCGCCCCGGGGCCCTTTGGTTTTACATGGGCTTATATAGGGAAAATCTTTAAAAATCTTCTTCTCTGAAACCACAGGACTTTGATATTTGGTATGAAGCTTCATCTAGTGGACCCCTACCAAGATTGTTCAAATTATAGTGCTGGGGCATAAAATGCCTCCGCCCCTGGGCCCTTTGGTTTTACATAGGCTTATATAGGGAAAATCTTTAAAAATCTTCTTCTCTGAAACCGCAAGGCCCAGGACTTTGATATTTAGAATGAAGCTTCATCTAATGGACCTCTACCAAGATCGTTCAAATTATAGCCCTTGGGCCAAAAATGCCCCCGCCCTGGGCCCTTTTGGTTTTACATAGACTTATATAGGGAAAATCTTTAAAAATCTTCTTCTCTGAAACCACAAGGCCCAGGTCTTTTATATTTGGTATGAAGCTTCATCTAGTGGACCCCTACCAAGATTGTTCAAATTATAGTGCTGGGGCCAAAAATGCCCCACCCCGGGGCCCTTCAGTTTTACATGGGCTTATATAGGGAAAATCTTTAAAAATCTTTTTCTCTGAAACCAAAAGGCCAAGGACTTTGATATTTGGTATGAAGCTTCATCCAGTGGACCCCTACCAAGATTGTTCAAATTATAGTGCTAGGGCAAAAAATGCCTCCGCACCGGGCCCGGTTTTACAAGGGCTTATATAGGGAAAATCTTTAAAAATCTTCTTCTCTGAAACCGCAAGGCCCAGGACTTTGATATTTAGAATGAAGCTTCATCTTGTGGACCTCTACCAAGATTATTCAAATTATAGCCCTTGGGCCAAAAATGCCTCCGCCCAGGGCCCTTTGGTTTTACATAGACTTATATAGGGAAAATCTTTAAAAATCTTCTTCTCTGAAACAACATGGCCCAGGTCTTTGATATTTGGTCTGAAGCTTCATCTAGTGGACCCCTACCAAGATTGTTCAAATTATAGTGCTGGGGCACAAAATGCCCCCGCCCCAGGGCCCTTTGGTTTTACATGGGCTTATATAGGGAAAATCTTTAAAAATCTTCTTCTCTAAAACCGCAAGGCCCAAGACTTTGATATTTAGAATGAAGCTTCATCTAATGGACCTCTACCAAGATTGTTCAAATTATAGCCCTTGGGCCAAAAATGCCCCCGCCCTGGGCCCTTTGGATTTACATAGACTTATATAGGGAAAATCTTTAAAAATCTTCTTCTCTGAAACCACAAGGCCTAGGTCTTTTATATTTGGTGTGAAGCTTCTTCTAAAGGACCCCTACCAAGATTGTTCAAATTATAGTGCTGGGGCAAAAAATGCCCCCGCCCTGGGGCCCTTTGGTTTTACATAGGCTTATATAGGGAAAATCTTTAAAAATCTTCTTCTCTGAAACCGCAAGACCCAGATCTTTGATATTTGATGTGTAGCTTCATCTAGTGGACCTTTGCCAAGATTGTTAAAATTATAGCCTTTGTTGATGTTTGGTATGAAGCTTCACCTTTAAAATCTCCCTCAACATTATGCACATTAAAGCCCTGGGGCCAATAATGGCCCTCTCTGGGGCCCACTTGTTACACTATGGATCAGGTGAGCGATCCAGGGCCATCATGGCCCTCTTGTTTATGAGAGAGATACGCCCCATTAAGATAAAACAATAGACACGTGGGGTTGCGGGGGTCTGATGACGTCATTTACCGATCGCGTGCAGAAAAAAAAACTGTAGCGGTGGTTTGTGGGCGGCGGTTTGGATGCCGGAAAACTTTGATGTTCGCATTGAATTTGCTTGTTTATTTCGTTTAAAATCAGAGTTTTAGGAATAATACTCACAAAATCGGGCTTGCAAGTAATGGAGATTGTTATATTACTCATGTGTAAGTAAAATTGAGTGGATAATTAAACGTTATTTATGTCGGGAATCGTAAAGCATAGAGCATAACATGATATGCATCGTATTTTCAGCTGACAAAAATAAAAATAAAATGGTCCAATAATAATTCGGGCAGATTACCCGCACCCTGAACTTGGGCCTGTAATTTGAGGGAAAAAAACTGCGGGTAATTCACGCCCGAATACGGTATGTATGAAATATTCTTTAAATGACTTTATTCCCCCCCCCCCCCCCCCCCCATACAATAAGTTTTCACGCTTATCAATTATTGATTAGACTGATCTGCAAGTAGACTGTTTACACTTGCCTATAGTAGGTTACTTCATGCCCTAGTTCAAATTAACCCTTAAGATCCGAGAAAAACTACATCTGAAAATGTTGTCTGCTGAATTTTTTTGCAAACTTTTTAAAAATATTTTTGCATAAAGGCAAACAGTGCGGGCCCAGATCAGACTGCTCCTACAGAAGCAGTCTGATCTGGGTCCAAACTGTTTGCAAAAAATTCGTTTTAAGGTAACAGGCAGACGGTAAAGCAGACGACAATTGTCTTGATTGGCATTTTATGGGTTAAGACAACAATCTAATATATAACAATGTTCTGTTCACAGCACTGTTATAGTGAAGCGGGTGATATCTCGAGTGTTTGAACCCATCATCAATCATGCAGTGAAGGCTCTGAAGAAGAAGGTTGATGGTGATGGGAAGGATGAGATTGACACTACTGATGGTAATGACAGTGAGGAGATAGACTCTGAAGATGGAGATACAGTAGACTCTTCACAGAAGAAAAAAATTCAGGTAAATGAAGTACAAGCATTGTAATGCTGATAAAAGATAATCTGTACTTAAAAGCATACTACTCATTAGGGCCTGTGTCAGTTATATTATCCCGGAATATATTGTCCACAATCTAGAAATACCTATAGCCAATGGACTGAAAGAGCAGTCTGCTCAAATAATGCACTAGCTCCTTTTCTGGGCTCTTGATATTGTCACCTTGCTGTAGAACTGCAGGGAGAGCTATGAATGCATTTGTCATCTTGGAGTTTTTGTCTATACGGGCAGGTGTACTGATTTTAAAGTTTTACATGTGTTTTTAGCACACCTGAGCACAAAGTGCACAAGATTAGCTATTGTGATCACACTAAGTGTCTGTCATCCATCCATCTGTCTGTCCATCCATCCATCTGTCATCAACAATTTCTTCAAATGACATCCCCTAAAACAATTTGCGAATTTTCAAATAATTTTACACAAATAATTCATTTGTAGCCCTGCAGAATTGCTAAAATGGTTCCACTCCATTGAACAAGATGGCCTCAGAGCTAAAAGTAGAAAAAAACTTTAAATGACATGTCCTAGACCAATGGCCGGATTAAAAAAAAAACACAAAAAAAAAAAACCACAAAAAAAACTGGAAACAATTTCTCCTCCTTGGCAAATGGCTTGATTATCCCCCGCCGAAGGCGGAGGGATATAGTTTTGGCGTTGTCCGTCCGTCCGTCCGTCCTTCCGTCCCTCCGTCCTTCCGTCCGTCCGTCACACTTTTTTGTCCGGAACCGTTTCTCAGCAACTATTGCATGGAATTAAATGAAACTTGAAATAAATATGTATTATTATGCTGTGGTGATGCACGCGCAATTTTTTTTCGGATTGACTTTTTACATCCAGGGTTATGGCCCCTTGAATGATTGAAATTCTGGATTTTTCGTCTTCTCACTTTGTCCGGAACCGTTTCTCAGCAACTATTGCATGGAATTAAATGAAAATTGAAATAAATATGTGTTATTATGCTGCAGTGATGCACGCGCAATTTTTTTTCGGATTGACTTTTTACATCCAGAGTTATGGCCCCTTAAATGATTGAAATTCTGGATTTTTTCGTCATCTCACTTTGTCTGGAACTGTTTCTCAGCAACTATTGCATGGAATTAAATGAAACGTGAAATAAATATGTATTATTATGCGGCAGTGATGCACGCGCAATTTTTTTCTGGATTGACTTTTAACATCCAGAGTTATGGCCCCTTAAATGATCGAAATTCTGGATTTTTCGTCGTCTCACTTTGTCCGGAACCGTTTCTCAGCAACTATTGCATGGAATTAAATGAAACTTGAAATAAATATGTATTATTATGCTGTGGTGATGCACGCGCATTTTTTTTTCCGGATTTACTTTTTACATCCAGAGTTATGGCCCCTTAAATGATTGTAATCCTGGATTTTTTGTCGTCTCACTTTTTTGTCGGGAACTGTTTCTCAGCAACTATTGCATGGAATTATATGAAACTTGAAATAAATATGTATTATTATGCTGTGGTGATGCACGCACAAATTTTTTTCGGATTGACTTTTTACACCCAGAGTTATGGCCCCTTAAATGATTAAAATTCTGGATTTTTCGTCGTCTCACTTTGTCTGGAACCGCTTCTCAGCAACTATTGCATGGAATAAAATGAAACTTGAAATAAATATGTATTATTATGCTGCCGTGATGCACACGCAATTTTTTTTTCGGATTTACCTGGATTGACTTTTTTATCCAGAGTTATTTCCCCTTAAATGATTGAAATTGAGGAATTTTGTCTATTCGGTGATTATATCGGGTTTTTTTAATATTCGCGAATTTTATTTTGGTATCCTTGAAACCACATAACAGGTAAATAAACCTCAACTTTGACAGACAAGTTAATCTCTACTGATAATTAGGTCAGTAGGTCAGGGTACAGCCTCTCATCCAGGGAGTAAATGTTCAGCGGGGCCCTTCCTCATTGTCTCTAGTTTGCTTCTTAGAACCATCCTCAATTTTGGCCAGATATATTTTCTTGCCATTCTACACGAAAAACCCATTCGGCGGGGGATATCAATTCAACGAATTTGCTTGTTTAAAAATAATTTCAAAGCAATTTTCCTTAGTAGACCCTCTAACAAAATTGCTGAAATGGTTCTGCTCTGCTGAACAAAATGGCCAACAGAGCTAAAAGTAGAAAAACCTTTAAGTGACATTTTCTAGACCAAAGACCTGATTTCAAAATCATTTCAGGGTGATCCTCTAACCAAATTGCTGAAATAGTTCTGCTCCACTAAATATGGCCACCAGAGCAAAAAGAAAAACATATTAAGTGACATCTCCTAGGTGAAAGGCCGGATTTCAAAATCATTTCACAGAAATATTCCTCAAGTAACCTACCAAAATTGCTAAAATAGCCATTAGAGCTAACAATTGAAAAACATTTAAATGACATCTCCACCTAGACCAATGTCCCAATTTGAAAATAATTGCACAGAAATTTTCCTTGGGTGACCCTTCACAAAAATTGCTAAAATGGTTCAGCTCCGCTGAACAAAATGACCACCTGAGCTAAAAGTAGATAAACCATTAAGTGGCATCTAGGCCAAAGGCCTGATTTCAAAATCATTTCACAGAAATATTCCTTGGGTGACCCTCAATCAAAATTAAGTTCTGCTTCCCTGCTGTCAGAACTAGAAATAGAAAAAACTTTAAACTACCATGTTATTAGCTCACCTGAGCACCAAGTAGGGCTACACTCTTTGCCACTCATCAAGGAATTTTTAGATACAACACCCGTAGTAAATTGTACTTTGATCTTATTTGTACCCAGAGTGAGTGAGTGTATTTCAGTTTTACCTCCCACCAACAGCTAAGGACATAGGGAGACAGAACCATGGTTATTAGCTCACCTGAGCACCAAGTAGGGCTTCACTTTTTGCCACTCATCAAGGAATTTTTAGATACAACATCCGTAGTAAATTGTACTTCGATCTTATTTGTACTTAGAGTGAGTGAGTGTGTTTCAGTTTTACCTCCCACCAACAGCTAAGGTCATAGGGAGACAGAACCATGGTTTAAAGACTCATCTGGAAGTCTGGAGAAGCCTGGGATCGATCCTACAATCCTGGTTTATCAGGCAAGTAGCATAACCACTGCACCACAGAGGCTGGTTTATTTGTACCCAGATGAAATGCAGCATCTCATTTGGGTCTATACAGTTTGCTAGTTATCCTGGGGCCAGTTGTTCAAAGCATCATTAGCTTAACAAGCTCGTTAGTGGTCATATTGTGAACTCTTCTAGCAAGTACAATATTGAAAATTTTGGTATTTTTGCCGAAAAAATGTGAGCAGCTTTTGCATCGGCATTCAGGTCTATACAGCTGCTCGCATTTTTTTATGCCCCCGGAATCTAAGATTCTGGGGGGCATATAGTTTTTGGTCTGTCCGTCTGTTTGTCCGTTTGTCTGTTTGTCCGTTTGTCCGTCTGCAAAAACTTTAACATTGGGCATAACTTTTGAATGGTAAGTGGTACAGCTTTCATACTTCACATGTGCATTCCTTGTCACAAGACCTTTCAAGAGGTACCATAAATTTTGACCTCGTGACCTTCACCTTGCGCTGTCCGGGGGCATTTGTGTTTCACAAACACATCTTGTTCAGCAAAAAATTTCAGCACATTTGCCATATTTAATGATCAAATTTTTAAAGTTAGTTTTGAACAACTGGCCCCAGGTAATTTAGACACAACATCGGGTTGTAAAGTGTACTTGTTCAAATTTTAGAAATATGGTATGAAGTTTTCAACTACTAAGTGTAAATAAAGTGTGGTTACATTTTAAATGTTTTACAAGTAAATTTATTTAAAAAAAATATAGGTTCTTCAGGTTTATTCTATGTTTAGACTGATGGTAGAAAGTTGCAAACAGTTTCAAACCCTGGACTTAGAAAGCTACTTAATACTTTATTTATGATTTATACCTCAGTGGATTAGACTGTTGGTAGATACTGGTCAGTAATTTCAAACAGTACACCCCCACTGCCGTATGAGATCAAGATCAAGACTTAGAAATGTATGTGACAAGTAAAAATATAACTGAGCCAGAGTTTGACAAAAACTACCAGAAGACCTAGAAGCCTCCGTGGTGCAGTGGTTACGCTACTCGCCTTGTAAACCAGGGATCGCAGGATCGATCCCGGGCTTCTCCAGACTTTCGGATGAGTCTTTAAACCGAGGCCCCGTCTCCGTATGACCTTAGCTGTTGGTGGGACGTAAAACTAAAACTCACTACCAGAAGACCAGTGCAACCAACAGACTGATCAGCAATTGTATCACTGTAGACTAATCAGTTCTTCTGAGCCTTCTATAGCCTTGGGCCTATCCAGAGGGAGATGAGCACAGACTCAGGAGGAGTTACAAAGACAATAAATGAATAATTTTTGTCACGTCTGCTTTAAGCATGGCGAGATGTAGGAGTTGAAATTTCCGTCCATACATTTGTCAACATTTGTGATCACCCTGATGTTCAAGTCCATTTCTTAAAAACTAACTAAGAGCTTCATTAATGATACATGTACTTCATACAGACTTGCATTTATGGATGAAAATTCAAATGCAAGCATCCACATCCATATTTGATCTTGACCTATATTTCATGGTTCGCTGCTTAGAGGATCTAAGCCTGCCCAGGCAAAGCAGTGCGAGTCAGACCGTCCATGCTTATAAACCCTATTTGTCATTTCATGATGTTGGGTAAAAGTCCCACCAAATTGGAAGCATCATCACCAAAATGACCCATACAGTGTTGACGGGGACGTTAAACCTCAAATCAAGCAAACAAACAAAACTGACTTTGTGGATTATTGCGACCACACTAGCATTCACCCTAATGTTCAAGTCTGTTTCTCAACAACTATTAGACCCTCATTACTGCTGCTTCGTGCAGACTTGTACCTAGGGATGACAATTCAAATGGAAGCATCCATATTTGACCTTGACCTACATTTCATGGTTCACTGACTTTGTGAATTATTGCGACCACCCTAGCGTTCACCCTAATGTTCGTCTGTTTCTCAAGAACTATTAGACTTTCATTAATGATACTTGGTACAAAGTTGTATCTAGTATGACAAGTTTAATACAAGCATCCATGTTTAACTTGACCTATATTTCATGATTCAGTACCCCCTACAGGCACGACATAGCCTTCGGTGGAATTCTTGTCCTTATTTTTTATTGGAAATTTATGTTGTGAATTCAAAGAGGTGATTCTGAAATAAAAAAAGAAATGCCCCTTTTTAAGGGAAAAATAAGAAATATTGCCAAGTTATTGTCTTTTTCTTTTCCTTTTTGGAGCATAGCTCCAGTGAGATGAGAAGTGATTTCTGCACTACTTTCGGTGTTACTGCATATGACCCAATCACCAGTGAAAACATAGTACCCCATGTTAACATAGTAGATTATTACGCCATGCGGTATCTTCTTATAGACTGCTTCACAGACCACCTATTTCAAACGGAATAGATGAATATTTTTAATAGATGAACTGTGTAGCAGTCTAATCTTTTTATAGTTCAGTTCATATAACCAAGTTTACAGCCCATTTGTACCATAAAAGCCCAAACCTGGCAACTTGCAAACAGGACAAACCCAGATCAGATACCACAGAATGCGGAGTCTCATTATGACCTACACTGCATGCTTACAAAAAGGTTCAGTCATTTTTGCCAAATATTTCATGGATGCCACATCCTGACATCCCTGATTTTAAAATGAACTCATTCCATACTGATATAAGGTGTTGAGGATTCCATTCGTTTAAAATGGGTTAAAAGTATGCAGTGTGGGTCGATAATGTATTACCAAAATAAGACAGTTGGAATGAGTTTGGACAGGTGCATGTCAAGGTTTATATTGTAAGCAGTAAATTTTGCAGTTTAGACACAGATGAGACGCCACTTATTGTAGCGTCTGATCTGGGTCTGCTATGTTTGTCCCTAAAAAGGCTGCTAGACATATACTCAGAGTATGGGTTAATGTGTGTGTGTGTGTGTGGGGGGGGGGGGGGGGGGAACAATGTTACTTTTTTAAAGCGACCTGTCTGCGTTCCTAGGCATGTGACCATAAATAAAGCAAATTATCAGCTCAGACGCAAGTTCGATACCTGCCGGGTTCTGCCACATTCTTACCAGGAGATTGATCGTGAAACCTGTTCTACGGTGATTATATCCCTTTCGCTGATTCAAGAAAGGCAGTTGTTGGTTTCCAGTAAAAGACTGTGCACGGTGCTGTATTGACAATATCTAACCAAAGAAATCGCCTTAATGCCAGATCATTTCATAAATGGCCTCGTTGAGGCAATTTATTTATATATAATAATAATGGAATATAATGTCTAAACCTCTTCAAATATTCCTATGAATTGATATTGACAATAACTAACCCAAGAAACTGTCGTATGCAAGATCACTTCATAAATGGCCTCACCATTGCAATATATATTTAGAAAAATGTTAACAGAGTATAATGTTCAAACCTCTCTGAATATTCCGATTGTTTTTGGCATTCGGATTGATATTGACAATACCTAACCCATGAGGCTGTTTTATGCAAGATTACTTTATGAATGGCCTCGCCGAGGCAAAATAATATAAAAATGAATACGGAGTATAACATCTAAACCCGGCTTTGATCATTTTCGGCATACAGGTTGATGTTGACAATACATAACCCGCAAAATTGCCTTATGCCAAATTACTTCACAAAACGGCCTCGCCTAGGCAAACTGAAAAATTATTTTCGAAGTGTAACTTCTAATCTGCTTGGAATATTTTTTGACAACTGTTGGCATACAAATAGATAATGTACAGATCTAACCAACGAGATTCCTGAATGCCCAATTTCTTTATTTTAGCCTCGGCAAGGTAAAAAATTCACCCACTGACACGGTCGTATAACTTTTCGTATATTTTTATAATGTTTTGCATGCAGATGTAAATTGACAAGATCAAGCTAATGTTATTGTCTAATGCCAGATAGCTTTATAAACAGGCTCGTCGAGGCAATTTTGAAAGACTGATTACGGATGTATAACTTATAAACTGCTGGGAACATTATGCTAATTTTTCACATGAAGATAAACATCATCAAGACGTAATCAAGGAGAATGTCTAATGCAAGATAAATAACCTCCCCATGGGAATTTTTCAAAACCGATTACATATAATAACTTTAAAGTCGCCAACAATTTCGCAAGCCGCAGTTATTGCACGAACTATAGCTCAGCAGAAATATTCAAGTAAACTGTAGAACTGCATGGTTGCTGTTTTTCTAAAAAACATTGATTGTGGGTACTTGATAAAACTGCCTCGTCAAGGCGGTTCAATCAAGTCCCCGCAATCAATGTTTTGAGCAGAGATAAGAAAATATCACAATTTGTATCTTAAAATTCCATTTTTTTTTTTTTTTTTTTTTGGCCGAAAAATTGACAGTGTATTTGTACAGGCGTGTTTTCGTGATGGTTGTTGCGGGGTCTACACCTTAGCGTGAGTTAATTTCAATATAGGTCTTGTTGCTGTAACACGACTTCTGGCCCAGAATAGCTTCAAACAGCTATGTTCATTGGATCAATATGAGCCTGAATTAAAATACCAAATCAGATGCTAAATCAAATTATCAAAGCTACGCTCCATCAGCACTCTCAGTGCTTTGATTCTGGATCTGTATGGCATATCTTGGTATTTAGACTGATCTATTTTTTTTTTTGATGGATTAAAACCTGCTATTTTTGTCACTGTTTCCATAGCTTAGGCACTTACAGGCAGCCTATGCTGTCCTGTGACAGCTTTTGTTTGTGTCTGAACATAGCTCCAGATCGCCCCCGCCCATGGAGGCTGGAAGAAATAGATGGACTGCATGATGCTTCCATGCAGAACTGAAACCTACCGCACAAGAGTACTGGTAAACCGCTTAGAGAATATAAGCCTGCCCGGGCAAAGGGTGCAAGTTTGACCGTCCATGCTTATAAACCCTATTGGTTTCATCGGGCGTCAGAGCTTGAGATGTCATTTTATCTCAATGTCGGGTAAAAGTCCCACAAAATTGGAAGCAATGTCTCCAAAATGACCTGTACAGTGTTGACGGGGATGTTAAACCTCACACCAAACAAACAAACAAACATAGCTTCAAATAAGGATGTGTAACAAGGATAGTCAAGGGGTAATTTTCTGTATTTCTTGATAAAAATATATGTTCTGGGTATGTGTTTGAATTGCCCCTGGGGCAGTTCTAACAATTACCAACAACATACATTTTTGAGGACAAATAAGAAAAATTATCTAACAAGTACCTAACAGTTACCCACAATATATGTTTTCAACCCTTTTTGTAACGGAAACCCCAAAACAGGTAAACCCCAAACAGTGCAGGCCCAGATCACACGCCACAGAATTCAGCATCTGATCTGGGCCTACACTGTTTGCAAAAAGTTCAGCAATTTTCCTAATAAATCTTGAAGAAAAGACAACCTGGCACCACTAAATTTTTAAAATTTAATGAACTCCTGCTATTTGCAAAATGAGTTATTAAGGACAAATAAGAAAAATTATCTGAAAATTAGTCCAACAATTACACACCTTTTTTGGAACTATGGTCTAGAATTTTACTAAGGCTTATGTAAATAGATTGTGAAAGTGAAAGCTCAGGCAAGACTGAACAGATGAACAGACATTTCTGAACATCATTTTATTTTTGCAACGCAAGAACCATTTCTGTAAGCCTCTGTTCATTATCTTAGCAAAACACTCAGTTAGTATGGAATGTGATGTACATGTATGTCTTCCGAGGCTGCCAGACTGATTTGATGGCCATTTATTTTGTGTATATTTCAGTTTGACAAAACCTTACTGGCAGATCATCTGTTTCAACTGAGTGTTGGAGACCAATGTTTGTCAAGGAACAGGCCTCTTGTCTATGACATTGTTAAAAGGTAAAAATAAATTGAGATGTCACAAGAAAAAGTGTGCACGTTGGTAAAGAAAGTAAAACTTATTGCATAGTGGACCAGACAAGGCTGTGTTGAGCCTGTGCAGGCATCTAAAAAGGATAGATTATAAGAATCTTACATGGGTGTAAGGGGTGGATAGAAAAATGCGTTCCAAGGGTCACAGTCCGGCATCACAAGGCTTGCCGAGTGATGCCAGACTGTAATCCCGAGGGACAGTTTTTCTATCCACCCCTCTCAACCTTGTTAGATTCTTTTTTCTTGCATACCTTTCATTTCTGAGCGTGAATTTTAAAAATTCAGTCAGATCAATTGCCTCCATCCGCCATATTGTGATGACTATGTTGTGACTTTAGTGACGTCATGTAACGTGCTGTGACATCAACCTTAACAACGTTGCATTTGAGTTTGTATTCCACCAGTGCATGTCAAACACGTTAATATTCGATTTTTACCCTGTCCCTGGATAAGAACACCAGCGTAAGAACAGTATTTCTATCCCAGGCTAAAACCACAGATTTCCTTATCTGATGTGCAAGAAAATGATTCTTGCATGAAGCTGTCTGAAGGTCTCCACCAGCAAAGGCTCTGGCGAGACAACGTTTATGTGCCGGCTTCCCTAAGTTTTTGCTGTGTGTATATGCAATAATGACCCTTAGCTTATAAACTGGCTTGAATATGTCTGGACATGCCACTATAGCAAAGTTACTGGTCAATTCTGTGCAGTCTGATCAATCTTTGCTGTGTTCTCTAAGGATGTCTGTTTACCTAAAGTTTATTCTTGCAGACAGTGCTGGAAGGCTGTTTAAGGACTTACTATATTTTGTCCTTTTTTTCATGTACATGAATTTTGTTAGATTCGTGCATATTAAGGAATATTAAAATTTGTGGCTTCACGAATTTCTCCTACTTGTAATTCATGAAATTCTAGTATTTGTGTGTTTTAATATTCATGGATATTTGCCGATTGTGAAAAACAAGAACATGAATACAGTGCAAAAATTGTACAATTATGGTAG
The DNA here is from genome assembly GCA_963580285.1 of Lucinisca nassula. Lineage (NCBI taxonomy): Eukaryota > Metazoa > Mollusca > Bivalvia > Lucinida > Lucinidae > Lucinisca > Lucinisca nassula. The sequence continues at coordinate 75,660,408 of OY757019.1, read as the reverse complement.
TTGATATTCAGACTGGTTTGAGTCGTTGCTGCACATGTCCGAAGACACATTTTTGGACACAACTACTGGAGCCAGTTGTTCAAAGCATTGTTAGCTTAACAAGCTCATTACAGGTCATATTGTTAACTGTTCTAGCAAGTACAATTTCTATTAAAGTGTTATTTTTGCATTTACAAAAGCTGCTCTGACAGCAAAAATATTAGCATATTTACCATGACTTTAACAATATGTTAACTAACGATGTTGTTAGTTTTGAACATCTGGATCCTGGTATCAATAATTTTCTTCATGATTGGACAGCTTGATTTTGGTCTCGTCTGACTTCTGGCTTTCAGTATGCTATATGCTGTCTTAGATTCAAGGTAATTAACTAGCGTCAGTTGCTGGTGAAAGACTGTGCACTGTACAGGTTAACTGCTAAGATGGTCTAAGCCTGCCAGGAAAAGTCAAGTGTAGTTAACTGACCATCTTGACATGACCTTGATAGTGTTGACTGGGTCGTAAACCCCCTCCAAGCCACCCCACCACCCACTCCTTGAAAAAAAAAGCATTTTTGCTTGATTTATTGTCATCTCAGGCCCCAAGTGACCTTATAAGCAATGTACAGACAGTTTAGACATAAAATTTTACTTGACCCACATGACAAGGAGTATTTGATGTATATCTTGCCTCACTGGTGCATCCAGCTGATATTGGCTTACAGTTAGGTAAGGTCTGCTGTCCTTGCAGCAGTGGGAGAGTTGTTATTTCTTCTTCTGTTTCTACAATTCCATTTATTTTCCACTTTTTTCCTCTCACCCTTACTTTCATCTTATCTTCTATCACTTTTGTCCCTTTCTCTGGGAGACAACACAAAATGACCCACAAGGGTTGATGAGCCATCAAACCCAAAACAATCAATCAATCATTGTGATTTAATAGTTTTCATAGGAAGCAGACAAAAAAATCACCTGGCACTCTTTATAGAGAGTGGACAAGTTTATTTTTTCTAGCCCTGCCAGTGTCAAGCACAGGTTCAACCTAGTATCCTGATTTGTAACCTGCTGTTTTACAAAACATTTCAGTTTTGAATTGTGCCCACAACCTAGGCTGACCAGCTATGATGTATTGGCAGGTTGACCAGTCTTTTCCCTTCACACATCATCATGCAAGTTTTGCTATGCCCTGGTTCAAATATTATTTTCAGGCTAAGAGATGTTGAGGGAGGTGTATTACCAAAAGAAGAGAAAATTGTTGTGACGCCGGGTATAACTCGTCAGGATGTCAGTGAGGCAGTACAGTCACTCACCAAACTGCAAAACAGTGGACAAAAGAAAAAGAAAAGAAAGAAGAAAAAGAAAGGTAGAATAAGTAATTGTCTTTTGAGCCAGCTCACGACAAAATCTACAATAAGACATGTGCGCCCATCCAAGACTCAGATCAGCGTGCGCATCCATATAGTCTAACCAGAGATTTCTCTTGTTGCATGAAGGAGCATTGGGCCCTTAGCTATCCTCAGAGCCCACAATGAAGACTCTGATCAGACTGCATGGATGCGCAGGCTGATCCGAGTCTTTGTTGGGCGCATGTCTTATTGTAGATTTTGTCATGCGCTGGCTCATCTGGAATTATGACACCATTATCAGCAACTGAAATTGTCCTCAATTATGACTCCCCACCCAAGGGCAGGGGGGCATATTGTAGGTCTTTGTGTGCAAGATATCTCATGAACCGAAGGTGTTCCCATTCCCCTTAAGTCAAAAGCAGATGGCTTCTGAAAGAAGTATTTGTTGTACAGTTTATAGATTTGTAAGAGAATATGGTAAATTACATTAAAATTCCTATATTAAGACCACCTTTGAGACTGTTCAAAAGTGGTCTTAAAGACCACTTTTGAACAGTTGCAAAGGTGGTCCCTGACCAGAGGACACAATGGGCAGCAAACACAAAGAAAAATTAAGTGCAGCCTTCAAAATAAGCTTTTTAACACAGAATTAGTCTTGATTTTAGGTGGTCTTAATAGCGGAATTCCACTGTATATCAGGTAATTTTCATAGGGTGATTGTCAATGGACTTCATTCACCAGGACAAGGGGTAAGGGTGGTAATTGCTGGGATCTTGATACCTGTACAGTCGAACTTCAATGGCTCGAACACCTTTGGGACCTTGAAAATCTGTTCGAGACGGGCAGTTCGAGCCACTGAGGCTTACTGCCAGGAGGCATAACAATGTACTTTTTGACATATTTTCGGTGTCCTGTAATGAAAATGTATACTGTGTGTACTCATTAGAATCGCCTCATCGAGGCGATTCTAATAGGCGATTCTAATGAGTACACACAGCATACATTTGCAAGATAAAAGACGAAAGTCTCCTAAATTATCTCGCACCATTTCTTATGTAGAGAACTTCCCTAGGGGCTCAAGAACGGGTTTGGCTCATCCATGGTAAACGAGCCATCGGTGCTCAAGCCATCGAAGTTCTACTGTATTCATATAGGAATTGAGGTTGGAGTGCAATTCTTCAAAGAATCTTTAGCTTAACAGGCTTGTTTGGTCAAAATGTTAATGAGTTTAATATCTAATATGCTGTTGTTTTTGTTTTGATTTATTTGTTGGAAAAAATGATTAGGCTTTGCATTTGCTACAATATTGTATATTTGCCATATTTACCCATTTTATGTGGGAAACTCCTATTAAAATGGGTACCATGGCAAACAGTGCAGGCCCAGATCGGTGATCAGGGCCTGCACTATTTGTTAACAGAATTTTCCGTCAAAAATAGAATAAAAACAAAAAAATAGGCCTGACACCCCTTATATGAGAAATGGACTTGTCCAGCATATAGTAGTGGAAGAGTCCACTAGTATAAAATGGGTTAAATGATCAAAGTACAATATGTTCGCTAACGACATCATCATCATAGTGTGGGTTATGTTTTCTAGTCGTTTGGGATCAGTGATTTCACTGCGGAATTTAGGAAATATTTGAGGGGCACTGATTAGAACTAATTCGCCAAAACTAGGTAGAAAAGCTTTTCTTGCACACCAGACAAGGAAATCCGTGATTTTACCCTGGGATAGAAATTTATGTTCTGACCCTGGTGTTCCGACCCCAAATCGAATATAATCGCGTGTTTGATAAATGCACTGGTTGATTACAACCTCATGCGCGGCGTCGTCATGCGTGACGTCACTAAACATTCCTGTTGTGTCATCACAAAATGGCGGACGTCGGTAACCGAAGTGACAGCAGCATTAAAAATTCGCAATAGAAATGGAAGGTATGCAAGAAAAAGAATCCAATATGGGTGTCAGGGGTGGATAGAAAAATCTGTCCCTCGGGATCACTGTCCGGCATCACTCGGCAAGCCTCGTGATGCCGGACAGTGTCCCTCGGGACGGATTTTTCAATCCACCCCTCACACCCATATAAGATTCTTATATTCTTGCACACCAGACAAGGAAAACCGTGATTTTACCCTGGGATAGAAATTTATGTTCTGACCCTGGTGTTCCGACCCCAAATCGAATATAATCACGTGTTTGATAAATGCACTGGTTGATTACAACCTCATGCGCGGCATCGTCATGCGTGACGTCACTAAACATTCCCTGTTGTGTCATCACAAAATGGCGGACGTCGGTAACCGAAGTGACAGCAGCATTAAAAATTCGCAATAGAAATGGAATGTACGCAAGAAAAAGAATCCAATATGGGTGCGAGGGGTGGATAGAAAAATCCATCCCTCGGGATCACTGTCCGGCATTACTCGGCAAGCCTCGTGATGCCGGACAGTGTCCCTCGGGACGGATTTTTCAATCCATCTCCCTCACACCCATATAAGATTCTTATAGTACGCTCCATACTTTTCAGTTCTATGCTGTAGTCCTTGATTCCAAAAGATTGCCACTTTTTCAGAACATTGAACAACTGGCCACTGAAAAATAAGCAAACTCATATTGTTACGAGCATCACTATTTTAACATGAGTTATATACCTTAAGAAACTGTGAGCAGGATGTCAGTAAAATATTTCAACAAGAGCTTAACTCTTATCATGCTGTTTACGACAACCCCTATCTTTGGAAACAGTGTAGATCCAGATCAGATGGCTTCTGAAGAAGCCATCTGACCAGGATCTACACTGTTTGACATGAAGTTTATGGATTTGTAAGAATAAATTACATGAAGTAATCTGATTGGTTTAAAGTCAGAAATGGGTGTGGCTTTAATGAATATTCAGCAAGAGAAGGGTTAAATATTTAACACAGTACTTATGGCTAAGGTGTAGCTTACCGGTACCTGTTTAGCCCATACATGACATAAGAGCTTGGTACTGGTTGATTACCATTTAATGGGGTGTCAGGTTTGATTTGTTTAGGTTATTTTACAAAAATGCTTGTACATTATGCAAACAATGTAGACCCAGATCCAATGCCACAGACCCAGATCCGATATCACACTCTTTGGGTCAAATCTGGGTATACACTGTCAGTGTCCCATTTTTGGACTCTCAGCATGCATGGGTTATTAAACTTATAACTTAAAATTGGTTGAATCAATACCTTGTAGATACTGGTGGTAAAGAGAACTTGGATGCCAACAACAATGAGGATGACTCTGACAAGTCTGACATTGATACAGATTCAACAGCTGAACTTAATGACACTGATACAATAGCAGATAAAAACAGGAAGAGAAGGCACCCTTCAGATACTGTTACTAATAGCCCAGAACCACTTAAAAAAATCAAAAAGAAAATGGCTTCTAAACAAGATACTACAGGAAGCCATGCAGAAAAAGTGTTTTCTACAAATGCAGATTTAAACATAGCAGAGAAGACTTCCAGTGGTGTGGTAACTACATCGGACAGTAAATCAGATGGTTCAAAGAAAGAATCTCCACAAAAAAGAAAACACTCTGATAACCACCAAAGCAAGAATACAACTGGCAGTGTAAGTGACGGAGAAAATGTTGTGGATGTAGTAACAAACAAAACCATCATGAGTGCTAAAAAACGAAGGAAGAGTGGTGAACATGGAAATGTCCGCAAGGAGTTTAAAACTGTGATTGAGGTCAAGAAAGACAAGAAAAAGTCTGGGTGGACTGAAACATCTATTGAGAACATAGATAATTCAAGCAGTAAAATGGCTAATGAAAATGTTGATAGCGTGTCTGGTTGTGAAACATTGACAGTTGAAGGTGATGTCCCTGATACTTCCAGCAATCAGTCTGAGAATTGTCTAATACAAAACATTCCTGAGAGTAATACAGAGAGAATAATTACACCAAAGGGAAATAAAAATGTGTTATCTAGTCAACGAAAAAACAGTGAAAGTAATGTAACAACCAGCAAGTCTGGTAAGCAAAATGCAAGTGAAAAACAAACTAAAGCTCATGTTTCAGATGATCTGCAGGAAGGTGAAATTGAAATATGGGTCCCTAATAAGAAGTATCAAGAGAAGAAATCTGGAGGATCAGCTTTTGCAAAGTTTGAAAAGACTAACACCCCAGCAGCCTTTGTTAAGAAGGCCTTTTCAAAGATAAAGAGCCAGTCACCTAGCCACACTAAGAAGGAGGCTCCAGCATCTGGGAAGAAAGTTCAGTTTGATATGAAGAAGAATAAAGCTTTAGGTATGTAAATGATATAACCCGTGTGGGTTTCTCCAGCCTTGCTTGGGTCACATGTGAGATGCCAAAGTTCTGCAACAGAAGGCAAGATGTTTTTTTTTTTTTTACATCTCTGGGCACTCATGATTTACCCATCTCTGATCAATGATCAGCTCAATATAATTGAAACAATCTTGAAAGGACTGTAAAACACAAGCCAATAAAATATAACTTGTATGTTTATTTTGAATAAATCACTTTTGTCGTAAGTTCAAGGACATGAATGCCTCTTCCTCTTTTGCAAGTAGTCTGATTGGTGTATGTTTGTTTGATTTGAGGTTTAACCTCCCCGTCAACACTGTAAAGGTCATTTTGGAGATGTTGCTTCCAGTTTTGTGGGACTTTTACCCGACATTGAGATGAAATGACATCTGAAGCCCTGCCGCCCAAGGAAACAAACAGGGTTTATAAGCATGGACAGGCTGACTCGCACCACTTTGCCTGGGCAGGCTTAGATCCACTAAGCGGTTTACCAGTACTTGTGTGCGTGTGGGTTTCAGTTCTGCGTGGAAGCATCATGCAGCCCATATATTTCTTCAAGCCCTGATGGGCAGGGGCCATATTGGTGTCTGTACTTTTTACGACTTTGGAGACAATCTGTATGTTGGCTCAAAATATAGTGACACCCGCAGGATGTGTCAAAATAAACCTTTGGGAAATCTGATTTGAATTCCCTGTGCTGACTTTCAGTTTTAATCTACATGACAATTTGACACAGTCCAATTTTCCTCCCTTTCCCTTTGTTTAAGGGATTGTTGGATGAGCTGATAGTGTCCTGCATCAAGGCATCCAACTGAAGTTAACATACTTTTGGGCATAGTCTTCTTTCCTTGCACCAGATTACAGTAGACAGGGAAAGTTTCAACACTTAAGATACAAAGAAAAACGCTTTTATAAATGTTGTTTAAGTCATCTGCTGCATCTTGCAGACTTTTCAAACATTGTCTTGTATACAAGCAAACAGTGTGGTCCCTGATCAGACTGCTTCCAGACTGGTCCACTCTGTTTTCAATGCTGACTTTTAAAGTATCCAACAGACAACAAAGTAGACAACAATTGTCTATTTTCTCTCCCTTCTCTCCCTTTATCTGACAAAAAAAAAAAAACCTCAAAAGAAATTGAATTTCAGACAAAACTTGTAGAAGTCTGGGTGATGAGGCCCATTACATAGCAACAGATAAGGTAAGTATTTTGTGATAATTGAAGGATAGTTTTCCTTATTTTTTTTCATAAAAACCTATCTTGTGGGTACCCATTAGAACTGCCTCGGCCAGGCAGTTCAAATGAATGTCACAACATAGGTTTTTATGGAGAGTTGACAAAAACTGTCCTTCAGTTATCACAAAATTCTTACGGTATCTGTTGCTATGCCATCAGTCTGACACCTGAGAATGTTAGAGTAAATAATAATAGTAGCCTTATTCAGTAAAACACAGGGGGAACAAACACAGGGGGAACTCACATCTAGCATCATTTAAGATATAAAATTATTGTACCTTCAACATTGAATCCAAATGCTGGTGCTTGTGTGGTCCAGAAAACTTGAGTGATGAACAATTGGCTATACAGAACTCAGTACATGTATTGTCAAAACATATACTATTCAACTCGCTCCAATTTCATGTTGGTCAAAAAGTTCCAAAATAGTGGCACCAATGAAAATTATCTTGAGTTTAAGGGAAATGGAAACACATTCAGAGGAGGCAACTCCTGCAAAATTATTTTTGTCTCCTATGTCAATGAGGGTCAACTTTTAAAGGAAAGAATTTGCTCCTGATGAGAAAATTCTTTCCTTTAAGAGTAGACCCTTTTTCATTCGGACAAGGCTTATAGAAAAGCGAACAGGAAGTCCCAAAAGTTGTCTCCCTTTGAAAAATGGCGGAAAATGTGCTGAGTGTTCCCATTCCCCTTAAGTTCATAAACAGAGACATATGATGATACTGCTTTGATTAACAATTTATGGACAGGTCAGCTAGTCTACAGTGTCCTTTGACAGCTCTTTCTTTTCATTGCAGCCTTCAAAGACAGCCTGCAGATAAGTCCAGTGATTCCATTCAACCCGGACAAGAAACCAGATCAGGGGATTCTTAAGTCAACCCCTGAAGTGACCACAGGTCAGAGATCATCACCAGGACAGTGCAAACGTAGTGTTACCTTGGGAAAGAGGTCAGTGCCTGTTACACAGAGACGGAGGTCTGTGACAACACCTGTGACAGTAATGACAGCGAAACAGAAACGGAGGTCTTTACCAAGAGCCAGAGCAGTTGATTTCTTTTTGTGATAGCTTCTGTATACTGTATTTGGATAGAAGGCCTGAGCATACAGTGTAAACCCAAATAAGACACCCCAGAATGTGATGTCTCATCAGGGACTACACTGCCACTCATTCATCTGTTATTTTACACACAATACCTGGTAGTAAATTGAACTTTATCTAATTTTAGAACAAGTATGATAAGCAGTTTGTGGTAAATTGTAATGATACATTGTACCAAGTTTGACTAAAATTAATCAATTTGTTAACGAGATAAGAGTGCAGACAAGCCATTTTTGGCCCCAAATTGCATTTTTGGGGGCCTTGACCTTGAAAAAAAGGTCAAGGTCACCAAAATCTAAACAAATCTGAGGTATGTTGTACTGATACATTGTACCAAGTTGGACTAAAATTAATCAATTTGTTAATGAGATAAGAGTGCAGACAAGCTATTTTTGGCCCAAATGTGTTTTTTGGGGGCCTGTGACCTTGAAAACAAGCTCAAGGCCACCAAAATCTAATCAAATCTGCGACAAATTTGACGAATTAATCAAGATTAATCAATTCGTTAATGAGATAAAGTGCTAACAAGCCAATTTTGGCCCCAAAATGACTGTTTTTGGGGGCCTGTGACCTTGAAAATGAGGTCCAGGTCATCATATCCTAACAACTGTTTTCCCCCATCCTAGTGATGTAACCATGAAGTTTGGTCAGAATCCATCCATAGGTTCAGGAGATATAGTAAACACATGGTTAGTGTCTTTAATAATAAAATATAATCGGTGAGCCTTAGAAATTTTATAGGGGCGAGCTCGCCCCTATACAATTGTCGCGGTGAACCAATTATATTTTATTATTAAAGACACTTATCATGTATTTAGTTTATACCGCAATTCAAAAATCAAGGGGTTTTGCAATAATTTAGCAAATTTAAGCAAAAAGGACAGCAGACAGTGTGGTATGTTAAACGACATTCAGTGCCATGGCGCGCACACGTAGTCTATATAACATGATGTCAACGAGTGCAAAGTTTCTGACGTCACCACGCCACAAAGACGCAGGAAACAACATGGACGCTCGAATAAAAGTTTCTCAGCGCTTTGCATTCTGTATGAAAATCTGCAAATAAGTAGTTTATTTTATCTTTAGATATTATTTTCGAGGTTGAGACTCAACTGCAGTAGCAGTGCGCAGTTATTCCAACGGGCCATTCAAACCAGGAAAGGCCGAGAAGGTAAGAATTTAGCTGAAATTTCTGAAAATCTGTTCAAATAAATATTGCAAAGATTTTAATTTGCAGTTTCTTTGTTTTCCCATGTATAACAGGTTGCATGTTATTGTTTACATTTGTCAATTAGTGACCTGAAAAGTAGGACCGGTCTATAAACGGTCACTAGAAGTATTATAGGTCAGTAAAAGGTATTATAGGTCACTACCGATTATAGCGTGCAGTTATTCGACCCCCTTTATTAGGTTACTAGAATGCCTGATTGCGGTATAAATAATGCTTCAAACAGGCTACGCCGAGGCAAACGGGATCCACACCAAAAACAATGTCCCCCTCCCCTCTGGTGGGGAGACATAATGATATTTGCAAATGTCATGATTGGAAATTTAAGGGTTAAGAGAAGACCCCTGTTGATACATGAGTGGCAGTTTAAGGGTAACGAGAAGACCCCTTTTGACCCCTTTTGATTACCTCACCTGTAACATAGTGACAAGGTGAGCTTTTGTGATCACTTTTTGTCTGTTATGAGTGCGTCTCTGCCTCTGTAAACAATTTCTTCAAACGACATCTCCTCCTAAACCACTGATTGGATTTTGACCAAACTTCACAGGAATGATCCTTAGGTGGTCCCCTTTCAAATGGTTCCGGTCTATTGCATATCTAAGTCACAGGAGCGAAAAATGGATTTTTTTCACTGGAACCTTAAAAAAGCTTCTTCTCTGAAACCACAAGGCCCAGGCCTTTGTTATTTGGTATGAAGCTTCATCTAGTGGACCTTAACCAAGATTGTTCAAATTATAGCCCTGGGGCCAAAAATGACCATGTGCCGGGGTCCACCAATTTTTCATAGACTTATATAGTGAAAGTCTTCAAAAATCTTTTTGTCCGAAACCAGAAGGCCCAGGTGTTTGATATGTAGTGTGAAGTTGTATCTAGTGAACCTCTACCAAGGTTATTCAAATAATAGCACTGGGGCCAAAAATGCCCCCGCGTCCGGGCCCACCGGTTTTACATAGACTTATATAGGAAAAACCTTTAAAAATCTTCTTGTCTGAAACCAGAAGGCCAAGGTCTTTGATTTATTGTATGAAGCTTCATCTAGTGGACCTCTGCCAGGATTGATCAAATTATAGCCCAGGGGCCAAAAATGGCCCCGCCAAGGGGTTTGCAGATTTTACATGGACTTATATAGGGAAAACCTTTAAAAATCTTCTTGTCTGAAACCAGAAGACCCAGGTCTTTGATTTTGGTATGAAGCTTCATCTAGTGGACCTCTACCAAGATTGTTCATATTATAGCCCCGGGCCCAAAAATGGCCCCACCCCAGGGCCCACTGGTTTTACATGGACTTGAATAGAAAAAATCTTCTTGTGTGAAACCGCAAGGCCTAGGTCTTTGATGTTTAGTATGATGCTTCATCTAGCGGGCCTCTACCAAAATTGTTCAATTTATTGCCCTGTGGTCAGAAATGGCCCCACCCCGGGTCCCACTGGTTTTACTTTGACTTATTAAAAATCTTCTTGTCTGAAACCAGTGATATTTGATGAAGCTTCATCTGGTGGACCTCTACTATGAAGGTTCAAATTATAGCCCTTGGGCCAGGTGGCCCCACCCCAGGGCCAACAGTTTTACATAGACTTATATATGGAAAATCTTTAAAAACCTTCATCTCTGAAACCACAAGGCTCAGGTCTTTCATTTTCAAGCAAATCAGACTTTTAGTGTGTTGGGCTCAAAGTCAAGGTTCGTGGGGCTATTTTTACAAAAGCTTTTCCTTCACTGTAGATCCTACATTTATTTATGGATTTTAATGTAACCTCACACAAATGTTGAATATGATAATCTCCAGCAAGTTAGACTTGCAGGGTCCCAGTTGCAGTGGCTATTTTCAGAAAAACTTTGTCATCACTCTAGCGCCTACATTTATCAAAGGATTTTATGTAACTTTTCACAAATGTAGGGTATGATAATATCTCAAGCAAGTTTGACTATCAGGATTCTGGGCTCAAGGTCAAGATCACTGTGGCTATTTGATAGAAAAAACTTTGACATCGCTCTGGCACCAACATAAATTTAAGGATTTTATTGTAGCTTCACACAAATTTTGGGTATGATAATATATGAAGTAAGTTCGACATGCAGGGTCCTGAGCTTAAGTCAAGGTCACAGTAGGTCACAGTGGCTATTTTTAGAAAAAACTTTTTCATGGCTCACAAATGATAGGTATGATAATATTCTCAGTCCAGATCAACATTCAGGGTTCTGGGCTGAAGGTCAAGGTCACTGAAGCTGTTTTTAGAAAAACCTTGTTATGGCTTATGTATCAATATTGCTCAAATGAACATGATAGCCACAAGAGCTAAAAATATTCAAACCCCTTAACTGACCTTATCATAAACAGCTAGACTGATTTTGATGGAATTTCCCAGAAATGTTCCTTGGGTCACTGCCAATCAAAATTGCTCAGACCCACCACCCCACCTTACTAAATTACCTACCATTTCATCCGTATAATATGGATCAGGTGAGCGATCCAGGGCCATCATGGCCCTCTTGTTTTATTCCATTTCAGACAGGAAATCCTTAAACAGGTACCCGGCTTCTGATCAGGGCCTACACTGTTTGTAAACTGCTCAACCATTTTCTTTCTACCGGCCCCGATAGCTCAGTTGGTAGTGTCCGCTCCGGGGAACGGGAGTTCACGGGTTCGATCCCGGGCCGCGACATACCAAAGTCGTTAAAAATGGTACTAGCTGCTCCTCGCTTGGCACTCAGATTTACGGGGTAGAGCTAGGACTGGTCGACCCAGTGTCAGGATAATGTGACTGGGTGTGGTATCATGTAATGTGTCTGGGACATGATACTTCATTGAGGCAGCACGATAAAAGTGATCATTGAGCTCCCTGTCGCAACCAGACACCGTCGTGATATGACAGAAAAATTGTTGAAAGCGACGTTAAACCCGAATTCACACACACTCAACCATTTTCTTATTGTATTTCTGAAACTATCTCAACCTGACACACCTCAGTTTCGAATTAGACTCCTGTTATACATAGTGAGGATGATACCATTCAGTCTAAAATAGGTTAAGAAAGTTGCCTCCCCTGAAAGAAGACCCATTCCCAGTTAATTGTGATAATAATGACATTGTGATTTGATTTGTCTATGCAAGAAATGAATGTAAGTTTGTTAGCTTTCATTGTGCTTAACTGGCAGTGCTTGAACTCCTGATGTCGCATGTGCTTGATTGCTTTCCAAAAGTAAATAAATAAATAAATGATTTACAGATTTTCTTCTGTCTTGTTGAACCTCCAAATTCATGATAGTACCATCATTTATGTCTAGCTCTGAATTAGCTGTAAACAGTACACTATAATTCCGCTATTAAGACCAGCTAAAATTAAGACTCATTCTCCTTTTAAAAACCTATTTGACAGGTTCTTTGTGTTTTCTACTCCCAATCTCCTCCAGTAAAATACCACCTTTGGGACTGATCAAAAGTGGTCATTAAGACCACTTCTGAACAGTTCCATAGATGGTCTTAATATAGGAATTTAACTTATATATACAGGTAACTGTATATACAGATAAAATAGTGAAGGCAATGACCAGGAACTGATACAATTACCTCACACCTCTCATCCAAGCCAAAAGGACTGTTACATTCACACAAAATTGCCAAACGGACATCCAAAGTAAAAAGATATTAGCAATACATATATGCAAAGACGTTCATAACATAAAATAAACCACGATGGAAGAACAACCTTGGAATGGTCAGTAAAAGAAATTTTTACTGGAGGGCTTAAATAGATTTTACCTGGCCACAATCTTCGCCTTTGGTACTGTCGTAGTTTAGACAATTTATTACGTCCGCATGAAGGATTTCTAACTTCTCAGTGCAACATTTAAAAAGAGCATAAAAATCAAAGGACTACAGAGATGAAACAATGAGGACTCTACAGCATGAAATAACTGAAATGCTGGAGCAAAAGAAAACCAACAGACTGGTGGGACGGACAAGAGACTGAGGATCAAGCACAATCCGACTTTACCTAAAATTAACGTAAGTTTTTATACGCCGGTTTCAGAAACGGTTGTATTATGTCATGCCCCCCGGCGTCTATCCGATCAAGCTGAAACCTCGTACATGATGTGGGGCAGAGCATATTGTTTTGAGGTTATCACCAAATATTAATAGAGTTATGCCCCTTTGAAATTTTTTGTAAACTTTTCTTTTCCGGATAACTCCTCCTAGTTTGCATCCGATCAAGCTGAAACTTCCTACATAGTTAGACCATGATGTGGGGCAGTGCATATGGTTTGGAGGTTAGAATCCACCAAATATTAATAGTTATGCCCCTTTGAATTTTTTTTTTGTAAACTTTTTGTTTCAAGATAACTCATCCTTCAGTTTACACCTGATCAAGCTGAAATTTCATACATAGTCCATGATGTGGGGCAGCGCAAATTGTTTCGAGGTTACGGTCCACCAAGTAATAATAGAGTTATGCCCCTTTGAAATTTTTTGTAAACTTGTCATTTCCGGATAACTTCTACAGTTTACATCCGATCAAGCTGAAACTTCATACATAGTTAGACCACGATGTGGGCAGCATATATTTTTTCGAGGTTAAGGTCCACCAAATATTAATAGAGTTATGCCCCTTTGAAATATTTTTGTAAACTTTTCGTTTCTGGATGACTCCTACATTTTACATCCGATTTAGCTCAAACTTCATATATAATTAGACCATGATGTGGGGCAGCGCATATTGTTTCGATACACCAAATAATAATAGAGTTATGCCCTTTTGAAAATTTCTGTAAACATTTTTTTTCCGCATAACTCGTCCTACATTTTAGATCTGATGATGATGAAACTTTACATACAGTAAGACCATGATATGGAACAGTGCATATTATTTTGAGGTAACAGTCTGCCAAATATTACCAGAGTTCTATCCCTTTCACAGAGTTTTCTAAACATTCCGTTTCCGGATAACCTCTTACATTTTACATCTGATGAAATTGAAACTTTACATATAGTAAGACCATGATGTGGAACAGTGCATATTATTTTGAGGTTACAGTCCGCCAAATATTTCCAGAGTTATTCCCCTTTTACATATTTTTCTAAACATATTTTGTTTCCGGATAATGCCTCCCACATTTTACATCTGATGAAGCTGAAACTTTACGTATCGTTAGACTATGATGTGGAGCACCGCATATTTTTTCAAGGTTACAGTTCACCACTTATTGCCAGAGTTATGCCTATATTATTTTGAGGTTATGGTCCACCAAATATTACCGACCATGAAAATTTGTTGGACACAGGTAGTTTGAGCCATTGATGGTTATTAAAAGTGCCAGGTAAGAATATATGGAGCACATATGGTTACATTCTACAAACCCAAACTTGTAAAACAGTCAGTATATGTATGCTCCATCTTACTAATTGCTACGGGCATATAATGCCCTGCTTGTGGAGCTCGTTAGGCCTGAGCTATCGAGACTGAGGCCCTACCCCTGCAATTGAAAAGGGAAGTGAAATAATCAACTGTGATTGGCTTAACTGCCATGCATGCAGTCTGTCGTATAACATTTATGTTGTACCCAACCTTTTTATATCGCAGACTGATTTTGCAAAATTGGGTACTGAAATCATTGCAAGCATATATTTTTCTACATTTATATACTAAGTCACCATAAAATTCAGGTTCCGATAGGCTTTGTTGCAGAAGAGATTTAAGTCTAACATCAAAATGACGTCTATAAAACTCGGAAAAGGTTTGCAAAGTTTATGATACGGATAACCCTGATTAAGAAGTTTAGCAGTTTATTTTTTATTATAAGTGTTGAAGTCAGTTTCAGTAATAGACACTCTGGGAATTGCAGTCCATAAAAACGGGCTAGTAGTATTACATGGTTTGGGATATAATAAAACTGGAAGCTTATTGGCAAAATGCATAGATTATATGGAAAAATGACTATTTAGGGTCATTTTTCTGTATAATCTATATATTTTGAATTGGCTACAATTACAGGTTTTGCAGTGAAGGATTCTGACCTAAAGTGACAAAGGTTAAATCAATCGTAAAAAAACATGATCAGATATGTACTCATTTGTCTTATGGGGAATGGGAACACTTGGCAGTTTTTTCCCCCATTTTTCAAAGGGAGACAACTTTTGGGACTTCCTGTTTGCTTTCTATAAACTCTGTCACATGGAAAAAAGGGGTCTTCTCTTAAAGGAAAGAATTTGTTCCTCTGTAGCAAATTCTTTTCTTTAAGAGTTGACCCCTATTGACAGGGGAGACAAACGTATTTTTGCAGGAGTTGCCTCCCCTGAAGGTGTTCCCATTCTCCTTAAATGAGTAGCCATCCAGTAAATCAGAAAACCACTCATTAATTGTGGTTAAATGTGCTCTACAGGTTTATATGCATAGAGACTGAATCTGGCACATATTATGCAAGTTTAATTTTGTTAGAATCTGACAGCTCCCCTTGAATTCGCAGAAGGAGAATGGTTCATGAAGAATTTCCAAGACCCATGGCAGTCGGGCGGTGCTGATGTATACTACATGTACAAATATCATCACCTGAACAAGTCCGTGAAATGAACATCCCCCCCTAAACACCACTTTATATAGAAAAACTAGGATTTGTGGGGGGAATACATTATTTTTCTTATTTCTGTTCCAAGACATTGGTTGTGGGTACTCATTAGAATCGCCTCAATGAGGCGGTTCTAAAGAGCACCGACAACCTATGTTTTAAGTACATGTACTACTAAGAAAATAAGAATAATATCACAAATTTTCACCGTTTTGGAGATATGAAAGAATGCACTGTGTTGCACGGACATAGTATCGTAAACGAAAAAAAAATGCACACCAAATGATACTTATCAGCATTTGCAAGCAGCGAAGACTCCGATCAGCCTGGGCAACCGACTAGTAAGTCGTATGGGTCATCTATAGCCAGAAGTCAAACATAGGCCTAATTCCCCAAAACATATATTTCAATATGATTTAATGCATTTTGAAACCTTTTCAACACCAATTTGCATATACATGTATACGAATAAATTTTATATATATGTAGATAGAAAGCTAAATTGACAAAGAAATATACATGTCTTTTGTTGTATCGGATTGCTACTTAAAGAGAAATGAATTTCAAAAGAAGTTCATAATGGTTAGAATTTTGTGACTGATGTCTGACGAGGTCTGCTAAGATTTATTAGTCTGTACTGAAAACAAAAATTCCACCAAAAAAGCTTCACACGGACCAAGCAAATACAGTCAAGTACCCAGTGCCGGATCAGTCACTCACCATTGAGTGTTGTAGCCAATACTGCATGTTGCTCTAAACCTTTGGTACCATTTTCAAGAAAAATTATCCTTCTACAAAATGCATATAATCATTCTTCTTTATCCTATTTGGCTGGCGTTCAGGATTGCAGAATATGAGATCATGGTTAGACCCCAGTTTCGGATCACGGTACCCAGTTGTGAATTACGAAATATCAGAAACGATCAAAATATGTCAGTTTCTTTTCAATGGCATTCAGTAAACATTAAATATCAATGTGTGATTATGTCTCCCCCCCCCCTCACCCCCAACTCGCTCTGATGGGATTGAAAGCCACTGTTTTGTCCTCAGTCTGTCTACCCGTTTTTCTGTTTGTGTGCCACTTTTCTGAGTCTCATGGAATTTCACAGAAATAAAAGACACCATGAGAGGACTTTCAGAAGACAAGAACCATAATTCTTGCTTTACTGTTTTTGGAGTTGTGACCCTTTGAGCATTGAAAAGAGCGATGTTGTCATGTACTTGCGCCCTTTCTTACTTGAAAATTGTGTGGGATATTTTCATGCAACTTTACAGACTAGCCCCACCCAGGGCTTGGAGAAATAGACTGGGCTGCAAGATTTTTCCAGGCAGAGTTGAAACCGACCGCACAATTACTGGTAAACCGCTGAGACTGTGTGAGCCTGTCCAGGCAAAGTGGTGCGAGTCTGACCGTCAATGCATATAAACCCTTTTGGTTTCATTTAGTGGCAGGGCTTGAGATGTCATTTCATCTCAATGGCGGGTAAAATTACCACAAAATTGGAAGCAATGACCTAAATAGTGTTGACGAACTTGACGGGGATGTTAAACCTCATTCAAACAAACAATACAGACATGTTAACTTCAAAAGATCATGCGCAGAAGAAACACTGCAATTTTACTTTTGTATGGGCCTCCGTTGCCTAATGGTTAAGAGTTCCAGTGCAGGGATCGAACACATGAAAAGCAGGTTAAGAAGAGCCTCCACTTCAGAAGATTCTGGAGATCGAATCAAGCCCCGATCCGAAGGATGGCGCACTTCGTAGCATTCATTCCTGCAAATCACGATGGAGCATGTGCGGACACCAAAATTTTGTTACTGCTTGCTGGGGATCGAATTTGGGATTCCTAGCTCCAGATATGCCTGATTAATGAATGCTATTTGAAGTGTGAACAGTATCGATTATGTTCCTGACCAGATACAAGTGCATTAACCACTGAGCTTTTGTTTGTTTGATTTGAGGTTTAACGTCCCCGTCAACACTGTATAGGTCATTTTGGAGACGTTGCTACCAATTTTGTGGGACTTTTACCTAACATTGAGATGAAATGACATCTCAATCCCTGCTGCCCAATGAAACCAATAGGGTTTATAAGCATGGATGGGCCGACTCGCACCGCTTTGCCTGGGCAGGGTTAGATCCTCTAAGCGGTTTACCAGTACGTTGGTTTCAGCTCTGCGAGGAAGCATCATGCAGCCCATATATTTAGTCAGACTGAGCTACCATGCGCACACATGCAACCATACCACTCTTAACATATCGATATATGGATGCACCAGGTTCGCAGATGACTCAAGCGACCTGTGAATACTGATCAGAAAAAGTGGACTCACAGGCTATGGTTGCACATGCCTACTCGCACCGTTTCGTGTGCATTGGCTCATGCGTGCGCACGACAAAACCTACAATACAACGTAAGTCAACTAAAGACGTAGAGCAGAAGGCTCACAAGGTGATCTTAAAGTATAGTTAGGCTCTGGTGTCCGTCGTCGTTTGTCGTCGTCGTCCACACTTTCAAACTAGAATATCCAGTGGGTCAATCTTGTTCAAATTTCATGTGCACCATTGTTGAGGTGGGGGATTGGCTGTATAATGTTTTTGGGCACATTCCACAAATCTTTGCTTTCCATGGTAACGGTTGGCTTCCATTGACTTATAAAGGTGAAATGGCCGCCTACTTTGACGTTTGTGCCGGTTAGGGTTTTGATGATCAAACTATTTTTTTTTTCGTGATTCAGTTCGATTTTATCCCTTTCGGGTATTTCGGTTCAACCGAGTAAATTTCCGGTCGATTCGAGATCCAAGTTTCGGTCCTAGTCAATTTGTGCATTTTTGGTATATCAAAACTGAAGGCCTACGGTGATTACAAGCATTTCCCATTATAAGTCTATTGGACCTTGTGGTTGCCATGGCAACCAAAGTTTTCAATAAATTTCGGTAAAAAACCTATTTTCATAATTTCTCCACCATTAACCTTGCTACAGATTAGAAATGATTGTAATCAGCCTTCAGGCTGCAGAAATATAAATGGTCAAACGTGCTGTCAGACATGAAAGGGCGGACCTCGCCACTTTTCGAACATATCCCAGCTTTTATCCTGAGCTTACTTATATGCTAGGTTTCCAAAGATCTGATGAAAACCAAACAACCTAGGGTGATGACAAGGTCCAATATAGGCATTTTCAGGTTGGATCTGAAACTAATTCACTTGATCAAATTTCCGCCCCCCGCCCATCGGGGTTTGGGAAAATAGATTGGGCTGTACGATGCTTCCACGCAGAGCTGATACCGACCGCACATGAGTGCTGGTAATCAAATCAAACAAACAAATTTGGTCAAATCATATTTGAGACTGCAATTTTGGTTCAAGCTTCATTAAACTTGCCAAGAATGTTTGCCTTTATAAAATCTTGAATATGTTTGAATATGGGTCATGCGGGATCAAAAACAAGGTGATTAATAGACTCAGGTGAGCGATACAGGACCATCATGGTCCTCTTGTGTGTGTTTTTTCAACCTACACTCAGAGAAAATTGACCCACCTTTGCTGTTTGTTCTTTGATTTGATTAGTGATCAAAACATTCATTTTTACCAATAAGAGACAGTAGACCTAGAAAATGAAAAGCGAATATATATCTTCGGACATGTGTCAGTTGGAAACTCTAATCAGCAGGTTCATTGGAGGAAGAGTCTGATGAGAATCTTCATTGGGCACTAGAATCTTTTCAGGCGAACAAATTGGTATATGTTCTGAATGGATACGCAAGCTGATTTTTGTCTACACTATGCAAACATGCCAAAATACACGCTTTTGATGGACGGGGTTCATTTAAACATGACGCCTACGCTTTCAAACTATTGTTGACGTCGTAACGTCATTTCCATGACGACGTTAGTAATATTATTGCTGATCTAAGCGAAAGCTGCCTTTATTTAAGAAATAGATCAGCCCTAGCTGTGATTTGTTGAGTAATAAATCACAGTTTGGAGGTCAGTTGTAAAGTAGACAAATCACAAGCGCGTAGATCGTGTTAGCTGATCTATTTCGATTCTAACACGCTGAAAATCGGCAATAATGTTGTTGTTTCCTTCAAAATCTCACAACCTTTCGCCATTGTTAGAAGAAATCCCGCTAAAATTATCGACTGAAACACTTGCATTTATATCCTTTTCTTACGTTTTCGATGCGAGAAAATGACGTTACACCGTCTAACGTCAAGGAAATCGACAAGTGACGTCATAAATTGGGAATTTTAATGACGTCACTCGTCACGCTCTTCCGAGCTGAGATTTGTTGCAGAATAAAACACAGTAATTTTCCATTGCCTATAGGCGCGCTGTGTTAGAATTTGCTTTTAATATTTTCTGACTGTACAAAAGCAATGGAAGATATTCATGTACCTATTTTCGTCGCAGGGAAGGATAAACTGTCGATGTAAGTTTATAAATCATCTGAGTAACTAAATGAATTTTATTTTCTTTCAAATCTTATTTTAAGTATCACGCCATATGTTTTCGTGAGTGTTTGTGGAGCCGCAGTTCCAATTTCGGGTCATTGCTTGCATTCAAACATGACAACTGTTTTCGTCGCGGGGAAAAAGAATTATTTTTGTAAGTTTTCGGAACATTTAACTTGCAGACTGCTGTTGTTGTTGTTTTGCTTTTCCGTTATCAATTTTATCTTCCGTTTTCGCAGGTATTTTTAAAGCGGCATGTAAAAAACTACTTGGACCAGATAATTTTTGCATATGCCTGTTAGCGCAAGAAAAATGATTTGTCAAATTGATTATTATTATCTCCTTTTAAAAACACAGCAAATGCCACTGTGGATGTGCATTTTCGAGACTCACTTCGATTCTGAGTCCCTCCAGTCAGAAGTCAGATAGAAATGATATCCGGTTTTTGTTTGCTTGTTTGATTTGAGGTTTAACGTCCCCGTCAACACTGTAAAGGTCATTCTGGAGACGTTGCTTCCAATTTTGTGGGACTTTTACCCGACATTGAGATGAAACGACATCAAGCCCTGCCGCCCAATGAAACCGAAAGGGTTTATAAGCATGGACGGGCCGACTCGCACCGCTTTGCCTGGGCAGGTTTAGATCCTCTAAGCTGTTTACCAGTACTCGTGTGCGGGTCGGTTTCAGCTCTGCTAACCGGTGTAAGTTATTTTGTTATTTTATTTCCTCCACTACGCGGTTTTATATAGGTTTGTTTTCATATAATAAAGGGAAATTCCGTTATTAAGACCGCCTAAAATTCAGACTAAATAGAAGTGAAGGCAATGATCAGGAACCGATACAATTAACCAACACCTCCCATCAGAAGAAACACAGACATGAACTAACTAAACTATAATGGAAACATCAATAGCGGAAAGCCAAAAGATCAGTTACTTTCCCACAAAATGGCCAATTGGCTATCCAAAACAAAAAGATATAGACGAACTATTACTAAGATAGACCGCGACAGAAGAACCGCCTTGAAACGAATTCCACTGGGAAACAAAATCATAAGACAATTTGTCTTTTGGATTCCCTAATTAATGAAGATAAATAGAATCCAGCATTATTGTTCAGTGAGGACAGAAAAATCCTAACCAAAGGCCCAACTGATGATTTCCAGAGAAATCCCAACCCTAGGGTCCAGCGGTCAAGTTGGAAATGAGGCTGTGTCAAGATACCCAGATGACAATTGTACCCGAGGCCTGGTACAATGGTGGCCTAAATCGATTTTACGCGGCCGAAATCCCTCCCCCCTCCCACCCCATTGCTTCCGTCGCGATTTAGACAAATAATTTATTCAGTCTGCATGAAGGCTTCCTAAATCATCAGTGCAACATCAAGAAAAAAAAAACAGAGTTGAAACAGCGGTGAGGACTCTATTTTAAAAAGCTTATTTAGTCGGTTGCATTATTCTGTGCTTTTGTTTTCTGCATACAGTGTCCTTTGGTCAGAGACCACCTGTGGGACTGTTCAAAAGTCGTCTTAAAGACCACTATTGGACAGTCCAAAAGGTGGTCTTAATATAGGAATTTACTGTATATGAGCCCCGTCTCGAGAAAACCTGTCTTCGGGGTTTTTGACCAGGTTACATACACACAAACCAGGTTGCTCAGCTACACAGACTACACACTGGTCAATACATACGCACAGGCTGCGTAGCGGTCGCATAGGATTCGTATTTTGGACGCATAGGCTTCGATGAAAAATGGCGGATGACAGTTCGTCAATGCAGGTAAGAAACTGTTTTTACGTTAAACTAATTGTTGTATTGCATTTCCCGATACTGACATTACGGACCACTTTATTAATGTGGGGCTTCGTCTGTTGCAAGAAAAAGTTTGAAAAACGGAATATAGAAAAATAGACCCCAAAAGAAATTTTGCATTCAACACAGATTCACCTGTATTTTCACTTTGGTCCAGTCGCCCTATGTAACCACACGTTTTTGGCTGGTGTTCTGGTCGATAAATTGTGAATAACAATAATGAAATCGAAAAGCTAATATGCAACTTTCGTCACATCTTTTGCGAAAAATAAAAATCTTGATATTTCGATACAACGCGCGTAGCTTCGTTACCTATTACAACGCAGAGGCTGCGAACTAAATTTGAAAGCCCTGTATTATGCAGAATAATAGCGAATGCTATTAAATTAATGTCGGGGAATCAGTCAATCAGCGTTAGTTGGTGATGCTAAAGACATTCTGTATCATTTATACCGATAACATTTTCAGTCTCAGCTATGCAAATAAATGTACAACATTTTGAGGCGAATGCACAAAATCTGTCAATTTACAATTATTAACACCACCGTTCATAAACTCGGCAAGTCCTCGTCAAATCTGTTAAGTATTAAGCAAAATAATATTTGCACTGTATGAATGTTTGTCATGTATTTTACACAGCACATGGCTTTGCAGGTTACAGAGATGGGAAGACGCATTTCGAAAACACGCCTATTAAAATACCACTAAAAAGATAAGAAAAAAAAAAATACTTTCAGATAAAACATTCTGATAGTTTTAATATTTCTGCTCAAGACATAGTGTTTGGGAACTTGTTACAACCGCCCGGACCAGGCGGTTTTATCGGGTATCCACAATCTGTATTTCTGAGAAGAAATAAGGAAAACAATGTACAGCCCTTTAAAGCTCAGTTTTACTATAAAAAAGTTGGATTTAAGGGGGGTCAGAATTATATAGGCATGTTTTCGTGATTCTCGATCGAATACATGCAGCTCAAAATAAAAACAACAAAGGTTCAATAATCGCGCCTGCACTGTCTGATCCCAGTCTTCGTTTCCGATAAAATAGAAGCATCTGCTCATTAAACAGTAAACATATAAGCTAATTCTAGCCTTTGTGGGATCAAAGAAGAAGAAAAAACAAGACTTTACTTTATCTCAGATCTATTTTCAATCTCTGTCCTTACATCATAATTTTTTGCTAACCAGACTGTCTTCTGCAACATAGCCTATCAGAATCTGAATTGCATAGTGACTTAGACTATAAATTCAGATAAATACTTGCTTGCAACCATTTCAGTAACCCATTTCGTGACTGCATGCATGGTAGTTAACCCAATCACGGTTGGCAACTTTGCTTCCCTCTTTAATTGCACGCCGGTGGGTCAGGCCTCAGATTCTATGACGGTGCCAACGTAAAGGCTTATTGAGAATTAGAGAGATCTAATTCAAGGTAATGTTGGTTGGTGCCGGATGCTCTGTCTCTGGTCGGGCCCATCGGAGACTAACTGTTGGTTTTCTTTTGCTCCAGCATTTCAGTGGTTTCTTGCTGTCGAGTCCTCACCGTTGTCTCACCTCTGTGGTTCTTTGATTGTTTGTGTTCACGGAGATGTTGCACTGATGAGTTAGGAGGCCTTCGTGCGGACTGAACAAATTATTTGTCTAAATCGCTGCGGAAGTAAGGGCGAGGATTGTGGCCACGTAAAATCGATTTAAGACCCCCAGTGGAAATCTTTCCACTGACCGTTCCAAGGCGGTTCTTCTGTGGCGATTTATTTATATTGTTGTTTGTTACTTACTGTGTGTACCACTTGTGTCTTTTAATTTTGGATGGCCATATGGCCATTTTGTGGGAAAGTAACTGTCCTAATGGCCTTCCTTTGTTTAGGTTTCCATTATGGTCTGATCGCTTAATGTTTGTATTTCTTTCCCTTTGGTGTCTTTGATGGGTGAGTAAGTTAATTGTATCGATTCCTGATCTTTGTTTTACTTCTACTTCGATATAATAAGATAAGATAGATAAAAATGTGTTTGCTTTACGACCCTTTCATAACTCTATGACGGCTCCGGCCCAAAGATTTACTTTTTTAAGAAAGTCTGTCGGCTGGATGCTTACTTATGGATTTAAACCTACAGTTTAAAGCAAAAAGTGAAGACCCTGATAAGACGCTGCGTTTGGCCCTTCAATTCATGTAATATGAGCAAACAGTGAATACTCTGATTAGACGCCGCGTTCTGCGGCATTAGATCTGGACATACACTGTTTGAAAATGCCCAATCCATGATCTATGGATTTCCGTATTACGCAACACGCTGACCTTTCTTCGAAGAAAAATAAACGCTGCTGTTTTCTATATGCATTTCCGACCAATCAGTGATAATCACGTGGACTTAAGCACTGTAGAGCTACTTTCACTTTTTTACTTCGTGACGATTGATAAATAATCGACCCAAAAACTAGTATTTGTCTTTTCAAAAAGTAAACGGGTCATTCATATTTAGCAATTGCAAGTATGCTTTATATGCGGTAGGGTTTGAGATGTCATTTCGTCTCAGTGTCGGGTAAAAGTCCCATAAATTCGGAAACAATGTCTCAAAAATGACCTGAATGATGTTGTCGGGGACGTTAACATCAACACAAACAAAAAGGTTCCACTGAGTCATGCGCTGTGACATGAGAGGATTCTCTTCCAATAATGAATTGACATACAACCGTTCGTTAGGGATACCAACCTAGGCCGAATTCATCTAGAGCCAATGGCTAGCTTTGGCTACTTTGGTTGTTGTTTCATTTTCCTATATCAGTTAGGCAAATCCATAAACACCCAATCAAAAGACTGCTATCTCCATTTTAAGAGTGCTCATGAGTGCGCATGGGTGGAAAACCGGACGAATCAACCGTAAGAAAAACTTTAATTGTAAAATGGCCCCTGATTATACTGTCTGCTGCATCTTCTTAAAGTTTGTTTTTTCTTTTTTTTTTTAAATAATATTTTCGCTTATAGGCAAACAGTGTGGACCAAGATCAGACTGGATCAGACTTAGATTGGTTCAGGTAACATTTAAAGAAAGCAGCAGATGACTATGCAGACGATTCACAATTTATCGACAATTGTTGTGATTGACATGTAAGATAGCTATCTTCAGAGCTGCTGCTTCCCTCACTACATTTCTGATCACGAGTTTCCCTGGACTCAAACATATAAGGCTGAATATCTAAAGTGAAGTCCCTTCAAAGAGTGGCCAGTTCTTGCTTATTTTGCTCCATTTTAAGCTTCTGTTTTAAACCTCAACATTGCTACATCTGCCTATTCAGTACACACCAAGCTTCTAGATTCCTCATGGATGACGTCAGGGCATATTTGTGGTTAATTGGAATTTTCAAGGTCAGTTCATTAGCAGAGTAAATGGCTGGAGATTAGACAGTGATAAAATCCTTATCAGACCACTTACAAACCTGCAGTATTCAGTGGAAGAAAGGGTTTGTTGATGTTTACCTTTTTATTGTAACAGATTATCGCTTTCCTATCTCCTTTAACAGATTTGACGAAGACAGACTTACCAAATTTATGAACGGTAGTGTACATTGACAGATTTTCTGCATTTATTATATTTCCTTATTTATTCTCAGAAACAAAAATTGTGGATACGCGTAAGAACCGCCTGGCCCGGGCGAGCAGAAATATCAAAACTATCAGGATGTTTTATCTGAATGTTTTTATCTTTTTAGTGGTATTTTAATAGGCGTGTTTTCGTAATGCGTCTGCCCATCTCGGTAACCTGCACGTCGTAAATTCCTAAGCCACGTGCGTTGTAATGAAAACACGACAGAAATTCATACAGTGCAAATATTATTTGGCTTAATACTTAACAGATTTGGCGAAGACTTACCAAGTTTATGAACGGTAGTGTAAATAATTGTAACTTGACAGATTTTGGCATTCGAATCATAATGTTGTATTTGCATAGCTGAGAATGAAAAGAAAAATCATGATATTTCGATACAACGAACGTAGCTTCGTTACCTATTACAACACGGAGGCTGCTAACTAAATTTGAAAGCCCTGAATTATGCAGTATAATACTAACCAGACGTTGTATCAAAATATCATGATTTTTCTTTTTCGCAAAAGATGTGACGAAAGTTGCATGTTTGCTTTTCGATTTCATTATCATCATTCACAATTTATCGGCCAGAACACCAGCCAAAAACGTGTAGTTACATAGGGCGACCGGGCCAAAGTGAAACTATAGGTGAATCTGTGTTGAATGCCAAATTTCTTTTGGGGTCTATTTTTCTATATTCCGTTTATCAAACTTTTTCTTGCAACAGACGAAGCCGCACGTTAATATAGTGGTCCGTAAGGCAGATGTCAGTATTGGACAACGCTATACAACATTTAGATTGACGTAAAAACCGTTTCTTACCTGCACTGACGAACTGTCATCCGCCATTTTTCATCGAAGCCTATGCGTCCAAAATACGAAGCCTTTGCAACCGCTACGCAGCCTATGCGTATGTATTGACCAGTGTGGACTAGCTACAGTCTGACATTGTAGATATTGAAACTACAGGTATTTAACCATCTAAGCAGTGAACACAAAGCTGATGATCTGATTATCGATGTAAAGACTGATCTGGGGTGCTTAAACCAGGCCACACTCACTCAGCTACACACACTAGCTACAGTCTGACATTTTAGATACAAAATCTACAGGTATTTAACTATCTAAGCAGTGAACACAAAGACGATGATCTGATTAGCGATGTGCAGACTGATCCGGGGTGCTTAAACCAGGTTACACACACACTCAGCTAGACACACTAGCTACAGTCTGACATTTTAGATACATAATCTACAGGCATTTTACTATCTAAGAAGTGAACACAATGATGATGATCAGACTGCGAGAATGTGCAGACTGATCTGCTGCACCTTTGGTTTTCGCAAATGGCAAAAACAGTTATTCTCGTGATGATGTTTTTTTCTGTCCTCGGATGCGGAAACTCTTATCATTGGAACAGTCTGATCAGAATCTTCACCTCTTCAAGCGGACAGAGAGGGATATGGCCTGAGTGGGTGGGCAAGCTGAATTTTGTCTACACTATGCAGACATTCCAAAAGACAAGCTTTTGCTTGACGGGATTCATTTAAACACGACGCCAACGCTGTCAAACTATTGTTGACGTCGTAACGTCATTGCCATGACGACGTTAGTAATATTATTACTTATCTAAGCGAAAGCTGTCTTTATTTTGCTCTTAATATTCTAACTGTACAAAAGCAATGGAAGATATTCATGTACCTATTTTCGTCGCAGGGAAGGATAAACTGTCGATGTAAGTTTATAAATCATCTGAGTAACTAAATGGAGTTTAGTTTCTTTTAAATCTTACTTTAAGTATCACGTCATGTGTTTTCGTGAGTGCTGAGTGGATCCGCAGAGAAAACGAATCAAATTCAATCATTAATTGGGAGCAGACCAATATACATCGACATGCTATCGTGGTGAAAATATCTGTAAATTAAATGTTAACATTCCATTTTAAACGCAGCAGAATTGAATACATTTTTATTCCAATTTTGGGACATTTCTTGTATACAAACATGATGGTTTTTTTTTTCGTTTCGTTATAAATTTTATCTTGCTTTTTTACAAGTATTTTTGTAGCTGCATGTAAAAAACACTCAAAGTATAGCTTTTTTGAACCCGATAATTGTTGTGCGAGGACTGTTCAAATATGAATGCAAGTAGAACGTTTTCTCATGCACTAATTCGAAAATCACCTGGAAATAAACATCACAGCGTAAAAAAAACATTTTACCTATACATTGATACCAAACCTGTTAAAATCCGTTGACTTTAGCCATGTATATCGTTCGATAAACACTGTCTACTCTTGTATACTAATACAAAACATGGTTGGAAGCCGTTGAAATACGGTCCTATATTAAGAATCGTTGTATTCTTGGTATACGGTGCAAAGACATTTTTGATGAAATATGTTCGGTTTATGGGCATAATGAAATGTCTTTTCCGACAGTTTTTCGTTGGTGTAAGAAATTCAGCTGTGGGCTAGGCTCAACAGAAGATGCACCGCATGATCGTCGGCCGAAAAGAGCAACATCTGCCAAGATGGTTGCTAGAGTGAAAGAAATAATTGCTACCGATGCACAATACACCACTAGGCAAATAGCTAGTATGGTTGGCATCTCATTAGGAGCAGCTCATACAATTCTGAAACGAGATTTGAAAATGAGAAGGATCAGTGCTAGATGGATTCCCCATCTGTTGACAGATGAGCAGAAATAGACACGCGTTCAGTGCGCCAAGAAGCTGCTTAAAAAGTCTCCAAATTACAATGCACGGTCTTTCGCTAATGTCGTCACAGGTGACGAGACATGGGTTCATTTTTTTTTGAGCCAAAACGAAAGATTCAGAACAAAATATGGGCAACAAAGTATTGCAAAAGACCATGCATTGCAAAGCGGACCATGAGCGTCAAGAAGGTAATGTATGCCATATTCTTTTCAAATCAAGGCCCTGCTATTCAGACTGCTGTGCCTAAAGGCAAATCTGTAAATGCAAAGTTTTACAAGAATAAAGTTCTTCGAAAATTGAAGAAATATTTCAAAGAACGAAGACCCGCAACTGGTTTGGCCAATGTCAGATTGCTACATGACAATGCGTCTTCGCACAAGGCGTTCATTGTGCAAGACTATCTGAAGCAGGAAAAGGTTGTTGAACACCCCCACCCCACGTATTCCCTTGACCTTGCCCCGTGTGACTTTTGTTTTATTCCCGCGGCTGAAAATATACCTTTCTGGTCGACAATTTGTACAGCGCAAACACGTCGGTTCTGCAATATTCCAGTGTCTTCATAGTATACCTCGAAAAGACTACCAAAATGCATTCACTGATTGGATCAGAAAGTTTGTATATCTGTTAAAGGGGAATACTTTGAGGGGACAAAACAATTTTTTCATCGAAATCTATCACGGAATCATTTTTATGTGCTTAGTTGCATTCATATTTGAACAATCCTCGTATATGCCTGATAGCATAAAGAAAATGATTTGTCGAACTGAATATTCTCTCCTTTAAAGAAACAGCAAATGCCTCTGATGATGTGAATATTTTTCTCTCCATTTTCGAAAATCACTTCGATTATGAATCAAAACAGAACTGATATTTGGTGGAAGTTATTTTGCTTTTTTATTCTTTCTTTTTATATGCACACAGTTAATAACAAAACTAATAAGAACAAGTTCTCTGTTATTTCATTTCATCCACATTTTCGCCATGCGGTTATCAAGAATTCAAATGATATAGGTTTGTTTTCATATATAATACAGTGAAATTCCGCTAAATTAAGAATATTCTGCTTCTTCAAGCATATGTAGTAAGATGTAGTCATTCTTTGCTTGTGTTTACTAAATACAGTGTCCTTTGT
This sequence comes from Lucinisca nassula, assembly GCA_963580285.1. Classification (NCBI taxonomy): domain Eukaryota; kingdom Metazoa; phylum Mollusca; class Bivalvia; order Lucinida; family Lucinidae; genus Lucinisca; species Lucinisca nassula. Next base: position 75,630,948 of record OY757019.1, on the reverse strand, counting down.
TCAGAGACCATCTTTTGGACAGTTCAAAAGTGGTCTTAAAGACCAGTTTTGAGACGTCCCAAAGGTGATCTTAATATAAGAATTTTATTGTATATGATCCCCGGCTAGAGAAACCCTGTCTTCGGGGTTAACTGCCAGGTTACAAACACAATTATTCTCTGACGTTTTTTTTCTGTCCTCGGTAGCCCAGCCGGATGCTTAAGTATAAGCCGGCCTAGGATGTGAGTTTAGGTAAACTTCCGGCTCGATATGACCTATAAAGTGTTGACAAGGCCGACAAACTGAAACAAACAAAAAACATATGGGTAGTTCCACAGTACTGAAGAAAAATATGGGACAAAGATGTTACTTTTTTAAAATGTGAAAATTGGAATAAAAATCGCTTCATGTTATGTCTAAAACCTTCCTTTTTTGAAAAATAACAGTAAGAAGATAACTTTTTGTCATTTAGAAAGAAAGTATCTTACTTTTTTCATGCTAGTGAAACAAGTAACACTCGTTACATGGTGTCCAACTCATGCCTGTTTTTTCCAAATGAATAGGATTTATCATAATAATTCTGCTATTAAACTTGACGTTTCAGATACAAAAGTGATTCTAAGATGAAAAGTGCAAGATTTTATGTTTCACTTTATTGAAGAACCACTTTCAAATATCCAGCTACGACATCCAAAATTCTGTCCTTTTTTTTTATATTTTTTTTATGTTGGACACATTCATCCTTCCAATAGTCCTATGCCAAAAATTAAACAAACGTTATAGTTTTATCAAATTATTGTTAGCTTTATAATAGAATTGAATGGGGGAAAAGTTTCTTTGCATACGCAGGCCTCATTCACTATTACAAGTGACTATATTTTTGTTTCAAATTGATATACAGTATTTGTTTGTTTGCTTTGATGTTTAACGTTCCCGTCAACACTATATAGGTCATTTTGGAGAGGTTGCTTCCCATTTTGTGGGACTTTTACCCGACATTGAGATGAAATGACATCTCAAGCCATGTCGCCAAATGAAATCAATAGGGTTTATAAGCATGGACTCGCACCGCTTTGCCTGGGCAGGCTTTGATCCTCTAAGCGGTTTACCAGTACTCGTCTGCGGTTGGATTCAGCTCTGCTGGAAGCATCATGCAGCCCATTTATTTCTTCAAGCCCCGATGGGCGGGGCCCGTATAATAAGCTTGAAGAAACCGCGTACCGATCAGTGAGCCACAACATAGTGAAACATTGTTCCTTATTATCCCCTCGCACAACACAGTTGTGAGGGGGGATATAGCATTTGTCCCGTAAGTACTTTTGTCATCGCTCTTGCGCCTACATTTCTAGACTGATTTCAATATAACTTCATACAAATGATCCTTGTGACAATATCTCGACTTTCAAGGTCGTGACCTCAAGGTCAGGGTCACTGTGGCTATTTTTAGAAAAAAACTTTGTCATCGCTCTAGCGCCTACATTTCTTGGCCAATTTCAATATCACTGTACACAAGTGTTCCTTATGACAATATCTCGATAGAGTTCGACTTTCAAGGTCGTGTTCTCATGGTCAAGGTCACGGTGGCTATTTTTAGAAAAAACTTTCGAAAAATTTCTCGACTGATTTCAATATAACTTCATACAAATGTTCCTTATGACAATATCTCGACTTTCAAGGTCGTGACCTCAAGGTCAAGGTCACTGTGGCTATTTTTAGAAAACCTTTGTCATCGCTCTAGCGCCTTACATTTCTTGACCAATTTCAATATCACTGTACACAAGTGTTCCATATGACAATATCTCGAACGAGTTCGACTTTCAAGGTCTGTTCTCAAGGTCAAGGTCAGTGTGGCTATTTTTAGAAAAAACTTTGTCATCGCTCTAGCGCCTACATTTCTCGACCGATTTCAATATAACTTCACATAAATGTTCCTTTTGAAAATCACTCGGACGAGTTCGACTTTCAAGGTGGCGGCCTCAAGGTCAAGGTCACTGTGGCTATTTTTAAAAAACATTGTCATCGCTTTTGGGCCTACATTTCTCGACCGATTTCAATACAACTTCACACAAATGTTCCTTATGACAATAACTCGAGCGAGTTTGACTTTCAAGGTAGTGGCCTCAAGATCAAGGTCATTGTGGCTAGTGTTAGAAAAAAAAATGTCAACGCTCTAGCGCCTACATTTCTTGACCGATTTTAATAAAACTCCACACAATTGTTTCTTATGGCAATATCTCGAGCGATTTCGAATTTCAAGATCGTGGCCTCAAGGTCAAGGTCATTGTGACTTTTTATTTTTAGGAAAAACTTTGTCATCGCTCTAGCGCTTACATTTCTTCACTGGTTTCAATATTACTTCATCCAAATGTTCCTTATGACAATATCTCGAACGGGTTTGACTTTCAAGGTCGTGGCCTCAATACAAGGTCAAGACCACTGAGGCTATTTTTATTAAAACTGTCATCACTCTAGCGCCTACATTTCTCCACTGATTTCAATATTACTTCACACAAATGTTTCATATGACAATATTTCGAGCTAGTTTGACTTTCAAAGTCGTGGCCTCTAGGTCAAGGTCACTGCGGCTATTTGGAGAAAAATCGCTCTTTCTTGACCAATTTCAATACAATTTCACACAAATGTTCATTTTGACAATATCTAGAGTGCGTTTGACTTTCAGGGTCGTGACCACAAGGTCAAGGTCACTGTGGCTATTTTTAGAAAAGCTTTGTCATCGCTCTAGCGCCTACATTTCTTGTCTGATTTCAATATAACTTCATACATGTTCCTTTTGACAATATCTCGAGCAAGTTGACTTTCAAGGTCATGGCCTCATGGTCAAGGTCACTGTGGCTATTTTTTTTTTTTTTTTAAATTGTCATCACTCTAGCGCCTATATTTATTGATGATTTTTTTTATAGGTTTATACAAATGTTAGGTAGAAGCCTCCGTGGTGTAGTGGTTACGCTACTCGCCTTGTAAACCAGGGATCGCAGGATCGATCCCGGGCTTCTCCAGACTTTCGGATGTGTCTTTAAACCGAGGTCCCGTCTCCGTATGACCTAAGCTGTTGGTGGGACGTACAACTCAAACACTCACTCACTCACAAATGTTAGGTATGATAATATCTCAAGTAAGTTGGACTTTTGCCAGTTCAATGTTGTCTGCACACGAAGTAGTCTTGTGCGAGGGGATTTCTATCGCCTGCGATGCCTTGTTTAGTTAGTTAGTTAGTTGCAGCAATTGCCAAAAATTGGATTTAAATTCTATTCTATATTATTCTATTCTGTTTTGATATAAAAAAAACTTGACGTAAAAAGGAGGAAACAACAAAAACAGACTCCTAAGGGGAACTGATATATCTATCGCACTCATATACAATACAAAACATAACATAACAATTGCAACACCGGGTGGACTGATCATGATACTCATAACAGTTGCAAATCGGGTAGAATGCGATGGGGGAAAGAGTAGGGTATATTAAACCTTCCTACACCTGTCACGTAACTGCATGACAAATAAATAAATAAGTAAATAAATAAACAATATAACTAAAATACATATCGTTATTTTTTTTTACTCGAGGCACACGTTCTTTGGTCGATTGTTTATCAATCGACACAAAGTTACTTAGCAAAGAAGATTTTTTGTTGATGTCCACATGACTATCACTGATTTGTATCGCCCCCGCCCATCGGGCTTAGGGAAATAGATTGGGCTTCATGATGTTTCCATGCAGAGCTGAAGCCGGCGCACATGGTACTTGTAAACCGCTTAGGGGTCTAAACCTACCCAAGCAAAGTGGTGCGAGTCGGGCAGTCCCTACATATTAACCCTTTTGGTTTTTTGGGGAGGCAGGGATTGAGGTGTCATTTCATCTCACTGTCGGGTAAAAGTCCCACAAAATTAGAAGCAACGTGTCCAAAATGACCGAAATACTGCTGACGGGGACGTAAAACATCAGTTCAAGCAAACAAACACTGATCTGTATGTAATTCAGGTAAGGGTTATTTATAGAAAATAGCCGTGATATTCTTATCGCTGTGTGTTAAGAGTATTATGTAGATTCTGGATGGGTTTGTCACACAACCTAGACCTAACTCAGTCGCCGCAAAACGCGTAGTCTGATCAGGCTTTACATTGTTTGCCTACGGTACAGGAATTTAAGGGTTAAACGAAACAGTTTAAATCCCCGCTGATCAGGACTGTTGTTTTCATCCTACACTCAGAGAAAATGGACCCACCTATGCTACCAAAACATTCATTTTCCAGTCGGAGGCAGTAGACATTGAAAAAGTTATTTGAGTCTAGAGATGCGAAAATATATCTTCGGACATGTGTCAGTTGGAAACTCTGATCATTGGAACAGTCTGATCAGAATCTTCATTTGGCACTAGACCTCTTCAGTCAGACACATAGGGTTATGTTCTGAGTGGAGGTGCAAGCTGATTTTGTCTACACTATGCAGACATGCCAAAAGAACGCTTTTGCTTGACGGGGTTCATTTAAACACGACGCCTACGCTTTCAAACTATTGTTGACGTCGTAACGTCATTTCCATGACGACGTCAGTAATATCATTACTGATAGCGAAAGCTGCCTTTATTTTGCTCTTAATATATTCTAACTGTACAAAAGCAATGGAAGATATTCATGTACCTATTTTCGTCGCAGGGAAGGATAAACTGTCGATGTAAGTTTATAAATCATCTGAGTAACTAAATGGAGTTTAGTTTCTTTTAAATCTTATTTTAAGTATCACGTCATGTGTTTTCGTGAGTGTTTTGTGGAGCCACAGGCAAAACGACTCAAATAGGGCGCAGACCAATTCGCATAGACATGTAAGCGTGGTGAAAGAAACTATCTGTAAATTGAATATTATCATTCCATTTAAAACACAACAGATTATTCCAATTTTGCGTCATTGCTTGCATACAAACATGATTAACTATTTTCGTCGCAGAGAAAAAGAAGTATTTGTAAGTCATTTCGAAAGCACGCCTATTCAAATATATTGAAAATTTTACCAACAAAAAATGAAAATTTTCAATTAAAAATTCTTATTTCTGCTCAAAACATAGATTGTGAGAACTCGTTAGAAAGACGAGGCGGGTTCTAACGAGTACCCACGATCTATGTTTTTGAGTAGAAATAAGAAAAACAATGTATACCCCTGTAAACCTCAGTTTTACTATATAAAAGTGGGGTTTAAGGGGGTCAAGTTATAAATGCGTGTTTTCCTGATGTTTTCGAAACATTTAACTTACAAACTACTTGTAACGGCATGTAAAAACTACTTGGACCAGAGAATTTTTACATATGCCTGTTAGCGCAGGGAAAATGTTTTGTCAAATTGAATATTATTATCTGTTTTAAAAACAGCAAATGGCCCTGTGGATGTGCATATATTTGTCTGTCCATTTTTGAGAATAACTTCGATTCTGAGACCCCTAGGAGGTCAGACAGAAATGATATGCGGTGGAAGTTATTTTGCTGTTTTTAGTTCTTTCTTATTTATAACAATACTGATGAGAAAAAATTCTATGTTATTTTATTTCATCCACCGTTTCGTTTCGAAACGCGGTTATCAAGAATTCAAATGATATAGGTTTGTTTTCATATAATACAGTGAAATTCCGTTATTAAGACCGCCTAAAATTAAGACTATATAGAAGTGAAGGCAATGGTTAGGAATCGATACAATTACTCCACACCTCCCATCAGAGACAAAACAGGAAAAGAAACACAAATATGAAATAACTAGACCCCAATGGAAACATCAATAGCGGAACGCCATATGGACAGTTACTTTCACACAAAATGGCCAATTGGCTATCCAAAACAAAAATATATAAGCGATACACACATTCAAAGACGAACTATAACAAAAATAGACCGCGACAGAAGAACCGCCTTGGAACGGCCAGTGAAAATTGTCTGAATCGATTTTCGCGGCCGCAATCTTCCCCCTTTTAGGCAAATAATTTATTCAGTGCCACATGAAAATCAAACAACCACAGAGATGAAACAGCGGTGAGGACTCAACTTTAAAACGCTTATTTAAAGGTTGCCGTTGTTCTGTGCTTGTGTTTTCTGCATACAGTGTCCTTTGGTCAGAGACCACCTTTGGACTGTTCAAAAGTGGTCTTAAAGACCACTTTTGAACAGTCCCAAAGGTGGTCTTAAAAAGGAATTTTACTTTATATGAGCCCCGTCTCGTGAAATCCTGCCTTCGGAGTTTTGGGCCAGGTTACACACAAACCAGGCCGCTCAGCTACACTGACTAGCTACAGTCATAAATTTTAGGTTCTGAAACTAAGAAGTTTAATCTAAGTATTTACGACCTGGTCACACACACACACGAACCCCGTCATATTAGGTCATATCGAGCTTGAGGAATTTGATAGCAGATTAAAGGGAAATTGTAAACGAAAATGCTGAACTATGTTTCCGAAAAGGCTAGTTAAAGAGAATGTGAAGTTTGAATACACTGACAGCTGTACGCTGACTGAATATGACCGTTACTCTTTCCAGAAAACGGCCCCAATGACTTAACACCAAACATAAAACAGTAAACATAACACCAAAAGGACATTAAGAATCAGATTTCATAATTTTCATTCAAAAATCAATTTCCATTATAATGTCCATTAGTCATATTGACCATCTCATTTTCAAATTGACCTCCGATGCAAAAATGGCCTGAACATTGTAGGGAAAACGTGTATATTTATAAAATTATTTTTGGCAGCAGATATGGTATCGCCAAATAGTTCACTGGAAGCTTGTCATTGGTCAATCAGAGCAAATTCACCGGTCTTTGCTGACTTTCTACTTTCTACAAACCTCGCCCTGACTTCCGCCACGATTAAGACAAACAATTTGTTCAGTCCGCTTGAAGGCCTCCTAACTCATCAGTGCAACATCTCCGAGAACACAAAAATCAAACAAGCACACAGATGAAACAACGGTGAGGACTCGACAGTAAGAAACCACTGGAATGCTGTAGCAAAAGAAAACCAACAGTTAGACTCCTTTGGGCCCGACCAGAGACAGAGTATCAGGCACCAACCAACATTATATAAAATTAAATTCTCTCTAATTCTAGGAGCATTTACGCTGGAACCGTCATAGAATCTTAGGCCTGACCCACAGGTGTGCAATTCAAGAGGGAAGCAAAGTTGTAAACCGTGCAGTCTGTCGTATATGTTGCACACAATCGAAAAATGATTTTACGAAATTTTAAGTTATTTAAGCACTAAGCCTGATCCCCGCCCATCGGGGCTTGGAGAAATAGATTGGGTTGCAAGGTGCTTCCACGCAGAGCTAAAACCGACCGCACATGAGTACTGGTAAACCGCTTACAATGTCCAAGCCTACCAGGGCAAAATGGAGCAGGCCGGGCCGTCCATGCATATAATGCCTATTGGTTTCATTGGGCGGCGGAGTTTGAGATGTCATTTCATCTCAATGTCGGGTATAAGTAACGTCTCCAAAATGACCTAAATAGTGTTGACGGGGACGTTAAACCTCAATTCAAACAATCAACCATAAGCGACGTCGCCATAACGTCATCCCCATGACGACGTTAGTAATATTATTACTGATCATAGCGAAAGCAGCGTTTCTGGAGCTCTGTATGATTTTCTACAAATAAAAACAATGGAAGATATCTGCGTACCAATTTTTACCACAGGATTTGACACAAATACAATGTAAGTTTTGGTAGCAGTTTAGTCCTCGATGGGATCAAATTTTGCTTTGATAATGATGTTTCGTTTGCGTCATGTATTTTCGCGAGTTGCGTCTTTATTTATTTATTTATCAGACAACCTTTTTATGTTTAAATTACAATGGCTTGTGAATCTGGTAAGAGCCACCTTAACTGGAAATATCTTAAAAAAAAAATAACAATGGAATCTTCCACCCAGTAAATTTGCAGTGATCCATTTCCAAATATAGGGGTGTCAGGTTTTTGTTTGTAGCAAATTTCACAAAACTGAATGTTCTTTAAGCAAATAGTGTAGACCCAGGTCAGACACCGCGTTCTGTGGCGTCTAATCTGGATCTGCACTGTTTGCCGATATCCCAGAATAGTGTCGTTATGCATATATGGGTTAAGGGTTTTATGCTGAAATCAATCGCGGAGAATATGAAAGTACATACAAGCATCTGAAGTATATCAGGGGCAGTTGTTCAAAAGTAACGATGCCGTTAACTATGATCATTTAATGTGGTAAATCAACAAATGAAAAATTGTAACTGTTGCAATTGTAAGCGCTACTCTCATTCCCCCCCCCCCCCCAAAAAAAAAAAAAAAAAAAAAACACAACTGTATTGGACATTGGACTTGCTAGAGTCGTTAACATTTAATCCACTAATGTACATGTGTTGAGCCATCAATGCATTGAACAACTGGGCACGGGTTTTGCTCAAAACCTAATAGCTTATTAGATTTGGATTGTTAGCTATTTTCACTGGTTTCTCTGGAACATGTTTTCTTCACTATGCGCGTAATGTGTTAAATAATGCTCGTTAAGTGCAGTCGTCTCACATCACTGTGCTTTTAGAACTATATTGTAGCATTGCCGGAGGGGCGTGTATTTTTTATTATTATTATTTGACAAACGCTAGCTCCTGAGAAATGGATACTTATCACATAAGTGACAAGACATTGTGCAGGCAACTTAGAGGGCTGGGTGTTGGACTTCTCCATGAAGTAACCTGAAGTTACCTGAGTCTCCAGCGCCCCCTAGAAAAATAGATAGGACTGCATGGTGCTTCCGCGCAGAGCTGAAACCGACCAAACTTTTGAGAACTAGTAAACCTCAGGTCTAAGCATGCCCAGGAAAAGTGGTGTGTTAGACCGCCCCTTATACCCCAGATGTTTCTTTGGCTGGTAGGGCTTGAGATGTCATCTTAATATCGGGTAAAAGTCCCACAAAATCGGGAGTGACGTTTCTAAAATGACCTAAATAGTGTTGACGGGGACTTAAATTCTCAACACAAACAAAGCCCTGAACATCCATGGCCTTATGGGTAAGAGCGCTGACTTAATTATCGCTGTGGGTTCGAGCCTGGCCCGGGTAACATGTAAGTCAGCTGAATCAAACCAAAACAACAAAAAATAAACCTGGGTCTGAAAGTCTCCACTACATGTCTGCGGGCAGCAAAGCCTCTGTCGAGACTGTGTATACGCACAGGCTCGCTTGATCCTTTGCTTGTCGCCTTTGCGATCATGGCCATTTTATCATGACCTGGCCCAATAGAAAGTAGCCTCGACAACAAAACTGGTTGTTTCATTCACCAAATATATGATAAGGCCATCTTCCATGGCGCTACATTTTTAATTGAATTTAATTTGTTTTCCGTGCCTTATTTGTGCTACGAACATATATTTTGGTTGCTTCCTAGAACCGCCCTATATACTGATGCAACAAAAACGGTGTTACGTGGCTTTTTCCCCGTTTTCCGTATCTAAATTTGGGGTAGCCCCTATGTGCTTTTAGCGCCCGGTTACCTTACAAAATCTATCAAGTCAAGTCAAGTCAAGTATCTAAATTTGTGCCCTGCTGCAAAACATATGTTGTGACCTACTTGCGGCGGTCCGAAAGGTCACCCAAAAGAAAATAACGGGTTTGTCTGAGCAAAACTAAGACAAGGAGTATGTACTCTTGTAAATCCCACTTGCTCTACATAAAAAGCGATTTACATGGGTGTTCATTACGCGGACTTGTGAACGTAGTGCGAGCGCTGCCGACTGCAAAGCGTAGTTGTCTCTAAAGAAGACATGGATTGCGGTTGTTTTCTCCTATAAAGATATATAAGAATGCGCACACATCAGCCGACGTCGTCGTAACGTCATTGTCATGGCGACGTCAGTAATAATATTACTGATCTATGTGAAAGCAGCATTTATTACGCTCTCAAGTTTTTCTGAGTGTTAAAAAGAAATGGAAGATATTCGTTTACCAAATTTTGTTACCAGGAAAGAGAACAATGTTGTGTAAGTTTTTATAGAAGCTTAGTCATTATCTTAGGTTTAATTATGTTTAAATTCTTATCTAAGTTTCTCGTCATATATTTTCGCGAGCCTAATGAGCTTAATAGTTTGTTCAAAAGCCGGCGCCGTGATCGATCGGTTAGAGCTTTCAAATTCATGCCAGTAACTGAAAAAAAATCACAGTTTCCACAGCAGATATATATTTAATTTTAGGGCAGATTATCGACAGCGAAAGGAGACGTTGGAACCATGACCAACCCTTCGGTTATCATGGCTGCGTACTTCTTAGCATGGCTGCCCAGTACTCGCCATGGATGTGTCCTTATGTCAGGGTGGTACTTCTCATGACAGCTTAAGGTGAATCCGCTATCAAGACCAACGCAAATTAACCCTTATCCCGTTAAATATTTTATTTAGCCACACCCATTTCTGACTATGAATTTTATTCTCTTTTTCTGCGTTTTCTGCACCCGGTGATATTGAGTAAGAGACAACCTTCTATTCGGCACTGTTTAGAAGTGGTCTTATAGACTGCATTTGAATAGTCCCAAAGGTTGTTTTACTCTTCATGACTGCATACTTTTTGTAATGACCGAATCTTACTGTATCGTGTTTGCAGATTGTCATGTTTGCTGAGTACTTCTCATGACAGCGTATTTCTTGTCATGGTTACGTTTTTCTTACGACTTTTTGAAATGGTTGAGTTTGTCTTATCATGTTTGCAGTTGTCATGTTTGCTGAGTACTGCTCATGACAGCGTATTTCTTGTCATGGTTACGTTCTTCTTACGATTTTTGGGATGGTTGAGTTTGTCTTATCATGTTTGCAGATTGTCATGTGTGCAGACTTCTCGTGGCTGAGCACGTCTTCTCATAACTGCGTATTTCTTGTCACGTCTTTAAATGATTGTGTTCTTCGCATGAAAGGTTATAATTGAAAGTCATAGTAGCTGGCAGATGAACCCTTTCAGTACCAGAAACCCCTAAAGGGGTATCTTGACAAATAGTGGAGGCCCAGATCAGACGCCGCAGAACGCGGCGTCTGATCAGGGCCTCCACTGTTTGCTAAAAGTTCAGTCATTTTCCAAATAAATTTTGAAGAAAACACAACCTGACACCCCTAAATTTTGAAATGGACTGCTACCATATATAGAAGGAAGGTTTTGGTACAAAAAGAGTTAAACATCATTATGCCTACGGGTTAGGTACATTTACGCAAAAAGTTTGTTTTTGTTTGTTCGTTTTGAGGTTTAACGTCCCCGTCAACACTGTAAAGGTCATTTTGGAGACGTTGCTTCCAATTCTGTGGGACTTTTACCCGACACTGAGATGAAATGACATCTCAAGCCCTGCCGCCCAATGAAACCAATAGGGTTTATGAGGGTGGACACTCGTACCACTTTCCCTGGGCAGGCTTAGATCCTCTAAGCGGTTTACCAGTACTCGTGTGCGGGTCAGTTTCAGCTCTGCGTGGAAGCATCATGCAGCCCATATATTTATTCAAGCCCCAATGGGCGGGGGCCGTTTTTTTACGCAAAAGAAAATCATTTGCGTCAGTGGGGCAAAACTACCGTGTGTCGTTGTGTTGAGGTTTTAAGTCCCCATCAACACTATTTGGGTCATTTTGCAGACACGTTGATTCCGGTTTTGTGGAACTTTTACCTGACATTGAGATGAAATGACATCTCAAGCAGTACTGCCCAAAGGAACTGCCAGGAGCGGTCCTATTCGCACCAATTTTCCTGGGCAGGCTAAGACCTTCTAAGCGTTTTACCAGTCGGTTTCAGCTCTGTGCGGAAGCACCATGCAGTCTAATCTATTTCTATTAGCCCTGATGGGCAGGGGCGCCTACCGATAGTGATATCTACTGTTTAGAACAGGCTCCACTGACCTACAGAATGAGTCAATGCCATTGAGATATTTTACTATCTCGGCTCACGGGAGTTCGCTAAGCCTGTAACATATAGCATATATTCAAGTCTCTGAGAGTTTCTTCTCTTTTCAGATTGTCAAGGTTACAAGCCTTCACAGCAATTGTCAAGACACTGGCAACTGAGAGAGGAGGAGGAGATGATGTCACAGTACCAGTAATGAAAACGCTTGCTAACCTCAAACCTATTCCAGGTATGCTCGCCATACGATTGCTATCAGCGCGCGCGTGTGTGTGTGTGTTTGAGCAGATATGAGTTTTGTCCTTGCTCGTTAGCAAATCATTAGTTTACCGTTGTCAAAGCATCGTTAGCATAACGAACTCGTTAATGGTGATAAATGTTAAATGTTCTAGTATCTACAATACATAAACACACAAATTTGTCAGCAATGTTTCATCTGTGACTGGGGTATCCGATTCACACAATTATCCTTTAGCATTATACACATTAACAAAGGTCCTCAGCCGGATCCGGTGGCTAACTCGGATGTGCGCTCAAGTGGCTTTCAAGAGATCGTGGGTTCGATATATGCCGAGTCCGGCAATGTTCTTTCATGAAGACTGATCATTAAACATTTTCTACGGACATTTTCTCCTTTCCGCTGATTCAAGAATGGGTAGCTGCCGGTTTCATATTAACTGCTTAAGAATAAACCTGCCCAGGGGAAGTGTTATGCACACTGTTTTCTATTTTCAGGCGTGTCCTACCTCAATGGTTTGTTTGACACTTTGAAAGACCTGGTGTTTCATTTACATCTCACCAATGGTGACACCAAGAAAATGGCTTCGCTCCACTTGTCTGGAGCCAAGGATGACAAGTAAGTTATTTCCCCTTATTGTTCCGGCAAAATATACATGTAAAGCTTTGAAAGACCTGGTGTTTCATTTACATCTCACTATTGGTGACACCAAGAAAATGACTTCGCTCGACTTGTCTGGAGCCAAGGATGACATGAAAGTTATTTTCCCCTTATTGTTAATAAATATGTCTGTAAAGGTTCGCATTACATGTACGTTTTTGGTAATGAGTATACTAAAGTGTGTTTTTAAGACGACTTGTTTGTAACAATATCTGCGCTTTGTATCCAATTTGAATTCAAATATAAACGTGGTTGACCGTACTAACATTTATCCTGCTGAATAAATTAAGTTTGCGGCACTAAACTGACTTTCACCAATCAAATAACTTCATACAATGTATTCATTCAATTCTGAATATCTAATGAACGTATAGAGTGTGATCAGACTGTTTACAAAAAATAGTGGCAGGTCAAGGGTGTAAATACAGCCGAACGCTAACAAAAACTGGTACCCGTAAAAAGCAGTTGAGTATTGCAGAAGCGGGTCTTGACAAAGAAAGACCATTGATAGGTATACCCAAGACACGCTTTTCAGTGCGCCGGCATCTGTTGGACCAAGTCTGTGTAACAGATGTCCTAGTAGTTTGCGCTTGAAAAGAAACGGTATACATTTTCCTTATTTTTGCTAAAAAAACCTCGGACCCAATATGCACAGACTAGTTAATGAGTTGCCAAAATATGTTGTCAGTGCCTCGATCATACAGCCATGTTAATTAATATTGTCAATGAAAATCAATGACATTTACTCAAATCAGTATTTAAATGTTAACTGTCAATTTTGACACAATGTGGTTGGAAAATTTTAAAAGTGTATTGATTAAAAATGATTTGAAAGCAGCTTGAAGCCTCTAAATTTGACGAATTTATGCCAAATGTGCAGCAAATACCTAAAACAGGTGCCTAGGTTTCTTGTTGAAGTTTACAAAAACTGTTAAAAGATTCACTAAAATGATGTTACATTTCTGCAAGCAATATATTCAACTAGTGCTTTTTAAAGACAATTAATACAATTTTGTTGAAATAAGGGAAATAAAAATCAAAAATGAGTTCCTTTAAGAGCAATGAAAACATTCATAAGAAAGAAGATGGGTCATACTACGTAGTTTCGGCTAATAAAGCCTCGTCAGTGACCCTGTAATGATCCGCCAACGAAAGCCAGAGGAAACATACTGCAATTTTGCGAATTTCGAATAGGCAGTCGATTCAAAGACTGATGTAAATCAAAATGGGGTCCAAATAATTAAAAACCTGTCTAGAATATGAGTCTAAACCAATCATTTATTTCTGATTCCTCAGAATATTCACGCTGATCTGAAAGGACCAAAAGTACGATATAAACTGCACTATGGTTGATGTACGGGGAGACGTTTTACGGCCGCCACACGGCACAACACCAGCTGCAGTGAAGGCAAATAAAAATCAAAAATGAGTTCCTTTAAGAGCAATGAAAACATTCATAAGAAAGAAGATGGGTCATACTACGTAGTTTCGGCTAATAAAGCCTCGTCAGTGACCCTGTAATGATCCGCCAACGAAAGCCAGAGGAAACATACTGCAATTTTGCGAATTTCGAATAGGCAGTCGATTCAAAGACTGATGTAAATCAAAATGGGGTCCAAATAATTAAAAACCTGTCTAGAATATGAGTCTAAACCAATCATTTATTTCTGATTCCTCAGAATATTCACGCTGATCTGAAAGGACCAAAAGTACGATATAAACTGCACTATGGTTGATGTACGGGGAGGCGTTTTACGGCCGCCACACGGCACAACACCAGCTGCAGTGAAGGCAAATAAAAATCAAAAATGAGTTCCTTTAAGAGCAATGAAAACATTCATAAGAAAGAAGATGGGTCATACTACGTAGTTTCGGCTAATAAAGCCTCGTCAGTGCCATGAAATCTGGGGCAATGAAACTATGTTGCAAAAAAAATAAATCAGGCTTATTGCTCTTCAAGGAACTTATTTTTGATTTTTATTAGCCACGACAGCATTTTCCGATAAATAGCGTATATTGGGTCCGTGAAATAACAGACTACGAGGTGGTTCAAATGAGCATGTAGCAAAAAAAAAAAAAAACAAGAGGGCCATGATGACCCTATATCGCTCACCTGTGTACCAGATAATCATTAGTGATATTTAGAAAAAGAGAACTGTACAGAAAGGCAAGACATGTTTGTTTACCTGATAGATATAAATGTCTTCATAGATCCAGGGTACATCAGTTGAACCAGTTGAACTCTTCAGGATGAAATCTTGAAGGGCAAGATGTAGAGTATACACAGGACTTCTTGAATCCATGCAGTAAGTCTTTGTTCATGATGTAGTCATAATTTGACAAAGAAATCAATATCTGTAGCTATGATTTCCTTTCGACACAATGGTTTTCAACAGTATTGCATGGGATGACAAAATTTACATAAGAAACACTGATGATCTCAAATAGCTGCATCCATGTCAAAAAAGAGAGGCCAAAGTCTGCTTAGTTCTATCCAGACTGTATCTTTGACTTTTACTCAGTCACACTTATGTATAAGGCCCATATTATAGATTAAGTTACCTTTATATCATAAACATCTTGGTTGTTACATCTATCTTAAACCCACAAAGAATTAATTCTGTTACAGTGGGCATAATTATAATAAGGCATAAACTATGACACAGAAACATATGTAGAATCTATGTTGTGATATGTGCCAAAAAGGCATCTTTAGGTGCACAAAATAAAGAACAGCTAAAAATAATGTGAGTCATTTCTATGCATAGAAAGCAGATGCATCACTTTATTCTCTTGATCACCAATAGATAAATTCCTGACCTTGCAAGTATGTAGAAAATTGTTACTTAAATCTTTTTGAAGAAAATCTGTTTTAAGCCTTTTCAAGTAACAACAAATTTACATGTAAAATTATTGTCAATGTTTCAAATAAGAAAATAATAAAATATTGACAAAATTCAAAATACTGCGATAAACCTTTCTCTAAGAACAACAGATTTACATGTCAAAACAGTGTTGCAAATAAGAATACAATATAGTATGTTATTTGGCAGAATTCAGAATATTGTGAACAAACGGCCCCAGGCCAAGTGTCCCCCATCTCTGAAATGTCAGTATGTGGTGAATATGTCTATAACATATGTCATAAGCCATGTTTAGGGAATTTAAAACCATTTCAACAGACTATTTCTTTTAAATTTTCCTAAAGTTGTAAGGAATAAATTTACAGAGAAAAAAGTGATCTCCAAAACTGTAAGACAAAGGACCAAAACCCCAGGAAAATTCAGTAATCAATTGAGCACAACTGCAATAGAATATGATCATCTTCAGGTCATGGAAACAAAAAATGGCAAGTTTCATCCAAATCTGGTGAAAACTGTAGGAGGAGTTGTGGAGACAAGAACTTCTGTTGATAACATGGCTTAGACTGACAAAGGGCAATGATGCTGGTAAAAATCAACCAGGCACAACCTCCTTAAAATATGATCATTTTCAGGTCATAAGAACAACAATTGAGAAGTTTCATCAAAATCTCTTGAACACTGGGAGGAGTTGCGGAGACAAAAACTTCTGTTGATAAAATTGCTAAAACTGACAAAGGGCAATAACTCTGGTAAAAATCAGTCTAGCATGACCTCAATAAAATATGATCATCTTCAGGACATGGGAACAATAACTGGAAAGTTTCATCAAAATCCCTTGATAATGTAGGAGGAGTTGCAGACAGATCGACTGATGGATGGACCGTGGACGGATGGACGAAAACCTTTACTATAGTCCCCTTCGACTAACGTCTGGGGAAAAATGGACAGGATGTATATTGTAAGTCAATTCTTCCCCTGACAAAGTGTCTGGTCAGATGTTTAATATGAAAGTAGCAAATGTTTGGAGATAAGTAAAGAGTTAATATTTTTTAATTATTCTGCAATACATCTAAGAACTAAGATAATAACACCCTTGCAACATAATGCATTTTTTGCATCTTCAAAATAGCTGCTTATTTTATGAAAATGCATGATATTTTCCTTATTTATACTGCAAACACAGGTGGCGGGTGCTAGTTAGAACCGCCTCATTGAGGCAGTTCTAATGAGTACCCACAACCTATGTATTGGAGCAGAAATAAGAAAAATAATGTATACCCCTATAAACCCCAGATTTCTCAATATAAAGTGGGGTTTAAGGGGGTGTTTATTTCACGGGCTTGTTCACGTGATGTGAATCCAGTTGAAGAGTACAATTAATATTAACCAAAGGTACATCAACAGCATCCATGTAATATGACATCATAAAAATATACAGACATACAAGTCAATCTTTGAAACCTCCACTGTATCAACAGACTATCAGATGCTTTATAATCTCCAAATTTTTATGCCAACAGAAAATTTAGTTTCATCTTGTGCACATAAATTCTAAGAAAAAAGGTTGAAATCATACTCAAAAATATTTTTTAATCTACTATAAAACTGGAAAACCAAATAAAATATTAAATATTATTAAGGTCCTTTAAGATTTTTATTTTTCCATGTTGTTTTTTCGAGATGTCCTATTTCTCACTATTTCTGACTGGAAAAAGAGGACCTATTCCATTAGAATAATGCATCCATATATGTAATGCTTTCAGTCATGATAGAAAAAATAGCATTTTTGAATGAAAATTTATATATTTTTCTTATTTCTGCTTCAAACATAGATCATTTAGAGAAACACCTCACTCTCTATGTTTCGAGTAAGAAAATGGTAAAAATATGTATAGAAAATAAAGAATAGCCCTGTAAACTCCACTCTTCTCTATATAAGGAGTTTTACAGGGGTGCTCATTTCCTGATATCTTTAAGTGGTGGCCACCCAAATCTTGCCAAACCACCAGCAATATCTACCTTTAAAAAGGTAAATACAGCATTTTATGTGGTGGGTGAGTGCACTGAAAAGTAGCATAAAAATACCTGACACAATTTCCAAGTTGTTATGCAAAAAGTGTGGTACTTATGATCTGACCAATAGATTCCTCTGTTCCAATTTCACCCAAAAAATCAACCTTAATTTGAGAGACTGGTTTTATATAATTAAAATTATGCAGGTGAAAAGTCTTCAACTATGTGGATTTCATGTGCAAAAAGACTATTTTGTGATCTGACCAGTATGTTTCACATGTTCCAACTGCACCATCAACATATGAAAAATCAACATTAGAAAATACCAAATCAAGCGTTGTCATATGATCTGTGGTACATTCTTTTATAAGCATTTTGCATGAAAACTTATCACTTAATTTCTTAACAATGCTATGTTTCAGCAAAACATTAATATTGAAATCTCCAATTATCATCAATGGCTTTGATGGGGTCAAATATGGAATAAGTTCTTTGTTCAGACAAGAAAGAAGATTACTGTCAGACATTTGAGGTGACTTATACAAAAATACGATCTGACTTTCAATCGAGACATGCCTGGCAGTTATCATAATAAATTCTAATGTATCTGAACTATACTTTCTCTTCTGTATAATAATGATATCATCTTTGACATAAACTGCTAATCCATGAGGAGGTCTTTTGCAAGTACTGTATCCAATTTGGTCATTTCTTGTCAAACAATAGCCTTCTATTACATAATCACTATCATTATCAGGCTGATGTAGTCGTGTTTCTGCTAATCCAAATATATGCGTCGACAACAGATTTTTGTCATGTCTAACATCATCAAAATGAAGATTCAAGGATCTACAATTATTGAAAGCAACTTTGAAATGCGAAACTGGATCTATCAATTCTAAAGATGTATCACACAGCTGAAGCAATGCTGTTTCATGCAATCGCTGCATTTCTGTCTTAACCTGATCATCAACTTGTAATGCTTTCTCATTGAAGTTAAGGATCTGAAGCTTTTCAATTGACCTTACCCTGCTCAGTGCAACATAGTGTAAATGTGGAACTTTGCGGGTTTTACGTTGTGATAAGTCAATAACAACTCTTTCAAGGGTACTACCTTGTGCTCTATGTACTGAACGCCCTGCAGAAGGTTGCAAAGGGAATTGAACTCTCTGAAAGGTCTTTCTGTTGTAAGTAAATGACCTGTTGACATCAAAAATTGGTGTCCAATTTTCATCAATATTGCTATGATACAGTCCCCTGTTTTTGTATTTGATTCTTGTTTCCATTCCTGCTTTTTTGTCATCAAACTGGACCCAAATTATGCTTGGACGTCGTGTGGTTTGTAGTTTATACTCAATAAACTTAACTACACATGATGCTCCATTTGCTAGTCCATCTTCTGTTTTTATGTTTATTGTTAAATCATAAATCATGTCAACAACAACTGTTAATGAGCAATGTAAATTTGCTGTTTGGTTTGAATCTGTTACATTCTTTAGATTCTTGAGTGCACAGTCTATCTTTTCTTTAGATAACTTAGGTGAGACATATGTATCCATGCATGGTATTTCAACCTTTTCTGTTGCCATATTTCTTATAATTTCATCATTAAAAACATGCATGAAATAGTTTTCTGCAAAGAGGTGAGGCGCATTTTTCTGATACTCAGTATCTTTTTTAGTTACTTCACATTGCTTAAACCTATTCTTGTCTTCAGCAGTCAAAGCATTGATCCTTAATCTATTTAACAATTCTGCAAATTCAAGGTCATCTTTTTGTCTCATAATTTCTGTTAGTTCAAACATGGTAAATAAGTCTTTCCAGAGATTTTGTGATAAAGCAGCTGCATCATGTTTCATGTCATTAAATATCCAATCACCACTCACTGGTTTCAACTGATAAAGATCACCAACAGCAATAATGCTAACACCACCAAAAGGCGTTCTTGTTCCTTTCAATGCTTGAAGTCTCTGATCAATAAAATTCAACATAGAATTACTAACCATTGAAATTTCATCAATAATCACAACTGACAAATCACGGTATTTTGATCTAAAGGTATTCAGACTGTCACAGGTTAATGTTTGATCCGATTGCTTATACTTTTGTTTAAATGCAGATGAGATGGTAGAACCATTAATATTAAATGCTGCTTTTCCTGTAAATGCACAAAGAAGAACCCTTGTGTGATCCGCATCTTCTCCTTCTTTCAGATTTAATATTCTAAACAAAGTCTGATACAATGCTCGAATAACTAGACTTTTTCCAACACCAGCTCCACCAGAAAGAAATGCATATAAGGGGGCATCTTTTGTTTTAATCCAGTGAATCACATGATAGTAAAACTGTTTTTGTTTACTATTTAAACACTGCAGGAGCTTTCTGTAATCAATATCTGAAATAATATTTTCATTCACATCAATTTGAGGTGCAGAAACGTAACATCCAATTTCAGTCCCTATATCATAGTCTCTATGCTCAATTCTATCAGGATTAAAATATATAAACTCTTCAGACTGAATTGGTTCAATTTCAGCATCATCACCTTCAACTTGTTGTGTACTTGGAGCAATATCATCGAATGCATCATATTCAATTTCTGCTAAATCTCTTGCTAATTCCAACTCTTCAGCATAATGTTCGTAAGTGGAACATTTATGATCTATCACATGCTTCATTGACTCATAGTGTTCTTTATATGTTCTAAAAGTTCCAAGTAAGTCAGTCTCTTCATTTCTCCATGGGTGAAAAAGTAGAAGTTTCTCTCTATAATAGTTCTCTTCATCTGTTTTGCGATTGAATCTCACATACCTTATTATTTTAGAATTACGACATCGTTTGATTTTTATGCCATTCTTTAAAGTTAAAATAGTTTCACCATCACCAAAGCATTCTTCATCTGACACTTCTGCATGTTTCTCATAATCTTGCTCCTCCTCATCTCTACTATCATTATGTCCATCTGGGTAAATGACTTCTAACTCAGACACATAATCGGCTAAGCAATACTTTTCCAATGGTTTGGGACGCTTCGAGTATCTTTTAATTTTATTGTCTGACATTATATCTGTCGAGTCTGCCGGCAATTCATCAAGTACTGACTTTGGTTTCAGTAACTGTACTCTCTGGGTTGGAAGTGACGTATTTATGAAGACAACACTCCTTGAACTTTTAGTCAATGGCATTTGCAGTACCAAATAAACTGCCTCTTGTGCACTTACTTCAACACTGTTTGAAAACACATTTCCAATATGTCTAACTTGTCTTTTGAGATCCATATTGCCATTCCTTGCTTCTTTTGCAGCTGCATGCAACAAATTACTCATCCCTCTTTGAGATTTACTAATATATGAAACTATATACATAGCACAAGCATATGGATCTAACACAAATTGTATATCAATGTTTGCCTTCCAAGCTTTTAACACACTATCATTGTACAAATTTACACGGATTTCACTTGGATTTCTTTTCAAAAACACTTTTGAAGAGTTTAAAGAACTTCTGATACATTTAATATATTCTTCCTCACTCATTCGGACAACACTTGTCAGAAACTCCTCATAAGACATATCATATCCATCTTTCTTACTGTTCATTGTTTTCTGTAAGTTTTGGTACAATTTATAATACTTGTCTTTTTCAGTTTCGAGAGGCTGTAAGACCATAGTTTTGGAAAGTGGTGGCAAAGGATAACCAAATCGACAGATTTTATCTTCTCGTTTTCTACATGTTCTAGAATGTTTGTGAATTTGAAGTTCTATTAAATGACGAAGATGTGAATTATCTATAGAACATTTCAAATACTGATCCACATAAGCAGCCAACTCTACATCCGAATCCACATTGAATTTTGGTGCATTCTGTACCCATACAATCATATGAATGTGTGGCGATCCACGTTGCTGAAATTCCACTCTAAAAAAGTAATCAACAACTTTTCCAAGAGGTTCATGCTCACTCTTTAGAACTGTGTTGATGAATTCTTTAACTCTATGCTCGAAATATCTAGAACAAGTGACTGGATCCGATTGAATAAGTTTTATCTTTTGTTCCCATGCCAAGTTTTCAATTTGATCATCAGTGTAGTTGAAATTTTTATTTAAGGTAGCTAGCATTTTCAAAAGCTCAATCCATCTTGTATCAGCCGAGGACAATGACATAAACCAAGTTGGCAAACCCAACTGACGAATCATAGCATAAACATCTTTTTTTCTGGATTCTAAATATGCTGGAGAATTTCTTAGCTGTTTAAACAAATAGTAACCTTCATCATTTTTTACAATACTGTCAATACACTCTGAGTTTCTTGCTTGTACAGCAGTAATATTATTTGTTCCCGTTTGACACCTTCTAACAGCAAGGTTTGCTTTATCGTTCAGTTGCTTCATTTGTATTTTTTTCAGTTTAAAAAATATATTGGGTACACTGTTAGCAGCACGCCTATCCTGGCTTCTCAATTCCCATTTTGCAATATCGCTATAATGTACAGGCACTTTTCTATCATCATTATCTATGCGCCTCTGCCCACAAAATATGGTTGGAAAACAAAGATATTCTGAATCTTTATCTTGAAATATACTGAGTGGCCTTTGACCTTCTCCAGGAGCAAATGTGAATGTAGAATTTCTGTTTTCAAGATCTGCATCATCCAATAGAGTGTCAATATTTCCCACATTTTCTTGTGCGATTTCTTCTGCATCTGAATCATACAGTTCTTCGACATGAGGTGTGTTATGATTTGAAATATCATCATTTTTTTCTAACTGATCGTTTGGATAATTGTTACACATTTCACTAACAACACCATCAAAATCAATAATATCATACTTTGAACATTCTTTTGTACACAACTCAAAAAAATTATGTATAACCTCAGCTTGGTTCTGATTACATGGACTATC
This sequence comes from Lucinisca nassula, assembly GCA_963580285.1. Classification (NCBI taxonomy): domain Eukaryota; kingdom Metazoa; phylum Mollusca; class Bivalvia; order Lucinida; family Lucinidae; genus Lucinisca; species Lucinisca nassula. The sequence goes on along the minus strand of OY757019.1, from coordinate 75,608,393 downwards.
CTGAAGACTTTCATCCAAAACACCATCAGAATCATCATTATTTGTTTCAGAGCAGGTTTTTTTTTGTGATTCAAAAAATGCATGCAGTGTTTCATTACTTTCTTCTGTGATTCTCTTTAACCACTGCTGGTCTATTTCAACATTTGCGTTTTTGTACAATTCACTACCACTCATTAGCCAATGTAAAGCACAAAGCACATGATATGGTCGAACATTTTCTGAGAAAACATATGACTTAAATGACATCTTCTTCTTTAATTTCACTGCAACTGTAACATTTTCGTCAAAAGGTCTAGGTAAAGCATTTACAACTGGTTGAATGTCAACAGGTACATTAACAACATTTCCTTTTACTGATAACTGGCGACCTCTAGGTAGTTCTCTCATCTGCATGAACGGTATACGTAAAGCAATAAGGCGTTCTTCAAGTGGAAACAGCTCCAATTCTTTTGGTTTTGATGGCCACTTCATTCCGTTTAAAACAGACAATTTTGGGACTTTACCACACTTAATATTGTCTTTGCATGTACAGCATATCCATTCTTCTTCATTGACTGATTTCACCCCTGTTAAGTACTTTTCCTTGTCTTTAGAAACAAATGTCTTAGCTTTTGATACAGTCTCTTCAAACCATGTCTGTTGACAGCAACTACATATGTAGACAGGTCCAACTGATATATTCTTGTGAAACTTTTCAATACAAACATCAATATCACTACCACATTTTCTGCGCTTTGTGTTTATCTTTTCAACTTGTGAAAAAGATGGATCTTTACGCTTGGTAGCTTTTCTTTTACTGTCTATAATGTTTTCAGCTTTCTTGTTTTTTTCATTTAGTCTCCACTGTTGTTTTGCAACCCTTTCTTGTTCTAATTTGTATGGATCTGATCTCGCCTTCCTCTTTGATAGATTTTGTATTGCAATATCTTTTTTTTTAATTCAGGGCATCCTCGAGATTCTTGTTTCTTTTCACTTTCCCATTTTTTGTATTCATCTATTAATCTAGCCCTTCTCATACATGCCTTTGTCATAGCTTTGTCTTTTTTACGATATTCTTCAGATTGTCTAGCACTCTGCTTAGATTTAAATGTATATTCTCTATCCTTTTTTCGATGTTCTTCAGATTGTCTAGCACTCTGCATTGATTTAAGTGTATATTCTTTATCCTTTTTTCGATATTCTTCTGATTGTCTAGCACTCTGCTTAGATTTACATGTATATTCTCTATCCTTTTTTCGATATGCTTCAGATTGTCTAGCACTCTGCATTGATTTTAGTGTATATTCTTTATCCTTTTTTCGATATTCTTCAGACTGTCTAGCACTCTGCTTAGATTTTAGTGTATATTCTTTATCCTTTTTTCGATATTCGTCAGACTGTCTAGCACTCTGCATTGATTTTAGTGTATATTCTTTATCCTTTTTTCGATATTCTTCAGACTGTCTAGCTCTCTGCATTGATTTTAGTGTATATTCTTTATCCTTTTTTCGATATTCTTCAGACTGTCTAGCACTCTGCATTGATTTTAGTGTATATTCTTTATCCTTTTTTCGATATTCTTCAGACTGTCTAGCACTCTGCATTGATTTTAGTGTATATTCTTTATCCTTTTTTCGATATTCTTCAGACTGTCTAGCACTCTGCATTGATTTTAGTGTATACTCTTTGTCTTTTCCTTTAAAGTTAGAGTCTTGCCTTCGTTTCTCCATATAAACTCTCATATATTCTTTTCTTTCTGTAGCCTTTTTCTTGTTTAATTTTATTTCTTTGTTCCTCATCTTTTGATTTTTAGTCACATTTGTACTATTCCGTGTCTTTTCCTCAAGTTTATGCTTTTGATCCTTAAAGTATTTGCCAATAAGTGTTGCATGATTTTCACTGCTTGAATTAGCAAATAAGTCTTCTCTTGCATGTGCATTCTTCATATGGCTTTCAGACGACTTTCTCTTGTAAGTTACAGTTTTCCAAGCATAGTCACATGGAGTGTCAGTATGGCTGTCTGCATGATTTTCAATATCTAATATTGAATTTTGCTCTGGATTAGATAAGTCAAAGTCTATAGGAAGAATTTCGAACTGCGTGGAAATTGAAATCATCATACTTTCAAACAATGCATATAGAAATGCAACTAGATCATCTAAACAATTGAAAGCAGCAAGTAATGATTTTCCATCCGGAGCAGATAATCCATTTAAACCATGTGAATGTGAATCAAATATAAAATATTTACAATCTCTCTTGAACACAGAACAACAAATTGAACCCATCATTAATAAAACACTTGGAGAATTTTGTAGAGTAGTGTACAATGCTTGGTGAAGAGTAGGTAAACTGGTATTGACAAACTGTTCTGTGCAAAGACCTGTCACAATAGCAGATGCTTTCACAACAACTTCTTTGTTTAAAATTGAAACTAATCTTGGAAGTTCATCAAAGCTTAGTAACTTACTCCTGAATTTACCTTCTGCCTTTAATTCACCAATGATCTTATTATACAGACTATCTCCAGCTAAAAGAATGTTGTCTAGATCTGTTCTACAAGCAATGTCTGAGTATGCTGCATATATTAATGAACAAAGTGCATTTGCAGTACATTGGCATCCTCTGGACTCATTGCTAAATATTTCTGAACCTTGGTGAAAAGATCCCAGTTCAAATTTGATAGAGTTAAATGGACCATTAGAAGGCTTCCATAGCACTGTTTCAGTTTGTTCCATTAAAGGAAATGCTGTATACATAGTTTTTTCATCAACTTGTGTAGAGCTTGAAAATACAGTGTTTGTAAATTCTATCGGTGAATGTAATTTGGTATTTTGTCCTAGTTGTTGTCTGTTAGTATTGTCATTTGAACTTTGCAAAACTTCTATATTTTGTTCTGGTTGTTTTTTGTAAATATCTTTGTCATTTCTACTTTGTAATACTGAGTTCATATCTTTGTCATTTCTACTTTGTAAAACTGAAGCATCAGATGTCACGCTGAGGCAGGTCATACCCACATCTGAAGAACTAGATGACCCTGGGCCAGATGATACACTGGGGCAGGTCATACCCACATCTGACAAAATAATTGACCCTGGCACAGATGTCCCCATCGCTACAAGCGATTGGGGCTTAGATCCTCCACGATCTATGAGGGGGGTCAGGCCCACATCTGAGATAAGTAACCCAGGGCTACTACCATTAGCCCTCACCATGGTCTTTGCCAATGACTTCTTCCATGTCTTCTTGCGTGGCATACCTCAACCTGAAAGATACAAAAGTAGGTGTCTGCTTTAAAAGGAAAAGGGGAAACAGTATTATCTTTAAATAATTCAAAATCTTGCCTATACTAAATGAATTTTTGTAAAACAGACAGATTTTCTTTTCTCGCTTGAGCATAGTAATTTGACAAGGAAATCCCCCAAAAAACAAATGATAATCTTCTAGACTTTTATCATTCTGTATAGTTTTGGCCAAGTATTTTTAATAGGAGACTTCAATGTGAGACTTCAATGTGTGCGCCTGATGCTCCGTCTTTGGTCAGGCCCCTTGGAGTCTAACTGTTGGATTTCTTTTGCTTTTGCTTGTTGTATGCTGTCGAGTCCTCAACCTTGTTTCATCTCTGTAGTTTATTGATTTGTATGTTCTCTGAGATGTTACACTGATGAGTTAGGAAGCCTTCATGGGTACTAAACATACCGTGAGAGAGGTTAAGGGCGAGGATTATGGCCATATAAAATCGATTTAAGTCCCACAGTGGAATTCTTTCCACTGACTGTTCCAAGGCGGTTCTTCTGTGGCGGTTTATTTATGTTGTTGTTTATTACTTACTGTGTGTATCACTTGTGTCTTTTTATTTTGGATGGCCATTTGGCCATTTTGTGGGAAAGTAACTGTCCTTATGGCCTTCCTTTGTTTAGGTTTCCATTATGGTTTGGTCGCTTCATGTTTGTGTTTCTTTCCCTTTGGTATCTTTGATGGGTGGAGTAAGTTAATTGTATCGATTCCTGATCTTTGTTTTACTTCTACTTTAAAAGCCAACTAAACTGTGTAAACAGCAGCAACAGATGATAGTGAAAGTTGGGGCCCTGAAAAAATGGTTTAAACCCTTCCTCACATTCATTATTACTTGACATCCCAAAGTTGTTCTTTCATTGCAATTTCATTTCATTTATTTTCGTTTTTTATATCTTTTAATTTTCTAACACTTATGACTGTGTGTCCAAATTATTTTAGTAAACATTACTGAGTTACCACCTGTTTGGGGAAAAAACTACTTTTCCCAAAGCTTACTAAGAATTAGAGAGAATTTAATTCTACATCTGTGGACACAAAAGTGTTCAAACTTCCATGAAGTACCTTTCAATGAATTTCAAATTAGTTTGACAAGCAAATGTCATTCATCAAAGTAGTCTAAAACTGGATCAAGCAATATACATGAATTGATCTTATTGTGGCAAGCACTTTTGTCCATTTTTAGATCTGACTGACATTCGAGATGTATTCTGATTGGACAGTGCAAGGACTGCAATGAAATATACAACACTTTGTGTTATGAATTTATTCCTGACTTGCAGTTGACTGACAGGATGTAAGGAAACATTGAATGAAACATCAGATCAAAATGCAATGAAGCTCATCAAAGTTTGAACAGATTTGTGTCCACAGGTGTATGTAATGTTGGTTAGTGCCTGATGTTCCGTCTCTGGTCGGGTCCATTGGAGTCTACTTGTTGGTTTTCTTTTGCTCCAGCATTTCAGTGATTCCTTGCTGTCGAATTGTCACCATTGTTTCATCTTTGTGGTTGTTTGATTTTTGTGTTCACAGCAATGTTGCACTGATGAGTTGGAGGCTATCATGAGGACTGAACAAATTGTCTAAATTGCTATGGAAATAAGTGCGAAGATTGTGACCACTTAAAATCAATTTAAGCCCCACAGTGAAATTCGTTTTACTGACTGTTCCAAGATGGTTCTTCTGTCCCGATTCATTTTTGTTATGGTTGGTCTTTGAGTGTTTGTATCGCTTATATTATTCTGTTTTGGATAGCCAATTGGCCATTTTGTGGGAAAGTAACTGTCCTTTTGGCTTTCCACTAGTGATGTTTCCATTAGGGTCTGGTTGTTTCATGTTTGTGTTTCTTTCCCTTTGGTGTCTCTGATGGGAGCTGTTGGTTATTGCATCAACTCCTGATCATTGCCTTCACTTCTATTTTGTTTGTTTCGTTTACCACCCAACTAACACAATCTAGGTTATTTCTTACCAGTAAGGTTACCTAACCACACTATCAGGGCACCCTCATACGTAAGATATTCACCAATATAGTGCATATTCTTTGGCCAGAAACTGACAACTACCTTTATTAAATAAGCATAATGGAGGTAATGACCTTATAATAGATTTCATGATCGATCTTCCAGCAATGAATGTTCCTAACCCTAGTATCCAATCTGCGACCTCCTGATCACCAGTAAGACAGGCATCCTACGGAGCTACCAAGGCCAGAAGAGAAAGAGCTACTAAATTGGCTTGTACCCTATGATTTTATTGTTTGTTAAGAAGTGTCTTTTTGTCTTTTCCTTTGACTTTAAGGATAAGCTCTGGGTTCTGTTTCAATCAGTTCCTGTTTCAATCAGTTCCTGAAGTATCTTTCAACATCAGTTTAATACTTTTCTAGTAGTTCTCCAGACAAGCATTAATTAAAAAAAAGTACAGTTGTTAAAAAAACAGGTATTTATTGTTCTTTGATACTGCAATACCTCTTGATAGCCTCTATCATTTTTGCTTATTACTTCAAAAGTTTTTTGGTTTTTAGAGTATAAGTAACCTAACCTCTGACCTCAAACACAATCGCATCAAACATTATTGGCAAGTTCAATTTATCAGCATGCAATATCAAAGATTTTCATGTTGATAATTGTACTTTGTCTTCATTATTTTGGGCACTGTATTATACAAACTATTCTTCTATCAAACAAAAGGTGTTATTCACTCTGATTTTGCCAAAATCATTTACCTATTACTTTTTACTATCATTAACAAAACATTAATTTACCTTGTAATACAGTGATGACCTGTAACTTGTTTATAGCACAGTTTTCCACTTTTTATACACAGCACTAAGTCACTAAGTCACAAACACTGTCTATATATCAGTCACTAAGTCACAAATACTGTCTATCTATCACTTTGTCAATTATTTAAATGTATATCCAACACAATAAGAATATTTTCTTTTCAGAAATCTTGTTGATACTACAAAAAAGGAAAGCTGTATTAGACAAATTTACTGTAAAAACAAACCAATTTTTTTAAGAATCTGAAAAAATTACTGTTTCAATAAATTAAGAAACAAGATGTGTTTGTGAAACACTGATGCCCCAGACAGCGCATGTTAAATATGAAAGCAGTATCACTAAGCAATCGAAAGGTATGGCCAATGTTCACGTCTTAATGACTATGTTAAAGTTTTTATAAAGTAGATCAAATGTCATGGTCAATGTCATGGGGTCAAAAATTATGATACCACTGGAAAGGTCTTGTGACAAGGAATACACATGTGAAATATTAAAAGCCCTACCACTTACCAATCGAAAGTTATGGCCAATGTTAAAGTTTTTTTAAAAGTAGGATGTCAAGGTCACAAGGTCAAAAATTATGATACCACTAGAAAGGTCTTGTGACAAGGAATGCACATGTGAAATATGAAAACCCTATCACTTACCAATCGAAAGTTATGGCAAATGTTAAAGTTTTTAAAAAGTAGGTGAAATTAGGTCAAGGTCATGAAGTAAAAAATTATGGTACCACTGGAAAGGTCTTGTAACAAGGAATGCACGTGTGAAATATGAGCTATATAAGCTGTATCAGTTACCATTCAAAAGTTATGCCCAATGTTGAAGTTTTTGTGAATGTTCAAAGTTTTTTTTAAAAAGAAGTAGATCAAATGTTAAGGTCAAGAGGTCAAAAATTAAAGTATCACTGGAAAGATCTTGTTACATGGAATAGACTTGTGAAATATGAAAGTCCTATCACTAACCAATCAAACTTTATGGCCAATCTTAAAGTTTTTAAAAAGGAGGTTTCTGTTTGTTTGTTTGATTTGAGGTATAACGTCCCCATCAACAACGTAAAGGTCATCCTGGAGACGTTGCTTCCAATTTTGTGGGACTTTTACCCGACACTGAGATGAAATGACATCTCAAGCCCTGTCACCCAATGAAACCAATAGGGTTTATTAGCATGGACGGTCCGCCTCGCACCGCGGTTCCTGGACAGGCTTAGATTCTCTAAGCGGTTTACCGGTACTACTGTGCGGGCCGGATTCAGCTCTGCGTGGAAGCATCATGCAGCCCATATATTTCATCAAGCCCCTATGGGTGGGGGCCATTAAAAAGGAGGTCAAAAGAAGGCCAGATGTCAGGTTCAAGGTCACAAGGTCCAAATTTATGGTACCTCTTGAAAGGTATTGTGACAAGGAATGCACATGTGAAATATGAAAGCCCAATAAGTTACCATTCAAAAGTTATGCCCAATGTTTAATTTGTTAAGGTTTTTGCAGACAGACAGACAGACAAACAGACAGAGACAGACAGTCCAAAACTATATGCCCCCAGAATCTTTGATTCTGGAGGCAAAAAAATAAAGTAATTTAAAATACTGATTAGCTGAACATCAGAACACATATTGCAGTTTTAAACTCAAATCTATAAAGGTATTTCAAATTAAATTCATGAAGAACATTACGCAAACACGCGAAAATTCATTGCCACCTTTCTCGCCGAAAAATGAAAATTTTATGATGAAAAATTGTGATATTTTTCTATGTTTCTCAAAATATAGATTGTGGGCACTCGTTAGAACCGCCTCATTGAGGTGGTTCTAACGAGTACCCACAATCTAGGCAGTTCTAATGAGTACCCGTAATCTATATTTTTGAGCAGAAATAAGAAAAATAATGTATACCCCCTCAAACCCCAGTTTTACTATATAAAAGTGGGGTTCAAGGGGGTCAAAATGATATAGGCGTGTTTTCGTGATGTTATCATTATATTTAAATATAAAGTGGATTTGATTTGTGTATGGCTGATAAAATTGATTAAACTTTCATTCATTCAACAATTAAAAAGGTGACTAAGTATTATAAAATGCTTCCCTACCGGGAGCATAAATCATGATCAGCAAGGCAGTTTTACTCCAGGAAGAGACCCTCTATGCACAGATGAAGGTATTACAGAAGGTAAAAGACTGTTTATTTAATGTATCTTTAAAACCAACTAGATCTATTACTAAAAGTGATCTATCACTAAAAGTGGTTAATATCCCACAAAAATGTCTACAGACAGAAAAATTGAATTATGCTATATACTTCCGCTCAGTTTTGTTGCAGGGATTATAAAATTTCAATTGCTAGAGTTTTAATTTTTACAATTTCATTCATACAACTATTACTAACATTATCCAAATAAGACTGGAATGCCATGCCAAACAACCTTCATCTTTCTTACCTGGTACGTCTGCGATTACCCCTTTTGTGGATAACCATTGTTTATAACTCTTTTCAGATGAACATGGTTTGTTAGTTAATTTTGGGGAGCTGATGGGAGCTGTGGGTTAACTCTATTGAATCCTGATCATTGCCTCCGCTTCTATTTTATGGCCAAGCCAACACTATTTAGTTCATTTTTGGGCCAGTTAGTTTGGTTTAAACATTATTTATTTTGATTTGTCAAACATTTACAAGTTCATACATAGACAGAATACAATAGTACATGCATACAGGATTTGAAAACAAGCATTCAAGCCAGTTAGTTTAAATAACCACACTTTCGAGACATGCTTATACGTAAGTGGTTAAGCAGTACAGTGCACAGTCTTTCACCAAAAGTTGATAACAGCCCTTCTTGAATCAGCAGAAGGGAATGACCACAGAAAAGATTTCCTGATTGATAGCCATTTAAGAATGTTGCCAACCTCAGCAGGTATGGAACCCTTAACTTCTTGATCACCAGTCAGGAAAGCATCCAACAGAGCTACCAGTCTGGCTTAGATGAATCAAAATTTTAAGACGAACAATCGTTATATTCTTTAGCTAGAATAAACAATGTCCCGGGTACGACTATAAATGACACCAATATTACTCTTCACCATGCTGGAAACTATGTATCTTCATGCCTGGAATAAAAAAAAAACTAATAGAGTCAATGTTAATAAAATAGTTATTATCATTAACTACACATGTACAACAATGTATTGTTTATTTATATTATCATGCATACATCAAAATGCTCTCTAAAGGCTTTGGAGATTTTCAATGATGGAAAACCATATAAAAGTCTCTATTAATGATTCAATTTTCACTAAAGTATTTTTATACATTCTGATGTCTAAAACAACTGTACCAATTAAGTGCCCCTAGAGGGTAGCCACTTATACCAAAGTGCTATAATTTGAACAATCTTAGAAGAGGTGTACTATATGAAACTTCATACTAAATACCAAAGACATGGGCCTTGTTGTTTCAGAGAAGAAGACTTTAAGGTTTTCCCTATGTAAGTCTTTGTAACGGGACCATTTCTGGCACCAAGGCTATAATTTGAACAATCTTGGTAGAGGTCCACTAGATGAAGCTTCATACCAAATATCAAAGACCTGTGCCTTGTGGTTTCAGAGAAGAAGATTTTTACAGATTTTCCCTATATAAGTCTATGTAAAACCAAAGGGCCCCAGGGTGGGGGCATTTTTGGCCCCAGCACTATAATTTGAACAATCTTGGTAGGGGTCCACTAGATGAAGCTTCATACCAAATATCAAAGACCTGGGCCTTGTGGTTTCAGAGAAGAAGATTTTTAAAGATTTTTGCCATAAAAGCCAATGTACCCAAAGGGCCCCGTGGCGGGGGCATTTTTTATCCCAGCACTATAATTTGAACAATCTTGGTAGGGGTCCCCTAGATGAAGCTTCATACCAAATATCAAAGTCCTGGGCCTTGTGGTTTCAGAGAAGAAGATTTTTAAAGATTTTCCCTATATAAGCCTATGTAAAACCGAAGGGCCCCGGGGCGGGGGCATTTTTGGCCCCAGCACTATAATTTGAACAATCTTGGTAGGGGTCCACTAGATGAAGCTTCATACCAAATATCAAAGACCTGGGCCTTGTGGTTTCAGAGAAGAAGATTTTTAAAGATTTTCCCTACATGTATATAAGCCTATGTAAAACCAAAGGGCCCCGTGGCGGGGGCATTTTTTGTCCCAGCACTATAATTTGAACAATCTTGGTAGGGGTCCACTAGATGAAGCTTCATACCAAATATCAAAGTCCTGGGCCTTGTGGTTTCAGAGAAGAAGATTTTTAAAGATTTTCCCTATATAAGCCTATGTAAAACCAAAGGGCCCCGGGGCGGGGGCATTTTTGGCCCAAGGGCTATAATTGGAAAAATCTTGGAAGGGGTCCCCTAGATGAAGCTTCATACCAAATATCAAAGTCCTGGGCCATGTGGTTTCAGAGAAGAAGATCTTTAAAGATATTCCCTATATAAGCCTATGTAAAACCAAAGGGCCCCGGGGCGGGGGCATTTTTGGCCCCAGCACTATAATTTGAACAATCTTGGTAGGGGTCCACTAGATGAAGCTTCATACCAAATATCAAAGACCTGGGCCTTGTGGTTTCAGAGAAGAAGATTTTTAAAGATTTTCCCCATATATAAGCCTAAGTAAAACCAAAGGGCCCCGTGGCGGGGGCATTTTTTGTCCCAGCACTATAATTTGAACAATCTTGGTAGGGGTCCACTAGATGAAGCTTCATACCAAATATCAAAGTCCTGGGCCTTGTGGTTTCAGAGAAGAAGATTTTTAAAGATTTTCCCTATATAAGCCTATGTAAAACCAAAGGACCCCGGGGCGGGGGCATTTTTGGTCTAAGGGCTATAATTGGAAAAATCTTGGAAGGGGTCCCCTAGATGAAGCTTCATACCAAATATCAAAGTCCTGGGCCTTGTGGTTTCAGAGAAGAAGATTTTTAAAGATTTTCCCTATATAAGCCTATGTAAAACCAAAGGGCCCCGGGGCGGGGGCATTTTTGGCCCCAGCACTATAATTTGAACAATCTTGGTAGGGGTCCACTAGATGAAGCTTCATACCAAATATCAAAGACCTGGGCCTTGTGGTTTCAGAGAAGAAGATTTTTAAAGATTTTCCCTATATATAAGCCTAAGTAAAACCAAAGGGCCCCGTGGCGGGGGCATTTTTTGTCCCAGCACTATAATTTGAACAATCTTGGTAGGGGTCCACTAGATGAAGCTTCATACCAAATATCAAAGACCTGGGCCTTGCAGTTTCAGAGAAGAAGATTTTTAAAGATTTTCCCTATATAAGCCTATGTAAAACCAAAGGGCCCCGGGGCGGGGGCATTTTTGGCCCAAGGGCTATAATTGGAAAAATCTTGGAAGGGGTCCCCTAGATGAAGCTTCATACCAAATATCAAAGTCCTGGGCCATGTGGTTTCAGAGAAGAAGATTTTTAAAGATTTTCCCTATATAAGCCTATGTAAAACCGAAGGGCCCCGGGGCGGGGGCATTTTTGGCCCCAGCACTATAATTTGAACAATCTTGGTAGGGGTCCACTAGATGAAGCTTCATACCAAATATCAAAGACCTGGGCCTTGTGGTTTCAGAGAAGAAGATTTTTAAAGATTTTCCCTATATATAAGCCTAAGTAAAACCAAAGGGCCCCGTGGCGGGGGCATTTTTTGTCCCAGCACTATAATTTGAACAATCTTGGTAGGGGTCCACTAGATGAAGCTTCATACCAAATATCAAAGACCTGGGCCTTGCAGTTTCAGAGAAGAAGATTTTTAAAGTTTTTCCCCTTCATAAGCCCATGTAAAACCAAAGGGCCCCGGGGCGGGGGCATTTTTGGCCCCAGCACTATAATTTGAACAATCTTGGTAGGGGTCCACTAGATGAAGCTTCATACCAAATATCAAAGTCCTGGGCCTTGTGGTTTCAGAGAAGAAGATTTTTAAAGATTTTCCCTATATAAGCCTATGTAAAACCAAAGGGCCCCGGGGCGGGGGCATTTTTGGCCCAAGGCAGGGGTGTAAAATTCCACTCGCCCACTAGCATTTGCGAGTAAGTTTTAAGGCAGGGCGAGTAAGGTTTTCAAAACTGACCTTACTTTTTCTTCATTTTTAGCACCTAAATGAAAAGTTTAGACGATAAGGGCGAGTAAGTTTGAGGGAAATTTTACACCTCTGCAAGGGCTATAATTGGAAAAATCTTGGAAGGGGTCCCCTAGATGAAGCTTCATACCAAATATCAAAGTCCTGGGCCTTGTGGTTTCAGAGAAGAAGATTTTTAAAGATATTCCCTATATAAGCCTATGTAAAACCGAAGGGCCCCGGGGCGGGGGCATTTTTGGCCCCAGCACTATAATTTGAACAATCTTGGTAGGGGTCCACTAGATGAAGCTTCATACCAAATATCAAAGACCTGGGCCTTGTGGTTTCAGAGAAGAAGATTTTTAAAGATTTTCCCCATATATAAGCCTAAGTAAAACCAAAGGGCCCCGTGGCGGGGGCATTATTTGTCCCAGCACTATAATTTGAACAATCTTGGTAGGGGTCCACTAGATGAAGCTTCATACCAAATATCAAAGTCCTGGGCCTTGTGGTTTCAGAGAAGAAGATTTTTAAAGATTTTCCCTATATAAGCCTATGTAAAACCAAAGGACCCCGGGGCGGGGGCATTTTTGGTCTAAGGGCTATAATTGGAAAAATCTTGGAAGGGGTCCCCTAGATGAAGCTTCATACCAAATATCAAAGTCCTGGGCCTTGTGGTTTCAGAGAAGAAGATTTTTAAAGATTTTCCCTATATAAGCCTATGTAAAACCAAAGGGCCCCGGGGCGGGGGCATTTTTGGCCCCAGCACTATAATTTGAACAATCTTGGTAGGGGTCCACTAGATGAAGCTTCATACCAAATATCAAAGACCTGGGCCTTGTGGTTTCAGAGAAGAAGATTTTTAAAGATTTTCCCTATATATAAGCCTAAGTAAAACCAAAGGGCCCCGTGGCGGGGGCATTTTTTGTCCCAGCACTATAATTTGAACAATCTTGGTAGGGGTCCACTAGATGAAGCTTCATACCAAATATCAAAGACCTGGGCCTTGCAGTTTCAGAGAAGAAGATTTTTAAAGTTTTTCCCCTTCATAAGCCCATGTAAAACCAAAGGGCCCCGGGGCGGGGGCATTTTTGGCCCCAGCACTTTAATTTGAACAATCTTGGTAGGGGTCCACTAGATGAAGCTTCATACCAAATATCAAAGTCCTGGGCCTTGTGGTTTCAGAGAAGAAGATTTTTAAAGATTTTCCCTATATAAGCCTATGTAAAACCAAAGGGCCCCGGGGCGGGGGCATTTTTAGCCCAAGGGCTATAATTGGAAAAATCTTGGAAGAGGTCCCCTAGATGAAGCTTCATACCAAATATCAAAGTTCTGGGCCTTGTGGTTTCAGAGAAGAAGATTTTTAAAGATATTCCCTATATAAGCCTATGTAAAACCGAAGGGCCCTGGGGCGGGGGCATTTTTGGCCCCAGCACTATAATTTGAACAATCTTGGTAGGGGTCCACTAGATGAAGCTTCATACCAAATATTAAAGACCTGGGCCTTGTGGTTTCAGAGAAGAAGATTTTTAAAGATTTTCCCTATATATAAGCCTAAGTAAAACCAAAGGGCCCCGTGGCGGGGGCATTTTTTGTCCCAGCACTATAATTTGAACAATCTTGGTAGGGGTCCACTAGATGAAGCTTCATACCAAATATCAAAGACCTGGGCCTTGCAGTTTCAGAGAAGAAGATTTTTAAAGTTTTTCCCCTTCATAAGCCCATGTAAAACCAAAGGGCCCCGGGGCGGGGGCATTTTTGGCCCCAGCACTATAATTTGAACAATCTTGGTAGGGGTCCACTAGATAAAGCTTCATACCAAATATCAAAGACCTGGGCCTCATGGTTTCAGAGAAGAATATTTTTAAAGTTTTTGGTGAAAAAAATCTATTTTTGGCTCCTGTGACCTATATGTGCAACGGACCGGAACCATTTGAACAACTTTGAAAGGGGTCCACCTAAGGATCATTCCTGTGAAGTTTGGTCAAAATCCGATCAGTAGTTTCGGAGGAGATGTTGTTTAAAGAAATTGTTTACGCACGCACGCACGCACGGACGCACGACGGACGACGGACAAAAAGTGATCCCAAAAGCTCACCTCGTCACTACGTGACGGTGAGCTAAAAAAAAAAAAAACACAAATTTTCATTTGGAAAAAATGTCAGTTTTAGAAATATGGTAAAAATACACTATGAAGTATAAATGTGTTATCAATCCAACGACGTTTTACATACCGTTTTATAAGTGCATGAGAGAAAGCGACTTGCCCAGTTCACACCAGAACCACACATATGCCCACTCTGTCGTCCCGTGTGTAAAGTGTGATCCAATAGACAGGAAAATGCATTCCAAGCAACATTTGACAATGGATTCAAGGACTTACGTATTGTTCTATACATCTTTGATTGCCATGAAATTATTTTTGTTATTATTGTTATCATTTTTGTTAATATTGTTATTATTATTATTAGTATACAATATTGTAGCTTCCCCCAAGACCTCAGTGAGAATCTCAGAAAGATTTTACATCTTCAAGGCCTGTTAAAGAAAGAGCATAAGAAACACGTGGACACCTTTGAACAATATGCTCTTGTACATGATGTAAACTTGTGTCAATGTTAATGCCCCCCAGCCACCACCGCACGCACAGACGCACAGACACACAAATACACCATCACCACTCAAATAACTTTTGTCTTGGTCTAGTGATTGGAACACCTGTAAGGGAAGTCGCAGCCGATATATTTTTTTTCATAGAATTAGTTTATGACAAGGACTTATTTCAAAACTTCCTTCTAAAACTACGTTTTGGCGATAACTTTCATGGATGGGTATAAATGACCACAATCTGGTCTGACTTCGTCTTCATTCTCCTTTGACAATTCTAAAAGAAGCTTTCTGAGTTTAATCACTGTTGATTTATTCATTTAAGAATTTAAATTATGTGAATGATCAATTTGGAAAGTATTTACGTATTGAATATACACATTCTCTCTCTCTCTCTCTCTCTCTCTCTCTCTCTGCACTATGGATGGCTGACTAAAATGACATTATAAACTCATCACGAAAACACGCCTATACAATTCTGACCTTCTCAACCCCACTCTTATATAGTAAAACTGGGGTAAACCTAATATTTCTTATTTCTGTTCTCAAATATAGATTGTGGGCACTCGTTAGAACCGCCTCGACGAGGCGGTTCTAACGTGTACCTACAATCTATATTTTGAGAAGAAATAAGAAAAAACATCACAATTTTTCATCTTAAAATTTTCGTTTTTCAGCGGAAAATTTTACAATGTATTTGTATAGGCGTGTTTTCGTAACGCTCAGATGCTGCCACCAAACATTTAATGAAAAGGGCTAAATGCGAAACTTCCTTGCAAAACTATTTTGGCGAATAACCTCCATGGATGGGTATAACCACAGTTAAAAATACCAACAATTTGGTCTGGCTTCGTCTTCAGCTCTTTATGTACGAGTTTTCTTTGACAATTTTAAAGGATGCTTTCTGAGTTTTATTACTCTTGATTTTATCATTTAAAATGTTAAATAATGTGAATGGTCAATTTGGAAAGTATTTACATATTGAATATATGTATCTCTCTCTCTCTCTCTCTCTCTCTGACGTTGGGAGGGCTGCTTTTGTTTGTTTGAATTGCGGTTTTATGTTCCTGTCAACACTATTTAGGTCATTTTGGAGATGTTGATTCCAATTTTGTGTGACTTTTGCCCGACACTTAGATCAAATGACATCTCAAGCCCTGCCACACAAACAAACCAAAACGGTTTATATGTAGGGACGGGCAAACTCGCGCCACTTTGCCTGGGCAGGCTTAAACCATCTTAGCGGTTTACCAGTACTCATGTGCGATCGGCTTCGGTTTTGCAAGGAAGCATCATGCAGCCAAATCTATTTCTCCAAGCCCAATGGGCGGGGCCCGCGGATGGCTGTTTAAAATGATATTTTAAACTCGGGTGCTATCACCAAATGATCAAACTTTGGGACACAAAACAACATCACCATGATTACACGCAAATGTATCTGACAGAAAATGAAAGCTATAATACAATTTAGAAATTCAACACATAAACCATAAGAGCTCTCTCTCTCTGTTTATTCACTGACATGAAATCAATATTTTACCAGGAGCTCCACAGACTTGAAACAAAGTTGGATGACAGTGAAGTTGTTCAGAAGATCTATGCTTCTAGACGAGCCACAATGCTTGAACGGGAGCAAGTTTTAAGAGATCAACTGAAAACAGTAAGTTAACCATGTCCTTGCAATACTTTGTAAAGGTTTTCCTCCGTACAAAAAAAACCTTTATTTTGTTTGGACCTTAATGTAATTAGAGTAAATGCAAATTCACAATGAACACTTTATTTAACTTGATTTGATTCCCTGAAACCACCAGTCTAAAATCTCTAACAATGAGTTGGATAAAGGTTGTTTGCCAGGTGACGTCATGAAAACGCCCGGACCAAAAGCAGAGGCAGAAAACCTGTCAATCTGTTTAAAAGAATTGCCAAATAGGTTTGCAAACTTCAAATTGGGATTTTTTAATGTATCAAAGTTGGTTTTAAATAATACGATTAGCTACTGTAGCGAAAATAGATTCAATTTATGAACAGTTTAGTGTTTGGAAAATCTCAAAGGTAGTCAGCAAAGTTGCTCCCTAATACAGTAGAACTCCAATGGCTCGAACACGTTTGGGACCATGAAAACCTGTTTGAGACAGGGGTAGTTCGAGCCACTGAGTTTTACTGCCATGAAGTATAACAGCCTTCATTTTGGGACATCTTTTCAGTGTTCTATAACAAATATGTATGCTGTGTGTACTCATTAGAATCGCCTCATAGAGGCGATTCTAATGAGTACACACAGCATAAATTTACAAGAGAATAGGAAAAAAAATCCTTAATTACCCTCCCTTTTTCTTATGTGAAGAAATTCCCTCGGGACTCAAGAACGGGTTTGACTCAGCCATGGTAAACGAGCCACCGGTGTTCGAGCCATCAAAGTTTTACTGTAGTTGCTCATCGGAGTCAAAGCCTCAATAACAATGGTGATTTAAATTAGAGTAGGTCTTTTTAATCCTGACACACCGTCTCATTAAGCATTGTTTAGTTACCATTTTCAATCCATTAAGTATTTCAACGTTTATATTTATAAAGTCATAAAAAATTTCCAAACCTTTAGCCCAAAATGAAAGTTTTACCAAGGGCAGATAACACAAAAAGACTATTTTTTTTTTTGCAACATACCTTGTAAAGCAAAGTATATTTAAGGACTTTCATTATAATAATTCAAATCATTTTAGTGTAAAGTAGGTCTACATGATGACCAATGTGCGGAAATACGGTCTGCCATATAGAGGGCCACTCAAAGAACTTTTCTGCGGAAGTTTGGTCAAAATATCTGAAATGGAATATTAACAAGTGCCCTTTTTCTGTTTTTCTATTAAAAGCCAATTGAAGTTGCCATAAGAACCAGAGCTTTTGATCAGTATATGAGACTAAACACACACACACACACACAGATAAAAAAAACATTTTGTGGAAGCAATGAACATTTCTAAAAGTTTTATCCTGCTTTTCTGTGTATGATTTCTGAAGAGATTATTGTTAGAAGTTATTTTTCCTTTAAATTTGGATATACAAACTGAAAATTACCTTAAGAAGAAATGTGAACTTATGGCAAAACAAGTCATTTGAAATATTCTGGCAAGTTACCGTATTCATTTATTTTTTTGTTTGTTTGAATTGAGGTTTAACGTCCCCTTCAACACTATTTTGGTCATGTTGGAGACATTGCTTCCAATTTTGTGGGACTTTCACCCGATATTGAGATGAAATGACATCTCAAGCCCTGCCAACCAATGAATGCAAAATGGTTTATATGCATTGGCCAGTCCGACTCACACCACTGTTCCTGGCCAGGCTTAGTCCTTCTAAGGGGTTTGTAGTATTCATGTGTGGTCAGTTTCAGCTCTGGATTGAAGCATTATGCAGCCCGATCCATTTCTCCAAGACCCGATGGGTGTGGACCCAACCATATTCATTTATTCACATAAAACTTCTTTCAGTTGTCTATGCAGTTGGCCATCTTGACTGAGAAACAGATTAGAAATGTGATTCAGGATGCTAAAGACAAGCTGCTGACAGTTGCACAAAATGAACAGGCCACTAAGTAAGACCTTGATTCTTTTATCATCTATGTCTTTTTATGTTAAAAACAAAAACTGCTTCTGCTAATCACAACATTTACAAACATCATTTTCGAATATTCCATTTTATTTTTCAAAGACAATAAGGCTTGACATTACATGTGAAGCGTATACCTAGTAGACAATTTAATGAAATTCTGAGCCCTTTCTTTTCTCTTTTTTGAACAGCCATATCATGGAAAAAGGATTTCATCTCTTTATAATGATTTTCGGATCACTCATGCAGTAAATAAGAAATGGCTTGGTATTTGTTTTAAAAACCAATTACACAAACTTATCAGTAGAATGGTAGAAAGTTTCCTGAAAGACAAGTTCCTCTACTAATTAAATATGAGTAAGTGCAGACAGAAGCACATTTCAAGATAAAGGTCTAAACTTATCATAGTTCTTATTAGCAGTATCATTAAAAACATAATTTTTAGTCTTGCTTAAAGCAACAGCCAATGGAGCAACACTTTCATAGGCTACCGGGTACTTTTTATTTTTTTTTTATTTTTAATTTTAACTCTTTTTTAATTTTCGCTCAGATCCAAGGTAATAAACTCTTGGGTCAATTATATGGTCCTGCTAAGATCATTATGTGCTTTCTCAGCCACAATAAAATACAGATCACATGATACAGCCTTGACTCTCAACCCTCACCATGCTGAACCTGGATAAATCCTTTATGAGAACAGTAGATCCAGATCAGTTGGCTATCAGCTTCGGAATCCACAATAGATATTGAAAACACACAACATAAATGGCTGTTTGCAAGGAGTGTAGAACATTGAAATATTCAGCATGGTGATGGCTATGTCAACCAATTTGGTAATACTGATTTAAAGGTAGTCTTCACTGACAGCCCTTTTTGGTGTGCCTGTCTTATTTTTCATGAATTATGGTCTAAATGACACACATGTTTCTACATAAATGTTATTAATGTTTCCAGGGAAATAGTTCAGGCCATCAAGTCTATAAAGCCAGGAACCACTTCTCACCAGATCTATCTTGAGGCTTCAGATGTTTATTCCTTTCCATCAAAGCCCCAGGTATAAGCATTTTAGTTAGTTGTCATGGTTACATATTAAATATCAGCCCACTGATTCTCTAAAGTTTGGAGCCCTACCTCACCAGAGCTCTATTGATGCTTGAGATGAATCCAGTATTCATGGCTTTAGTCACAATCAGTGAGCTATGCACTATTTTGCAGTTAAAATGAATTCTTGATTCGCATAGTGAAACACAAGCATTGCCTCTGTTAGTTTGTTTATTTGTTTACATCCTAATAACAGCTAAGAAGAACCTCTGTTAAAAGACTTATCCAAAAGTCTGGAGAAGCTTTGAATCAAAGCCATGACCCCCGGCTTATCAGGCAAATTACAAGCCACCACACGACAAAACAAGAAATCCTTATAATTTCCCTTTTCCTTTCAACCATTATGACTATATTTTATTGCAGTAAATGACAGTTCAGAGCAAACACTGAAAATACTGTTTGCTGTATTGAGGTCAGCAGAAGACAGACAAACGTTTACAATGTGTTGGGAAAATATCTCCTTATAGTAGTCATATGTATCGCCTACAAAACATTTATCGAGACACTGTCTCTGAAATTGTGAGAATTTTTGTCCACAATCGTCGGACAACTAAAGTTTAAGTAATATATGGACTTTTCACATCTTTTAGTCATAAACTTCTGAGCCAAGTTGTCGAAAAAATCACATCTCTAGCTTAACAAGCTTGTTAGTGGTCAAATGTTAAGTATACTAGCAAGTACAATATCTAATAAAGTGCTATATTGGCCGATAAAATGTGAGTAGAATTTTTGCAAAGGCTACTCACATTTTATCAGCAAAACATCAGTACTTTTGCCATAGTATATAATCATATGGTTTATCGATACATCAACTAACAACATATTTTAGAAAAACTGGGCCTACATCTTATTGTTTGTACATTCCAAACTCTGTATATAGAATTTTCAATGATTACTTTTTTAGGACCTCATCTATTGTCCAGTCTGTAGATGCTGTACCATGCCCACAGATGAACATGGTCACGTCTGTGCCAGTAGAAATACCAATGCCAGCACTTGTCAAGAAGTAAATGGTAAGTCAGTTAGATAAATAGAATTATTACCCAATCTACTAGTGTTATGATGTATTTTGGGCTATAGGATGAGTTTAAACCCGTTTTAACTGGAGTGTACTATATCACTGGCCAATATATTTTACTATTGGACATATTCATTGGACGGTCATTGGTCTCTATAATATATGAACTTTTGGAATCCATATGCGAAACTTGATATTACCAAAACAGTGTTATAAAGGATGTGGATTTTATATGTCATGTGTTTAAATACTATTAAAGAAAACATAATGATTGAAAAATGGTGTATTTTTCTAGATCTGAAAGCATCATATCTCATCAAAAAACTGTTCATTGATCTCTTATACAGTGTATTCGATAGATTGGGTAATAAAACTGTGATTTCATGCCGGCTTGGAGTATAGTCAAAACTATTGCCCCTCGGTACTTTGGAGGATCCGATGCCTTCGGCCTCAGGCAATAGTGCGTCAGGTTGTCTACAGCACTTCGGGCTAAATTTTTGGCCTCAGGCAATAGTGCCTCAGGTTGTCCACAGCACTTTGGGGTAAGTTTTTGGCCTCGGGCAATAGTGTGTCAGGTTGTCCACAGCACTTCGGGGTAAGTTTTTGGCCTCGAGCAATAGTGCTTCAGGCTGTCCACAGCACCTCAGGGCAAGCTTTTTGCACTCAGGCAATAGTGCATCAGGTTGTCCACAGCAGCTCAGGGCAAGTTTTTTGGCCTCGGGCAATAGTGCATCAAGTTTTCAACAGCACCTCAGGGCAAGTTTTTTGGCCTCAGGCAATAGTGCACCAGGTTGTTCACAGCACCTCAGGGCAAGTTTTTAGGCCTCAGGCACCCAAGGGGAAAGTTTTGACTATACGCCAAACTACTGTGAAATAACTATATATAGGTTGCCTTTATGAAAACAGGGAACATATAACAGACAAAAACAGGAGTCTCAGTTTTATTGAGATTCTTCATGGGCAATAATGTTGTTTGCTAAATAGAAATATGTCTCAAGAATACAGATAACCCACCGGCCTTGGTAGCTCAGTTGGACGTGTGCCTGACTGCTGATCAGGAGGTCGTGGGTAAATATATAAATCAGTGTTTCTTGTTTTCAACAAAATCACTGAACTATAAAGAACATAAAGAACGTGTCACTTTGACCTTGACCTTAGGTACAAAACTAGTTTAGGTGGTAAGAAACACTATAAGAATATATGAATCAAACCAAGTGATGGAGACATTGACAGAAATAATTATATCTTTATAGATTGCACTAGGTTATGGTGATTTTGATCTTCTGGGAAATATAACAATCAATAAGGAAAATCATCCGGTGTTTGAGATATTTATTAGAATCACAGAACTAAAAATAAAGGTCACTGTGACCTTGATCTACTTCAAAGTCTTTTGCCATGTTGTAGCAATCAATCAGATCAAGAATTATGAAAATTCTAGCAATAGTGATCGAGATATTATCCAAAATCACTGGACTGTGAAAAGTATTCCATAGTGGCCTTAACCTACTTGAGATCACAAGCTGTCATAACAATGGATAACTTTAAAGTGTAGATAACAGCCATCAAATAGTGTTTACGATAAATCACTGAACAATATAACATAGGTCACTGTGACCTTGGCATTCTTCAAGGTTACCAGTATATGAAAAGTGACAGCAGTCAGTTATACCAAGAAATTATACGGGTTTTACCAATAATTATCTAGATATGAAATTCAGGTCAGTATGGCGTTGACCTAATTTAACACTGGACATAAAATATCACCCCGAATACTATGCAACAAATGCCAAATAAGATATCTTAATTCTTGCTTAGTCCTAAATTCAATATTTAGGATGATTTTGAATATAGAATAGTGTACCTTATTAATCCTTTGTTTTAGCTTCCTGTCCATCTCAACTGTACATGAGAGCAGTGGAGAAATACAACATCAACAGTGGTCTCAAGTTAAAGAAAGGTATATGGCATTTGTAACTTTTGGGGGAAAAAAAGAATTATAAATTTTGAATTACTGCATGAGAAAGTCTGTGAAAAAGCATTTATCACATTGCAAACAGTTAAGATTTAGACACAGATAAGGAGGCATGATAAGATTAAGGGGTAATTTAAGAAGTGCATGTTTTAGATATTATTATAATTGCCTCAGTGAGGCAATTCTAACAAGTTTGTATTTAAAAATAAGAAATCTTTTCCAGAAATTATCTTTGTTATGCCTCCTTATGCTTAGACAATACCAGCAGTCTTACACGTGCAAATTCTTGCCTTCGCATCAACAATGAATCAGTGGAGCTAGATGTTAGTATGAAAGATTACTTTCAGAGCGAGAAGGGGGTAAATATTTTCATTGTCTGGCTTATTCTACATGCTGAAATACAGTACTTTTCTACAGCAATATTTGGTTGCAACTGGAAGACTGCTAACAAATGTGGCACCATTCAGTCAATAAATAAATAAAATCAATGCACTGACAGCACTGGTGTGTCGATTCTGTCTTGAGTGTCTAGAAAATGGTCCATAACAGGAATGGGACTGATTCGCTTCATTCTTAAATTACTATACTTAAGACTTTTTAGCACTTTTTGGGACCCTAAGCCTATTTAACAATTCATTATTAAAACACACTAAGGATAAACTTATTTCCACTCTAGACAAACCAAGTGCATACACCTATCCAGGTTTTTCAGATAACCCTCTTTGCCATGCTGCATGAAAAACCGAGCTATAAAAAAACTGTTACACGCACTTCATACAATCAATATTATGCAGGGTAAAGCTTAGTCAGATGGAAATTAGCAATACAACTCAGACTGATTAGAAACTATTAATGGATACTCAACCCAAATCAGACACTAGAATGATAATTGACTTTTTGTTGTGCACTGGCTAATCAAAGTGCCACATCAAGAGGATCTTTGGGGTTGTTCAGACTGATGTATGCCGTACGTGGATAAGGTGGAGAAAGAAGAATCAAGAAATATTTTTCTTATTTCTCCATAAAACATGTTGTAAGTACTTGTTAAAATTGTCTCATTGAGGCATTCTAGCAAGTTTTACAAACTTGTGTTTCAAACAAGAAATAAGCCAACTTATCCTTTAACTGATTACATTTTCTTTTTTATTTGAGCTAGGACACAGCAAAACTTACAAGACCTGGGTCTAGTTGTTCAAAGCCCCTTTAGATTAAACAACTCGTTAGTCGTCAAATTGTTAACTGTTCTAGCGTCATCGAATTGTTAACTGTTCTAGCAAGACCATCTCATATTATGGTATTTTTGTGCTGGAAAGATGTGTATAGCTTTTGCAAATGCAGAAGCAACTCAAATTTTCTGAGCAAAAATATTAGTTGAACGATAGATTAACTTATTACATTGTAAGTTTAAAAGCTGTGATCAGCCTTCTCATCTACACAATCTAGTCACAGTCTTTACTTGTAAAACAAAACAAAATTTGAGCCAAGGCAGAACCTGCAAGATCTGTGCAAATAGCAAAGAATATGATCAGCCTCCACATCAACATTCTGACCAGTATCTTCACTTACAACCATTTTTGTTTGTGTTAAGGTTTTACATTCCCTTAAACACAAGTTAGGACATACTGGAAATATTGCTTCCGATTTATGGGATTTTGACTTGACATTGAGATGAAATGACATTTCTAGCCATACCGCTATGATTTATGTGATGGTCTGACTCGCACCACTTTGCCTGGGCAGGTTTAGACATCCTAAATGGTTTACCAGTATTCATGTTCAGTTAGTTTTTGGCTCTGCACGGAAGCGCCAGACAGCCCAATCTATTTGTTCCAGCCCAGATGGGCATGGCGTACTTATCACTTTTTTGACGCCACAAGCAGTTTATGTGCAAAGGAGAGGGGAATATGTGGAAACAAAGGCTGATCTGAGTCACCACTAGTTCTTGTAGCTTTTAACGTGCCCTGGCTGAAATAAATAGATAAATTATTTGGGAAATTTGAACATGTATGTTCTCTCTGTATTTCAGGCCAGATGGTAAAATCCAAGATGGTTTCCTCTGATGGGACGTGTGCTTTTGGATGGAAGGAAACCGGACTAGGAATAAAGGTCTGGGGATTCTTTCCAACAGCAGTTGTTACTGGAGCTTTCAAGAAATGTTGAACCTTCTTCAGGTTTAAGAGTTCTAAGAGAATGAATATTCAGGACATTGACTGCAATAAGAATTTTTATAGACCATTAACAGCAATTGTTACTGGACTGGCAGGAAGTTTTGAACATCTTCATTTTTAAGTCGGGGCAATATGTGCAATAAGAATTTATATACACCATATCCAATGGAATTTACCTTAGAAACTGGAGATTTTTATATTTTTAGTTTTACCTCTTGTCCTGATGAATGAATAAATTTATCCAACTCCATTTCTAATTTTCAACTAATCAGATTACTTAATGTAGTTTATTCCCTCAAATTCCTGAACTAAATGCCACACTTTGGATACTGGTCAGTTGGCTTCTTCAGAAACCGTCTGATCTGTATCTTCACAGTTTACAAAAGACAGCACATATTCTGTTTCAGCAGGTCAAGGGTTATAGATTATATTTTATACTTAATTTACGTAATTTTGAATAATATTGAGCCATTAAGCAGACATCAAATTAACATGTGAACACAAAAGATTTGATCTGACAATGCATGCATATTGTTTGGTTATAATCTTTGCTCAAATTGCTGGATGCACTATTGGTAGGAAATGGCTCATTTGCAATCCCCAAGGGACAGATCAGAGGAGGGCATGATGCTTTGAATGGGAATAGATAAATGAGTACAGATATACATATACTTTCAGGGGAGATAATACTTTCAAAAATATAAAGTTTGTTTCCTTATCAGTAATAGTCCATTCTTAAAGAAAAGAATTTTTTAGAAGGGCTAGTAAAGCAAACTGGAAGTCCCCAAAGTTATCTCTCTTGTAAAGTGGCAAAACTTGCCAAAGTGTATCCATTCGCCTTAATTCTGAGACATTTTGGTATATGCCACAACCTCTTTACAATACTGTTCATTATATGATTTTGGATATAACATGGTTTAAAAGATGGCTCTCAACAATGTTTATATCACATACAAAAATGGCCAAAAAATGACCATTTTCTGTATAATCTATACATTTTGTTTTAGGTTAACATGGTTTTGGCTTTGGACCCCAGGAACAGTGTATTAAGAAGTTGGCTGTATCTCCACAAAAGCTTGACCAATACATAAATTAATTACATTTTTTATTCTAAACTCAGATCAGCACTGAATTGTCAGTGCTCATATATAATATAAATGTAGGGTTATGGATGATGAGAGCATTTAACCCTTATCTTGCCATTCACGACAACCCCTATCTTTGCAAACAGTGTAGATCCAGATCAGATGGCTTCTGATCAAGATCTACACTGTTTGGCATTCAGTTTATGAATTTGTAGCAATCAATTACATCAATTAATTTGATTGGTTGACAGACAGAAATGGGTGTGGCTTAAATGAATATTCAGCAAGAGAAGGGTTAATTTTTCCAAAATTATTATGCGAACATGTTTATGCAAAAACTTCTGATTTATAGTACATTATTTTTTGCATGGGTATGTTACTAAATTGAAGTTATTACACTCTATCAAGCAGGAATTCATGGGCTGTATTTTGCATAGGCATCCTTACTGAACAAAACATAAGTATACCCTCTGATCTGTTTCTCAATGATGTAAAAAAAGCTTAATTTTATTCATTCTGTCATGAAAAATTAAAAAAAATCATACGGTAGTCAAGTATTAATTTTGTTATTGTTTTCACTGAGTATCCATCAGCAACAGTTCTTGCAGATTGTCTGTTTTAAACATTTGAGACAGGTCATAAGAAAACATGTTTCATATGTGGTGCTTGAACATATTATGTGATGCCTGAAGGCTCAGATCAGCCTGTAAATCCCTGTTCCACCTCACAAGAAAACATGTTTCATATGTTATGCTTGAATGCTCAGACCTGCCTGTAAGTATGTTCTGAAAAGAAATTTTCTGCCTGTTTACAGCTTCTTTGGGCTCAAAACTCTCCATAGCAGAAGCATTGATATCTCCAATAGTTGTAAAGACTGAGCTTTTTCTAACATACTAATGCCTGCAAGACTTAGACTTCCCTGCGTTTTATCACTGTTGGTGAAATCTGTCCCATTGGGCATCTATATAGGAAAACATACACACAGCAACATTTCAAACTATCAGATTATGATGGCATTTTAAATTAACAATGTTAGCTGGTGAGACAGCAATTGATCTTCAAATGTCTATAACATTATTTTTTCTCAATAAAACGTCAAGTGTGGGATTTAATCAAAAAGAAACATTCTGATATCAAAATTTCTTGACTTTATCAAAATGTGTGGTTTTGCCTCTTTTTCTACAGCTTCTTAGAAGTAAAAGGCTGCAATCGAATTGTCATATTCAGATTGTGAGAAACCATTGATCATTATTCGGTGGGGACAAGAAATCCCAACCCTCGGGTCTGGAGGTCATCTGGGAAAATTGATACAGCTTCGTTTCTGACATGACAGCTGGACCCTTTGCATTTGATTTCTCTGTATAGCATCATTTCCCACCTGACTGCTAGACCCTTGGGATTACATTTCTTTCTGTAAAGCATCATTTCCCACATGACTGGCAGCTGGACCCTCAGGACTGGATTTCTCTCTGTAAAGCATCATTTCCCACATGACAGCTGGACCCTTGGGATTGGATTTCCCTCTGTAAAGCATCATTTCCCACATGACTGCTGGACCCACAAGTTGAGATTTTTCTGTCCTCACTGAACAATTACGATGGATTCTATTTATCTTCATTAATTGGAGAATCTGAAAGACATATTTTCTTACCACATGGGTTCTTATATTTACCCCTATAGTGGCATCTCTGACCAAATTTTGGGGTTACAGGCACAGTCCAAAGCCAGAACATGCCTCCTAGTTACAAGATAAGCAAAAGTCTGCTTTTCCAGATACAAAGTTGAACCTACTTTTGCCTAAGGAACAAAAAACATAAAGTGAATGACCTTAACCGTTGGTTTAATAAATGTGTAATTATTCAATGTTTCATCTGAGCTAAAGGAACCAAATCTGACCTTGCCATAAAATATGCCAAGGTTGACCAAGTGTATTCATTTGGACAAACTTTGCATGACCCAAAGCCCCAATGCTGCAAACCAAAACCGAAAGGTCATCTGCTCTTTAATTGAAGAGAAGATATGAAATGTTTCTGCCATATATGGGCCATTTTGGGCATGGCTCTTTCTTGGTCAGGTGACCTCTTGAGTAAACATTCATTCCCCACTCCCATGGAAACTTCAATCTAATCAGAGGTTTCTTGCAGAAAAGAAGTTTGAACTACATGTATTATCTGAGTGACCCAGAACCAATGTCAGAAAATGACCATGATCTTAATATCCAGGAAAGTATATTTACTGATTTAGCCAACAGTGTATACCATACCATATGCTACAATAATTGCAGAAAAATCCCTTATTTTACCTTTTTCCAGTTGGGAAACAAACTTGAATTTGCCATTAAATAGATCAGTCAACATACGGCCATCATTTGAATAACTTCTGGTCTAAGTGTTAGATGTCAAGCTCCAATGGTTCCAGGCAAGATTGTTAAAGGGTTTCATACATATATGGGTGTATCCATCTTGTATATGTGACCTTGACCTCATGAATAAACTCATTTTCCTATCTCATGTTGATTCCGGAGGCAATTCTTTGATAAGTATTTCATCTCTCCTGTCTACAGGGGTCTACTCTTAAAGAAAGAGTTTGCTACCTGGGAGTAAATTCTTTCCTTTAAGAGTAGAACTCTTTTTTTTTCTTTTTAGTGCCAAGATTTGAATGAAGCCAACAGGAAGTGACGAAAATGAAATAGTGGGAATTATGATAGGCCTTTCTATTCCATTTTATTTTATCTCAGATCTTCAAACACATTATCTGTTGTTGTTTTTTTTTTCTTCTACACATTATGATAAAGCATCTGAGAGATCTTTCATTGAAACTGTTTCAATGTCCACCCTTGTGTCGCTCTGGTTATCGCTGTGCCAGTGTTTTTTCTTCTGTTGCTGTTTCTTTCCTCGGCCTCTTCCTCTGTTACCAAGGAAACCCCGGGGTACACCATGTCCAAAACTGATATCTTTAGGTACCCTGTAACCAAGATTAGAAACTGGAGTTAGGTCATGTTCACAAGACCAATCTTTGTTCAGTTTTATTTTATCAAATTTAACAATGAATGACCTTGACCTATGGCAGTCATAGACATTCATGTAGTACCTACTCACACATCACAGACTACACCAGTTTCTTCAACTTTTTTTCCCCTTTCAAAAGCCTAAAGGCCTAAATTTGACCTTGCAATAAAATATGTCAAGGTCAACCTAGTGTCATCATTTCAACAAATTTCTAATAAAAGCTCTCAGTCACCTGGAGCTACAAAGCAATCAGACTAACAGTTCTGTAGAAGTTTTTAGAAGGGTTTTCCATATATGGACCTGGTGGCCATCTTGTTTATGTTAACCTGACCATACAAAAACATTGTCAAGAGGCTGCATATGAAATTTATGTGAAATTGGCTCGGTGGTTTCAGAGATGTCCTTTGAAATTTTTACCAATATTCCATACTTGTGACATGGGCCTTAATCTCATAGTATCTCGTATCATAAACTGCAAGTTTTGGAAAAATGCATCGCTTTACCTTTCACCCACTCCAAAGCCTAAGGGAACAAATCCGACGATGCCACA
This sequence comes from Lucinisca nassula, assembly GCA_963580285.1. Classification (NCBI taxonomy): domain Eukaryota; kingdom Metazoa; phylum Mollusca; class Bivalvia; order Lucinida; family Lucinidae; genus Lucinisca; species Lucinisca nassula. The sequence continues at coordinate 75,579,146 of OY757019.1, read as the reverse complement.
AAATAGGTAAAGGTCAAGGTCAACCAACTGATGCTACATACCGAGTTCAAGGCAATCAGCATATTGGTTCCTAAAAAGAAGACATTTTAAGGTTTCTGACATATATGGCATGGCAGCCATCTTGGTCAAATGACCTTGGCTATTCAAACAAACTTTTGTTCTCCAACAGTACAGTCAACAAGCTGCATGCGAAATTTAACTGGAATCAGCCCAGTGACATAATTTCAGAGGACTCCCTTGAAATGTTGATGGCTGTATCCTAGTGACCAAGGCCAAGGTCACTAAATGGTCTTGAAATTTGCATTCATAGGCATTCCTGCAGAACTTACATGTACTCTTATATCATAGACTACAACAGTTTTGGAAGATTTAATTATTTTACCTTTTTCCCATTCAAAAGCCTAAGGGACCAAATTTGACATTACCATTAAATAGGTCTAGGTCAACCTAAGGTCATCAATTTGATCAATAATCTTGTAAGTACTCAGTAACCTAATTATATATACCGGTACAAAGTTTAAAAGCAACTTGCCCAATGGTTCTGGAGAAGAAGGCTTTTTTAAGGTTTGTCTTTGAGTGTTTGTATCGCATATATTATTTTGGTTTGGATAGCCAATTCCCCATTTTGTGAGAAAGTAACTTTCCTTTTGGCTTTCTGCTACTGATGTTTCCATTAGGGTCTGTTGTTTCATGTTTGTGTTTCTTTCCCTTTGGTGTCTCTGATGGGAGCTGTGGGTTAATTGTATCGATTGCTGATCATTGCCTTCACTTCTATTTTAATTATATTTGGCTATGGCAGACATCTTGGTCATGTAACCTGGACAATTCAAACATACTTTTGTTCCTCCAATAAAGAAGTCCTTTAAAAGTTTGATGGGCATGCAATACTTATAACCTAGAATACCATAGTTTTGGAAAAATGTTTTGTTTTACCTTTTTCCCCATTTCAAAAGCCTATGGGACAAATCTGACATTGTCATAAAATAGGTGAAGGTCAATTTAAGATTGAACAAACTTGGCAGTACACAGCTGTTACTACATATCAAGTTTTGAGGCAATTTGCCCAGCGGTTTTAAGGTTTTTTACTAGTTACCATATATGGTCCATGTGGTCATCTTCAAGGCGCCTTGGTCATGTGACCTGGACCTTCAAAAGAACTTTTGTTACCCTACGCCCAGGGGGCTGCATATGAAATTTAATTGAACTCACCCCATCAGTTTACAACAAGAAATCCTTTGAATGTTGATGGATATGCAGTAGTATAACAAATTACTAGAAGATGGTGTAAGAAGTAAGCACCTGTGAGAGAATGTTATGTGTCTGATCTGTTGTTGTGCACTGTTAACTGGAGCCAATGTAGCATTATCAGTCTGTTTGGTGCCACTATCATCTGATAGTGCAATATCTGCCTCCATCTCATCTGAAGCTGATGTAGGAATATCCATACTAGTAACTGCTGGAGTTGAGGCATCACTGTGTGTAAGTATGACTTTATCATCTGAAGTTGGTGTGACAGTATCTGCTTCCATCTGCTCTGGCCTGCTCTTCGAATCCGAAATAGCACTAGCCACAGCAGTCTTGCTTGATCTGAAAATGTTTCACCACAATTTCTCTAAATAAGCCACAACATGTGAAAATGGTTTTTTGAACATATGCATCAAGTGCAGACTCAAATCAGACTGCACATCAACCCAGTCAAAATACAATCTTCCTGGTCTGCACGAAGAAGCTTTGGGGCTGGTAGATATTAATCCTTTTTGTACAAATGGAATCTTCCTCCTTATATATATATCAGGAGTTCATTTCAAAATTAAGGGGTGTCAGGTTGTGTTTTCTTCAAAATTTATTTTGAAAATGGCTTAACTTTTCGCAAACAGTGTAGGCCCTGATCAGACGCCGCAGAATGCGGCATTTGATCTGGGCCTACACTGTTTGCCAGGCTACCCGTTTTGGAGTTTCCAGTACAAAATGGGTTAATATAGCACACAGTAAAGAATCTAATCAGGCTGTGCGTAAGCCTGATCTGAGTCTATGCTATCTGTGCACAGCCTGATCAGAGTCTTTGTTGGGCTACATGCTAAAAGACCCAATTTTTAAGTTTGGCATGGCACAAATATTGCCATGTTACATAATGACTCTGAAAACTTTTGACGTTGAGCCGGTCACTGGACACTGGTCAGATAGACAATACTTTTTGCAGGACCAAACAGGAATCTGCATGAAAAAAGATATTCTCTTCAGTTTTAAATGGAACATTCAATGCTTCTTTTAAAAAGCTGTACTTATAAGTATAGAATGTAACAAAATGCAATGCTTCAACATATTATTCCATAAACATCCATATGCATTACATATTATTCTATACACATTCATAGCAGTCTCAGCATGGCCATTCTAAAAACAAGAGGCCCATGGGCCACAATGCTCACCAGAGCTGCCCAATTGCAGCCATGTATTTTAACATGATATCATTTTAATCTACCAATTATAAAGTCCCAAAATGAACCCCCATATCCAAATGAGCATCCATGTGGACTCAGTATCTGAAACATTAGGCCTTTTATGAAGTAGAGGGGTGGGGCATGGACCCAGTGGAGCCCTGGTTGGTATCACTAAATGCGTCTTATCATAAGGAACAAGAATATATTTGGTTTAGCAGTGGAGACCTGTATGCCGGAAATATAAGGCCTCTTATGCGGTGGAGGGGTTGGGGCATGCCCTATTGATCTTTAAAACAAGAAGATTTTTAAAGGTTTTCCTTAAATATATCTACATAAAACCTCTGGGCCCCGGGGCTGGGCCTTTTTTGTCCCCAGGGCTATAATTTTAACAATCTGGGTCTAGGTCCACTAGACAAAGCTTCATACCAAATATCAAGGAACTGAGCCTTCTGGTTTCAGACAAGAACATTTTTAAAAGTTTTCCCTATATAAGTCAATGACAAACCAAAGGGTCCCGGGGCAGGGGCATTTATGGCCCCAGGGCTTTAATATGAACAATCTGGATAGAAGTCCACAAGACCAAGCTTCATACCAAATATCAAACACCTGAGCCGTCTGGTTTCAGACAAGAAGATGTTTAAAGGTTTTCCCTATATAAGTCAATGTAAAACCAAAGGGCCCCAGGGTGGGGGCATTTTTGGCCCCAGGGCTATAATTTGAACAATCTTGGTACAGGTCCACTAGATGAAGCTATACACCAAATATCAAAGACCTGGGCCTTGCGGTTTCAGGAGAAGATTTTTTTAAGATTTTTGCTAAATAAGTCAATGTAAAACCATTGAGGGTCCCAGGGTGGGGACATTTTTGGCCCCAGGGCTATAATTTGAACAGTCTTGGTAGAGGTCCACCAGATGAAGCTTCACACCAAATATCAAAGACCTGGACCTTGCGGTTTCAGAGGAAAAAATTTTTTTCCAATATAAGTCAATGTAAAACCAAAGGGCCCCGGGTCTGGGGCATTTTTAGCCCAATGGCTATAATTTGAACAATCTGGGTAGAGGTCCACTAGATGAAGCTACACACCAAATATCAAAAGACCTGGACCTTGTGGCTTCAGGAGAAGATTTTTCCTATATAAGTCGATGTAAAACCAAAGGGGCCCATGTGCGGGGGCATTTTTGGCCCCAGGTCTATAATTTGAACAATCTTGATAAAGGTCCACGAGACCAAGCTTCATACCAAATATCAAAAACCTGAGCCTTCTGGTTTCAGACAAGAAGATTTTTAAAGGTTTTCCCTATATTAGTCAATGTAAAACCAAAGGCGCCCGGGGCAGGGTCATTTTTGGTCCAAGGGCTACAATTTGAACGATCTTGGTAAAGGTCCACTAAATGATGCTACACACCAAATATCAAAGACCTGGGCCTTGTGGTTTCAGAGGAGAAGATTTTTTAAGATTTTCCTATATAAATCAATGTAAAACCAAGGGCCCCCAGGGGCGGAGGCATTTTTGGCCCAAGGGCTATAATTTGAACAATTTTGATATAGGTCCACAAGACGAAGCTTCATACCAAAAATCAAACACCTGAGCCTTCTGGTTTCAGACAAGAAGATTTTTAAAGCTTTTTCCTATGTAAGTCCATGTAACACCAAAGGGCCCCGGGGCGGGGGCATTTTTGGCCCCAGGACTATAATTTGAATAATGTTGGTAGAGGTCTACTAGATGAAGCTACACACCATATATCGAAGGCATGGGCCTTGCGGTTTCAGAGGAGAAGCTTTTTTAAGTTTTCACTAAAAAAATCAATTTTTGGCTCCCGTGACCTTGACGTGCAATGGACTGGAACCATTTGAACAACTTTGAAAGGGGACCACCTAAGGATCATTCCTGTGAAGTTTGGTCAAAACCGGACCAGTGGTTTAGGAGGAAATGTTGTTTGAAGAAATTGTTATGGACGGATGCACATACGCACGACGGACACTGGACGAAAAGTGATCCCAAAAGCTGACCCAGGTGAGCAAACAGTCATCTCCTCAGAATCCATATGCTCAATGAGGCTGAGAGTTAATTGAAATATTCACAATATATGCCTTTACAGGTTTTGTGTTTTTTATGAAATGAAACCAGAGATTCAACTTCGGTGAAGTTGATGTCGCACCTGCTCCCCACCTGCCCAACACAAAAAAATAAAAGTTTATTTAAGGCAGAAGAAATGAATATAGGCCTTTGAGAAGAATCCATAGCCTATATATGTGAGGTAAAAAACTGACCAAGTTCACAATGTGGAAAAATAAATAAAAATTGATCCCAAGATAAAGTCAAAACCACATTCACATCCTCATACCATAGCAAAAACACACACAGAGTTTTAAAATGATCAATATAAAACTGTAAGAGGAGTTGCGATGACAAGAGGTACCTATTGTATATCAACTGAAGCTTAAAATTGGCTAAGTTCACAATGTGAAAAAAGTGAAAAAAAAATATTCTGAGAATTATGTCGAAACCACATGCACAACCTCATACCATGGCGAAAGCACACGCAAAGTTTCAAAATGATCGGTATAAAACTGCAAGAGGAGTTGCGATGGCAAGAGGTACCTATCATATATCAATTGAAGGTTAAAAATGACTAAGTTCACAATGTGGAAAAAGTGACAAAAAACAATCCGACGATAAAGTCCAAACCACATGCGCATCCTCATACCATGGCGAAAGGGCACGCAAAATTTCAAAATGATCGGTATAAAACTGCAAGAGGAGTTGTGATGACAAGAGGTACCTATCATATATCAATTGAAGGTTAAAAATGACCAAGTTCACAATGTGGAAAAAGTGACAAAAATTTATCCGAAGATAAAGTCCAAACCACATGCGCATCCTCATACCATGGCAAAATCACACACAAAGTTTCAAAATAATGGGTATGAAACTGTAGGAGGAGTTGCGATGACAAGAGGTACCTATCGTATATCAAATGAAGCTTAAAAATGGCTAAGTTCATAATGAGCAAAAGGTGGAAAAAAATATTCTGAAAATTATGTCGAAACCACATGCACATCCTCATACCATGGCGAAAGCACATGCAAAGTTTCAAAATGATCGGTATAAAACTGCAAGAGGAGTTGCGATGACAAGAGGTACCTATCATATATCAATTGAAGGTTAAAAATGACTTAAGTTCACAATGTGGAAAAAGTGACAAAAAATGATCCGATGATAAAGTCCAAACCACATGCGCATCCTCATACCATGGCAAAAACACACGCAAAGTTTGAAAATAATCGGTATGAAACTGTAGGAGGAGTTGCGATGACAAGACACCCAGTGTAAAATGTTGACGGAAAGACGAACGGACAACTGGACGGACAAACGCACGGACGGACGGAAACTTGCACACCTATGTCTTCCTGCTAAAGCAGGTGCGACAAAAATGAGATATATGGCCTTTTATGAAATGGAGGGGGTGGGGCAATGCCCCAGCGCATCCTGAGGGCCCCCAGGTTGGTGTCACTGAATGCATCTTATCATATGGAACAAGAATATATATGGTTTAGGGGTGGGGATCTAAATGGTTTCGGAGATATTGGCCCTTTTATGAAGTGGAGGGGTTGGGGCAATGCCCCGGCTCATCCTGGGGGCCCGAGGTTGGTGTCACTGAATGCATCTTATCATATGGAACAAGAATATATATGGTTTAGAGGTGGGGATCTAAATGGTTTCGGAGATATTGGCCCTTTTATGAAGTGGAGGGGTTGGGGCAATGCCCCGGCTCATCCTGGGGGCCCGAGGTTGGTGTCACTGAATGCATCTTATAAAAAACAAGAGGGCCATGATGGCCCTGGATCGCTCACCTGATCCAGGGTAACAAGTGGGCCCCGGGGAGGACCATTATTGACCCCAAGGTTATAATGTGCATAATGTTGAGGGAGGTCTAAAAAGGTGAAGCTTCATACCAAATATCAACAAAGGCTATAATTGTCCACTAGATGAAGCTCCATACCAAATATCAAAGACATGGGCCTTGCAGTTTCAGAGAAGAAGATTTTTAAAGATTTCCCTATATAAGTCTTTGTAAAACCAAAGGGTCTCGGGGCGGGGGCATTTTTGGCCCCAGGGCTATAATTTGAACAATCTTGATAGAGGTCCACTAGATGAAATTTCACACCAAATATCAAAGACCTAGGCCTTGTGGTTTCAAAGAAGAAATTTTTTAAAGATTTTCGCTATAAAAGGCTATGTAAAACCAAAGGGCCCGAGGCGGGGGCATTTTTGGCCTCAGGGCTATAATTTGAACAATCTTGGTAGAGGTCCACTAGCTGAAGCTTCATACCAAATATCAAAGACCTAGGCCTTGTGGTTTCAGAGAAGAAGATTTTTCAAGATTTTCCCTATATAAGTCTATGTAAAACCAAAGGGCCCCGGAGGAGGGCCATTTTTGGTCCCAGGGCTATAATTTGAACAATCTTGGTAGAGGTCCACAAGATGAAGCTTCATGCCAAATATCAAAGACCTGGGCCTTGCAGTTTCAGAGAAGAAGATTTTTAAAGATTTTCCCTACATAAGGCTATGTAAAACCAAAGGCCCGGGGCGGGGGCATTTTTGGCTCCAGCACTATAATTTGAAAAATCTTAGTAGGGGTCCACTAGATGAAGCTTCATACCAAATAGCAAAGACCTGGGCCTTGCAGTTTCAGAGAAGAAGATTTTTAAAGATTTTCCCTATATAAGCCCCTGTAAAACCAAAGGGCCCCGGGGCGGGGGCATTTTTGGCCCTAGCACTATAATTTGAACAATCTTGGTAGGGGTCCACTAGATGAAGCTTCATATCAAATATCAAAGACCTAGGCCTTGTGGTTTCAGAGAAGAAGATTTTTACAGATTTTCCCTATATAAGACAATGTAAAACCAAAGGGCCCTGGGGCGGGGGCATTTTTGGCCCCAGCACTATTATTTGAACAATCTTGGTAGGGGTCCACTAGATGAAGCTTCATACCAACCAGAAATTCAACTTCGGTGAAGTTGATGTCGCACCTGCTCCCCACCTGCCCCACACAAAAAAATAAAAGTTTATTTAAGGCAGAAGAAATGAATATAGGGCTTTGAGAAGAATCCATAGCCTATATATGTGAGGTAAAAAACTGACTAAGTTCACAATGTGGAAAAAGTGATAAAAATTGATCCCAAGATAAAGTCAAAACCACATGCACATCCTCATACCATAGGTAAAAACACACACAAAGTTTTAAAATGATCAATATAAAACTGTAAGAGAAGTTGCGATGACAAGAGGTACCTATTGTATATCAACTAAAGCTTAAAATTGGCTAAGTTCACAACGTGCAAAAGTGAAAAAAAAATATTCTGAGAATTATGTCGAAATCACATGCACAACCTCATACCATGGCGAAAGCACACGCAAAGTTTCAAAATGATCGGTATAAAACTGCAAGAGGAGTTGCGATGACAAGAGGTACCTATCATATATCAATTGAAGGTATATCAATTGAAGGTTAAAAATGACTAAGTTCACAATGTGGAAAAAGTAAAAAAAAATGATCCGACGATAAAGTCCAAACCACATGCGCATCCTCATACCATAGCAAAAACACACGCAAAGTTTCAAAATGATCGGTATAAAACTGCAAGAGGAGTTGCGATGACAAGCGGTACCTATCATATATCAATTGAAGGTTAAAAATGACTAAGTTCACAATGTGGAAAAAGTGAAAAAAAAATGATCCGACGATAAAGTCCAAACCACATGCGCATCCTCATACCATAGGTAAAGCACACGCAAAGTTTCAAAATGATCGGTATAAAACTGCAAGAGGAGTTGCGATGACAAGAGGTACCTATCATATATCAATCGAAGGTTAAAAATGACTAAGTTCACAATGTGGAAAAAGTGACAAAAATTTATCCGAAGATAAAGTCCAAACCACATGCGCATCCTCATACCATAGCGAAAGCACACGCAAAGTTTCAAAATAATCGGTATGAAACTGTAGGAGGAGTTGCGATGACAAGAGGTACCTATCGTATATCAAATGAAGCTTAAAAATGGCTAAGTTCATAATGTGCAAAAAGTGGAAAAAAATATTCTGAAAATTATGTCGAAACCACATGCACATCCTCATACCATGGTGAAAGCACATGCAAAGTTTCAAAATGATCGGTATAAAACTGCAAGAGGAGTTGCGATGACAAGAGGTACGTATCGCATACCTAAAAATGACTAAGTTCACAATATGGAAAAAGTGACAAAAATTGATTCGAAGATTAAGTCCAAACCACATGCGCATCCTCAGACCATGGCGAAAGCACATGCAAAGTTTCCAAATGATCGGTCTAAAAGTGTAGGAGGAGTTGCGATGACAAGACATCCAGTGTAAAATGTTGACGGACGGACGGACGGACGGACGAACGGACGGACGGACGAACGGACGGACGGACGGACGGACGGAAACTTGCACGCCTATGTCTTCCTGCTAAAGCAGGTGCGACAAAAACCAAAGCCCTGGGCCTTGTGGTTTCAGAGAAAAAGATTTTTGAAGATTTGCCTATATAAGCCCATGTAAAATCAAAGTACCCCGGGGCGGGGGCGTTTTTGGCCCCAGCACTATAATTTGAACAATCTTGGTAGGGGTCCACTAGATGAAGCTTCATACCAAATATCAAAGACCTGGGTCTTGCGGTTTCAGAGAAGAAGATTTTTAAAGATTTTCCCTATATAAGCCCATGTAAAACCAAAGGGCCCTGGGGCGGGGGCATTTTTGGCCCCAGCACTATAATTTGAACAATCTTGGTAGGGGTCCACTAGATGAAGCTTCATACCAAATATCAAAGACCTGGGCCTTGTGGATTCAGAGAAGAAGATTTTTAAAGATTTTCCCTATATAAGCCCATGTAAAACCAAAGGGCCCCGGGGCGGGGGCATTTTTTGGCCCCAGCACTATAATTTGAACAATCTTGGTAGAGGTCCACTAGATGAAGCTTCATACCAAATATAAAAGACCTGGGCCTTGCAGTTTCAGAGAAGAAGATTTTTAAAGATTTTCCCTATATAAGCCCATGTAAAACCAAAGGGCCCCGGAGTGGGGGCATTTTTGGCCCCAGCACTATAATTTGAACAATCTTGGTAGGGGTCCACTAGATGAAGCTTCATACCAAATATCAAAGACCTGGGCCTTGTGGATTCAGAGAAGAAGATTTTTAAAGATTTTCCCTATGTAAGCCCATTTAAAACCAAAGGGCCCCGGGGCGGGGGCGTTTTTGGCCCCAGCACTATAATTTGAACAATCTTGGTAGGGGACCACTAGATGAAGCTTCATACCAAATATCAAAGACCTTGGCCTTGCGGTTTCAGAGAAGAAGATTTTTTAAATTTTCGGTGAAAAAAATCTATTTTTGGCTCCTGTGACCTTGATGTGAAACGGACCGGAACCATTTGAACAACTTTGAAAGGGGACCACCTAGGCATCATTCCTGTGAAGTTTGATCAAAATCCGATCAGTGGTTTCGGAGGAGATGTCATTTGAAGAAATTGTTTACGGACGGACGCACGGACACGAATGCATCTTACCATAAGGAACAAGAACATATATGGTTATGGGGTAGGGATCTGTAAGGTTTCCGAGATATTGGGCCTTTTATGAAGTGGAGGGGGTGGGGCAAGGTCCTGGGGAATCCCTGGGGCCCCCAGGCTGGTGTCACTGAATGCGTCTTATCCTAAGGAACAAGAATATATATGGTTTAAGGGTAGGGATCTGAATGGTTTCTGACATATATGGCCTTTTATGGGGTGGAGGGCCCCAGCACAACCCCAGGACCTTCAGGTTGGCACAAAAGCATATGGCTGAGAGAAGTTTACTCAAGAGAAATTTCTATAAAAGTTTTGTCAAAATATCTGCAATGACTTGGCAGATAAACACCATTTTTCAGTTTCCCCCATTATAAGCCTATGAAAACTCTTAAGTTGCCATAGCAATCAAACTAATGAGCCGATTTTCATAAAAAACACAAACTTTCAATCCCCCGGCCCAAGGATGCTATAGATAAAATTTGGGCCCAATCGGCCCAGTGGCTTCAGAGGAGATATTGTTTGAAAGTGTTAACGATGCAGACACAGAAGACGATGATGGACAATGTCCAGCCTATAAGCTCTCCCGGAGCCTTCGGGTCTGGTGAGCTAATAAGGAAAATTATGCCTAAATTATCCATGTTGCTACTCCTTATCTGGATAGGCGATATGAGAGGCAATGTAAGTCTAGTTATAATAGCTTATAAATGCCACTCTTTACAACATCGTTTGAGATACAACACACCATGCATCACTGATGATCCTCCCACTAAGTTCACGTGTTGTATTATGGATATATCACATCTTATTATAACATGGTACTTTGTATGACTCTGAATGTCAGTATTATAAAAAGACTTATCTGTGACTAGCTTTTTTAACAGTGTATATTCTGACTGAAAGCATGATTTTCTTCAACAGAAAATCCTTCTGTAATGTATTATGTTTTTTTTTTTTTGGTTTTACGGCCCTTTCAAGATTATTTCACTTATATCAAGCTGATCGTTACTCATAGGTGGGCGAAAACCGGAGTACCCGGAGAAAAAACCCATGGCCTTCCGTTGCAGAACTTGGCGTCTCACAAGTGACCCGAAGTTGGCTCAAACCACAGCGGTGAGAGACCTAATGATTAAGAGTCAGCGCTCTTAATCACTATGCCACAGAGGCCCGTAATGTATTATGGAAGCACACCAAGCAAAAAGGTGTATTCGAGAATGTGCCCTCAGTGAGGTCTAAAATCAAGCATGTGCACTTAGTTGGGTCTCAAAATCAATCTGTAGACAAACTTAGAATACAATATTTACCTGACAGCATAAAGAAGCCTTGTTTCAATGTCAGACCATCTATATACAGTTTACAAATGCTTCTACGCACAGATGAAACTGACCACGCATGAGTACTGGTAAACTGCTTAGAAGGACTAAGCAAAGTGGTGTGAATCAGAACATACAATGTATATAAGCCTTTTGGTTTCACTGGGCAGCAGGGCTTGGTTTATACTAATTTATTTTAGTTTGATTGCAATGAAAGCTCCAAGCTTATTGAATTGCTCTCAAACGCTCATTCCGGATGTTACCACGTGTGTGAGAGAGACGCAGTGACTTTTTACACCACTGCTACCCATTTACACCTGGGTCGAGTGGGGCATTGTCATAAAGTGTCTTGCCCAAGGACACACCTCGCTTCCAGTGGCTGAATTTGAACCCACAACCTCTTGACCATAAGTCGAACATGCTAACCACTGAGCTACTGAGGCTGACGTGTCATTTCATTTCAATGTCAGGTAAAAATCGCACAAAATTGGAAGCAGTGTCACCAAAATGACCTGAATAGTGTTGACAGGGACATTAAATCTCAATTCAAACAAAAAGTATACCAATACACATGGGGATCCGAGCCTTCACTGGGCACACATGCATGAAGACTGTTTTCGCTTGGTGAGGCCAAATCATTGATTGTTACATATGATGACTTTATACATGATATTATTGTTATCACATGGCTTACAGTGTTTTGAATATATAGGACAAGACATTTCATGCATCGCAAAACTCACCTTGTAGTTTTAGACCTGTCATATCTGTAGTTTGGTGGGTATCTATGTACCTTGATCATATGATTCTTTCTGTCCTTCCAAGATTTAAATCTCGCAGGACAGTCAGCTAGAAGACACTGAAACTATACAATAGCTATATCTTAGCCTAAGAGTTATTACATAAAAGCATTTTCCTTAAGGATATGTTTCAACCCTTGTCCTGCTTAACATGACAACCCCTATCTTTGCAAAGTGTGGATCAAGATCAGATAGCTTCTGAAGAACCCATCTGATCAGGGTTTCTTTTCTTTCAAGATTAAATCATATCGAACTGATCGTTAATCTGAGAGGGATAAAACCGGAGTACCTGGAGAAAAACCACCTGACCTTCCCTTGCAGAATTTGGCGTCTCATATGTGACCAGAGTCAGGCTCGTACCCACAGTGGTAAGAGACCTAATGATTAAGAGTTAGTGCTCTAATCCACTTGGCCATGGAGACCAGTCCATCTAATCAGGAGCTACACTGTTTGGTATTCAGTTTGCAAATTGAACACATACATACCAGGAGAAAAACCACCTGACCTTCCCTTGCAGAATTTGGCGTCTCATACGTGACCAGAGTCAGGCTCGTACCCACAGTGGTAAGAGACCTAATGATTAAGAGTTAGTGCTCTAATCCACTTGGCCATGGAGACCAGTCCATCTAATCAGGAGCTACACTGTTTGGTATTCAGTTTGCAAATTGAACACATACATACCAGGGCTCGAGAAAATGTCGGTTTCCCGGTTCTGAACCGATTTTGGGTTTACTGAACCGATTTTAACTGAAAAAGAAGTTTTAAAAATCGGTCCATAATTCAATAAAATTTTCAAAAAATCGCTTCAAAAATTTTCGCTAAATCATCGTTGTAAAAACAAGCTGACCGTTTGCCACTGATAATCCAAGCATGTATACAAAAATCGCCTACAGCACAAGGTGTTAGACTGGTTCATTATCTAACTAGGTGAAAATCGGACAAGTCCACGTCGGGTTCTTTGATCTTATCGCAGCGAAATTTGACGTGCTGAAATTATTCAACCGTGAACAATGGCCTCAGGCGTTATCGGCATGCTAGCAGGGTGAGAAAATTAGGTCAATCAATGCAGGACATACGCTAGTTGTTTACACAAGTCATTAATTTATGGCATACTATAGAACCGGTATTTAAATATATAATTGTTTTTTTTTTTTTCACAGGGCGCAATTTTCAATACACACCTGTCATGTCTGTTAAGACTTCGAGAGAAAATGCCTTTTTTTTTCACCCATTCTTAACGATATTTCTATTTAAGAAATACGCTCCATTGAAACCAATAACATATACCACGCGTGTATTATGCCCTTGAATGAATTAAAATGAAACCGCATGACGTCATTTTCCGATCACGTGCCATCAATATCGGTCGCCGTTTGTAGACAAAGCGATTTCTTTCAGGCTTGTGTGATCGTGATATATGTATTTATATTCTTTAGAACTCGGTTCGGCCACGTAAGATTTTCAATGACTCTCGTTCGGCCATGTTTTGGTTTGAGAGTAAAGAAATGTTTTTCGATTTTTTAACCCGTTCAAAACGATTTTTTTTTTAAAAATCCGCTCTATTAAAATCAGTGACATAAAACTGGTGTGTGTGTATGTTACATCCGTGACTGCATTAATGTGTATTGTGTAAAAGGAAACGGTATGACGTCATTTTCCGACCACGTGGCTGCAATCGGTCGCCATTTGTAAACAAAGCAACTTGGGCAAAATAAAGATGCGTGAAATAAGAGAAATATTTTAAAGGTTTTAAAAAAGGGCAAGAAATATAATGACCATCGAGCTGATCTTTGACTGCACCACGCCAGCGGTCTTCAGGTGCTGAGTGACCCGGATATTGGGAAAATGAAAGTAGATGAAATCTGGCGTAGAAAATGAAAGTAGATGAAATCTGAACTATGTGGGCAATAATTGCTGTTTATAATCGAGATACTGGTGCTTATATTCGTTGACAAGTGTAAGAGCAATATTGGTATGTCATTCGTTACACTAATAACACATTTTGAAATTGCAAATCACCAAGGATGTTTACGGAAATTACCGAAACCGATCGGCAATCTCCGTAATTTTTTGGCGAAATCTGGCTGGACCGATTTGGATTCTTCAGTTTCTCGAGCCCTGATACATACTATCAAGTTATTTGATTGGTTGATATTCAGAATTGGTGTGACAAAAATGATCAGTTTCAAAGATATGTTAAATTATGATGTCTTTATTTTTGAAGAACTGAGCCCTGATTTTTAATCTGGGTTTTGCACATATCACTATAAACACACTCCAATAATTTAAAAACAGTCAAATTCTGGGCCAACTCTGGCATCAATGAGGTGATACTAGCAAGTATCCATAACATGCTTCCAATACAAAGGAAAAGTATGGCTTAATTATCCTCATAAAGACAGTACTCCTCCTTTTCTGTACCCATAACGTATGTTTTAGTGACGAAATAAGAAAAAATATTCCTGAATTATCTTCATTACTCCTCCTAGAGATTTATCAAGAAATATTTTACAGCTGATCTCTCCTTTCAAATGATCAAGAAGGGCAGTTGTCAGTTTCGAGTAAAAGATTTGCATTGTACTAGTTAACCATTTATGAATAGTTAGATACTTTGGAAGCAAAGAATACGCCAAATAAACGAAAATGGCAGACTCGGTTTTATTGAGTCTGTTCATGACCAGTACTGAAATGTGTAACAACGGCCACACCCTCTAGCACCAGCTTGAGCAGAACTATATTTTCAAAATGAATCTAAATGAACTCAATGATCCCAAAGGACCAGAAAATATAATCTGCACTATGATGGATGTACGGGGAGACTTTTTATGGCCGCCAACGGCACAACACCCGCTGCAGTGAAGCCTACCCAAGCAAAATGTGATCAGGTACAATGACTGGCTCAACATGACCAAAATAGTGTAGACTAGGTTAACTCTGAATGCAATCAAAACTAAAATCTTCATTATTCTTTCTTATTTGGGGCTCTGCAGTGTTATGGCATACTCATCTTTTTCCTTACATGTAAAAATGGAAGACTCTGGTATAATGCTCATCTGCCCATTCTTACTTGAGGATTTGTGTTGTTTATATTTTCCAGTCCTTTGGGATCATTGATTCCATTGTGGAAATTTGATAATGTTTGTGGGTCACTAATGAAGCCAAATTGGCCGAAACTAGCTAGTTTGGCCCAGAAAAACTTGTACAGGCCATACTGAAGTTTTCAGTTCTGTGGTGTATTCCTTGCTTCCAAAGGATAATCTCTTTATAGATCATATCTGTGGTTCACCCGAGCATGACAAGTCATGTATTTGGACAGGTAAGCACAACTAAAGCTCAGATAAGTGTGTGCATCCACTCAGAGCACAGCCTCCTCTGCCTGTCTGAAGATGATCTGTGGAAAGACTGTCTATTCAGCATCCAACAAAAGTGCTGATAAGACTGTGTGGATAAATAGGCTGATCATACGTGCCCAAAGACACATACACCCCAACCACTTTATAACGCTATTGTTGAAGTCCAAAGCTAAAACCGTGTTAGAAAAACAACCATGTTATATCCGAACAAAAATGTATAGGTGACCACTGATGGTCAATTTTCTATACAATACATTTTTGAGATCTAATCTATACATACTTGTGGGATCCATCTTAAACCATGTTCTATCCAAAACTGTGTTACAATGATCTGTGTTACAATGATCTGTGTTACACTGAACAGTGTTATAATCAGGTTGTATTAACAGCTTTATCATATGACGTCGAGTCTGAGCGTGTAATAACGCCATGTATTATTTTCGATAATCCACTGGTGGATTAAATATGCAAATTAGCTAGATACGTCCCTTAATGTTACATGTAGAACGTCCTTAACGACGTCGCATTTACTAACAGCGGAATATTGACATTTTTGTAAACAATCGTGAATAAAATGCATTTTAAATGTCATATGATAAATAGAATCTTGCATTCGTGCTCATGTATAATTGAATTTATTAAACTCGTTGAGGAAAAGGGATAAAATGCTCGGCATAGCCTCGCATTTTATCCCTTGTCCTCAACTCGTTTAATAAATTCAATAATACATGAGCACTCATGTAAGATCCTCCATATAATCAGATTGTATTAACAGCTTACTGAGCAACTCACAAGAAAAGAGCCCATAGACTGCTCAGATTTATGTTCTTTAATCCTTATCCTACTCAACATGATAACCCCTATCTTTGCAAACAGTGTAGATCAAGATCAGTTGGCTTCTGAAGAAGCCATCTGATCAGGATATACACTGTCATTCAGTTTGCAAATTTGAATAAATCTTTAAATCTTTTGTAATTTGATTGACTGATAGTCAGAACGGGTGTGACAAAGTTAATTTATTCAGCAAGATAAGGGTAAAATGAATGCACAGAGTCAATTAATAGGGCTAGATGCATGACTTCTTGCACACCAGATAAAGAAATCCAAAGTTTTAATTTGGGATAGGAATTCTGTTCTAACCCTGGTTTTGTTACCCAAAATCGAATATTCTCACGTGTTTGATAAAGGCACTGGTTGAAAATGACGTCATATGCGCTGTTGTTAAGGTTGACGTCACAGCATGTTACCCGAAGGCAATAAACATTACTGTAGTGTGATCACATTGCGACCGTCGGCAACCAAAATGACATCCGTATTAAAAATCCACGCTCAGAAATGGAAAGTATGCAAGAAAAAGAATCCTACATGGGTTTGAGGGGTGGATAGAAAAATTTGTCCCATGGGATCACTGTCCGGTATCGCTCGTCAAGCCTTGTGATGCTGGACAGTGACCCTCGGGACGGATTTTTCCATCCATCCCTCACACCCATGTAAGATTCTTATATTCTTATCCTGGTGTTCTTGCCCAGGGAGGGCCCACGCCCATCGGGGCTTGAAGAAATATATGAGCTGCATGCTGCTTCCACGCAGAGCTGAAACCGACCCGCACACAAGTACTGGTAAACTGCTTAGAGGATCTAAGCCTGCCCAGGCAAAGCGGTGCGAGTCGGCCCGTCCATGCTTATAAACCTTATTGGTTTCATTGGGCAGCAGGGCTTGAGATGTCATTTCATCTCAATGTCCGGTAAAAGTCCCACAAAATTGGAAGCAACGTCTCCAAAATGATCTTTACAGTGTTGACGGGGACGCTAAAGCTCAAATCAAAATTTTACCCAGGGACAGAATAAAAAATTGAATATTCTCATGTGTTTGATATGCACTGGTTGAATACGACCTCATATGCACCGTCATTGTGGTTGACCTCACAGCATGTTACATTGTCATCACAATATGGCAGACGTTGGCAACTAAAGTGACTGCATTATTAAGAATTCGCGCTCAGAAATGAATGGTATGCAAGAAAAAGAATCTTACACTATGTGAGGGTTGGATAGAAAATCTGTCCCTCGGGATCACAGCCCGGCATCACTCGGTAAGCCTCTTGATAACAAACTGTGACCCTCGGAATGGATTTTTCTATCCACCCCTCTCATCCATGTATGATTCTTATGTTCTTGCATGAAGCTACCTAAAGGTCTCCTCTATGTGTCTCTGGTGAGACTGCGCTTATGAACATGCTCACCTGAGCTTTTGCTGGTTGCCAGAATAACCCTTTTCTCATGCTCATGCTTTGCTTTCCTCTGATTCAAGAAGGTAAGTTGTCAGATCCTGGCAAAAGACTCTGTACTAACTGTATAAACCTGCCCAGGATAACGGTGGTTTGGTAAACTGACCAGCTTCAAAGGGCATAAATAGTGTTGAATGGGCCATTAGACACTGAACAAACAATACTAACCAACAAATTTATTACTGTAATGATGACCCCACCCATCAGGGCTTGGGAAATAGATTGGGCTACAAGATGCTTCCACACAGAGCTGAAACCGACCGCACATGAGTACTGGTAAACCGCTTAGACGGTCTAAGCCTGCCCAGGCAAAGTGATGTTAGTCAGACCGTTCTTACATATTAACTCTTTTGGTTTGTTTGGGCCCTGGGGCTTGAAGAAATATATGAGCTGCATGATGCTTCCACGCAGAGCTGAATCCGGCCCGCACACTAGTACTGGTAAACCGCTTAGAGGATCTAAGCCTGTCCAGGAACCGCGGTGTGAGGCGGACCGTCCATGCTAATAAACCCTATTGGTTTCATTGGTCGACAGGGCTTGAGATGTCATTTCAACTCAATGTCGGGTAAAAGTCCCACAAAATTGGAAGCAACGTCTCCAAAATGACCTTTACAGTGTTGACTGGGACGTTAAACCTCAAATCAAACAATTGTTTGGGTGTCAGGGCTTGAGATGTCATTTCATCTCAATGTCGGGTAAAAGTGGAAGCAATGTCTCCAAAATGACCTAAATAGTCTTGATGGGGATGTAAAACCTCCATTCAAACAAACAAATCCGTAATGAGTCTAAGTATTGGGATACTCAGGCCTAAGCAAACCATGCAGACCCAGATCAGACTGCTCCTGAAGCAGCAGTCTGATCAGGGTGTAAACTGTTTGACATTCTGTCTGCACCATTTGGACTCCTTGCAGGATTGTGAAACAAATTCCTGAAGCAGCAGTCTGATCAGGGTCTACACTGTTTGACAGTCCATCTACACCATTTGGACTCCTTGCGGGATCGTTAAACAAATTTGTAATTTTTGGAGAATTACAGTAAGTCCTCAAGGTGTCCAAATTTTGGGAATTTTTACGGTAAAACCACAGCTCTAGTTAAGGAAGAGTAACCAGGATAATTAAGGGGAATGGGAACCCCTAGCACATTTGGCCACCATTTTTGAAAGAGAGACAACTTTTGCTTTTCTACAAGACCTGTCCCACTGACAAAGGGGTCTACTCTTAGAGGAAAGAATTTGCTCCTAAGGAGCAAATTCTTTCCTATAAGAGCTGACCACTATTGACATGCGAGACAAAAACACTTTTGCAGGAGTTGCCTCCCCTAAAGGTGTACCCATTCCCCTTAAAGGATTATTTTTCTTTTTTTATCCCATGTGGTGCCAAATGGAATCTTACACCTTATATATATCGCCCCCGCCCATATTAAGAAATATTTGGGCTGCATGATGCTTCCACGCAGGGCTGAAACCTACCACACACAAGTACTGGTAAATTGCATAGAGGATCTAAGCTTGCTCAGGCAAAGCAGTGCAAGTAGGATCGTCCATGCTTATAAACCCTATTGGTTTCATTGGGGGACAGGGCTTGAGATGTCATTTCATCTCAATGTCGGGTAAAAGTCCCACAAAATTGGAAGTAACGTCTCCAAAATGACCTTTACAGTGTTGACAGTGACGTAAAACCTCAAATCAAATATACAAACAAACACCTTATACATAGCAGGAGTCCGTTTCCAAATTTAAGGGTGTCATGTTATGTTTCTTCAAAATTTGTTTTGAAAATGGCTGAACTGTTTTGTAAACACTGGTGTCTAATTTGGGCCTATGCTGTTTGCCAGTTACCTGTTTTGGGGTTTCTGGTACAAAATGTGTTATACAAACATGTTGTGGGTAGTTGTTACAATCACCTCAATGACACAATTCAAACAAGTACCTACAACACAGGTTTCCAAGAGGATTAAAGAAAAATTATCCCTTAATTATCTTCATTCCTCCCTCTTATCTGAAGCTGACTGTAACTACCTACCATACTCTGTTTCTGGGCCAGTAATGCAAACATAACATCGTGTGTCTCTAAGATGTGAACCTCTAGAAGATGAGACGAGGGATACATTTTCTGACATATCTGACAAACATGACGGTGACTAGAATTGTAATGGGCTTCATACCTAAAACAAAGGTTTAGTAACATCATCAACATCATTAAGTAAGAACTGAATCAGCTCTTAGAAAAAAAATGGGTACTCATCCCATATGGAACCAGTAAACACTCCGTGCTTAAGAGGAATGGATACACCTTCAGGGAAGATACAACCGCGCACCCAGCAAGTTAGCAATACGTCATGTCCCGTCGGTTCATTAAAGAGCAGATACGTCAAAAAACACTGACACGCTACACCAGAATAGATGTATCAAGAGACAAGAATGTCAAACTGACCGTAATCAATACTTAACATCACCATCCAATACCGGTTAACCCATAGGAGAGGGCGGAGCTAAGCGATTGTCAAAAATCTACTGCATGACGCCACGGGTCATGTAAAAAATCAATCACCAATTAGCGTATATGATTTCAGTAGAGAATGTTCGCTGTGAGAGGCTTGGCAAGCAATGGAGACTCAGATCAGGGGCCAGTTTCATCAATAAACATCGTACGATTAATCTTAAATTGTTCTTACGCACTTTTTAAAGAACTGCGTATGTCAGTTTCATCAAAACATCGCAAAGTGGTCGTACGAGCTAAATTTGCGTTTCACTAAAATATGTCGCAATTTTGAATATGCGCTTAAACAGGGCCACTAATTGTCACATGCGTGATCACGTGCCATCTTGAAATAGCCGTGTAAAGTAGATAACATGTTTTAAGATTATTGGTCCGGTGGAGCTAGATGTATATTCAGTACAAGCAACGTTTAGTCAATGATTCTGCGTTGTTTCAAACTTGTGTTTCCATTTCATTGTCGTAAGATACAGATATTAATTATCTGGACCCATTGCCCACTGTAACAATGGTTAGTTGGTCTGCTTTGTGGTCGTCGTGACGTCAGACAAGCGTTGATTTAACGTTGTCCAAATGAACCTTTTACGAGCGCGTTTGTCAGTAAATGCGGGGCGGCGGAGTGGGGTGGAGGTGGGGATGGGCGGTTCTTCAGCATGAGTGCACGTGTTATAATATTAGATAATGTGTGACTTCGCAGAGCATTTTATTACTTTAATAAATTCAGAAATGCAAGAGCATGAATACAAGATTTAATTTATCGTATGACTTTAAAGCACAGTTTGTCCATGATTTTAACACGTATTTTACGTATATCAGTTTTCAGTTCCGGTTTGTTGTTGGCAATGGTGACAGGTCTATAACAAATATTATTTAATTGATTGTTCGTCTGTCAGGCCGTCCAGCCTTTCTTTTGGCCCCCGCCCATCGGAGCTTGAAGAAATAGATGGGCTGCATGATGCTTCCACGCAGAGCTGAAATCGACCATACACGAGCCTGCCCAGGCAAAGCGGTGCGAGTCTGTCCGTCCATGCTTATAAATATGATCTATAAAAGGGATGTCCTTTGGAAGCAAGGAATACACCACTGAACTTGAAAATATGAAGTGTACATGTTTTCTGGGCCAGACTAGCTCGTTTCGGCCAATTAGGAATAATCAGTGACCCTTAAATATTTTCAGAATTCCACAATGGAATCAATGATCCCAAAGGACAAGAAAATATAAACTACACCATGATGTAGGAAAGGGAGACTTTTTACGGCCGCCACGCATTCCAAGATACCCGCTGTAGTGACGTTTGATAAACCCTATTTGGTTTCATTGGGCGACATGGCTTGAGATGTCATTTCATCTCAGTGTCGGGAAAAAGTCCACAAAATTGGAAGCAACGTCTCCAAAATGACCTATACAGTGTTGAAGGGGATGTTAAATCTCAAATCCACCAACCAACCAACCAACCGTTCAGCCTTTCAGTGAAAAATAAATTCAGTTCATTTGCAACATAGATACTACAGCATGACTGATTTTAAATTCTATAGCTACATGAATGCACAATTATACAATTGCCTGCACATAGACGAAATGACAGTAGGCAAGACCCCGATCCCATCCCCACGTCGTCGACATTCAAGGTTTTCGTACATACGAACGTACGCCCATGTACGTACGTCCTTCCGCACGAAGTGTACGTACGTGATCCTGTAACCTCAGGTTAAGGCATTGTACCAGGAAGAACCTAACATTTTAAGAGCTCATATTTTCCAGACTATATGATGGAATGGTGATGGTTTGTATAGGTCAAAAGGTTTATTCAGCAATACACTTGCCCTTACCCATGACCTCTAGGTCAAGTTATGGACTTAAAAAACTTTAAATGTTGAAATTATTTCTGAAATCATATAATGGATTTGGTTCATATTTGGTACGATGATAGATATACAAGGTTTATTCAGCATACCCATGCCAGTGCCCATGGCCTCAAGGTCAAGATCACAGACTCATAATTTTCAGCATAATCGCGCCAATGGTCATGACCTCAAGCTCAAGGTCACAGACTCAGAATTTTAGTGTCAACGTTTTTTAATAAGAACTCACACTTCCCAAACCATTTAATTTATTTAGTTCGTATTTGATATGACTAAAGATACAGGCCGTTTCTCCGGCTACTCCGTTTAGTTATCGCATGAATCTGATTAATGATCGGCTCGAAATAAACGCAATAATCTTGAAAGGGCAGGAAAACCAAAACTCAAGGTCAATGTCACATCTGGTACTTTATTTTTTATGGATTTTGTTCATATCTGGTATGATGATACACACTTTTTTCCAATATTTAAACGCCATTACCCACAGCTACGCGATGTTCTGAAGGACAGTTTTCCAGCCGAGCAATACTGTCTTTTTTTTTTAAACATGCTTTTTGTCTTGGTGAGGATGGTCCATGGGCGGGGGCATTTGTTGTATTGACAATTCTAGTTTGCTGTGTTAATTTGAGGTACACTGAGTCTTCATTTTAATAAAAAGTCTAATCGCAGATTGTGGGTAATCGTTAGTAACTACCTGAACGCGTTGGTTCTTAAGTCCCCGTCAATGTGCATATATTTTAGGCCATTTTGGAGACGCTTCTCCCGATTTTGTGGGGCTTTTACCCGGCATTGAGATGGAGTTACATTATAAACTCTACCTACAAAAGAAACCGCAAGGGTTTAAGGAGCGGTCCCACTCGCACCAATTTTTTTTGGCAGGCTTTTATTTTACATTCTAACCGGTTAATAAGTAATCAAGAGGCGCTTCTAACGAGTACCCTTAATCTCTAAAAAAAAAAAAACAACTAAGAAAACCCCCACCCCAAACCCAAACTAAAGATTATAACAAAGGGGTCAGTTTCGAGGGTCTTCATTGCATGGGCTTATATAACTAATGGGCGTGATCTTCGAAGTATGCGAAATGGTATATTACGTACCACCTTTTTTTACAATGTTACTCGAGAGCTTTAACCTATGCTGCCCGTATGGTCGTGACATGTCCAAAGTTTAAGACGAAAATTTCAATGTGCGATGTCTAAATATTCATTTCAGAATTACGACAAAATGTGCGAACATCGCAGATCTTTAACATTTGATGAAACAGGATTTTTGTCGTAAGAACTTCGTACGATCTTTTTAAGACGAAAATACGTCGCAAATGCTTTGATGAAACTGGCCCCAGGTGCCACAGAACGCACCGTCTGATCGGGGTCTACACTGTTTACAAAGAAAGTGGAATTTAGGGCTTGAACGAAAGTTTGGATCTCAGTCCGGGACTATTTTCCCAGCCTACACGGGCCTCCGTGGCCTAGTGGTTAAGAGCGCTGACTCTGGATCATTAGGTCTCTCACCGCTGTGGTTCGAGCCTCGCTCGGGTCACATGTGAGACGCCAAGTTCTGCAACGGAAGGTCAGGTGGTTTTTCTCCGGGTACTCCGGTTTTCGCCCACCTTTGATTAACGATCGGCTCTATATGAGTGAAATAATCTTGAAAGGGCCGTAAAACCAAAAAAAAATAATTTCCCAGCCTACACTCGGTGGCAGTCGGGAACGCTTCCCCTTTCCGCTGGTCGCCTTTGTCGTCCGCTCGCGACTGCCGACGACTGTCCGGTTTGATTACATACATGTGCATACCTTTATCTACAATGGTTGAGTTTAGTCCTTTGCATCTCGCCTTGATTTAGTGCTTATCATACAACAGCTTGTTGAGAACTGATATATAATTACTATTGCCTAATATTTTGGCCCCCGCCCATAGGGGCTTGAAGAAATATATGGGCTGCATGATGCTTCCACGCAGAGCTGAATCCGGCCCGCACACTAGTACTGGTAAACAGCTTAGAGGATCTAAGCCTGTCCAGGAACAGCGGTGCGAGGCGGACCGTCCATGCTAATAAACCTTATTGGTTTCATTGGGCGACAGGGCTTGAGATGTCATTTCATCTCAATGTTGGGTAAAAGTCCCACAAAATTGGAAGCAACGTCTCCAAAATGACCTTTACAGTGTTGACGGGGACGTTAAACCTCAAATCAAACAAACAAACAAACAATTGCCTAATATTTTAAACCTCCATGAAAGAATTAACCCTTTGTCCTACATTTTGCTTTCACAAAACAACTTCTTTATACACAATGTATTTTTGACACGAATCCTTGTAATTTACCCTCCTTGTGCAATTCCAATGCATACAGAAATGGTCGGCCCCCGCCCATCGGGGCTTGAAGATAAAGATGGGCTGCACGAGGCTACCACGCAGACTACACGAGTACTGGTAAAGCGCTTAGAGGATCTAAGCCTGCCCATACAAAGCGATGCGAGGCAGCCCGCCCATACTTATAAACCCTATTGGTTTCATTGGGTGACAGGGCTTGAGATGTCATTTCATCTCAATGACGGGTAAAAGTCCCACAAAATTGGAAGCAACGTCTCCAAAATGACCTATACAGTGTTGAAGGTGACGTTAAACCTCAAATCAAACAAACAAACAGAAATGGGCACAACAGGAGGCTCAGTTATAAAGTGGCTTTAGTGTATATTTAACCCATAACAACTCCTACTTTTGCAAACAGAGATGAGGTCCTACACTGTTTGCCATGCAGCTTGTGAATAATGTTAAGAAATTTTCATGTTTGACAGTCGGCAATGGCTGAGGCTAAATATATATATTCAGCAGGATAAGGGTTAAGACTTATTGGGTTTTCTGGGTTTCTTTTTCCCGCCCATTTTTTGTCCAGTTGTGAGGACGGTTTCAAAATTTAAAAGGGTGGGCCCATAAAATCACGAAAAAAACACGCAAAAATCCGCCCAAATATTTTACTAATCGTCGAGTCGATCAATTAAGTGACAAATATATTTTTTCAGACTTTCAGTGGAATGCATACACCTTCAG
This sequence comes from Lucinisca nassula, assembly GCA_963580285.1. NCBI lineage: Eukaryota > Metazoa > Mollusca > Bivalvia > Lucinida > Lucinidae > Lucinisca > Lucinisca nassula. The sequence continues at coordinate 75,553,963 of OY757019.1, read as the reverse complement.
GGGAGGCAACTCTTTCAAGCGTATTTTAGTCTCCCATGTCAATGAGGGTCAACTCTAAACGAAAGAATTTGCTCCTAAGGAGCAAATTCTTTCCTTTAAGAGTAGACCCCTTTTTCGTGGGACAAAGCTTACAGAAAAGCAAACAGGAAGTTCCGAAAGTTGCCCCCTTTTGAAAAATGTGGAAAATCTGCCAAGTCATTCCCATCAGATTTCATGTGACCAATAACGGACTTTAATTGACCAATAGTTCTGCTTTTCTGTTAGATTGTTTGTTTACTTGATTTGAGGTTAAACATCCCCATTAACATTATTTAGGTCATTTTGGAGACATTACTTCCAGTTTTGTGTGAAATTTTACCCGACGTTTAGATAAAATGACATTTCAATCCCTGCCGCCCAGTTAAACCGATATGGTTTATATGCTCGGATGGTCCGACTCGCCAGGGCAGGCTTTGGGAGTTTATGGCTAAAGTTAACAGACATCTGAAGCGTTGCATGTCCGACTCGCCAGGGCAGGCTTTGGGAGTTTATGGCTAAAGTTTACAGACATCTGAAGCGCCAGTATTATAGGCTGTTGTGTCAGGCAGCACCATGAACATGTGTCGCGTAAGGATCCGAAAGACTTTGGGGCTTGAACCATATGTAATTCGAGTCATTTCTCCGGTCAGTCGCAATGGCGAACTTCCACATAAAAAATGTTTATTTTCGAATCATTTTTTAAAATTCAAACTAATGCATCTGATAAAATAAAGTTCAGTTATGATTAGTTTGGTTATTCTATTTTTAAATTGATTTATTTGCCAGTTTAACGCATTTTGTTATTTGTTGATGGTATGGATAATGGTGTTAGATAGGGAATCGCAATATCGACGATTCTGTTTTTTTTTTGTTTTGTTTTTTTAAATCAAAATATAGGTAATGAGCGCTTTCTTTAATTATACCCCGACATTTTCTCAACAATCAAATTACCGATAATCCAAGTGTGTGTACAAAAATCCGGGAAGCAAACATTCAATAAGTGTTAATCAGCCACATGCTTGATTTGTCACAGCACACCCGAGTGTCGCAAGATGGACCTGTCATTTTTTTCCGCAGTCGCGATAGGCAATACCCACCAGCCTACAGACCTGAGACTGTTAAATCCTTTGATCAATTGAGCACTCGCTGTCATTTACAAAGATGAACGCGACAGGAGAAAAAATACTGGCCACGACTGGAAACTTTACGCAAAATCTGACGTAAAAAATGCCCATACGGGCTTGAAGAAATATATGGGCTGCACGATGCTTCCACGCAGAGCTGAATCCGGCCCGCACACTAGTACTGGTAAACGGCTTTGAGGATCTAAGTCTGTCCAGGAACCGCGGTGCGAGGCGGACCGTCCATGCTAATAAACCCTATTGGTTTCATTGGGCGACAGGGCTTGAGATGTCATTTCATCTCAATGTCGGGTAAAAGTCCCACAAAATTGGGAGCAACGTCTCCAAAATGACCTTTACAGTGTTGACGGGGACGTTAAACTTCAAATCAAACAAACAAAACTGGCGTAAAAAATATGCCGGATCCGGCGGCATTTCCCATCATTGATGCTCAATAAAGTTCTGTTCCCAACACTGTGATTACATCTTCATAGTCTCGTAGTTGATACGAACCATACAAACACACCTTTTTAATTTTGACCCCTACCGCTCAAAGTTGGAACTTCCTACTGTTTCTGTGAATAGCCCCGCCCATCATGGCTTGCAAAAATAGACTGGGCTGCATGATGTTTCCACGCAGAGCTGACCGAACACGAGTACTGGTAAACAGCTTAGAGGTTCTGAGCCTGCCTAGGAAATGTGTTGCGAGTCAGACCGTCCATGTATATAAACCCTATAGGTTTCATTGGGCGACAGGGTTTGAGATGTCATTTCATCTCAATGTCTGGTAAAAGTCCCACGAAATTGGAAGTGACGTCTCCAAAATGACCTATACAGTGTTGCGGCCCCCGCCCATCTGGGCTTTTTTTTTTTTTTTTTTTTTTTGGTTTGGGTTTTACGGCCCTTTCAAGATTATTTCACTCATATCGAGCCGATCGTTAATCAGAGGTGGGCGAAAACCGGAGTACCCGGAGAAAAACCACCTGACCTTCCGTTGCAGAACTTGGCGTCTCACACGTGACCCGAGCGAGGCTCGAACCTACGGCGGTGAGAGACCTAATGACTAAGAGTCAGCACTCTTATCCACTAGGCCACGGAGGCCCGTACCATCTGGGCTTGAAGAAATACATGGGCTGCATGATGCTTTGGTAGCCAACAATGGGTGTGGCTAAATTAATTTATTCAGCAGGATAAGGGTTAAGTCTCCAAAACGAGACATTAGTTTTTCTGGGTTTCTTCTCTTTTTTCCGCCCAATTTTGTCCCGATAAGTTCTCAGTAACCACTAGACAGATATGAAAATGAAGTTGTGCAGGAAGATTTCAAAATTTAAAAGTGTGGACCCAACAGGTCTCGTGGGGGGCTCCCAAAAATCAGTAACCGTCGAGTCGAGCAATTAAGTGACAAATATTTTTTTTTTTATTTATTTATTTTCTGTTTTTTTTTTTATTTATTTATTTTCTTTTCTTAAAGAATTTGCTCCTCTCCAATTCATTCTTTCTACTATTTCTATCTATATCGGTCGAATCAACATTGGAGCGTTTTCAATTCTAGTGTGATCGGTCATTGCCGATCCAGGTCTGCAGGATGAAAACATACACAGTAAGCATGTAATAACGAAGAAATCTTTAACCTGCACAGAATGGGCCTCCCAGTTAACGTCCCGATGCGGAGGGCGGTGCACTTTGTGGCATTCACCCGGAGCATGTTCGGACACCGCAGTTTTATTACCGCTGCCGGGAATCAAACCGGGGGCCTCTAGCATCACAGGCAGGTGCACTATACCATTGAGCTACCACGCTTGATTCAATGTCGAGTGCCGGCTCGACCACTTTAATACATGTATATACAGGGGTTCATCCATTGTTCTTTCATGTTTCTGCTACAGCCTCGAGGTTTAAACAAGTATCCACAATCTGTTTTGAGATGAATATATATTTGCTTGTGGGTACTGCTGATCAGAACCGCCTCGAGGTTTTGTGTATTTTGTTTGATTTGAGGTTTAACGTCCCCGTCAACACTGTATAGGTCATTTTGGAGACGTTGCTTCCAATTTTGTGGGACTTTTACCCAACATCGAGATGAAATGACATCTCAAGCCATGTCGCCACCTAGAGGTTTTAACGAGTATCCACAATCTCTGTTTTGAGCAGACTATAGATTGTGGGTACTGCTGGTTAGAACCGCTTCGAGGTTTTAACGAGTATCCACAATCTTCTTTTGAACAGTATTAAAATCGATTGTAACATTAACTGACAGCGCTATTATCCCGCCCACGCTTAAAACGTCCAAAGACGTGTGTCAATCATCTAAAATACCGGTTCAGAAGCACGTGATGGAAAGTTCAAAACGGTGCAAGAAAGCTTTCGGCACGTATTTGATATTCGTCTCAAACAACATCAAAAGTACGTCTGGGAGAAGACCGATTGCTAACTTGCTGATTGCGTTGTTGTAACTCCTGCAAAAATATTTTTGTCTCCCATGTCAATAGGGGTAAACTCTTAAAGGTAATAATTTGCTCCCCGAGGAGCAAATTCTTTCCTTTAAGAGTTGACCCCTTTTTCAGTGGGACAGAGCTTACAGAAAAGCGAACAGGAAGTCCCGAAAGTTTTCTCCCTTTGAAAAATGGCGGAAACATCTGCCAGGTGTTCCCATTCCTCTTAAGCGCAGTCTCTCACAGCCTTTAGTGCTGGAAGACATGTAGAGGAGAAACTTAGGAAGCTACAGGCAAAAAGTCATAAGTCTATCCCTATTTGTCATTTGAAGAAGGTAATGGCCTTTTCTCATGTGTTTGACCAAATGATCAACAAGTGTTAAAACTGTCACCTAAATGGCCAAATTAAGCATCTTTGTTTTTTGTGTATTTATGTGGAATATGACAACTACCACATGGCTTTACACTCAGTATGGGTGATGATGGTGGTGGCGGTGATCCATTAAAGGTAGAGTTAGCAGAGCAGCCAACTATACCTATAGATACTGGATTGAATATGGATATTTCAAACAAATCATTAATCAAACAAACATTGTGCAGCACATTTTATTTTTGATTTTGGTTTTATGGCTCTTAAGTTCCCTTATCTCCAACTGACGGTTAATCTGAGATGGGCGTAAAACTGGGGAACATAGAGAAAAACCATCTGAACTTCCTTTGCAGAACTTGGCATCTCACATGTGACCCAAACAAAGCTAGAACCCACACTGTTGAGAGACCCAAGCTTTATAGTCAGAGCTTTGCACAAGTTTGTACTGCATTTACTTGCTACCTGTCAGTGATCAGATAAGTGGACATGTGAACAGCTTGATGGTGAGAGATCAACTGAAAGGACTTATCCGTTTTTGTTCTGTTATATACCTATAATTCTGCATGGCCTTAACTCTTATCCTGCAGTTCACGACAACCCCTATCTTTGGAAACAGTGTAGATCCAGATCAGATGGCTTCTGAAGAAGCCATCTGATCAGGATCTTCACTGCTTGACATTCAGTTTATGAATTTGTAGAATTAAATAACATGAAGTAATCAGATTGGTTCAAAGTCAGAAATGGGTGTGGCAAAACTGAATATTCAGCAAGAGAAGGGTTAAAGGTACATGTATCTGCAATGAACCCTAAGAAAGCTACCTGTAGCTCCCCTTGGCATTAAAGATACCTGCAGTGAACCAGAAGAAAGCTACTAATCTTGGATGGACCACTGTCCTGCCATGTGTTTGCACTGTGAATCAAACCTGTACAACAGTAGTGACAACCAAAAATATACCCATGCTATCCTGACTCCCGAATACACTGTCACAAATCCAACTTCATAACATTGCTTTTCATTGGTAGATATTAGATATTATGTTGTAGACAGTGCATGCCTTATTATGCAAAAACACTAACAGAACTTGGCATAAATATTGAAGGACCAAAATGCCATAAAATCTGCCTAAGCAAACCCTGTAGACCCAGATCAGGCCACTCCTGAGCAGTCTGATCAGGGTCTACACAAATTGCCACTAAGCAGAATTCTTTGCAGCCAGAATATATCACGAATAATTTATAACACAACCAGGCTCCTTAAAAATTGTCTGAACATTTATGGTAAATACAATAATACAATTTTAAAGCAAATTACATCATTAATGAGCACCCCGCCCATCGGGGCTGTGAGACATGGTGCTTCAATTTCAAATGACCAAACTTGAGTGCTGGTAAACTGCTAAGGTCTAAGCCTGCCCAGGAAAAGTGCTGCAAGTCGGACTGATCCTTAAACCCCATTGGTTTCTTCTGGTGGTAGGGCTTGAGATGTTATTTTATCACGATGTCAGGTAAAAGTCCCACAAAATTGGAGGCAACATCTCCAAAGTGACCTAAATAGTGTTGAGGGGAACATAAAACCTCAAACATCATTAATGAATAAGTGCATCAAACAGCTGTACATGTAACTGTTTTGTAAATTGTCATTTGTAAAGATAAACTGTTGGTTGTACAGCTGCAAGTGGTGTTTTTTTACAGCTCCCCGTGAAATGTAATTTGTGAGCATAAAATGCAGAGTGGTGAATTGTAGTTTGTCACAAAAAAGAAACTGAAGTTTTTGGAAGACTCCCCAAAATGAGAATTCTGAAGACAGGTATAGTTCGAACAAATTGACCCGAGACTGGTGAACTCTATTACCATAATTTCACACCCGACTGAACGCATGTATTTATCTTCGCCGTGTCACGAAAATGGCGATATTGTTTTCCAATATATAGAGGTTGGTAAATGGGTCGCAACTCATGAAATGCCGAAAATTCACGAGAAGTTTACGAAAGCCGACATATTAGATGATAAAATTGACTAATTTATTCCTTACATAAAGGTCAGTCTCATGTCAAATTGTTCGAACTATACATGTATTTCCTCATACTTACTTGATGAGAGAGTCAAACATCTGAGTACAGTTAGAAATCCCACAGACAAACGCTCTTGTGCTGAAACAGTAAAATATAGGTAAGTATATATGCAGAATACAGTCTAAGTTCCATGGCTTCAAACACTTTCGAGGTTAAGACGGGGGTAGTTGAGGCATTGAGGACTAATTGGTATGCTCCTCATTGAGGTGATTTTAACCCATATATGCCTAGCAACCCTTTTCAGGGACATTGGCTAACAGTGCCGACCCAGATCAAACGCCACAAAATGTGGTGTCTGATCTTCATCTACACTCTTTGCTTAGAGAAAATTCATTTTTGTAAAATTTGCCACAAACAAAAACAAACTTGACACCCCTATAATTGGAAATGGACTACTCCAAACTTACCAGGTGGAAGATTCCATTTTTATATATGGGTTAATGAAAGCTCACCACATACCTTTTCAAAAAATTTAAGAACTAGAAATGCGTCCATAGAACACGGATGCCCCCGCCTGAAAATATGTCTGTGTGTATTCATCCATAGAAAGTTTTGGACCCTTTTTTCACATCTGACGTCTAAGTATGACCTTGACCTTGGAGGTAAGGACCTTGGTTTTGTGTGAGGCAGATTGTCTCATGATGGCCAACATTTCTGCCTAGTAATTTCAAAATCCATCCAGAGATAAGAAAGTTATTGACTGCGTTTAAGTTTCGGACCATTTTTTTTACCGTTGACCTCTAAGTATGACCTTGACCTTGGAGGTACGGATCTGGGTTTGCACCTGACATATTGTCTGATGATGGTTAACATTTCTGCCGAGTAATTTTAAAATCCATCAAGAAATAAGGAAGTTATTGACTGCATTTAAGTTTCGGACGCATGGACAGACACATGGATGGATGGACAGACGGATGGACAGGGGCAACGCTATATGCCCTTTCCACCATTCTTCGAATGGCGGGGCATAAAAACAACCCACACCCTAAATTAACTCTCAATATTTATTACCAGGAGCTTTAGGAAGAATGTCTAGGGACTCAAGATCTAGTTTGAACCCCCCATGTTAAACAAGCCATAGGTGTTTGAGCCATTGAAGTTTTACTATATCAACATGGGCTGTCAAAGACCATAATGGTCTTGCCTGTCAGTGCATTGTCGGTAGAAACAGTGACAACATGAGCTGTCACCTTACTGCATGCCTGTCTTCATTTTGTCTTTGTATTTCAAAAATACTAGGTAATTTGTCCATCTGCGACCAATCTGAAGCTTACCAATATAAAGTCAGGCGGGGGCGGAGCCAGTTTGACACTTTGGACGAAATTATGCCCTCAGTCCAATTGTGAACTCAATTGTAAATCCATTGAGATACTGCAAAGGGGTTGATTCACTAAGTGTCATAATTGGCCCAACATTTTTCTGATTTTTCAAGTGCAAGTGAAATATGTATGGTGTGTATATTTGCAAACAAAGTATTAAACTTTATAACTTTGCATTTGGAAATTCATTTCTTTGTTTAGTAAAGGCAGGAAAGGTTCCTGAAAACACCCACTCTAACGCAAACCGTCCATTATGCGAGTTTTTTTGGTTTTTGAAATATAAAATTAAATACCGGCACAGGCCTCGACAACCATAAAATAACAAAATGTTGTCCCTAAACTTGTTTTTGTTAAGTCAGAAAAATCTGATGATTGTCGACAGCTGTGCTGGTGATGAAATCTTAAAAAATATGATTTAATGTAGACGCGATCTTGCATGCAATGCAATGGAAGTCATGTCTAAAAACATTATAGAAACGGTTTTATTTGCGAAAGCTGGACCTTAAATTTTCATTTTACTGACATCAAACTGTGATAAAAGGAGGTTAGGTCAGTTCTGCCACTTCTCAACCACTGGAGCAACAGTTTTCCAGACAATAAAACGGCCCGGTTAAAATCTACTATGACACCGTTACCATGCCTGCTACATAAACAATGAAGCTGTCTCTATTATTTAATCCCGGTATTTACCAGAATTTTGACCAGACTACAAGCACGTAATTGTTTCAATGTTTAATTTGATCTCCAGGCAAATTAGTAACATCTAGGGCAGTTTTTATTGTAAAAATCACGATCAGGACATAGATTTTAATAATAGTTATACAGATAATGAAACGCTGCGTACGTAAAATGACGTAGCGATTAGCAACACTTTTGACTATCACGCCGGCGACCCGGGTTCGAAACCCATTTGTGTGTTTTATTTTGTTTATTTTTTTTTTTTTTGTTTTTTTTTTTTGCTTCTTGCTTTCTAATTCTTATCAATCTGCAACATATGTTTACATAAGCTGACACACGTAATTTTTCTTTACTTTTTGCAAACTTTTCACGAGCGAAAAAGAAACATCAGGTTTTATTTCAGGTTTGACGTCCTTATCAGAACTATTTAGAGTAAAGTCGGGTATTATCGTTATTATGAAGAACTAGGTATACCAGGCACAACTTCTTCCAGGAGTCAATTAGTTTTCTCATAAAACCAAATAAGCCAGACAGGGGGTCGATAATGCACATGGGTCGACATTAGACTCGCATTGGTGTCAATAGCCTTCTCGAAGTCCAAAATGAATATGTCTGCCACGGTTTATTTTTGTTATGGGTTGTCTTTGGGTGTTTGTGTCGCTTATATTATTTTATTTTGGATAGCCTATTGGCCATTTTGTTGGAAAGTAACTGTCCTTTTGGCTTTTCGCTATTGATGTTACCATTAGGGTCTGTTGTTTCGTATTTGTGTTTCTTTCCCCTTGGTGTCTCCGATGGGAGCTGTGAGTTAATTGTATCGATTCCTGATCATTGCCATCACTTCTTTTTTTATATTATAAACAGAACCTTACACTCATGAAGTTTATGATACTCGCCAAAGACTCGTTTTATAAATTTCATATGAAAATGACCTCTTGTTTTTTTTTTTGCACATTTATAAATTTATTGTGGTTTTTACTTAGGTGTTCATTACACGGAATCATAAATGCCATGTAATGCTCCTGTACATAAAATCTAAACAAATAGTTGATGTGTACGAGGGGCGTTTGGAAAATATTAGTTGTGGATGCGGCTTGTAAATATACGGGTTACCTGGTCAAAACTAGCTAGTGGAGTCCCTCAAAGTATTCTTGCTTAACCTACAGGTACGTACTTTTTCAGTCTTTTGATCCATTCAGACGTCCTATTTGGGTAAACACTGGAACAACGTACTGCCCTGGGCATGACAGCTTTCAAAAGGACATCCTCGCTGACATTATAAGTTATTTTGATTTTTGATGGGGAGCATGGGATCATCCCCCCCTCCCGAGAGCAAAACTTGCAGGCGGGGAAGGGAATATGAGCCCATGTTCCCCATCAAGAATCAAAATAACGATTAACGCATTTGTTATACTGCAAAGATTTTTCATGACATTTTGTGCATCGTTCTAATGTATTTTTTAGAAGTGGACGTCGTGAGAAGTAGATGTTTATATGCGACGTCATCAATCACTATGCTAATCACGGCGCTCAGTAGGAACGTGTTTACCTCATGTTAAAATGAAAGTTTTGTTACAGAAAAAAAAAATGAAATAAAGTACCGAATGAATGAAAACAAACAAAAGTTTCTATTTTATTGTGGTTTTTAAAAATTATTTTGCTTAACAATGTATTTATCAACTGCAGTAAATCCAAGAAGGCAGACATCGCAATTCAGCGAAGGCAAGCGCAAGATGAGTATATATTTTTGCTGACGGGGTATATGTAAAATAATTGCCCTGGCGCTGTCCAATCAAAAGCCTGGAAACTCGGCTGCAGTATTACACGTTTGAGCAAGAAATCACAGGTGAAAGGTCTGGTAATGCTTTAATGTTCAACTCCTCCCACGGTTGACCTGTGTGCATTGCCGTTGTCATGAACAATATGAAGACCCCGCACCCCTGTACGTGGGCGCTTTGCAATATAGTGATCCACCCTAGCAGAAATATGTTTTCTTTATAAAATAATCCTGTGAGACTCTTGTTCTCAGGTACTGGTACTCGGGCCACAACTCCATCGCAGTCAAAAATAGAGCGTACATGACATGTCTCGAAGTCATTTCTCCGCGTGATTTGAGGTGTTTCACAGTTTCATCTACCCAAACTACTATTAATACTCCAAATGGCCCTAGTATGTTCACTTACTGTTGCCATGGCAACCGATGTTATATATTTATCTATGGTATGCAATTAATGAACACAATGTATTTGTTTGAATCAGTTTTATTGGCCATCTTTTTATGTACAACTTGAAACTCGATATAGACTTCTGTGATCACTGAACTATATCTGTAGCTTTTGCGTATATTATAGTTGCTATGGTAATGGTGATTTTCTGAGATTCCACCCTGTAATGAATGTATTAGTTAAACATAAGTGTATAACTGAATTGTCTTTAATTCACAAACTTCTGAACTGATACAAAGTAATCACTTTTAGGTGTATGTTCAAAATTGCCAGTATCATAGGTCACTTATATACTATATGGGTGGGGTATATCAGCATGTCATTTGGTTCTGAAAATTAAAAATTGGATTACATGTTCATTCTACATGGCTCTGGCAATGATAAGAGTCAAACTGAAGTTATTAAATTGGTTTTCATATGTATTTGAAGTCCTAATTTCACATATAGCCAAAAAAAATGTATGTTATATATTCAAAAGGGATTATAGATATTTCGATACTTACAACCTTTGCGTCAAAATTTTGACGTCACTCAGACCCCAATATAGTAAAACAATTTTATTTTACTATATATCATGCTTGAAATGTTATGTAGCCAAAGTTTCAAGTATTTCTGAAGTTGGGCCATTTTCGGCACTTAATGAACCAACCCCTTTATGTTGTTCGTTTTTTTTTGTGTGTTTTTTTGGTTGTTTTTAGCTCACCTGTCATGTAATGACGAGGTGAGCTTTTGGGATCACTTTTCGTCCGTCGTGCGTCCATCCGTCCGTCCGTAAACAATTTCTTCAAACGACATCACCTCCTAAACCACTGATCGGATTTTGACCAAACTTCACAGGAATGATCCTTAGGTGGTACCCTTTCAAAGTTGTTCAAATGGTTCCGGTCAGTTGCACATCTAGGTCACAGGAGCCAAAAATAGATTTTTTTTCACTGAAAACATAAAAAATCTTCTTCTCTGAAACCACAAGGCCCAGGTCTTTGATATTTGGTATGAAGCTTCATCTAGTGGACCCCTACCAAGTGCTGGGGCCAAAAATGCCCCCCCCCCCCCGAGTCCCTTTGGTTTTACATAGGATTATATAGGGAAAATCTTTAAAAATCTTCTCTGAAACCGCAAGGCCCAGGTCTTTGATAATGCCCCCGCCCCGAGTCCCTTTGGTTTTACATAGGATTATATAGGGAAAATCTTTAAAAATCTTCTCCTCTGAAACCGCAAGGCCCAGGTCTTTGATATTTGGTATGAAGCTTCATCTAGTGGACCCCTACCAAGATTATTCAAATTATAGTGCTGGGGCCAAAAATTGCCCCTGCCCCGGGGCCCTTTAGTTTTACATGTGCTTACATAGGGAAAATCTTTAAAAATCTTCTTCTCTGAAACCGCAAGGTCCAGGTCTTTGATAGTTGGTTTTACATGTGCTTACATAGGTAAAAATCTTTAAAAATCTTCTCTGAAACCGCAAGGCCCAGGCCTTTGATATTTGGTATGAAGCTTCATCTAGTGGACTCCTACCAAGATTGTTCAAATTATAGTGCTGGGGCCAAAAATGCCCCCGCCCCGGGGCCCTTTGGTTTTACATGGGCTTATATAGGGTAAATCTTTAAAAATCTTCTTCTCTGAAACCGCAAGGCCCAGGTCTTTGATATTTGGTATGAAGCTTCATCTAGTTGGCCTATACCAAGATTGTTCAAGTTATAGTGCTGGGGCCAAAAATGCCCCTGCCCGGGGGCCCTTTGGCTTTACATAGACTTATATAGGGAAAGTCTTGAAAAATCTTCTTCTCTGAAACCACAAGGCCTAGGTCTTTGATATTTGGTATGAAGCTTCATCTTGTGGACCTTTACCAAGATTGTTCAAATTATAGTGCTGGTGCCAAAAATGCCCCCGCCCCGGGGCACTTTGGTTTTACATAGACTTATATTGAGATAATCTTTGAAAATCTTCTTCTCTGAAACAGCAAGGCCCAGGTCTTTGATATTTGGTGTGAAGCTTCATCTAGTGGACCTCTATCAAGATTGTTTAAACTATAGCCCTGAGGCCAAAAATGCCCCCGCCCCAGGGCCATTTGGTTTTACATAGGCTTAAGTAGGGAATATCTTTAAAAAAAATTTCTTCTCTGAAACCGCAAGGCCCAAGTCTTTGATATTTAGTGTGTAGCTTCATCTAGTGGACCTTTGCCAAGATTGTTCAAATTACAGCCTTTGGTGATATTTGGTATGAAGCTTCACCTTTTTAGACCTCCCTCAACGTTATGCACATAATAACCATGGGGTCAATAATGGCCCTTCCCAGGGCCCACTTGTTACTTTATGGATCAGGTGAGCGATCCAGGGCCATCATGGCCCTCTTGTTTTTTATCTTTCCATATTTATTTCAGTTTTGTTTACATACATACATACCATACAAGTATATTACATAGATGTACTAAATACACAGATAAAGAACTGTTAATAGACATTCGTTATAACGGCAGAACTATTTTAGCGGCAACCTGAATGGAATGGCCACCCAGCCAAAGGCTCAAGGCTCAGCCTCGGCTCGGAGCGGGCCCGCACCGACCGGAAATGCACAAACCAAGTCCATAGTCATGAAAGGGTCCTGTAATCTAATACTCCAAGAAACAAATGTCATAGACATCTGTTGGAATCGCCTCATTGAGGCAACTCCAACAAACGCACAAGACACCCGCTTCCTGGAGTAACAATGGGGAAAGGGCCTTTAATTACTTATCATACTCTTAAATGGGACCCTCCACAATGGAAAACTCTCCATAAGAACACCATAATAGGAAACAACTAGATCAACAGTCGATGGTATACCATCCCAAATACCCGCTTTTTCTATGAGTAACACTAATGACTATGTATTAGCTAGCCAAAAACTACATGTAAGTAAAAAAAAAAAATGTAAAGAACATTCTAACTGATAAGCAAAGTTTCAGAAGTGTAACTCTTATAGTTTAGAAGATGTGGCGAAGTCATACTTTTTCACCTTTAACCTTGGGGTTATGTTGAGGTCCACCCAAAGTATCCCAATTTATTCTATATTCCAACTGCCATCAAATAACCAAGTTTCAGAAGTGTAACTCTAATAGTTTAGAAGATATGACAAAGTCATACTTTTTGACCTTTGACCTTGGGTCGAGGTTACACCAAAAGTAGCCGAACATATTCTATATTCCAAGGACCATCCGATAAGCAAAGTTTCAGAAGTGTAACTCCAATAGTTTAGGAGATATGGCATATCATAAATTTTGACCTTTGACCTTGGAGTCATCTTGAGGTCAAGGTCACACCAAAAGTGTCCAAATTTATTCTATATTCCAAGGGCCATCCAATAACTTAAGTTTCAGAAGTGTAACTCTAACAGTTTAGAAGATATGGCAAAATCATACTTTTTGACCTTTGACCTTGGGGTCAAGGTCACACCAAAAGCAGCCCGACATATAATATATTCCAAAGACCATCCAATAAGCCAAGTTTCAGAAGTGTATCTCCAATAGTTTAGGAGATATGGCAAATCATAATTTTTTGACCTTTGACCTTTGGGTCATGTTGAGGTCATGGTCACACCAAAAGTATCCAGATTTATTCTATATTCCAAGGGCCATCCAATAACCAAAGTTTCAGAAGTGTAACTCTAATAGTTTAGAAGATATGGCAAAATCATACATTTTGACCTTGGGGTCAAGGTCACACCAAAAGTAGCCAAACATATTCTATATTCCAAAGACCATCCAATAAGCAAAGTTTTAGAAGTGTATCTCCAATAGTTAAGGAGATATGGCAAATTATAATTTTTGACCTTTGACCTTGGGGTCATGTTGAGGTCAAGGCCACCAAAAAGTTGCCCACTGCCATTTACATTCCATGTACTATCCACATGCAAAGTTTCAAAAGTGTAACTTCAGTGGTTGCAGAGGAGATCCATTTACAAGAAACGTAATGGAAAGACAGATGGACAGACAGACTGACGACGGACTCAACTGTGGTACGAAAACAATATACCCGATTTTACTTTGAAAAAGCGGGTATAAAAACTGTTGTTATAACCAGGATCCTCTGTATTTAGTATGCATGTAAATGTAAGTAGCTATATAAACTACTAGCTATTGTCCGTTACACTGAGTGGGTAATCTTGTTTCTACTTTGACATAAGTTTTTATGCAAAGGGTTACCTCTGAATGGGCATAGAAGATCAGAACTGTCCACAGTCGATCTTAAAAACGAGAACAAAAACCCCTATGAGACAGGGGTGGATTGAGCCAACAACGGATTAATGGCAGGAAACACGACAGGCTAAATTTTTGGGACATCTTTTCAGTTCTATAACAGAATGCATGCTGTCCGACGTGTCCTTAGCCATTAGAACCGCTTCATCGAGGTGATTCTAATGAGCACGAACAACATAACTTTTGCACGATACATATACACATACATGTATAAAGATGTCCCTAGACCATCCCTATCCCATATCTGGAGAAAATCCCCGCGGATTAAAGAACGGGTTTAACTCAAACATGGCAATCGAGCCATCGGGATTCGAACCACTGAAGTTCTACTGTATTTGTCCAAACAAATAACTAAAAAAAATTAAATAAAAAATGAAAACTGTTATAGTAATAATAATAGAGGTACTGGTCTTATTGTATTAAGTACATTAAACAAAGTAGACCATTTTCCCCAAGAACTTATTACAACAATTGTTTATTCTAGCCGTATATTGCTCATCTTTAAATTTTCTTTTAAGCAATAATTTAAATTCTAGAATGTTCAAACGTTTGGAGGTAAATTTGGTTTTATAAACGTAATATTTTGCTAATATTATTATAAGGTAATTAATTAAAGATTTCTCTTTCTGCCAAGCAAAAATAAGAGTTTTATCTGTAATATTGAGATTAAGATTCCCATGGGTTTGCAACGAGACTTTTATCAATTACCAAAACTCTACCACTTTTGGACAATCTACAAACAAATGTTTAATTGTTTAAGAGTCTTGTTCACAAAAGGAACATTGGTCACTATTTTATTAATTTTGTGTAAAAATGATTTTGTGGTAAGAATTTTATTGTTAGTTTTGAATTGAAAATCCTTTAGATTTATTTCAGTGATATAGTTTAGGCCCTTATCATACTAATTTTTTCCTCCTTTGAGATCTCTCCCAACTCTCTGTGCCATCTATTTGGAGTATGATTTTCAAAACTTTCATTAATTCTTCTACAACCTTTTTTATCTGTGAGTAATAATCTTATTTGTTTTGAACACTTTACATTGTATTTCATTTCCACACATATTTGAACATTATTATTCAGTAGGTTTCTCCAAACATTTGGTATTCTATTTAATAACCCTTGAAAATCTAAAACCATACCTCTAATATTATAAACATTTTTTAATTCATTAAAGTTGTAAAACACGCCATACTCATTAATGAGATCTGTTATATTTCGTATATCTTTTTCATACCATTGTTTTATGAAAACATTTTCACCATGATTCAATTTTGAATTAAACCATACTGATTCGTTTAACACATCTTCTAGCAACATTGTTGTATCACAAAGAAGAAAGGCTTTCCAGCTGCTCACTACATCTATCCAAAAACTTAAACATTCTTAATCCTTGTCCTACGAAACACAACAAACCTAACTTCACTAGCAGTGTAGACTCAGATCAGATGGCTTCTTAAGATCAGGATCTACACTGTTTGTCATTTAGATTGAAAATTTGATGGAATACATTAAATCAAGAACATGTAATTTGATTGGCTGATTGTCAGAAATGGGTGTGGCAAAATTAACTAGAATCGTGCAGTCGATGGCAAGCCATTGCATATCCCCACGCTTCCCCACCCCGAGCCATCCCCTAGGGGTGTTTGGCCCGAGAGGTAAAATTTTGATTGTAATGCAGTCTACTCATCATGTCGTTCGATTTAATATGCTATGAGACCATGTTCTGAAAAATTGATTTTTTACCCCCAAGGTGCCCCACCCCTGGTCCTACTCCCAGGGGTAGGATCAAAATTCCGAAAGTGTCATGCACTCCCCAGACCAAAGATGTATCAGTTCCCAAAGTTTCAAGTTTCTGTCTATAAGGGTCTAGGAGGAGTTATCCGGTAACAGTAATGTATGGGTGTAAAGGGGTCAAAATCAGTTTTTGACCTTTGGTGACCTCAAAATTGACCCCAGTTGTCAATTTTTGGTTGTAATGTTTTCTACTCATCATGCCGTTCACTTTGATATGTTACACGACCATGTTCTGGAAATTTTTATTTTTGACCCCCCACGGGCCCCACCCCCTGGGCCCACCCCTAGAGGTGTGATCAAAATTCCGAAAGTGTCATGCACTCCCAAAACCAAAGATCTATCAGTTCCCAAAGTTTCAAGTTTCTATCTATAACGGTCTAGGAGGAGTTATCCGGTAAGACGGATGGACATACGTACGGATGTACGTACGGAACATCCATACGGACGACGAAGACCATTACAATATCCCCACTTTTTCTTCGAAAAGCGTGGGGATAATTATTCAGCAGGACAAGGGTGTTGTTTCAAATTTTGGAGCAATATTTACCATCAGCGAGGACAACTATCCATTATGGCTCTGTGCTATGATAAGCTTTTAAAACCTGCCTGTAAAACCTTTCAACTTACATCACAAAATGAGAAACCAGGTTCTACAGGCAATTTTCCTTAAGTACTCAACTCTATGTTTCTTAACTACCTTTCTGGTCCAAATCTGTGTTGTTTTGTTTGTTTGACTTAAGGTTTAACATAGCCATCAATACTATTTAGGTCATTTTGGAGGCATTGCTTCGAATTTTGTGGGACTTTTACCCGACATTGAGATGAAATGACATCTCAATCCCTGCCAACCAATGAAACCAATAGGGTTTATATGCATGGACAGTCCGACTCGCGCCACTTCGCCTGGGCAGACTTAGACCTTCTAAGAGGTTTACCAGTACTCATGTGCGGTCGGTTTCAGTCTGCATGGAAGCATTATGCAGTGAGCCCGATCTTTTTCTCCAAGCCCCAATGGACGGGGGCCAAATATTATAACTCACACAGTGCTATGATACAGTGTTACAAAAAAGTTTGTGTGTAGAACTGTGTCATGTACATACCTTGGAACAGAAGCATCATCTGCCAAATCAACTGGAACACATTTCTGTAGAAGTCTACAGTAGATATCACCTTCTTCAAACAATATACAGCCTGGGGAGAACCGTCTCTTTATAAGTTCCCAGCTCCACTTCAACTCCTTCATCATCTCTCCACTCCTCTGTGTCATCTTAATATTATATGATTTCAGGTGGGTTTTTTCCACAAACATTCAAATGAAACCACCAAAATGTACATGTAATGATGTAATTATACTATTTTAAAGTACAGGTTTATTTTTCAGCAAGTGGGAATGAGAGTTTGTCCATCAGGTCATCAATCCTATCTTGTAATACTGGCAAAATCTCGGAGGAAATGAACAAGTGAGTTTCGTCAAGATCTTGAATGACAAATTTTCTTCCGAAAGCTTCTGATTCATCAAGATGTAGAAGAAACTGTTTCATAGCAGGATCACATTCCACAAGGATTCCTTTCATTACATTCACCATGGCTGTGCTGTGGAACTGACACACTCTCAACCATGAAGAATTTAACTCAGTAACTGAAAGCAGAACACAACATCTTAAGGGGAATGGGAACACCTTCAGGGGAGACAACTCTTGAAAACTTTGAAAAATGGTGGAAAAAATCAGCCAGGTGTTCCCATTCCCCTTAATAGCACTATAGTTGATGTCTTTTTCAAATAAGTTTAGGTGGAAAATGTATCTTCTTTGATCTTAATTCATCAAATGAGGTGCAACAACTACATTTCGGCATAAGGGTAGGTAGTTTTAGAACGCTTTTTAGGCAACAAAATTTGCAATAAGAAACGTGGAAATTCCACAAAAAATAGGTTTTCCAACAGTTGCATGAAACCAGGAAAACATTTCAAGTGCAGACTATTGAACTTTGTACTTTTCTTTCAATAATAGTTATGATTTTTGAGATAAAACTAGGGTTTGTGACTATCATGTAATATTGAAATAATTGAGACACTAAATCAGGATGTGTTTTGGATGTTCTTTAATCCCTCTATTCAAGCATATCCAATGGCTGACAGTTATGATTGTAAATGCTGAAATTTGGTTAAAATGCCTTCTTAGTCTTACTATCTCTTACAGAAAGGACTCTTAAAGGCAGTTTATGGAGGTTAACCCTTGTCCTGCTGAGCCCAATATGTCTTATTTTTCAAACAATGAAGATCCAGATCAGATGGCTTCTGAAGAATTAAAAAGAGTCGGAAGGAAAACCTGCAGAAACTGACTTAATTGAGTCACAGATCTTATGAAGGTTAATTACAATGCTTTATAACAATGATTACCGGTATCTGTGATATTTTCCAGAATTAAGAACTATTGCATTTTCATCTGCAGTACAAGGCTTGAGTACTGCTTATAATGTTGGGGGAGGCAAACAGAAAGCGGTGACACGGCTCATTTTGCCATTTTTATAGACTTTGATAATGTTTATGATTTACAATATACATTTGATCACCTACCAAGTACCATTAAAATAGTTCAAATGGTTACTGAGATACAGACCAGATGTTAAGTAAAATTATGGATCAGGGGCCATAATCAGCAAATGTAGGCAAGCAGATGTGTCAATTTTTGCATGCCACTGTTCTTCAATCATACCAAGCACCAGTAAAATATTTCAAACGGTTGCAGAGTTATGCTTCTGAAACAAAAATGTAGTATAAATATGGATAAGGGGACATAATTTGAAAATTAAGACAAGCAGAGTTATCAGTCTTGCATATGACACTCTGCAATAACCAGTTCTATAATCCTGCCTATTAAAATTTCACAAACAGCTTCAGAGTTATGCTCCGGAAACAAAAATGAAGTAAAAATATGGAACAGGGGACATACATGTAATTCAAAAATGAAGAAAAGCAGAGTTGTCATTCTTGCATGTGAAACTCTGCATTGACCTTTCTATAATCCTACCAAGTACCATTAAAATATTTCAAACTGTTGCACAGTTATGCTCTGGAAACAAAAATGAAGTAAAAATATGGATCAGGGGACATTACTGGAAAATGGACAAGCAGAGTTGTCATTTTTGCATGTGACATTCCGCATATTTCAAATGGCTGCATAGTTATGCTCTGGCAACATAAATGAAGTAGAAATACAGATCAAGGGACATAAATTCAAAATTGAAAATAATCAGGGTTGTCATTCTTGCATGAAACACTCCACATTGACTGGTTCTACAGTCCTACTAAGTATCATTAAAATATTTCCAACATGGTGATTTAAGTAGCCTGTTGGCTTTAGTTTTGAATATATTGACCTGGATTCCTCTTGTTGCAAAATCACTGATTGAGCTGTACAAGATGCGGTCTACACAAACAAGAGGACCATGATAGTCCTAATTGCTCACCTGAGCTAACAGGTTCAAAGTTTCAGGAAGTTCCAATCTTTACTGAAGTATGCGAGATGTTCGAAAAGAATTGCTTATTTCTATCTGGAGACTTCAAATTTCAAATATGCCCATAAGTGCTCATTTCATGCCCTCGAGGTACTCCCCGTGGCTAGAAATGCAAAGTTTCAGCCGATGTACCCACTTCTTGAAGGCGTCACGGTACGCTGCTTTGGGCACAGTAATAAGGTACTAATGACTGGCAGATCCAAGTGCATGTTGGGACTGATATTTCCACCCAGCAAGGAATGATTTCAATTTCGGAAACAAAAAGAAATCACATTGGGCAAGGTCTGGGGAATACAGTTTGAGGCAAAACAGTTGCTTTTTCTTTCTTCAAAAACGCCGCAACTATTGCGGAGGTATGAGTGGTTGCACTGTCATGTAGAAGACAGACATGTTTAAAACTAGTGGCAGGGCGTCGTTTCTGATAACACTTTTTTTTCAGTTTCTTCAGTACTATGTCTTTGTGGTTCGGTCCGGTAATGCTTTTGCCCCTTTTCACCAGCACTTTTATTGCAACTCCTTCACCAGAGAAGATTGCATACAAAACCTTCTTTGTACCCAAAGAACTTTTGGCAAATTATTGGGCGTTTGCTGTGTTTAGTGACCCAGATCTTATTGCTAACCTTTC
The DNA here is from genome assembly GCA_963580285.1 of Lucinisca nassula. Lineage (NCBI taxonomy): Eukaryota > Metazoa > Mollusca > Bivalvia > Lucinida > Lucinidae > Lucinisca > Lucinisca nassula. Next base: position 75,533,562 of record OY757019.1, on the reverse strand, counting down.
TGATGGGCTCAAAATAATAAACCTAGGTGACATCACCTGTGGCGACATTGGCAAATGCTTTTTGTCATATTTTGGAAACATCTGAAGCAGCTTTTTGGACACTTAAACATGTTGCCTCTTTTGCTCGTCAGTCAACAGATGTGGCACCCATCTAGCAGAAATCTTTCTGACTTTCAAATGCTTCTTCAAAATAAGGTGAACCGTTGATAGTGATATGCCTACCTCTCGTGCAATATCACGAACTGTGAATCCGGCATCTCCTTCAATGATTTCCTTTATTGTGGAAACAATTTCTTTACGAGATGCAGATTTTGGCCTACCTGATTTCAGTGCATTTTTGATGGACTCTACATCAAACTCAAATTTCTTTTTCCACTGCCAAACTGTGTCATAATTATGGAGGTGAGATCATTTTTAAGCCCTTTGACTTCGTTGGCGAATTCTATTAATGTACAATATATAAAATCTGTTATAATTGCAAGGAAGCCCTTTAAATGTCAACAATCAATGTATATCAGGTGCTCAGAGACACCATCCCATCACTCAAAGGACTTTTAATTTTTTTTTTTTATTGTGCATTTCATGTGACAAAGAAGTCACATCAACGTCGGTGCAATTTCATGAGGTTTATGCAATGTCACATTTGTGTTGATGCAACATCATGATGGTGTATCATTGATTTGACGTTGTCCTAGCGCTGTGTGCCTGCTGTCTGATTGTTATCCTCTATATGAGCTTTTATCTTGACGTACTTCCGAATCTAAAAATAGAGTGGGAAAAGCCCTGGCCGCCAACCGCCGTATTGCTTCAAGGCAGTGTGACAGATAAAATGTCAATTACAGCGTAAAACAGTGGAATTCTTTTTAAACTTTTGACAAATTCTAGTGTAAGATAATGAGAGAAACACATATGCTGCCAGGTGTGAAATTTCGCATTACGAAAACATGCATATGCATTATGCAAATACATGATCAATTTTCGGCCAGGAAATTTTAAGATGAAAAATTGTGATAATTTTCTTCTTTTTGCTCAAAACATAGATTGCGGGGACTTGACAGAACCGCCTCGACATGGCGGTGGTTCTATCGAGTACCCACAATCTACCTTTTTGAGCAGAAATAAGAAAAATAATGCTTATCGCTGTAAATGCCAGGTTTACTATATAAAAGTGGGGTTTTAGAGGGTCAAATTCGCATAGGCGTGTTTTCATGATGGCAAATCCCAAGTGTTATTTTCTTAGTTAACTGCTCTTAAAGATATATTGTATGTACGACCCAACAGGGTCCCCTCTCTCTCTCTCTCTGAGAATGCCATGGCCTACACGTTTTCTCTCTCTCTCTCTTAGCGTACCAGCAATTGACGAGAGTAGGTAAATGTAAATTACAGACTCCATGTCAACTGACAAGTAACGTGTCAACAACGACAAACATCAAACCAAAATCAAAGCGAATTTGACTTTGCAACGTCAATGAAATGTCAGAACATTGCGTTGGCAATAATACTGCGCTTAAGAAAATGTCATTTGCCCAGTGCTCGGACCCATCAAGACTCAGTGGGATTGGAACATTAAATTCAAAACAAACATAGAACACCCTTTCAGTGCATGAGAATGAAACACTCCTTCGCAAGTGCAAGATTTTACAGTAAAGTCTGGTAGATTTGTTCAACCTTCCTAGCTCTTATATTAACCCGTTTGGTACCAGAAACCCCAAAAGGGGTAAGTGGCAAACAGTGCAGACGGTCGGGTATAAAAGCCAAGGCCGCGCCGGGCCGAGCCAAAAAATGCCGATCCAAAAATTTTATATTTCGTCTCTTAGCACAATGAAGCTATATATTGTAGTCAGTTTGGTATAAAATTTTTATGAATAACATATTTGATTTTCTTGTAATAACAATTTTTCCGAAATCGAGGGGTATAAAAGCCAAGGCCGGGAAAAATTGGAAATATTTCTTAATTTCTTACGATTTTATCGGTTAAAGAAATTCTTTTGGTCCTGATGTTATTTAAATTTGATAATTTTTATCATGTGTACATAGAAAATATATTAAACATATCAAAATCACCTTAGATGATCTTATTTCTTATTTTCTAATGATTTCTATTTTTAGATTAACTTTACTAAAGGAAAAGACCGAAATGTACCGAAAAGGTAAACAAAAGTATTGTTACTGCTAGCTGGAATTAAAGAAATATAAAAATTGATTGTTATATTTGTTATATTTGCTAACATGTATGTGTATATTAAAATGACAAAGAAAATTTTTTTATTTTTTTTATTTTTCTTTAATTCTAGTTAGCAGTAAACAAAAAGTTCTTCCCTTTCGGTCCTTTTCCGTCGTTTTCTTTAATTAAGCCAATCTAAAAATAAAAACAATTAAAAAGTAAGAAAATAGATAATTTAAGGTAGTCTTATATGTTTGTTATATTTTTTTATGGACAAGTGATGACAATAATCAAATTCAAATATTTTCAGGACAAAAAGAAGTACTTTAACCTGTAGATTAGCAAGAAATTAAGAAATATTATCATTTTCCCCAGCCCTGGTTTTTATACCCCTCGATTTTGGAAAAACGGTTATTTCAAGAAAATTAAACAATGTAGAGAGATAAAAATTTGTGCAGTTATCAAATATGTTATTTATAATAATTTGATATGGCATTTTTTGGCTCGGCCTGGCGTGGCCTTGGCTTTTATACCCTACCAGTGCAGACACTGATCAGAGGCAGCAGAATGTGGCGTCTGATCAGGGCCTACACTATTTGCAAAAAAGTTTAGCCATTTTCCAAATAAATTTTGAAGAAAAAAAACAAACCTGGAATCTTCAATTTATTAAAATTGCACATATACATGTAGACAGAGCGCTGGTCAGTTTTTTTAACTGCACTTCTAGACAGATTGTTGAACTGTTTTTTTTTTTTAAATTGCACATGTAGACAGATCGTTGGACAGTTTTCTCAATAGAGAGAGAGAGAGAAAGAAATATTATTCTTTCCTTCTCAGGGAATTATTTCAATGTAAACGGGTATATTTTCTCTCAAAATGTCTGAATATTGTTAACATTTTAAGTTCCGCCAATACATTTGAATAGCGATGGCCGTTTCAAATGATGGCCAGTGCTTTGCGCATAAATGACGTCATAAACGGAATTCCTAAAACCTCCTATAGACACATCCAAAGTCTACGTCACACAAGGTCAAAGGTCATTACCCTCGTTTTATCTGGTGGGCAAAACAACTTACGGGTCCATACTCTACCGTTGATATAGCATGAATTGTTTTCTGTAATAACTATTGTTAAATCGTCTTTCTATCAAAACTGTTGGCCACAAACCATTTTTGACATTGAACTGCTTCTTTTTCGTATAAACTTGGACAGAAAATATACCGGTACATGCTTTAATCTTATTTCCATTCGTTAAATAAATCGCATTGACTACGTTTTGGCATGATAGTTATTTTTATAACGCTTTTTAGGCAACAAAATGTGCGATTAAATGTCAGAAGAGACTGGTTCTATGTCATTTATTACTTCAAAAATACAAACTGACAAGGATCAGTTAATTTTGTGGAGAAGAAATGAGTTTAATCACACAATAGATATTCGAAATTCTCATTGACACTGTACGGCAACAGTCATGTTTTGCCAACCAGATAAAAGAGTACCTCTGCAGGGGAGGTAATTGGCGCATGCACAGTGAAATGTAAACAAGGTCACGTGTCAAAACATTGGGCCCTTCTATACAATTTTATATATAATTCTAGTAAAGTTTTTTTCAGACAATTATCAAATTCTAGTCACACCACCTTGTTGGTGCTGAAGGAACATGGCTATGGAAAGAATTTAAAAATTCTTTGAGTTATCATAAACATGGCTAACATGAAAGGACATGTAAAAATATTCCAAATATATAAAATAATTAATCTGAATCAGAATTGATACTGGTGACACGTCAAGTGACATTCATACATCAGGAAAATATCTTAATGAATCTGCCAGGTACTCCAAACAGGTCTACCTAAACACGCAAAGACGGGCAGAGTACGCAAAGACGGACAAAGACGGGCAAAGACAGGCAAAGGCACACAAAGACATTTAAATTGGGCAATTACACATAAAAATATACTGAAAGACCCGGTCCCAGACCAAAATAAGCCAAGATACGCCAAGACACCAAATAGAACACAAAGACATGCACAAAAGTAGAAAATAAATAAATATATATAGGCAGATATGAAATAGATATAAATGAAAAAAAAAAAATGATTTTTTTTTAGTTTGAAAGGCATGCAAAGACACACAAAGACGCGCAAAAGACGGACAAAGACACACCAAAAATGTTTTTTTTTTTTGTTTTTGTTTTTAGTTTTAAAGGCATGCAAAGACACGCAAAGACGCACAAAAGACAGACAAAGACAGGCAAAGACACACAATTACACATAATAATATTCAAATATACCCCGCCTTGTCACCCCCACCCCTCATTGCTCCCTCGTTGTCTGTTCAAAGCAAGAGTTCAGTTGGTGTCATTGAGAATGAACACTCTTTATGTCATAGTACACATTAGAATCGCCTCATTGAGGCGACTCAAATGAGCTGACTGATCAGACATTTTTCGGATGAAATAGCTAAACCACAATCATTGAGGGGATTCTAATGAGCAGACATAATAATAAAATAACGAATACGAAGAACCTTTGTGCCAGAGTACTCATTATCATAGATGTGATTCTAATGAGCAAACACAGCAATAAAATAACGAGAATGAACAATCTTTATGTCATAGTAGTCATTAGAATCTGTAAACGACTATATAAGGCTTGAAAATGTCATTTGATATATGTTTTGGGACTTGCCCCCATCTTTGCCCCTCGTTGTGCGTCTTTGCCGGTCTTTGCGCTTTGCTATGTCTCTAAAACGAAATATGAATGATATATAATTCTTCGTATTATTACAAAAAAAAAATTAATGTACATACACATATCAAACATTCATTCATTATCCTCACGTTTTTGAAAAAAAGTGGGGATATTGCTATCGCCTCCGTCCGTCTGTCTGTCTGTCTGTCCGGCTATCTCCTCCTAAACCGTTAGCCGGAATTCAACCAAATTTGGTATGCGAGTTGCTTACATGAATGGCTTGCGCAAGAGCACATTTTTTTTTGTTCCCGCCCCCAGGGGCCCTGGGGAGGGGTCAAAAGGTCAAATATCAATAAAATTCAATTACAAAGTCAATTTTGAAGATTTTGATGCCAAACTTTGCACATGTACTTAGTTATGAAAAAAGTAAAACATATTGAACGGGATTTTGGCTGTGACCCCTAGGTCACGCCCTGGGGGTCGGACTTGTGGGGGTCGGGGGTCAAAATTAAAGTTTTTCAGAACATAGTCATGTTGCATATCAATGCGAAGGGGATAATGGGTAGAATAAACTACAAGTAAAATTTTGACCCTGGGGTCAGATTGGGGCCCTGGGAGAGGGGTCAAAGGGTCAAAATTTAAGTTTTTTGGAACATAGTCATGTGGCATATGAAATTGAAGGGCATGATTAGTAGAATATAATACAGGTGATATTTTGACCATGGAGTCAAATTAGGGCCCAGGGTGAGGGGTTTTCGGTACTTGGCCCCTCTGTAGAAAACGTGGGGATTTGCGATGGCGCGCCATCGACAGTATTCTAGTTTATATTTACATTTCCAGTGTAAAGTCTAATGTAAACCTATAGAAAACAATTGCGTCCATACTTCCATGAACGCATCGAATCACATGATTTTCAGTGACGTTAAGTGACGTCATTCTAAACCATTGTTCTCTACGGGTGTTGATGACGTCAACACTGCTCCGCTCTTTGTAGAAAAACAGTGTGTAAATGTTTTTCAGCTTTAAAAGCTTGCCCTACAAGCATTTTTTCGCCCAGTGATGAGGGGCAAATGATGTAAATATAAAAAATTAACATAGTTTTTCTGCTTTTCATGAAAGTATGAATGACAGTGGGTCGCTAGCAAAGTTTTCATGAACCCCTTCTGGGTTCATTTACTTTGCACGCGACCCACTGCGTTCATACTTCCATGAACTGCAGAAAAATAAATTTCATTTCGTAAGTAAATGTCTTTGGTTATCCAAAATGCCATTTGATGTCTCTTTTGGGGATTTGGCCCCATATTTGCCCATCTTTTGTGCTTCTTTGCGCATGTTTGCGTGTCTTTGCCCGTCTTTGTGTGTCTCTGCCCGTCTTTGAGTCTCTTTTGCTGTCTTTGCAGTATTTAGCAGGGAAAAGGATTAGCACACGCCCAGTCGCCCAATGCGAGTGAAAATTCCGTTGGGCCCCTAATAAGTTGCAGACGGTCGCCCAGCTGGCGAACATGAAACCGTTTTTAGATCTCACAATTTTCGGCATTCTTGTGCAAATTAATGAATTCATCTTAAACTGTCTGTTGGACAATTGAAATTAATCTATAAATGTTTTATTTGTTTTCTTTCACTTGTAAAAATCCTTTTTTTACGCAGAAATCCTCGAGGTAGCCGCCATATTTGTTTATTCAAATCACTACTTGATTTTTGTACGCTGTTAACGCCGTAAACAGAGCGTGGCTTACGCTAAATACCGGAACAAAATACCGCGAAATATCGCAGTTGGCGGTATTAATTTTAGAGTTTTTATCTGCTAGGAATAATTTTAATTGCCAAACATTGACAATATAACAATATAAAAAATTTTCTGCCCAAAGCTGGCTAAGGTAAAAAAAATATTTTCTTTTTTTTTTCTTTGTGATGTCTTGTTTGACTCCATTACTATCATGCAGACTAAAACCGAGATGAATCTGGCTTGTATCTATCTATCTATCTTCATGTTTCTTTGTATTGGGGTTTAACGGCCAAGTCAAAACTGTTAAGCTCATTTTTGCGCCGGTCAGTTTACCTTTTTCACTGTTTGCCTTGGAAGCTTTATCCGTAAGCAGTTAAACGGTACATTGCACATTCTTTTGCCAGAAACGGACAACTGCCCTTCTTTAACCAGCAGTGTGTGTGTGTGTGAATTCGGGTTTAACGTCGCTTTCAACAATTTTTCAGTCATATCACGACGGTGTCTGGTTGCGACAGGGAGCTCAATGCTTACGTTTATAGTGCTGCCTCACTGAAGTATCATGTCCCAGACACATTACATGATACCACACCCAGTCACATTATCCTGACACTGGATCGACCAGTCCTAGCTCTTCCCCGTAAACCTGAGTGCCAAGCGAGGAGCAGCTAGTACCATTTTTAACGACTTTGGTATGTCGCGGCCCGGGATCGAACCCCAGACCTCCCGTTCCCCGGAGCGGACACTCTACCAACTGAGCTATCGGGCCGGTCTTTCTTTAACCAGCAGACGGAAGAGAATGACCGTAGAAAAGAAATTTATGATAAACCTCCACAAAAGAATGTTGCCGACCCAGGCAGGAATCCAACCCGCATGCTCCTGATCACCAGTTAGAGGCACATCCCATTGAGCTATCAGGGCTTGGCAATCCAGGATCGAACAATGTATTTTATTGTTTTCTAAATTTTAGTCCTGGGCCCCTAACTTTTTGGCTGGGCCCCAAAGTCAGAATTGTTACTGGTGACAAAAAAGCTAATTGGGAAGAATTCAAGGCCTTCATGAATCAAAAGAAAACTGAAATTTTTAACAATTTTGGCCATAAATCTGTTGAAGAAATTTGGACTGTTTTCAAATCTGCTCTTCATGAAGGAATCTCAAAATTTATTCCAATCAAGAAAATTGGTGTAAAGCGTAGCTTACCATGGATAACACAAGAGATCAAGAGACTTATCAGAAAAAGAGATAGTCTTTACCAAAAACAAAAGAAGGGAAAGGCAGAGGACAGACACCACTTCAAACAAGTGAAACACCTTGTGCAGACCAAAATAAAGTTGTCATATAACAACTACATCCAAGACATACTGGGTTCATCGGGGGACAGAAATGACTCTGGCTTTGCTCCAAAAAAGCTATTCTCTCTAATAAAGAATGCTCGACAGGATGTACAGGGTGTCTCGCCGCTAAAGGACCCTAGTACCAACACAACCTCCTCTGAAAATAACATTAAAACCAACATTCTAAATAAACAGTTCCAATCAGTGTTTTCCCAACTCTCACCACTCCGGCTTGGTCAGATCTGCATAGAAAAACTCCAACACTATTTTGATCAACATATACCTGACCAATTTAAATGCAGATACCCCACCATGCCTGAGATCACTATTGACCTGAATGGCATCATAAAATTGTTGTCCAACCTTAAATCTGATAAAGCAGCTGGTCCAGATGAAATTAAACCCCTGGTACTAAAGGAACTTCGAAACGAGATTGCCCCTATCATTCAACTCATATTTGAAAGATCCCTGGCTACTGGTGAACTACCCCCAGATTGGACCAAGGCCAACGTTAGTCCTGTCTATAAAAAAGGTGATAAGAGTGACCCAGCCAATTATAGGCCCATTTCCTTGACCTGTATACTCTGCAAGGTGATGGAGCACATAATTGCTTCAAACCTCACCCGTCACCTCAATAAACATAACGTCCTATACGATCTCCAGCACGGTTTCCGGGAGAAAAGGTCTTGTGAGACCCAGCTGATCCAACTTATTGAAGACCTGGGTAGGCAACTTGTCAAAGGCAAACAAACTGATTTGGTTCTGCTCGATTTTAGCAAAGCTTTTGACAAGGTAAACCACTTAAAACTTCTATTTAAACTTTCCCAACATGGCATAAAAGGCAAAACTCTAAACTGGATTAAAGGGTTTCTTGTGGGTAGAACACAGGCTGTGGTGCTGGAAGGGGAGAGGTCTTCAGAGGTACCAGTGACCTCTGGAGTACCACAGGGTTCTGTCCTGGGACCTCTCCTCTTCCTGCTCTACATCAATGACTTACCACAAGATATCCAGTCACAGGTAAGGTTATTCGCCGATGACACGGCCGTATATTTGACAGTTACCTCAACTAAGGACATGAACACTCTCCAGGCAGACCTTGATACATTACAAGAATGGGAACGAACCTGGGATATGGAGTTCAACCCTGCCAAATGCCAGGTACTACGTATTACCCGGTCAAGAAAACCACTGCAGTCCAGGTACACCCTTCATGGTCAAGTCCTTGAGACAGTTGAGGATGCCAAATATCTCGGGGTAACCATTTCCAAGGACCTTAACTGGAATACCCACATAAATGACATCACTGCTAAGGCAAATAGAACACTCGGCTTTGTCAAAAGAAACATTAAAACCACTAGTGAATCCATCAAAGATCTGGCATATAACACACTTGTACGACCCCAGGTTGAATACGCCTCCTCAGTGTGGTCTCCCTTTACCAAACAAAATGTAAGCAAATTAGAGCAAGTACAGAGGAGAGCAGCAAGGTGGGTAAAACACGACTATTCCCTCTACGAAAGTGTTACTAGAATGCTTGGTGAGCTGGGTTGGCGATCGCTGGAAGATAGACGGACAGATGCACGGCTTATTATGCTCCACAAAATCATATATGGCTATGTAGCCATCCAAGTACCCTCATATTTTGAGAGACCAGAGGTTTTAACTCGTCACATGCACCCTCTTGCCTTCAGACGTATCCATACATATGCTTCGTATTATCAGTTTTCATTCTACCCGGCAACAATTGTCCTTTGGAATAAACTTGATGCAGAGATTGTCCTTACCAGTGACCCAAACTCTTTCAAGGATAGAGTTAGGGCAATCTCCCACCAGTCACCCTAAGCCCCAACACTGTTTTTAACCTGCTTTTAACTACACTCACTCTGCATTAACACTTTCAACCTTTTATCATGTCTCACTTTCACACTTTTATATCTCCTACAATCTTGCTTTTATCCTTGCACTGACAGCGCACCTGCACAAAATACTCGCAAGAGGGTGTTGCAGTATATAGAGATAGATAGACACGTCAAATGACATTCATACACCAGGAGTTTAAATGTTAGGGGCCCAGATGGCCCCTGTGAAAAAAATGTTAGTCCTTATCGCTGTCCAAACACCTAAAGTTGAGTATTACATGGAGTGCGTGTGGAAATGGCCAAAAGGAAGGGAAAAAATAGTAAAATCAAACAGATAATCTGCTGAAAAAAATCTATCTGATACAATCAGACCGAAATGATCCACCGAAATAGGCCGAAATGACCGAAGTCCAAATTTAGGCCGAAACGACCCGGGACCGAAAATCCCGGCTTCGTTTAGTCAAACTTAATTTGCTTGTCCGGAGGGTGTCGTGACACCCTCATAATAAGGGCCTCATTATTGGCATTTCGTCACGTTGAACTACATCTGCTCCCACATTGCGCCCTTTGACAGTTCACATTCAGAATGTTTAACTGTTTTACCTCCTCTTATGTTTTTTTTTTTTTTTTTTTTCCGTTTTGAGGCTTGATTGATTGGTTATTTTCGGTCGGGTATAAAAGCCAAGGCCGCGCCGGGCCGGGCCGAGCCGCCGAGCCAAAAATTGCCGATCCGAAGATTTTATTTTTCGGAATTCTAACCGAAGAAGAAATGTTAGTGGTAAATTTTAATATGATAATGTTAATTGTATCAAATCTGATACTCAGCATAATTTTTGTTCTTTTTCTTGCCCTAATTTTTGTTTTATTGCAATTTTGCAAATTTTTAGGGGTATAAAAGCCAAGGCGGTTTTTATCGTACGTTTTGATCGAATTTGAATGAAATAGACATGAATGTGTGAAAAAATGTACATGACAACCCCAAAAAAGTTTTTTCTAAACCTTTTATTGTAATAATTCCAGTCAATTCCTATTAGTATCTGTAATAACCGTATTTTTGGTGGTTTAATGTAGGCCACGTCGTAATGAACCGCAACGGACGGCAATGTAAGATAAATGATAAGGGCATTTAATATACTATTTGAATGGTAGCAACTAAAGATATGAAACTCATCATATTTCTTAATCATGCTTTAGACATATAAATTAGGTTTTGATACTCATCTATTGTATTATTATTGCTTATTAATATGCTTCAGTAAGTAAGTGATTAATGCATTAATTGACTCATCTAATTGTTTTAGATAAGTGAGATCTTGTCATTTAAGTTTCTTAAAGCATTCGATTCTTTAATTTAATTGAACTGCGATCATCTTGACACTAATAAGAGTAACTCATCTCATCTCTACTTGTAATAAAATGGGCAGGAAAAACTTAGGCAGCATTCATAAAGACATTGACTTTTTCTTCTTCCCTTTCGGTCCTTTTCGGTCGTTTCCTGTAATAAGGTAATTCTAAAAATAGAAACAAAAATAAAATCAGAAATTCGACCATTTAAGGTGATTCTGGTGGGTATATTAAATTTTATCACGAACACAGAATAAGTATAATCAAATGCAAATATCATAAGGCCAAAAAGAAGTAATTTAACCGATGAATTTGAATGTAATTCGGAATTGTCAATACTTTTTCGCCGCCTTGGCTTTTATACCCCTGGATTTCGGAAAACAGTTATTAAAAGATAAATAAGCAACGTAGATACGAGAAACTACTTGTAGTTACAACATATCTAATTTATAATAATTTAATCCCACATTCACCAAAATATACATCTAACTTGTATCTAGAGACTAAAAATAAAATTTTCGGTAGGCTCGGCGGCTCGGCCCGGCCCGGCGCGGCCTTGGCTTTTATACCCGACCGTTATTTTCGTTTAACTTGAGCCGGTTACGAATGGTCTCGGGTCGTTTCGCCCGTGAGTCGTTTCGCCCGTGGGTCGTTTCGCCCTGAGTCGTTTCGCCCTGGGTCGTTTCGCCCGTGGGTCGTTTCGCCTTGATTAGGTGGGTCGTTTCGCCCTTATTTTTTTAAGCCCTATTGATTGAGGTTATGTTTGTTTTTGGTATGTAAAGGGATTGATGGGGGTATTGGGAGTTCCGGAAAACATGGTTTTGCCCTCGTTTGGTGCAGCTGGACGACCTTCTGACGGCTTCTGCTTCAGGTTTGAGCAACTGCGCTACCACCCTTTTGAGAAAGATATTTGAGCTCACATAAGGTTAAAAAGTCTTTGCAATAAAATGGGATTTATGGTTGTGAAAATGACTGTTTATATTTCAAAAATGTGACATATTTTTCTCTCTGCTCGAAACATAGATTTTGGATTAGAACCGTCTAATTGTCTATGTTCTTGAATCATAAATAAGAGAAATAAAGTATATGCGAAAACCCATTTTTCAATGTATAAAAAGTAGAAGTAAAACAAAGATCAGGAATCGATACAATTAACTTACTCCACCCATCAAAGACACCAAAGGGAAAGAAATACAAACATTAAGCGACCAGGCCATAATGGAAACCTAATGAAAGGAAGGCCATAAGGACAGTTACTTTCCCACAAAAGTTGGGTTTAGGGGGACATTATTGCATAGACTTGCCAATATGATATTTTATTTACTTATCAGTTGTTCTTTCTGCACAAATAGTGACGTAATATACATGTAACTGGTTACATTATTACGTTAAATGTGTTGACGGGGACGTTAAACCTCAATTTCAACAAACAAAATATTTTTAAACAGTGGTGTCTGAATAAAAGTTACAAAAATGTCACTTAAAGAGTAATAATTAATATTACACATTAAGTGTCATGTGTAAGACGTTGGTTTAATTTTTATACAGACTCTACTGTAGCTCAACCTTGGTAGGAATAGAAACATAACGTTTTTTTACTTTCTTGTCATTTTTTTCCCATAATTTTATGCGTAACAAAACACATATTTTACATTATAAATATATAACAAAGCATAACATGAAACTATAGCATCGCATTAACAAGTCCGTGGAATGAACACCCCTTAACCCCACCTTATATTGCGAAAACTGGGGTTTATTGGCGTATACATTATTTTTGTTAATTCTGCTACAAGACAAAAGGTTGTGGGTACTCGTTAGAACCGCCTAAACATATGTTCGCAGTATCGACAAGAAAAAATACCACAGCTTTTCATAAAAAAGTAAAAATAAAAGTAGTCATTTTAGAGATGTGAAAACCTGCACTATGTCGCACGGCTGTGTTATTGTACTGGTCCGTTTAGTAGTTTGCATTACGAAAACATGCTTAATCAAATACTGGAAAATTCTACCACCAAATAAAAAAAAATCAAAAATGTTCTGATCAAAGGTTCTTATATTTTTCATATTTCTGCTCAGGTGCTCGTTAGAAACGGTCCGTCCATCTACACAAGCATCACTTCATTCATTCATTCATTTCCGTTTGTCCAGCTACCAATACTCTCCATTTAGTCATTAACTTATCTATCTCCGTATATTAAAAATCCCGTCCGTTCATTCGTACGTCTGTCCATCTACAAACGCACAACTCCATTCACCCATTTATTCATTTATTTATTCATCCATCTGTCCATTTACTCATCCATTCCTTTTGTCACTCCCTTAAAATATAATTGCGGCGAAACGATCCACGGGCGAACCGACTCACGGGCGAAACGACTCACCAGGTAAGGGCGAAAAGACCCACGCCCAAAATCAGGGCGAAACGACTCAGGGCGAAACGACCCGGCGAAACGATCCACGGGCGAAACGACCCGGAACCTTACGAATCACACCAACAGCGGGAAAGTATAAAAACCGACAGTAACGGCCGGAAGCCGGGTGTAAAATGGGTGAAAGGAACCTACCCTTCGCGAAAGAAAGGAAGCTTATTAGTACCAAAGTAAGAGTTTTTCGAAAATATATGAAAATCAAGTATATATTTTTGTTATTTAATTGTTTATTTTAAACGGAATTTGAGAAAGGTGTTGTTTATATTAAGGAGTAACTATACCAAATTTAGTGACACAGAGGCCTTTCTGATATTTAATCTTCATCAGTGTGCGTAAACCCCAAAGTTCTGAAACCGAAACGGATGATGGACAAGACCCGGCAAACACAGCACATCCCCCTCCGAGCATACACCGACCGACGTAGCTCATGAGACAGGTCAACTGGAGGCACCAGGCAAGAGATACAAGAAACTTTATTTAGAGTCGACTATCAGTGGTACAACAAGTAAAACATTAGCCTTAGGCTATTTTGTAGACAAACAAAGTAGAAGTAAAACAAAGATCAGGAATTGATACAATTAACTTACTCCACCCATAAAAGACACCAAAGGGAAAGAAACGCTGTACATGTAAACAAATATAAACAATCATCACAGATTTAAAGTAGTATCACAGTAAAAATATTACAGCTAAAAGAAATGAGATTGACATTAGCTAAAAAATAAGACATTTTGATTTAGCATCTTGTAAACTTTAAAATGCATATAATATGTTGCACAGTTGACTAGAAAGGTGTTATATTTCACTTATAATATATTAATAATAAAATTTCATCTAGAACTCATCCCACTTCAGAGTGCTCAAAGCCAGCTACCACCAGACAGGAGGCACCTACCTGCGGTATTTATAGGCGTCCCCCATCGAGCCAACATCAGCAAACATGGCCCACACTCCAAGGAAGTCCCGGGCATCAGGAAGGAGATGTCCAAAGTAGAGAGACTTGCAAAATTTAAAACATAACAAGTAGCAACCAAATCCGCTAAGATACATGTCTCACCTGACAAGTCAGTCTTAGTTTTAGAAAAAATAGAATTTTATACTGCAAAAGTTAAGATATAATATAGTTATTTAAATCAGTACTTGAGTACTGACGTCAACACCACAGTATCAACCTCAGCACTAAGGAACTGATACTGAGCTGATGATACCATCGGGGACGAACGAATCAACCACCAGCAGAGATACCGACCCAGTGGTTGCAAGGCGTAACTATACCAAATTTAGTGACACAGAGGCCTTTCTGATATTTAATCTTCATCAGTGTGTCTAAACCCTAAAGTTCTGAAACCGAAACAGATGATGGACAAGACCCGGCAACACAGCACATATGAGAACAGTTCATATATATGTATATAACACCATCTTTATCGAAAAAGATAATTTAGATTCGTATTACGAAAGGAAGGCTAAATACGAAAGGACTTTTTTTCATAGTGTTGAATCTTTCAATTTAAATGATATTTACTCTGAGTAGGTGGTTAAGCAGAAGGATATTTACTCGTCATTATATATACAGATTGTTTTCGTGCATTGAAAGAACGAATTACGTTAATTGTTCTGAAAAATGGATACTCCTTTGGAAGCAAGGACTTATAGCTACCTAAACAATCGAAAAACATGTGACAAACTGTTTGTTATTTGCTTTTTGCTAGCACATGTTAAACTGAAGAAAATGCATGCTGTGTGTACACATTTGAATCGCGTCAATGAGGCGAGACTAATGAGTACACACAACATTCATTTATTTTGAAAATAAAAGAGCGAGCACGTCATCAAAAATCCCCACGCTTAGGTTTTTTGGTTTGTTTTGGAGTTTAACGCCCCTGTCAACACTATTTAGGTACTTTTTGAGCCGGTCAGTTTAACTATCCACACTTTTCCTGGGCATGCGGTTAACCAGTACAGTGTACATTCTTTTGTCAGAAATATGTTTTGGAGCGCTTTGGTGCATTGGTAGCGCATTTCAGTGGTTTCTTGCTGTCGAGTCGAGTGGAGGCAATGATCAGGTATCGATACAATCAACCCACAGCTCCCATCAGAGACACCAAAGGGAAAGAAACACAAACATGGAACAAAAGACCTAATGGAAACATCAATAGCGGAAAGCCAAAAGGACAGTTACTTTCCCACAAAATGGCCAATAGGCTATCCAAAATAAAATAATATAAGCGACACAAACACACAAAGACAAACAATAACAAAAATAAACTGCGACAGAAGAACCACCTTGGAACGGTCAGCGGAAACGAATTCCACTGTGGGGCCACAAACCTCGCACTTACGTCAGTCGCGATTTAGACAAATAATTCGTTAAGTCCGCATGAAAGCCTCCTAACTCATCAGTGCAACATCTCCGTGAACACAAATAATCAAACAACCACAAAGATCAAACAACGGTGCGGACTCGACAGCAAGAAACCACTGAAATGCTGGAGCAAAAGAAAACCAACAGTTAGACTCGATGGGCCCGACCAGAGATAGAGCATCAGACACCAATCAACATTACCTTGGATTAGATCTTCCTAATTCCCAATAAGCCTTTACGCTGGAACCGTCATAGAATCTGAGGACTGACCCACCGGCGTGCAATTAAAGAGGGAAGCAAAGTTGTCAACCGTGATTGGGTTAACTACCATGCATGCAGTCTGTCGTATAACATTTACTGTATGCTGTACCCAATCTTTTTATATCGAATAATGATTTTGCAAAATTGGGTGCTGAAGTCATTGTGGTTATATATTTTTTCTGAATTTATATACTAAGTCACCATAAAATTCGAGTTCCGATAGACCTTCTTGCAGAAGAGATTTAAGTCTAATATTGAATTTTGAAATTAAATCAGAATGACATCTATAAAATTTTGAAAAGGCTTTGCGTAGTTTATGATACCGATTACCCTGATTAAGAAGTTTAGCCGTTAACAATTAATTACGAGTGTTGAAGTCAGTTACATGACTTCACACTCTGGCAAATCGAATTAATTGCGAAATATAAACGCCATAGAATGGCGCACGAGGAACATCACCATACACAAAAGGAAAATTTACAATCTCAAAATCCAAATCATCGTGTTTATCATAAATTTTGCACGAAGCAACCCCCTCTACAATAGATAGATGTAAATCCAAAACTGGGACCTCGGTAACAGAAGAATTTGCTATATTTAACTGAAATTCTGCGGGGTAAATTTGACTGATCAAACCATCGAAATAGGTATTATCAATATTTAATAAATCATCCAAATGTCTAAGAGTGGAGCTAAAAGGTTCAATGATTTCAGACTGGTTTTCAGCAGAAAGGGACATCATCAAGTCTCTCTCTCATAACAAAACAAAAACAAATCAGCCACAAGTGGTGCGCAATTAGGACCCATCGGAATAGCCACAACTGGTCGGGCTCATCGGAGTCTAACTGTTGGTTTTCTTTTGCTCCAGCATTTCAGTGGTTTCTTGCTGTCGAGTCCTCACCGTTGTCTCACCTCTGTGGTTCGTTGATTTTTGTGTTCACGGAGATGTTGCACTGATGAGTTAGGAGGCCTTCATGCGGACTGAACAAATTATTTGTCTAAATCGCGGCAGAAGTAAGGGCGAGGATTGTGACCACGTAAAATCGATTTAAGCCACCCCCCCCCCCCAGTGGAAATCTTCCACTGACCGTTCCAAGGCGGCTCTTCTGTGGCGATTTATTTATGTTGTTGTTTGTTACTTACTGCGTGTTTTATCACTTGTGTCTTTTAATTTTGGATGGCCATATGGCCATTTTGTGGGAAAGTAACTGTCCTTATGGCCTTCCTTTGTTTAGGTTTCCATTATGGTCTGGTCGCTTAATGTTTGTATTTCTTTCCCTTTGGTGTCTTTTATGGGTGGAGTAAGTTAATTGTATCAATTCCTGATCTTTGTTTTACTTCTACTTTGTCTAAATAACTTGGTACCAAATTTTATGTAAATATTGTCAAGTAGAAAGGTGAGAGCTTCACACACCTTCTGACATGACCATAAAGTGTAATTGTTATGCTCTTCAGAAGTGAAAAAATCATTTCTTACATTACATGCAAGATAGAGAGTGTCTTCCCTATTAAATGTCCATTCAATTAAATCATTAAGTTTTTCTTTCATAATATTATGAGGAAGTGTAGTGTAAAGGGTGGAAAAATCATAAGTAGACAGACTTGAAGCAAGAAAACGCCTGTCTTTCAATTTATTTAAGTAGAAGTAAAACAAAGATCAGGAATCGATACAATTAACTTACTCCACCCATCAAAGACACCAAAGGGAAAGAAACACAAACATGAAGCTACCAAACCATAATGGAAACCTAAACAAAGAAGGCCATAAGGACAGTTACTTTCCCACAAAATGGCCATATGGCCATCAAAAATAAAAAGACACAAGTGATACACACAGTAAGTAACAAACAACAACATAGATAAACCGCCACAGAAGAACCGCCTTGGAACGGTCAGTGGAAAGATAGTGGAAAGATTTCCACTGGGGGGGGGGGGGGGGGCTTAAATCGATTTTACGTGGTCACAATCCCCGCCCTTACTTCCGTCGCAATTTAGACAAATAATTCGATAAGTCCGCATGAAGGCCTCCTAACTCATCAGTGCAACATCTCCGTGATCACAAATAATCAAAGAACCACAGAGGTGAGACAACGGTGAGGACTCGACAGTAAGAAACCACTGAAATGCTGGAGCAAAAGAAAACCAACAGTTAGACTCCGATGGGCCCGACCAGAGACAGAGCATCAGGCACTAACCAACATTACCTTGAATTAGATCTCTCTAATTCTCAATAAGCCTTTACGTTGGAACCGTCATAGAATCTGAGGCCTGACCCACCGGCGTGCAATTAAAGAGGGAAGCAAAGTTGCCAACCGTGATTGGGTTAACTACCATGCATGCAGTCTGTCGTATAACATCCATGTTGTACCAATGGTGTTATTTAAAACTTCATTAGAATTTTTTATAGACCAAAACAGTTTGCTGTGTTTGTTACCGAAGGCCAAGACAAGCTTCCTACGCTATACTGGTTACCAAAATTTCATAAAAGACCTTACAAAGCACGGTTTATTGCAAATTCTAGCTCTTGCACTACCACTGAACTTTCTAAATTATTAACTTCCTGTCTTACTGCTATTAAAACGCATGTGATTAAATATTGTGATAAAGTCTTTGAAAGATCCGGAAGAAATCTGTTTTGGTCTATAAAAAATTCGAATGAGGTTTTAAATAAATTGAAACCCAAACATTTTCGTGCTTCAAGTCTGTCTAATTACGATTTTTCCACTCTTCACACTACATTTCCTCATAATCTTATAAAAGAAAAGCTTAATGATTTAATTGAATGGGCTTTTCACAGAGAAGATTCTCTCTATCTTGCATGTAATGTCAGAAATGCATTTTTCCCTTCTAAAGAGCATAAGAATTATACACTTTGGTCATGTCAGAAAGTGTGTGATGCCCTCACCTTTCTACTTGGCAATATTTATATTAGATTCGGTACTAAGTTATTTAGACAAATTGTGGGTATTCCGATGGGTACGAATTGCGCACCTCTTGTGGCTGATCTGTTCTTGTATTGTTATGAAAGAGACCTGATGCTCTGTCTCTGGTCGGGCCCATCGGAGTCTAACTGTTGGTTTTCTTTTGCTCCAGCATTTCAGTGGTTTCTTGCTGTCGAGTCCTCACCGTTGTCTCACCTATGTGGTTCTATGATTTTTTGTGTTCACGAAGATGTTGCACTGATGAGTTAGGAGGCCTTTATGCGGACTGAACAAATTATTTGTCTAAATCGCAGCGGAAGTAAGGCGAGGATTGTGGCCACGTAAAATCGATTTGGGCCCCCCAGTGGAAATCATTCCACTGACCGTTCCAAGGAGGTTCTTTTGTGGCGGTTTATTTATGGTGTTGTTTGTTACTTACTGTGTGTATCACTTGTGTCTTTTTATTTTGGATGGCCATATGGCCATATGGCCATTTTGTGGGAAAGAACTGTCCTTATGGCCTGGTCGCTTAATGTTTGTGTTCTTTCCCTTTGGTGTCTTTGGTGGGTGGAGTGAGTTAATTGTATCGATTCCTGATCTTTGTTTTACCTCTACTTTTCATGTTGTCGCTTTCCATTGATAACCAATCTGAAATTTATTGAAGCTTTTAGCTCCACTTCTAGATATTTAGATGATTTATTAAATATTGATAATACCTATTTCGATGGTTTGATCAGTCAGATTTACCCCCAGAAATTCAGTTAAATAAAGCAAATTCTTCTGATACCGAGGCCCCGTTTTTGGATTTACATCTATCTATTGTAGATGGGTTTGTTTCGTGCAAAATTTTTGATAAACGCGATGACTTTGATTTTGAGATTGTAAATTTTCCGCTTTTGGATGGTGATGTTCCTCGTGCGCCATGTAGTCATGTAACTGACTTCAACACTCGTAATAAATTATTAACGGCTAAACTTCTTAATCAGTTTTATCGGTACCATAAACTACGCAAAGCCTATTCAAAATTTAATAGACGCCATTCTGATTTAATTTCAAAAATCAATATTGGACTTAAATCTCTTCTGCAACAAGGTCTATCGGAACCCGAATTTTATGGTGACTTAGTATATAAATTCAGAAAAATATATAACCGCAATGACTTCAGCACCCAATTTCGTAAAATCATTCTTCAATATAAAAAAGATTGGGTAAAACATGGATATTATACGACAGACTGCATGCATGGTAGTTAACCCAATCACGGTTGGCAACGTTGCTTCCCTCTTTAATTGCACGCCGGTGGGTCAGGCCTAAGATTCTATGACGGTTCCAACGTAAAGGCTTATTGAGAATTAGAGAGATCTAATTCAAGGTAATGTTGGTTGGTGTCTGATGCTCTGTCTCTGGTCGGGCCCATCGGTGTCTAACTGTTGATTTTCTTTTGCTCCAGCATTTCAGTGGTTTCTTACTGTCGAGTCCTCACCGTTGTCTCACCTCTGTGGTTCTTTGATTATTTGAGATCACGGAGATGTTGCACTGATGAGTTAGGAGGCCTTCATGCGGACTTAACGAATTATTTGTCTAAATCGCGACGGAAGTAAGGGCGAGGAGTGTGGCCACGTAAAATCGATTTAAGCCCCCCCCCCCCCCAGTGGAAATCTTTTCACTGACCGTTCCAAGGCGGTTCTTCTGTGGCGGTTTATTTATGTTGTTGTTTGTTACTTACTGTGGGTATCACTTGTGACTTTTTATTTTGGATTGCCATATGGCCATTTTGTGGGAAAGTAACTGTCCTTATGGCTTTCCTTTGTTTAGGTTTCCATTATGGCCTGGTCGCTTAATGTTTGTGTTTCTTTCCCTTTGGTGTCTTTGATGGGTGGAGTAAGTTAATTGTATCGATTCCTGATCTTTGTTTTACTTCTACTTTCTATCTGATCTTTCGAAGACTTTATCGCAATATTTTATTACATGTTTTTATGGCAGTCAAACATGAAGTTAATAATTTGGAGAGTTCAGTGGTGGTACAAGAGCTTGAATTTGCAATAAACCATGCTTTGTATATGAGTATAAACACTATATTGTTTTGATTTTATTGTTTATTTTAAACGGAATTTGAGGAAAGTGATACTTATAATGTCTGTCTCTATGAAAGAGTATCGCCTTCCAGAGCCACTTGTGGCTTTCTTGAAATCGTGCCGACTTCATAGGTGCCTAAAGTGACCACAGGCCTTCAGCACCAACAGAGTGTCACTGTCACTCTTCATAGGCTGAGAAAACGACGTGGGCTTTTCGAGTGCTCAACAGACCGTGCATTCGATTGATTCCTGATAATTGCCTTCTAATCTGTTTATACTTTCCAATATTTTTGTCGTGCTGAATCCGAGTCGTTTCGACCCAAAACCATTTCTCCCCTAGTCGTTTCGCCCAAAGGCGTTTCCTCCCTGGTCGTTTCCCACTAGTCGTTTCGCCCACTTTCCAACGTAAAAAAAAAAACAAGGCAAATATTTAAGTAGCATCGTCGCTCTGTTATGTCAGCCTAAGTATAACATATCCTTAGTTACCGGCCGACACCGGGCCTTAAAAATGGCCACTAAGACATAGGTTGTGGGTACTCGTTAGAACCGCCTCAATATGACGGCTCTTCCTTTGTTTGGGTTTCCATTATGGTCTGGTCGCTTAATGTTTGTATTTCTTTCCCTTTGGTGTCTTTTATGGGTGGAGTAAGTTAATTGTATCAATTCCTGATCTTTGTTTTACTTCTACTTTCTAACTATCTCACACAACCTAAGTGCCCGGGACACTTTCGTGGAGTGTGAGCCATGTTTGCTGATGTTGGCTCGGTGAGGGACGCCTATTAGTCCTGATGTTGAGGTCTCTTGCCTGATGCCTCCAGATGACCTGTCTCATGATCTGCGTCGGTCGTGTGTGCTCGGAAGGGGTTGTCCTGTGTTTGCCGGGACTTGTCCATCATCCGTTTCGGTTTCAGAACTTTGGGGTTAAGACACACTGATGAAGATTAAATATCAGAAAGACCTCTGTGTCACTAAATTTGGAATAGTTACGCCTTAATTGCAACCACTGGGTCGGTATCTCTGTTGGTGGATGATTCGTTCGTCCCCGTGGGTATCAACAGCTCAGTATCAATTGCTCAGTGCTGAGGTTGATACTGCGGTGTTGACGTCAGTACTCAGGTACTGATTTAAATAACTGTATTATATCTTTATTTTTTTGCAGCATAAAATTCTATTTTTTCTAAAACTAAGACTGACTTGTCAGGTGAGACATGTATCTTAGCGGATTTGGTTGCCACTTTTTGTTATACTTTAAAATTTTGCAAGTCTCGCTACTTTGGACATCTCCTTCCTGATGCCCGGGACTCCCGTGGAGTGTGGGCCATGTTTGCTGATGTTTACTCGGTGGGGGACGCCTATTGGTCCTGATGTAGGAGTCTCTTGTCTGATGCCTCCAGTTGACCTGCCTCATGATCTGCGTCGGTTGGTGTGTGCTCGGGGGGGGGGGGATGTACTGTGTTTGCCGGGACTTGTCCATCATCCGTTTCGGTTTCAGAACTTCGGGATTGAGACACACTGATGAAGATTAAATATCAGAAAGGCCTCTGTGTCACTAAATTTGGTATAGTTACGCCTTATTTGCATTGTAAAATAGAAGTAAAACAAAGATCAGGAATCGATACAATTAACGTACCCCACCCATCAAAGACACCAAAGGGAAAGAAACACAAACATGAAGCGACCAGACCATACTGGAAACCTAAACAAAGAAAGCTTCATGGTTACTTTGTCTGGTCTGAAAAAAGGTGAAATAACAAAAACAGAGTACAATTAACAAAAAAAAAATAGAAAGAAGGAATACACCAACATGATTAAATAAACACAAACGTGTAGCTTGGTTGATATTTCGTTCGACCTGGAAAGCACAACAGACGGGACATTAAATCAGTACTGGTAATAGATAGATAGATAGATAGATAGTTACTTAAACTATATAACACGATGTATAGCACCGGAGAGTATCCCCGTTCGTGGGGCGAGAGCATTATTCAACCGATATTTAAGAAAGGAGATGCGAACGACCCCCAAAATTATCGTGGAATCATACTTATTACTGTGCTGGTAAAAATCTATTCACAACTACTTCTTAACAGACTTACGGAAATCTTTCCACTGACCGTTCCAATGCGGTTCTTCTGTGGCGATTTATTTATTTTGTTGTTTGTTACTTACTATGTGTATCACTTGTGTCTTTTTATTTTGGATGGCCATATGGCCATTTTGTGGGAAAGTAACTGTCCTTGTGGCCTTCCTTTGTTTAGTTGTCCATTATGGTCTGGTCGCTTAATGTTTGTGTTTCTTTCCCTTTGGTGTCTTTGATGGGAGGAGTAAGTTAATTGTATCGATTCCTGATCTTTGTTTTACTTCTACTTTACGCAATGGTCAAACAAGCATGATGCTATTTCAAATAACCAATATGAATTTCAAAAAGGGAAATCGACCACAGACTGTGTTTTTACTACATGCAAATAGATCAAAAGTGCTTAACTCAGGTGATAAACTTTACTGTGTGTTTATCGACTATGACAAATGTTTTGATAAAATAGATAGATAGCTCTTATGGCAAAACTTTTTGAAAGAATCTATAGGTTGTTAACTTGTTAGAGCTGTCAAATCAATGTATTCAACGGTAAAACTTTGTATCAAGGATAAGAATACCGTTTCAATGTTTTTTTGGCTCAGAAATTGGCCTAAAACAAGGGGACCCGAGCTCCCCAATTTTGTTTATGTTTTTTGTTAACGACATGATAGATAGCATTAACTCAGATATAAATGATATTTTTACCATTGATGAACTGAAGCTTTTTATCCTTTTATTCGCTAATGACCAAGTGGTCTTCGCAAAGTCTCCACAGGCATTACAATCTCTTTTGGCAGATATCGAAAATAATTGCATAACATGGGGAATAAAAATAAATACCAACAAAACAAAGGCCATGATTTTTGAAAAAGGGAGACAAACTTTTCAAGATTTTTACATTTATAATACCGCAATCGAAATTGTAGATAGTTTTAAATAATTAGGTTTAACGTTATTTAAAACCGGTAACTGGTATAGGAGCCAAAAGTGTATTTCGCAACATGCATAGTATGCCTTATAAAACCTTTTTTGATGTATTTAACGATACTGAACTTCCGGTTTCACAAAAGTGTAAACTAGTTGATACATTAGTCGGCTCGATCTTGAATTTTTGGGCAGAAATTTGGGGCAACCATGAGAGCAAAGATATCGAATTAATTCACACGAAATTCTTGCGACTTGTTCTCGGGGTAAAGAAATCGACCAATCTAACTGCGCTATACGGTGAACTAGGCAGAGTCCCATTAGCAACATTTCGAAAAATTATCTTTGTTAAATACTGGATTAAGATACTTTCCCAAAGCGAATCATCTCTCCTGAAAACGACTTATTCGATGCTCAAAGCGGACGCGGATGCAAATTATAATTATAGCGGAAACAATTGGGCATATCAGATAAAAGAGAAGTGGAGGCAATGATCAGGAATCGATACAATCAACCCACAGCTCCCATCAGAGACATCAAAGGGAAAGACGCACAAACATGAAACAGCAGACACTAATGGAAACACCAACAGCGGAAAGCCACAAGGACAGTTACTTTCCCACAAAATGGCCAATAGGCTATCCAAAATAAAATAAGCGACACAAACACACAAAGACAAGCCATAACAAAAATAAACCGCGACAGAAGAACCGCCTTAGAAAGGTCAGCGGAAACGAATTCCACTATGGGGCTTTAATCGATTTTACGTGGTCACAATCCTCGCCCTTACTTCCGCCGCGATTTAGACAAATAATTTGTTCAGTCCGCATGAAGGCCTCCAAACAAAGTGAAATAGTAATTCCTTTTATGGAAATCAAACAGAGAATACTGGATATGTATTACCAAAAATGGTACTCAGACATAAATAACGCTAGCCGCCTCAACTCCTATTGTATATATAAACACGAATTCAAACACGAAAAATATCTGAACGTTATAACGGAAAACAAATATATGTATAAGATAGCACTGTCGCGATTCAGAACGTCTTCACACGAGTTACGGATTGAAACTGGACGATATGATAACACACCCCGTGAACAGAGACTATGCAAATCGTGCAGTATGAACAAAATCGAAGATGAGTTCCATTTTCTTCTTGTCTGCCCTAAATATCGAGACTTAGGATACAAATACTTTAAAAGATACTTATGCCATTGGCCAACACTTTATAAATTTGAAAGTTTAATGTCATCAACAGCAACTAAGGGAATAGTTAACATAGCCAAATATATACATTCTGCTTCAAAATGCCGCATACCATAAGCAAAATAAACATGAGCCTAGAGTGGTATACTTATGTTGTTTGCTCACGTACTGTCATACCTTCAAATATTACGATTGCCATATGTATGTATTGAACACTGTTTTGCTCTTCAACAAATTAACCTGTGTCTTGACTGTACGTATATGTTTATAAACTTTGCATTGGCTATAAACATTCTATGTAATGTTTTATGCTGAATAAATTTTCGTATTCCTGTTCGATAAATAATCAAGAAAGTCGAGCGTCATAGGTAATTTGTGTGATCAGAAAACATTAAATGCCTAAAACGCTGTGCAATAAACAAAACAAACTATAAATAAATAAAATTATATATGAAAAAGAGATAAAGACAATATTGTGTTCATAGAGCACGCGTTTTCATCCTCACCATTAATCGTTGCTCGCCGGCAGTGTTAACGAAACAACAAACCAATTTAAAACAAAACTAGTTAAGTGCTAAAGACATTAAAGATGTTTAACTTTGCAAAGTGCACGTGTTTTCACACCTCATCAATAATCGCATTAATTGCATGATAAATGGGTCTAATGAGTCAAACAAAATAAAAAATGTGATTGATGCTATTGATCAAAACAGGTAATACTTATCATCAATCCTTATTAACATTTCCATGCAAACAACAAAACGACTAGGGGACAAAATGGGGGCGAAACGACCAGGGAGGGGGGGGGGTGCGTATTGGTGGCGAAACATGAACTATTCTCTCTCTCTCTCTCTCAGTTCATAAAGCTTTTATACAAAACGACAAGTGGGAAATGGCTTAGGGCGTAACGACTAGGGTTTGTGAGCAAAACGACTAGGGGACAAAAAGGGTTGCGAAACGACTAATGGGAAACGACCAGCTAGGGTGCGGGGAAGGGTCTTAAGGACGAAACATGAACTATTTTCTCTCTCTCTCTCTCTCTCTCTCTCTCTCTCTCTCTCTCTCTCTGAGTTCATAAATCTTTTATACAAAACGACAAGGGGGAAATGGTTTGGGGGCGAAACAACTAGGGTTTGGGGGCTTGGGTGCAAAACAACTAGGGTTTGGGGGCTTGGGTGCAAAAAGGGGGCGAAACGACTTGGGGGAAACTACCAGGGGTAGACGTCTTGGGGCGAAACGTCTTGTTACCGTCGTGCTAATCGAACAAAGGAGGAAATTTAATATTTTGCAACTTCCGTTTGACGAAACGAACTGAAACAAACAGAAAACTGACAAAATGCTAGATTTCTTCGCGATTTTCAGTAAAGGAGGCATTGTTTTGTGGTGTT
Organism: Lucinisca nassula; assembly: GCA_963580285.1. Taxonomy (NCBI): domain Eukaryota; kingdom Metazoa; phylum Mollusca; class Bivalvia; order Lucinida; family Lucinidae; genus Lucinisca; species Lucinisca nassula. The sequence goes on along the minus strand of OY757019.1, from coordinate 75,506,793 downwards.
TCCAAGGCACATCACAGCTGTTTACCCCTTCTGTAAATGCTTTGATCAAAAGTGTTATTTTACAGGTATTGTTTCTTACACACGTCTACAGCATATGTTTTATCTATGGAAGTGGCTAGACGACCGGACCGGGTCTTTTAGTCTCTGAGTCTAGAACGCCGGACCCGGTATTCTAGACAAGTCCATTACGGAAGGCTAGAATGCCGGGAATATAATATTTGGCAGTTATAATCGACCGAAAAACAGAAAACAAATACATATGAAGAGCGCTTTGGTGCAGTGGTAGCGCATCGGATTAGTGATCAAGAGGTTGCGGGTTCGAGCCTCACGCTGATCAAAGTGTTGTGCCCTTGAGCAATGCACTTCATCCACATTGCTTAAAAAAAAGAAAGAAAACAGAAAGTACTGGTTACCACCCAGGAAATCCTGCTCGTAATGCTCAGATGTGAGCGAGTAGCAGTAATAGGAGAAAAAAGAAAAAAAAAAGAAGAACCGGACAAACCTTTTCCACCATTTTGGAAGGGGGAGAATACTTGCGTTTTATGTATATCGGCAACTGGAATTTTCTAGATGTAACGGCCAGATGTAACGACTATTAACGCGGGACGGACACTTATGACTTATGTATTGGTTATTATTATTATAATAATAAATATTATGATTTTGGCAGTAGCTAGCCGTCCGGTACCGGACGACCAGCCTACGAGTCTGCCCGTCCAGTACCGTGCGACCAGCCAACGAATCTGCTCGTCCGGTACCGGACGGCTAGCCGACCCACGTAGGAATGGCTAGCCGTCCGGTAGTAAGTTTAGGTCTATCAGTTTATATAGGGTATGCGTTCAAAACAATATTAGCCACTCTATGGTGTAATAAAAGCATTTCTAATTTACTCTAACTGTATTCTTATCACCTGTTTGTCGCCAGGAGCGACAATTTTTTTCACTAAATTTCAGTAAGGGGCATAATTATAATTGACCCTGATGCAATAGACTGTTCTCAAGGCCTTGTCCGGGCACTGTGACAGTTATTATTATTATTATTAGGCCAAAACAAACTATATGTGTGGTTCCTATTACATGGTTTTCAAAAATAGGGTAGGTAGGTAGGAAAATTATTTTATTTTTTAATTTTATTTTTTTATTTTTTTTTTTTTTTTTTTATCACTTATTTTTGTTGTTTTGCTTTTGTTGTATAATTGTACTTGAAAACATTGTAAACAAATAAAAGAATAATAAATAATGCTTAGTTTTCATCCATATTGTCCTAATTGTTACAAAAATAAGGGTGTTCTTCAGTCAGAACAAAGTATTTTGATTGGACATCATGTGCCTTTTACAAAAGGTCAGCCTTTGGGACTTGCTGTTCTAGTGAAGGTTGTTTTATCTTGAATAGTGTTGTAACTGTTATTGTACCATATATTCATTGAAGATAAATGTTTAAGTTCAAAAGATCAAGATGAAATGACAGAGTAAACGGATATCAGAAAGTTTCTTATAACGGCTTAATGCTGCAAATTAAACATTAAACAATTAGCACCAGCAGAAACTATTTTATATAGTCTTTTCAAATCGTAGTCCTTGTGCCATTTGTATCTGTCTTATTTGGTCTTAAAGCTGAACATGATAGATAGATAGATAGATCTCACAATGATTCTGAAAACAGAAGTCCAAAATCCTTCATTTTGAAAAGTTAAGTTCCTGATCTTGATTGCACAAAAAAACATAAACAACATTTCTACACACATGTGTGCACTACATCATAGTTGCATGTTTCCCAAATTGCCTCTTTCATGACTTCAATCCAACTTTGTACCGTGTGGAAACTCAATAGAACCGTGCCATTGAGGTGGTAGTAATAAGAAACCACAATGTACATGTATGTTCTTGAGCAGGGATTGGGAAAAAATATATCCCCAGTAAAGTCTGCTTTCCTCTTTAACTAGGGGCATGCAAGGGTGAGCAGGGATAAATAAGTTCTGAATAGTTAGATCCCGCGGAAGCAAAGAATACACCAAATAAATGAAAATAGCAGACTCAGTTTTATTGAGTCTGTTCATCTCAATGTCGGGTAAAAGTCCTACAGCATTGGAAGCAACGTCTCCAAAATGACCTTTACAGTGTTGACGGGAACATTAAACCTCAAATCAAATTACCAAAATATAACAACGTCATGCCTGTTTAAAGAATGGATATTTTAGACACTGTTTTTAGCAATAGATTGTTGCCTGTTTGATGGTTTACCGCTAATCCCGCTGTTTATTGTTCCAAATTATCTCAATTTAAGATTTGATGACCAGTGTACATGTAAGTGATACCAATTAAACGATTAGGTGTGAAAGGTTACCTGACCAGTGTTATCATGCGCATATGCGACCAGTCTGATCGGCGAGTGTCTAAACTTTCCGAGAAATGAAAAATTGTGAACAATAAATTCAGATCAGACTGTGCAGAACTTCCAGCTGATCGGAGTCTTTTCTGTGCGCGCATACGCATTCAGTGCATTTCTCGGAAAGCATTTCTGATGTCACCACCATATGACATCCTAGCTCATTAACTACCGTCTTTGTCGTACATATATTACAACAGGTTTAACTGCTTGCGGCACTCACGAAAAAAAATTTCTTTTAACGTAAGATCAGCCTTTCTTACATGCTTTTCAATGAAATATAGAGATTTCTCAGTGAAATCGAAAACGATATTGTCACTGTTTGAAACAGTGACAGATATCAATTTTATTTTTCACTGTTTGGGACTACTTTTTTCTCCAAATCTAATTCTTTGGTCAGTTTTTCCATCGTCAGATGATTGAAAATTAATGAACTGTATTAGAATTGACGCTAAGCCCGTTCACATGTCACGAGGACGTTAATGACGTCATTTTCGACGCTGACGTCACTTATTTTATTGCGCGACGTTAGATCTGCCCGCACTTTCTTTGGGAAACTAATATCTCAATTATTTCAGTAACCATTCATAAAAATGTTATCCCAGGCTATTTCTCAGGTGCAAACTTTTAGTTTACACCCAATATTATACCCAGTAAATACGCTGGATACCACTAAATTGACGCGAAACGACCAGGAACAAAGTTAGTTTTCTCTGAGGGTGAGTGAAGCGATTAGTGAAGCTAAATTTTGCCCATTTTAAGCATGTAAGAAACAGAAAATTTGATTTTTTCATTGAAAGATCAAATTTTATTTCACTCATGAACACCAAAACTGGTATTTTCACTCGTGGCTACGCCACTCGTGAAAATACTGGTTTTGGTGTTCATTCGATGAAATAAAATTCGATCTTACACTGAAAAAATCAAATATCCTCTATGTACATCGAGCTCTTCGTTTGCTGCTCTCTGCATATCCCAGAAGCCATACTACAACAGGTTTGAACAAAGAGCAAAGACTGATAAGACTGCGCAGGCTGATCTGTGACTTCACCTGTCGCACAGTTTTATTGTCATGTTTTCCAAAAATTGGATGCGAAGACCGTGTGTGTAAACTATCGATGACGTGTTATTGAAAAGGCAGTGGCTAGCCGTCCGGTACCGGACGACCAGCCTACGAGTCTGCCCGTCCGGTACCGGACGACCAGCCAACGAAACTGCTCGTCCGGTACCGGACGACTAGCCGACCCACGTAGGAATGGCTAGCCGTCCGGTAGTAAATTTAGGTCTATCGGTTTATATAGGGTATGCGTTCCAAACAATATTATCCACTCTATGGTGTAATAAAACATATGTCTAATGTTACTCTAACTGTATTCTTATCACCTGTTTGTCGCCAGGAGCGACAATTTTTTTTCACTAAATTTCAGTAAATCGTGATAGATCAATATTAAATTTGGGAAGCATATTTATTCAACCTATCAGTTCAACATGGTAGATACAAAGAAATATCAATTAGGTGTAATTATCTTCTTAGCAGGGCACACATAAAGGCAACGATCCGAAACTCCATGGGTAGAGCAATTACCGTAATGAGTCTATGTATTGGCACAGGTAGGCTTCGGCAAATAATGCAGTCCCGGATCAGACTGCTCCTGAAGCAGAGTCTACATAAAATATATAAATTTATAAAAAAAAATATTAAGTTATATTACCGATTGGTAGTTATTTATAAATATATTATTGGTAGTAATGGTATTAGAAATAAGTAAACACGACTATAGCTTTTATTATCACAGGCATAACTGTCACGAAAATCATGCATTACCGATACGGCTGTGTTTATTTGCCTTATTTTTAAAATGACCTCGATGACATTTGCACAGTCTCAAAGTAGGAAGTATTTAGCATCCAGTACTCCAAAAAATGATAAAAGTGCTATTCAGCATTCGTACCCTATATGAAATGAGAGACTAAAATTTATTACCGGACGGCTAGCCATTCCTACGTGGGTTGGCTAGCTGTCCGGTACCGGACGAGCAGACCCGTTGGCTGGTTGTCCGGTACCGGACGGGCAGACTTGTAGGCTGGTCGTCCGGTACCGGACAGGCAGACTTGTAGGCTGGTCGTCCGGTACCGGACGGCTAGCCACTGCCTATTGAAAAACGCGGGAAAATTTCAGACTGCAACAAATGCACGTTCAAAATGACGGCGGGAAATTAAGCGCGGCATGACAAAAACTATATATGTGAGACCAGCGAAGACTACGATCATCCTGCACATCTGTGGATGCTTAGCTTTCTGTTCATGGAGATAGTGAAAATACTTGAAAGATTTACACAAGCTGTCTGCATTATTTATGTTTGTTGAAGCGTGCACACTTGTCTGATTATCGCTACAGGTGGTAAAACATGATTTGGATAATTTTTATTGTCACAAAAGTAATCTGATTATTGAGAGGGGTCATACCGTCACGGTCTGCATACTGCAAGAAATGTGCGCCATTGTCCCTTTTTTGCGTCCAAGACATGGATTTTATGCATCTTGCGCTTCCGAAAACAAATTGCATTCAAAATTTGTGGGTCCCGACCGCTTCCTAATTTTGCCTCTCTTACCGGTACATGGAAAATACCTGTTGATCACAGGAGACAACAGACGTTTTACCCTCTGGTAGTAGTTTTTTTCTTATTTATTTTGTTTCCGGTGGTGGTTCTATTGGCTTGCATGAACGGTCTTGAATGTGTTAAGTACTGGAGATTTTGGATTATAATTATGGGTTACTTCAAAGCGTCGGCTTCTTCAGAAGTAGCAACGTGCCATATCCCTGACCCATTTGAACTGTAACTGGCTAATTCTTATTGAATAGCACAGGCCACTTACCGTTAGCTCGCGGCAATTGATAAAAAAACAGCTTTTAAATAGCGATGCTTACGATATGCATTTTAATCTAGGCTCACAGTTATTTAGAGACAAACACGGATGTTTTTGATGTGTTTTTTTTTGGCAGACGCACACCATTTTCATGCGTAAATACGACCAGATTGTCCTTTAATGAAAGAGCTTTTTAATGAATATGTACTTAAATAATTTAACCATGAAAAATTGAAAGACCGTTTTTGCACATAAAATGTTTGGAATATTCATGATAGAAAAAATAATTAGGGTCGGCGGGAAAAAGCTAGGCACGGTCGGGTAACCGGAACCACACATATATTTTGTTTTGGCCTTATCATTATGTCAATGTTATAATTTCTATTTTTATATTATTATTGTTATTATTAAAATCTACAAATGTTTGACCGATGTTGAGCTTGGTCTTAATCGTGATAGATTAACATAAATTGGGGAAGCATATTTATTCAACCTATCAGTTCAACATGGTAGGTACAAAGAAATATCAATTAGGTGTAATTATCTTGTTAGCAGGGCACACATAAAGGCAACGATCCGAAACTCCATGGGTAGAGCAATTACCGTAATGAGTCTATGTATTGGGACAGGTAGGCTTCGGCAAATAATGCAGTCCCGGATCAGACTGCTCCTGAAGCAGAGTCTACAGTGTTTGTCATTCCATCTGCACCTTTTGGACTCTTTGCTCGATCGTGAAACAAATTTATTAAAAAATTTAGGAGAATAACTGCAAGTCATCAAGATCCTTATTTCTTAGGATTTACGGTACTGCTCAATTGCTATTAGTTGTTTTTCGCGACGATTGGATCATACGTTTTACGCATTTCCATAAATAAAGGAACTGTAAAATATATAAACTTATAAAAAATATTAAGTTATATGACCGATTGGTAGATATTTATAATTATATTATTGGTAGTAATAGTATTAGAAATAAGTAAACACGACTACAGCTTTTATTATCACAGGCATAATTGTTACGAAAATCATGCATTACCGATACGGCTGTGTTTATTTGCCTTATTTTTGAAATGATCTCATGACATTTGCACAGTCTCAAAGTAGGAAGTATTTATCATCCAGTACTCAAAAAATGATAAAATTGCTATTCAGCATTCGTTCCCTATATGAAATGAGAGACTAAAATTTACTACCGGACGGCTAGCCATTCCTACGTGGGTTGGCTAGCCGTCCGGTACCGGACGAGCAGACTCGTTGGCTGGTCGTCCGGTACCGGACGGGCAGACTCGTGGGCTGGTCGTCCGGTACCGTACAGCTAGCCACTGCCTATGATTATTATTATTTATATATGATGGAAATTGAACGTGATAAATCAGCGTTTGTAGTGTTTATAATTCTAGACCGGGTCCGGTATTCTACGGATGGCTAGAATGCCGGGAATATAATATTTGGCAGTTTTAATCGACCGATAATAATTACTGATGAGTAAACTCATTCAGGCCTAATTAGCAATCAACGTAATTTACCATTGTGATTTTTTGACACCGCAAATTAGATTCTAATTTTGAAAATAAATAAATAAATAAATTAAACGATGGTCAAATTTAAGCAGTTGTCGTTATATTGTTCACCGATATTCATGATATTGCAGTTGTAGATATACTTAAAACACAATCAACAGTAATCTATCGTAGCTTCAAAATGGCGGATAATTCATGACAGGTAAATGTTCCTTTCTAATTTAGTTTAGGCTACCTTGTGGATTATAGTTATCAAATATTCTATTGCCGGCATTCTAGCCTGGCAACGGGAGGATGGCTAGACGACCGGACCCGGTCTTCTAGCCGCTAGGTCTATAATGCCGGGTCCGGCGTTCTAGACTCAGAGGCTAGAAGACCGGATCCGGTCGTCTAGCCACTGCCTTTATCTATATCTACTGTCAGATACTGCGTTGGTCACATTTGGCCATTACCGCCGGTGTACATTACATACACTCCAGGTTTGCAGGATGAAAGCCTATACAGCAATCATGTAATTACGGTAGGGATCTTTAACCTGCACAGGGGGCCTCCAGTTAACGTCCTGATCTGAAGGACGGTGCACTTTAGTCTTTATGACATTTGTCCCTGCAAATAATGACGCTTGTTTGGACACCGAAATTTTATCGCCGCTTGCGGGGATCGAACCCAGGACATCTACCATCAGAGGCAAGTGCACCAACCACTGAGCTATCACGCTCCGACTTTCCTTTTTGTTTTCTTAGATACTGCTCCCACTGAATTTGGGTCATGCCTGTTTCGTGTCGCCTGTGGGTTGTTTCGCCCTTATTAGGTGAGTCGTTTTGCCCATGGGTCGTTTCGTGGCAGTCATATTTTTAAGAGAGTGACAAACAGAAAGGATGGGTAAATGAATGATGGAATGAATGGAGTGGTGCTTGTTGCATGGTAGATGGACGAATGGATTGGGTGATGTTCGGATGGACTGGATAGACAGGGATGAAATTTTCTTTTAAACAAACTTGTCCTACAAGGCAAGTGCTCCTAAAAATTCACTCGTCTTTATGGGGCATGATAGCTCAGTGGTTAGTGCACTTGCCTCTGATGCTAGAGGTCCCAGGTTCGATCCCCGGGCAGCGGCCATAAAATTTCTGTGTCCGAACACGCTCCATTGGCATTATTTGCAGAGATGAATGTCATAAACTGAGGAGAGCTTTGGTGTTGTAAAGCAGATGTGAGGAAAATAACGTGTACCCATGAGAACATCAGTTTTGATGCGTAAAATTGGGATTCTAGGGGTACAGGAATGTGTTTTTGATGAGATCACGCAGTATTTACTCTCGTCATGGCTAGTTCATAGGCATGTTAACGGACAAATACGGTATGTCACAAATATTGCGAAATGTACAGGTAACTTATATAATTTTAATACTTAACTAGAAAATGTGTTTGTGAAACACTATGCCCCCAACCATATGCTTGCCACTAATAGACACATAATTAAACAATGTTTCCCCAAAGCCACAATGCATAAGCCCGAAAAGGGGCATAACTCCGTTAAATGTTTTTGGAATTTCGTCAAAAGTTAATCAGGTCATCTACACCGTAGACCCAAATAGTCTACTAAATATCATGAGCCTAGTTCAAGCGGTTCTCCAGATATTTTGCTCACAAGGTTTCCCCATAGCCACAATGCGTAAGTCCGAAAAAGAGCGTAATTCCATTAAATATTTTCAGAATTTCATCAAAAGTTAATCAGGTCATCTATACCTTAGACCCAAACTGTCTACTAAATATCATGAGCCTAGCTGAAGCAGATCTCCAGATATTTTGCTCACAAGCTTTCCCCATTGCCACAATACATAAGTCCGAAAAGGGGCGTTACTCCATTAAATATTTTTGGAATTTCATCAAAAGTTAATCAGGTCATCTACACATTAGACCCAAACTCTCTACTAAATATCAAAAGCCTAGCTCAAGCGGTTCTTCAGATATTTTGTTCACACGGTTTCCCCATAGCCGCAATGCATAAGTCCGAAAAGGGGCGTTATTCCGTTAAATATTTTCGGAATTTCGTCAAAAGTTAATCAGATCATATACACCTTAGACCCAAACTGTTTACTAAATATCATTAGCTTAGCTAAAGTGGTTCTCCAGATACCTTGCGAACAAGGTTTCCCCATAGCCACAATGCATAAGTCCGAAAAGGGGCGTATCTCTGCAAAGACAAGTCCGGCGAAAAAAAAAAGTACGTGTCCGCTTATTTTTTATGCACATTCCATATATGAAATTTCGAGATCCTAGCTCAAACCATTCTAGAGTTTCTTACAGGGTGAAAGCGTAACAGACAGACGGACAAGACAGAACCAATATGCCCTATCAACTTCTTCGAAGTTGGGGGCTTAATAATCAGATAATAAACACTTAATAAATTCTTAACTGACAAACTATTAAATAAAATAATCGTCACGAAAGCACCAAGGTTGGCAAAGTATTGATCGCCGGGGAAAACACAGGTTTTCCCGGGCTGGGCAATACTCCCTCAACTGGGCAATACTGGGTAATTATACCCCCGACATACGAAGTATGTCGGGGGTATATAGTTTTCGTCTTTCCGTCCGTTTGTTCATTTGTTAGTTAGTTTGTTCGTACTTCCGTCTGTCCCGCCGTTCGTCAACCTTTACGTCAAAGTTTTGCGTTAAAAGTTAAACCTTTTTGGTAGCTCATATCTCTGTAACCACATGTTAAATTCTCTTCATATTTGGTAAAGGATATCTCATTAGCATTACCTTTCATATGGAATAACTAAGCCCCTGGGTGAGCTGTCTGTCTGTCCATCTGTCTGTTCATCTACTTTTACGTCAAAGTTTAGTGTTAAACCTTTTTGATTGCTCATACATGTATCTCTGTAACCACATGTTAGATTCTCTTCATATTTGGTAAAGGATATCTCTATAGCATTACCTTTCATATGGAATATCTAAGCCCCTGGGAGGGCTGTCCGTCCGTTTGTCAACTTTTACGTCAAAGTTTTGTGTTAAACCTTTTTGATTGCTAATATCTCTGTCACCACATGTTGGATTCTCCTCATATTTGGAACAGGATATCTCTATAGCATTACCTTTCATATGGAATATCTAAGCCCCTGGGTGGGCTGCCCGTCCGTTTGTCAACTTTTACGTCAAAGTTTTGTGTTAAACCTTTTTGATTGCTCATATCTCTGTCACCACATGTTTGATTCTCTTCATATTTGGTACAGGATATCTCTATAGAATTACCTTTCATTTGGAATATCTTAGCTCTCGGGTCAAGCCCCTGGGTGGGCTGTCTACCCGTCAGTCCGTTCATCAATATTTACGTCAATGTTTTGTGTTAAACCTTTTTGATTGCTCATATCTCTGTAACTACATGTTAGATTCTTTTCATATTTGGTAAAGGATATCTCTATAGCATAACCTTTCATATGGAATGTCTAAGCCCCTGGGTCAAGCCCCTTGGTGGGCTGTCTGTCAGTTTGTCAACTTTTATGTCGAAGTTTTGTGTTAAACCTTTTTGATTGCTTATATCTCTGTAACCTCATGTTAGATTCTCTTCATATTTGGTACAGAATATAGCTATAGTATTAACTTTCATATGGAATATCTAAGCTCCTGTGTCAAGCCCCGGGGTGGGGCTATGGGTCAATAATAAGGACTTACACATTTTGATCATGTCCAAAATTTGTGTTAACTGTTTTGGTTTAAACAATATTTATTAGAATAAATTCACATGTATACATCGCATAATAGTATATGGTACAGGACTTGATAACTGTTTTCATTATACTCCTTGCATACAAAGTATATCAAAGGTTATAGTTTTTGTCTTTCCATCTGTTCATTATTAGTTAGTTTGTTGTTTCTTTATGCTGTGACCCTTGTCAGTTTATACATGTATATTAGTCCTTGTGATCTTAGAAACAACAACGACTAGAACTGTTAAATTTTGCATAATATTTTCTCTTGAAATTCAGACAATAATAAATGCAAGTAATAATAAAAAATGCATTGATTTATTATGTCATTATACAGCTACTTTAATTCAGCAAATGTTCTATGACAGCCTATTCTATGTTTGTTGTTTCCAGTTGAAATTGTTCCAAATTGCAACAAACTTTGAATTTTTATTATTCAGCAAAGACAAGCAGTTTCATCTTTGGATATGATAAATTATACTATATTTGTTGAAATGCAATAGTTATTCTCAGTGGACTAAATGGAAAGTTTATATGGAAAGGTTCAATGCTACAAACAAATTTTCATTTCCACTAAAAGGGGATGGCACTGGTCGGGGGTATACGTGCCCCACTGGGCACTTTTTCTAGTATGGTTTTGGGATGGGTTTACTGAAAAGAACCTGTGTGTTTTATTGTATTATCGCTAATTTAAGTTTTCTAAATTCTTAAATGCATTGTAGAGCCATATATCAGTCATATATTGAAGAGGGCGTTATATCAGACTCGGATATATTGGTAAAATATAAATGCAAATTTGACTTTTATTTACAGCTGAACATAACAAATATGTTATCATGGTTATTTTATGATTTCACAGGTGATGCATATGCATATATAAATTATGAACATCAAAACAGTCAGCATCATCTACATGAGTCACCATTCCACCTCCTCCTTTCCTCTAAGCATCCTATAACAGAAGACTAATTTGGCGCACTTTTGCATTCCAAGTTTATTTCTCAGCTTAGTTTGGATCAAACCAAAGTTGGAAAAATGCGCTCTGTGGCAGCAGAACTTGCTGGCATGCTCAACAGTTTACGAGCCAGCTGACATAGAACTAGATTTACTACATTAGTACGTTCAACACTTGTCCACCAAACAGATGGTGAGACACTCTTAATGGTCGTTTCATTTGTCAAAGACTTTGATAGACTTGTTTCATTACACATGAAATTCAGTAAATCTGGAACAAGGTCTGGACACTGTTCTTGAAGCATGTCTTGTGCACTTGTAAAATGGTCTGGTTTTAGGTGTTTCCCCCTGTACATTGGGTGGAGAATGTTAGCTAAGAAGTGGCTGGAGGTCATGGTCTGGTCAAATCGTTTTTCTACTGTATTCATATAAGGGACAAGTTCTTCTTTCTGCAGTAACTCTATCCAGATTTGAACTGGATAGAATAATTTGGGACTTTTGAATTTATTAGCAATTGATACTTAAGTCCTGATTCATATTATTTTCAGGTCAAACTAATACATTTTTTATCACCCTGACAAATCTGACACCAGTATTGCCCAGTATTACCCAGTATTACCCGGGTTTTCCCAGTATTACCCACCGGGCTGGGCAATACTCATAAAACCTGGGTTTTTGCCAACCTTGGAAAGCACCCCTTTATAATTTTGTCCCCATTAAAAATAGAAGTTGAGGCAATGATCAGGAATCAATACAATAAACCCACAGCTCTCATCAGAGTGAATGAGTGAGTGAGTTTGAGCTAAGGTCATATGGAGACGGGACCTCGGTTTAAAGACTCATCCGAAAGTCTGGAGAAGCCTGGGATCGATCCTTCGATCCCTTGTTTACAAAGCGAGTAGGGTAACCACTACACCACGGAGGCTTCTAGCTCTCATCAGAGACACCAGAGTAGTTGATAAGCATCGTATCATCGTAAATACAACTCTAAAATCGAGCAAATACACCTAGAAATGAAGAAAAGGTCGTATCAAATACGACAATCAAATTGGCGATACGCCAAGGTTGTTCCATTGCGGTCATATTGACAATGAAAAAAAAGTGCTGCCTGAGAAAAAAACAATCGAAATCGCGGTAATTTTCGGCGCATCATAGTCTTAAACAAAAACTGTTCCAATGTTCAAGAACTCTTGGAAATTAATCCATTCATGGATGATGGCATTTGTTTTAATTTAGCTTATACACTTCAACCTTACCTTTTGAAGCTCATATATTGAATATCGATCTGCTTACCTTTAATCAGCATCAAGTTATGACAACTAACAACATGTTTAGGAAACCTATTATTGATGCGTGATAACATAACGGTATTTATTATCAAAGGGAAAGCCGCCCGCATTATTAATTTTATTAACTTTATCAGATGACAACGCCTGAAGCATGAACAGTAACTTTGTGACAGGCGTGCATAAAAATACAATTCTGAATATTGTTAGGCAGCCACATTGACTCTGACTGAAAATTGTCAACGAGAGAGAAAATAGGGTTCGACAAGACCTACAGATTCACATTGTCGTGTAGTTAGGAATTAAATATCAAAACAGACACGCAAATGATAAAAAGCTAAAGCCCACTTTTTGTTTTTGTGGAGAACCTGACAAACGTGAAATCGATAATTTTCTCCGGAAAAACGCAAAAGCAAGAAAAAAATTCAAGTGCATGAGAAATTTCTGGTGGCATATCTCCCAAACCGCAGAGATTCACGTTGAAAATTTGACTGACTTGTACTGAAATGGATTAATCTATATTTTGTAGAAAAGCAAATTCAAAACAGAAGCAACAACAACTGGGCTTACAGGAAAGTTATAATTAATGTAACAGTGAATATATATCCGACCAGGCAGCGTTAGCGCTAGCTATTTCTGTTTAGCGTTATCGTCCGCAGGACGCAGATGCAAGTAAATTTGCGTCCGTGAATCATTATTTTGTGTCCTTGGGCCATTGGCGAAAACTCTTAACTGGAGGCTTAAAAACCTTGTTTATTGCCGTTTTCCGACACGTGTACGTCGGCGCCTTTGATTATTGCACCATGGTGGTTGTTTACTTTTGACATGATTCAAGTATATATTAAACAAAAAATATTATTTCTGTCGCACCTGACGCACTGGAAAACAACCGGCATGCTACGATTGCACATCTCAGTTTTTGTGTCTGGTTCTCTCGGGATTACCAGTATTTATTGATAGTTTGATGCGCCAATATATCACCAGCATTTGCGTTATAACTGTTATAATTGAAACAGTTATTATGAGTTAAAGTTTATTTAAACTTTTTATGAAAATAAACGAAACAAATAAATAAAACAGTGTTCATACTTTTATCATCGGCAACCCGACATATTTTTTTTTTGCAACATTGTCGTTACTGCACATCTGAGATAGAACCACTGCTGCACAGACTGCACAAAATTATATTTATTGAGTCCCAATTAGTTTTAGTTTATACTAATTTATTTTAGTTCGATTGCGATGAAAGCTTCAAGCTTATTGAATCGCTCTCGAACACTCATTCCGGGTGTTTTCACGCACATGCGAGAGAGAGGCAGTGGCTTCAACACCACTGCTACCCATTTACACCTGGGTGGAGTGGGGCAGTGTCATTACGTGCCTTGCCCAAGGACACACCTTGATACCGGTGGCCGGATTCGAACGGAAACCTCTCGATCATAACGCACAACCTCTCGATCATAAGTCGAGTCCCAATTAGCAGGATTAACCTGTATTACTTCGGTTAGTACTCATATATCTAATGGCCAGCACCCAGTGCATTCTTATTTACCACTATCAATCAAGTAGCCGATTAAATTAATACCCCAAGATGTCTCGTCGCTGTCTTTGAACATTAAGCAGAATGACTGGCAGCACATCATAAAAGAATGCAAACACAGCAACCAGGACAGACTGATTAGCTTTCACAGATGGGCTGGCTGATCTGAGTCTTCACTGGTCACCCGTTTAACGCCGCTGATTGCAAATTGAATTAGAAAACATGGGTTTGAAAATGTTTTGATGGCAATATGACCTGTGTAACGGCTGAAGACTCCGACCAGCCTGCACAGTCTGATCAAAACGAGCCTTCAATGGCGTCTAAGATATTCCAAGAACACATGTGAAGAATATGACCACATTGGCTGGATTTACAGGCTGATCTGACACTTCCTTAGAAGAAAAAGTAATTTTGCATTTTGCTGTCCGCCAGCTTATTCACAAGAAAATGAATACCGGTATGTTACCATGATAGAATATGTGTTTAACGTCTTATACATATGGCCGTTTCTACGTCTGACATTAATGTAAGTGTACTTAGCAGCCATCCTGTGATGACCAATGAAGATATGACACTAGTTTTGATTTTAGGAGTACTGATACTCTCAAAGAATCACAGGATACGCCTATAGTCTGTGGTTGAAGGAGTAACAGTACTCCTCGGGCAAAAGCTTATCAATAACACTGAACACCAAATGGAAAGAAGCACAAATATGAAACAACAGACCCTAATGGAGATACAGATGACTCATTGAAACTTCAGGCTGACATAGATAGATTAGGATGTTGGGCACGTAAATGGGGCATGAGATTTCAGCCAGTTTAAATGCAATATTATGCAGATAACTAGGAAGAGATCTAATAAAGTTGAGGCTTCTTACACCTTAGAGGGAACGGTCCTCGAGAATGTGGACTACATTAAATACCTTGGAGTGACAATCTCACACAACTTGAGATGGAATACTCATATTAGCAACATGTGTACTAAGGTAAATAGAACGCTTGGTTTCCTGAGAAGAAATCATCAGTGCCCTCAGGATGTAAAAGAGGCAGCATATAAAGGTCTTGTTAGCCCAATCTTGGAATATGGTAGTTGTATCTGGGACCCCAGTGGAGTGGTCCTTAACGATGAAATTGAGAAAGTTCAGAATAGAACTGCTAGATTTGTAACAGGCAATTACTGCTTTGAAACTGGGAGCATGACTGGAATACTTGGAAAATTAAAATGGGAGTCTCTCAAGATAAGGAGAAAAGACAGTAGGCTAATCCTTTTATACAAAGGTCTAAAGGCTGCTGCCAGCATTCCAACAGATGACCTTGTTCCATCAGCTAGACACTGTAGAAATCACCATTTGTTGGCTTTTCAGACCCTTAGCGCAAGAACTGACATTTATAAAGAGTTGTTCTTCCCCAGAACCATTAGAGACTGGAATGCCCTTCCCGATTTGATTATTTCGACAGCTGAAGGTGCTGATGATTATGTAGCTAAGTTTACCTCTTTGGTTAGAGCTAGGGACTAACTTCCCACATCACAGGTCCTGGTGAATGAATGTCATTTGACGTGTCACCAGTAACAATTCTGATTCTGAATGGAAACATCAAAAGTGGAAAGCCAAAAGGACAGTTACTTCCCACAAAATGGCCAATAGGCTATCCAAAATAAAATAATATAAGCAACACAAACACCCAAAGACAAACCATAACAAAAATAAACCACGACAGAAGAACCGCCTTGGAATGGTTAGCGGAAACGAATTCCACCGGGGGGTGTGTGGAGGGGGGGCTTAAATCGATTTTACGTGGCCACAATATTCGCCCTTACTTCCGTTGTGATTAAGGCAAAATATTTGTTCAGTCCGCATGGGATAATACATGATTTCTTATCTACTACTTAGTGCCCATCAGGTTAACAAGTCCGTATAATGTACCCCACTTTTAAAGTAAAACTATGGTTTCCAGGGGTATACATTATTTTCTCATTTCTGCTAAAAAAAGTAGATTGTGGGTACTCGTTATAACTGCCTCTGCCTCGTCGAGGCTTCTCTAACTCTAATGTTTTGAGCAGATATATGAAAAATGTCATTTTTTTTTATCTGGAAATCTTCATTTTTTGTTGGTAAAATTTTCAATTTTATTTGAATACACTTGTTTTCGTATTAACAAAGCATACCCCTGTAAACCCTAGTTTTCTGTACACAAAGTGGGGTTCAGAGGGGTGTTCATTACACAGACTTTTATAAATAGATAAATGTTCACTAGTCTAAATATAGCTAATAAATTAAATTTGTATTATATGTCCTGCAAAGATGATGCTGCCAACAGTCAAAGATATCGCAGCTTACTGCATGCTGACGTCCACCAATAACCTTTCCACATGCATTTGACCTTAAAATTCCTGCGTGTCATTAAGTTTTGCCAAACCAAAAACTGCCTCTCATCGACAAAATCAAAGGAATTAAAATCAGCCTTTAATTAAGGACAATTAGATTAAACTAGTATCAATAATCTTTTTTTTTCACACCCTTATTAATCGGTGCACGATTTACTGTGTTTATTAAGGATGAATAATAATAACAATAATAATAACTAGAGCAGGTTGATAGCACGCCATCGCATATCCCCGCGATGTGAAAACAATGTTGTAATAAAGCACCCAAAATACTTCTTTTTGACCTGGTATCCCGTTTCGAGCAAACTTTTACACCAGCGTATTCTACTCTTAATAACCTTTGATTTGATACACAACACGACTATGTTTGAATGAAATAGCTTTATGGCCCAGCCCCTGGGGGCAGGTCAAATCAAAATTCTGAATACGTTCCTCCATTCCGAATCCATAGGGCTATTAACAGTGACAGTTTCATGATTCTAGCTCAGAAAGCCTAGGAGTTGTGTGAAAATCGAAAAAAAAAACACCATAAAACCCACTTTTTTGATCTCTGGTGATCCCTAAACATGCACCCGGGACAATTGTTTTTGGCACATATGTAGTCTATTCTTCATTACCTTCGATTTGATATTTGATATACAACTTGACTTCGGCCCCCGCCCATAGGGGCTTGAAGAAATATATGGGCTGCATGATGCTTCCACCAAGAGCTGAATGCGGCCCGCACACTAGTACTGGTAAAATGCTTAGAAAGCCTGTCCAGGAACCGCGGTGTGAAAGTCCCACAAAATTGGAAGCAACATCTCCCAGATGACCTTTACAGTGTTGACGGGGACATTAAACCTCAAATCAAACAAATACAACTTGACTATGTTTAAACAAAATGAATTTTGAACCCTCCGGCAGTGTTTGGCCCTTCCGCCTGCCTAGGGGCTCACATAAAAATTCTGAAAATATCTTCCTGTAGTCACCAGCCATAGGGCTATTACCTGTGAAAGTGGAGAGAGTCTAGCGTAATTACAGGACGGACGGCAGTTGGGGGAGATCTATCTATCTATCTATCTATCTATCTATCTATCTATCTATCTATCTATCTATCTATCTATCTATCTATCTATCTATCTATCTATCTATCTATCTATCTATCTATCTATCTATCCATCCATCCATCCATCCATCCATCCATCCATCCATCCATCCATCCAGCCATCCATCCATCCATCCATCCATCCATCCATCCATCCATCCATCCATCCATCCATCCATCTATCTATCTATCTATCTATCTATCTATCTATCTATCTATCTATCTATCTAAAAATTAAAAAAAAAAATGTATATATGTATCCCCGAATTAAACTGGCTTCCTTTCTGTTATTTAAAAACATGTGATTTTACTTATTTCTGTCGTATAATAATCTGATATGAGTGGAATGTGTCAAAAATACTAATTACCCGTAGGCATTTAAAGAAAAAAAAAATAAAATAATAATAATAAAAAAATCCATAATTTCTGAAAGTTCCCAAAAAGTAGTCAGTTTTAGAAGTGATCCCCACCCTCACTGACAACAAAATATCTGCTAATTAACCATAAAAATACAATTCCAACCCCCCCCCACCCACCCCCCTAAAATATAAAAATATTAAAGTTTGAACCCACCCCACCCCCAAATAGTCCTAACCTATGTAGCAAGCAAAATTTAGAGTACCCCCAACCCTGTTTTTTTTTTTTTTTTGTTTACTTTCACTTTCATTTTCACTGATTTCAGGTACGACGATTTCTTTCCATTTCAAATTAGTACTAAGTGTTTTTGTACTAGGACTTGTTTCTTGAGAATTCTGCACCAAAGTAGCTTTTACTGCTTAACTCAAGATAGGATGTGAGAATAATGTCCCATTCATTATTCGGTCACCGGAAAGACCGAAATCACCACAGAAATCACCACAAAAAATCACCATGGGAAGTTCAGAAATCACCATTGTATGATTGGATAGGGTTGGGAAAAACACGGTAGGGTAGGGTTTTGTTGGATTTGGTCAGGTTGGGCTTGGTAGGGACGGGTTTGATCGGGGAATCACCATGGAAATCACCGAAACCACCAACATTGGGTAGGACTCCTATATAATTACATTATTTTCTTAGTTATTCTAAAAACACAGATTGTGGATACTCATTATAACCACCTCAATGAGGAGCTTCTTATCATGAAGTAGGCACGATTTGTTTGTTTGATTTGAGGTTTTACGTCCCAATCAACACTTTAGGTCATTTTGGAGAGGTTACTACCTTTACCCAACATTGAGATGAAATGTCGCCTAATGAAACCAAATGGGTTTTTTAAGCATGGACGGTCTGACTCGCACCGCTTTGCCTGGGCAGGCTTAGCTCTTCTAAGCGGTTTACCAGTACTCATGTGGGGTCGGTTTCAGCCCTGCATGGAAGCATCATGCAGCCCATATATTTCTTCAAGCCCCGATGGCCGGGGGCACTTTTAAAATATGGTGCGAAGTCATTGCAAGTATATATTTTTCTGAATTTATATACTAACTCAATATAATTAAATTACTCTTTAGTAAATAATAATACTGATTTGATTAATAATACATACTGCCAATGCTTAGTATGATTTCGGCGACTTTGATTTGCATACTTAATTAACTGACGATTATTGTTTATACAAGTGTTAAATAATTAAAGAAATAAAAAAAAATATGTTCACTAGACAATTTAACATACTAGTACCAACAGTCTATGTTTTTGAGCAAAAATAACGAAAATAATGAATACCCACGTTAACCCACTCTTCCCTATATAAAGTGTGGTTTACATCACGAAAACACGCCTATATAATTTTGACCCCCTTGAACCCCACGTTTTTATAGTAAAACTGGGGTTTCTGGGGTATACTTTATTTTTCTTATTTCTTCTCTAAAATATAGATTGTGGATACTCGTTAGAACCGCCTCGATGAGGCGGTTCTAACGAGTGCCCACAATCTAAATTTTGAGCAGAAATAAGAAAAATATCACAATTTTTCATCATAAAATTTTCATTTTTAGGCGATAAAGGTGGCAATGTATTTGTATAGGCGTGTTTGCGTAATGTAGAGTGGTGAATATTACACAGACTTGTTAACATGATGCTTTCTCCTTCATGAAATTTGGGGTTTTATTACAGGAGAGAAGTGGCAGTAACTCGTTCACCCATGAAGCCCTCACGCTGAAGTATAAATTAGATAATGAGTTTGAACTTGTCTATGTGGTAAGTGGTGAATAACATCATCTTATTTTCATCAGCCTGTATTTTTGACATGAAAACCAGCCATCCTCTAATGGCAATGTGATTAAATTTTAATCATAAACAAGAATTACCATTTATTTTATAAAATTATGGTCTTTTATGAAGTTTACTTAATGTTTATTATGGGAATGAATTTCATTTATGTGGATTTTATTGATGTGTAAACTCTGGCGAATCACAAACTTAGCATAAAGCCCTTCAAATCATTCACAAATTTAGCATAGAGCCCTTCAGCTTTATGCTAAGTTTGTGAATGATTCACCTGAGTTTACACATTGATAAAGTGAAGGTCTTAATGCTAAGTTTGGAAAGACTACAAGGGAGACGACCTGTTGGACTTCCAATTTGTGTTGTGGTAAATTACACCTCACTAAAAATGGGGCCTACTCTTAAAGGAAAGAATTTGCTCCTTAGGAGCAAATTCTTTCCTAGAAGTGTGAATATGGCAGCGTGTACCCTGTCGTTAAAATTGAAGTCACTGCATGTTAAGTGATGAAATCACATAACATCACAACAGTTTCATTACCGTATGGTAGTTGTCTGCAATTGAAGTGATCCATTATTGACAATCCATGCTCAGAAATGAAACATTTGCAAGAAATGAATATTTGACATGGTTGTGAGCGATAGGTTGAAAAATCTGTCCCATAGAATCACAGTCAGGAATCACTCTGCATGCCTTGTGAAGCCGGACTGTGTCCCTTGGGGCAGATTTTTCTGTCCGCCCCTCACAACTATGAAAGATTTTTATGTTAGAGTTTGTTTTGTTGTACTGTTTTACATGTAGGTCTTCTTTCCTCAGGTGGCATATCAGAAGATACTGCAGTTATCTTATATAGACAAGTTCTTAAATGACATCCAGTTAGAGTTCCGTAACAAGTATAAAGATGATTTGGATGTGGGGAGCGTTTGTGGAACTTTTGACTTCAGTGGTGACTACCAGAGGATTCTCTTTGAGACAGAACAGCAGGTGAAGAAAGAGGCATCGAAAGGGAGGTAAAAATGAAGAAACCACCATGAGTTCCCATATAAGATAGGGTCAAGAAGTCTTCACCTGAGGGGTTGGAATTTCAAGGATTGACAAGGGTTACCAAGCTCTTAGTTGAAATCCAAGATTTCCCTATGCTGTATGGTCTGACTTGGATTGTATTATTTTTCTCTCATTTTTATGGACATATTGACTGAAAATAGATGTAGTTTCTAGACACAGAAAATCAACTTTTCTTAGGAATGCTCAAGTGTCATAGTGCTTCATGAGATGAAAAAATCTCTATGGCAGAATGAAAGATTTGGTCATTGTGTGTGGCAGCATATGTGTTGCTGTGTAATCATTTACCATGCTCATCACATTAACCCGTTGCATGCTGGAAACAAAGACCTTGGCAAACAGTACAGGCCCAGATCAGACAGTGCAGAGCACACGTCTGATCGGGGTCTGCCCCATTTGCTGACAGAATTTTCCGTCAAAAATAGAACAAAAATGAAAGAAAGGCATATCACTTCATATGTAACAAATGGACTTGTCCAACATATAGCACTGGAAAAGTCCACTAGCATACAGTGGGTTAAGGGGGATGGACACATCTTGAGTGTAGGCGAATGTTTAAAAAAAAACGTTCTGCCTCCCATAGAAATGGTGGTCTTTTCCTAAAGGAAGGAATTTGCTCCTAAGAAGCAAAAAATTCTTTTCCGAGTAGAACCCTGTTTTTGAGGGACTCAGTTTACGGGAGTCACAGAAGTTTGCTCCATTGTAGAATTAGCAGGAATTATATCAGGTGTATCCAGTCCCCTAAAAGGTTCCACCTGGTGTAACTGCAATGGCAAAGCCAGAAGAAAAATATTGTACAACAAGAAAAATTTAGAATAAAAGTCCACTCTTTTTCAACAGGAGGCTACTCTTAAAGGAAAGAATTTGTTCCCAATGGGAGCAAATTCTTTCCTTTAAGAGCGGCGCATGAGACTTGCGTAAAATGCCTCCTATTTTCAGGTTATTTCTCTTTGCTGCAGGTGGTTTACATTTTGCTCATGTGTAAAATGAGCGCTACACCTATGCACTAATATTTCTGGCATATCTTTAGATATGCTCCTCATTGTGGCTTAAAGAGTACCCTCAGTGCATGTTAATTGTCAAATAATTATCCTAGTTAACCCTCCTTATCAGAAACTTTGTATTTCTAGCTGCCAAAATATATCACACTTGTTGAAATACATGTTCATGTAGGTGCTCTACATGCATGTCAAAACAGGCCATTTTTACTGTCACAGCCAGAAAAAAATCTATTGTTTATATACATGTATAGAGGATATTACATACATGGAACAAACTTCGGCGAGTTTCATAAATTTCAGATAAAAGGACCATGAATGTAAGATTGTTTTCATGTAGAAATTTTAAGGCAAATTTTATTGCAGAAGTTCAAAAGAATTTATGATAGTAGAAATCATAGGGTTGTCACACACAGCATCGTGACATTATGCACCAGTTTTGTTTGTTTGTATTGGAGTTTTATGGTCCAGTCAACACTATTTTTGAGCCGGTCAGTTTACCTATCCACACTTTTCCTGGGCAGGCTTATACGTAAGCGGTTAACCAGTACAGTGCACATTCTTTCGCCAGAAACTGACAACTGCCCTTCTTGAAACAGCTGAAGGGAGAGAATGACCGTAGAAAAGATTTCATGATCAATCGCCATGAAAGAATGTTGCCGACCCTGGCAGGTATCGAACCCGCATCCTCCTGATCACCAGTCAGATGCTACCGAGGCTGACCACATGTACATGTGATATTATTTTTTATGACATGGCAATGTCCACTAAATATCAGGAACTTTATATGATAAAAAGAAAATCTAGTACAAAATCTTCTTTCTTCAAGAGGGGGCTATGTTAAAGGAAAGAAGGGGAATGGGTACACCTTCAGGGGAGGCAACTCCTGCAAAAGTATTTTTGTCTCCCATGTCAATAGGGGTCAACTCTTAAAGGAAAGAATTTGCTTCTCATTCTTTCCTTTAAGAGTAGACCCCTTTTTCAGTGGGCCAGATCTTATAGAAAAGCGAACCGGAAGTCCCGAAAGTTGTCTCCCTTTGAAAAATGGCGGAAAAAATCTGCCAGGTGTACCCATTCCCCTTAAGAGCAGCCCATAGGATTTGGAAAGAAATAGCATTATTATTTAAGTGATTCATCTTTTAACACATCTTATTTTCATTACACACATGTATGTATAACGAGTGCTAGGCCTATGATTTTCACACAGAGCGCTGTATTTATAATACATGTTTGTAATAATCCTGTGTGTATTAAAGGACAATGAGAACATTTGATGAATCAGCGAAATCGAAGAAAACAGTGTCATCAATGATAGAAAACAAGAAGACGGACAAGAAACCAGCTAAAGGAAAAGAAAACAAACCTGTCAAAAGTAAGTTGATGCAAGCTGATGCTGTGAGTTGGGAAAAACATATGCTGCACCAACAAAATGAGGAGTGTTTAACAGCCCAGTCAACACTACTTAGGTCAAATAAGTCATATCGAGCTGGTCAGTTCACCTGCCCACTTTTTTTCCTGAGTAGGCATATACATAGCAGATAACCAGTACAGTGCAAATTCTTTTGCCAGAAACTGATAACAGCCGTTCTTGAATCAATGGAAGGGAGAGAATGACCTTAGAAAAGATTTCATGGTCAATCTGTACAAAAGAATGTTACTGTCCCTGCAGATATTGAAACCACAGTCTCCTTACCTGGTAGAGTTATTGAGGCTGGCAAAATGAGAAGTAATGATCTATGTCGTGACTGGTTGGAGGTCACAGAAAAGATGAGCTGCCTCATTGGAAAACCCTGTATTCGTAATTTGCAAACAACAGATCAGCCTGTTTGTCCTTGAAGTATAAACAGCATATTTGTGTTGGCTGCTTGGACAGTACAATAGTTTCAGTATATAAATTTTAAGACCCGTGCTAGTCTGTGTAGATGAGCATGTCTGGTTGTATCTTACCTGGGCCCATTTGGTCAAAGCATTGTTAGCTTAACAAGCTCGTTAGTGGTCAAATCATTAACTGTTCTAGTAAGTGCAATTTCTTTTTCAGTAATATTTATGCTATACAAATGCGAGCAGCTTTTTAACGAACAGGTTATAAAAAGGTTCCGGTGTATAACTTACATGAAAATATGATTAATATGGAGTTTTTTAGAATTTCTGAATTGATTTCAGAATCCTGCATGGGTCTTTAAGACAGGGAGAATTTTAACAACATTTTGGATACAACAGAGAGAGGTTTCAGTCCACAAATTGGTTTCCCTTATATTATGTTCTTACTATTGTAACTTTCCCTCTGTCCTCAACAGTCAGATAAGGAAGGTACTTCCTCTAAGATAATACTGTAGACGGAGTCCAGGGCCCAGTTGTTCATAGCATTGTTAGCACAACGTTACAAGCTCGTTAGTGGTGAAAATGTTAACTATTCTGCCAAGGATTACACTTACTACATTGAAACTTTTGCTGAAAAATGTTAATAGCTAAGCTTTTTTCGAGCAAAATATTAGCATATCTGCCATATTTGTTGGTCCAATGTGACAACGACTGATGGACCTGGACAGTCCCAAATTGAGGCTGGCAAGCAGTGTAGACCCAGGTAAGATGCCGCAGAATGTGGCATCTGAGCAGGGTTTACACTAGTTTCTTAAAGTACAGGCATGTAAGGGTATAAACCCAGGTTCAGTCTCTAAAACCATCTTTTCAGCCTGCACTCCAAGACAGTCAACCCACCAGGGCTGTCAGTTCTTTGATTTCTATATTAACGCTGTGCATGTTGAGTAAGTTTTTCAGCAGATGTCATTTTGAAATGTTTTTAGCTCACCTGTCACGTAGTGACAAGGTGAGCTTTTGTGATCAGTTTTTGTCTGTCGCAGGAACGAATGTATACTTGTGTGTTTAAAAGTATGGACACTTCCATTAAACTCAATGCGATTTATTCCGTCAGTGTTTTGTGTGTCTAAAATAGTTACTTGTGTGTCTTTTTTTCCAAGAAATTCCAAGAAATTTCCTGGAAATTTGACACACAAGGGTACTTTGTAGGGATGAAGACACATAAGTATACATCCGTAAAGACGTCCGTGCGTGCGTCCGTCCATGCGTCCGTAAACAATTTCAAAGAAGTATATCTCTAATACACCATGGTCAATCTTGATCAAATTTCATGAGAAGCATCATCAGGTAGGGGGAAAGGCTGCATAAGGTTTTTGGGCTGATCAGATTGGAATTCTGGTTGCCATGGCAACATATAGCTCCCATAGACTTACAATGGGAAAAAATTAAAATATCTTCTTCTATGAAACCACAGGGCCCAGAGCTTAGATATTTAGCATGTATTAAAGGCCAGTGGTCACCTACATAATTACTGCCATTCATGCCCCTGGGGTCCAAATTGGCCACCCCCCGGGGCCCCTTCGCTCCCATAGACTCATAATGGAACAAAAGGCTTCAAAAATCTTCTTCTCGGAAACCACAGGGCCCAGAGCTTAGATATTAAGCATGTAGCAATGGCAAGTGGTCACCTTCATAATTCCTGCCAATCATGCCCCTTGGGTCCAAATGGGCCACGCCCCGGGGCCCTTTAGCTCCCATAGACTCATAATGGAAAAAAGCTTAAAAAATATTCTTCTCTAAAACCACAGGGCCTAGAGCTGAGATATTTGGCATGTAGCAACGGAAAGTGGTCACCTACATAATTCCTGCCAATCATGCCCCTGGGGTCCAAATTGGCCACACCCCGGGGCCCCTTAGCTCCCAAAGACTCATAATGAAAAAAAAGCTTCAAAAATCTTCTTCTCTAAAACCACAGGGCCCAGAGCTTAGATATTTAGCATGTAGCAACGGCCAGTGGTTACCTACATAATTCCTGCCAATCATGCCCCTGGGTTACAAATGGGCGACGCCCCGGGGCCCCTTCGCTCCCATAGACTCATAATGGAACAAAAAGCTTCAAAAATCTTCTTCTCGGAAACCACAGGGCTCAGAGTTTAGATATTTAGCAGGTAGCCAAGGCAAGTGGTCACCTATATAATTCCTGCCAATCATGCCCCTAGGGTCCAAATGGGCCACGTCCCGGGGCCCTTTAGCTCCTTAGACTCATAATGGAAAAAAGCTTCAAAAATCTTCTCTGAAACCACTGGGCCCAGAGCTGAGGTATTTGGCATGTAGCAACGGCAAATGGTCACCTACATAAATCCTGCCAATCATGCCCCTAGAGTCCAAATGGGTCACGCCCTGGGGCCCCTTAGCTCACAAAGACTCATAATGGAAAAAAAAAAGCTTCAAAAATCTTCTTCTCAGAAACCACAGGGCCCAGAGCTTAGATATTTAGCATGTAGCAATGGCAAGTGGTCACCTACATAATTCCTGCCAATCATGCCCCTGGGGTCCAAACAGGCCACGCCCCAGGGCCCTTTAGCTCCTGTAGACTCATAATGGAAAAAAAGCTTAAAAAATCTTCTTCTCTGAAACCACGGGGCCCAGAGCTGAGATATTTGGCATGTAGCAACGGCAAGTGGTCACCTACATAATTCCTGCCAATCATGCCCCTGGGGTTCAAACGGGCCACCCCCTAGGACCCTTTAGCTCCTATAGACTCATAATGGAAAAAGCTTCAAAAATCATCTTCTCTGAAACCGCAGGGCCCAGAGCTGAGGTATTTGGCATGTAGCAACGGCAAGTGGTCACCTACATAAATCCTGCAAATCATGCCCCTAGGGTCCAAATGGGCCACGTCCCGGG
Source organism: Lucinisca nassula (assembly GCA_963580285.1). Lineage (NCBI taxonomy): Eukaryota > Metazoa > Mollusca > Bivalvia > Lucinida > Lucinidae > Lucinisca > Lucinisca nassula. Next base: position 75,480,071 of record OY757019.1, on the reverse strand, counting down.
GACTCTTAGCTCACATAGACTCATAATTGAAAAAAAAAAAAGCTTCAAAAATCTTCTTCTCTGAAACCACAGGGCCCAGAGTTTAGATATTTAGCATGTACCAATGGCAAGTGGTCACCTACATAATTCCTGCCAATCATGCCCCTGGGGTCCAAATGGGCCACGTGCCGGGGCCCCTTTGCTCCCATAGACTCATATTTAAAAAAAGCTTAAAAAATCTTCTTCTCTGAAACCACAGCACCCAGAGCTTAGATATTTAGCAGGTAGCAACGGCAAGTGGTCACCTACATAATTCCTGCCAATCATGCACCTGGGGTTCAAAAGGGCCACACCCCGGGTTCCCTTAGCTCCTATAGGCTCATAGTGGAAAAAAAAAACTTCATAAATCTTCTTCTCTGAAACCACTGGGCCCAGAGCTTAGATATTCAGCATGAAGCAATGGCAAGTGGTCACCTACATAAATCCTGCCAATCATGCCCCTGGGGTCCAAATGGGCCACGCCCCGGGGCCCCTTAGCTCCCATAGACTCATAATGGAAAAAAGCTTCAAAAATCTTCTTCTCTGAAACAACAGGGCCCAGAGCTTAGATATTTACCTTGTAGCAATGACAAGTGGTCACCTACATAAATCCTGCCAATCATGTCCCTTGGGTCCAAATGGGCCACACCCTGGGACCTCCTTAGCTCCCAAAGACTCATAATGGAAAAAAAAACTTCAAAAATCTTCTTCTCTGAAACCACAGGGCCCAGAGCTTAGACATTTAGCATGTAGCAACAGCAAGTGGTCACCTACATATTTCCTGCTAATCATTCCCCTGGGGTCCAAATGGGCCACACCCCGGGGCCCCTTAGCTCCCATAGACTCATAATGGAAAAAAGCTTCAAAAATCTTCTTCTCAGAAACTGTGAAGCACAGAACTTAGATATTTAGTATCTAGCAATATAAAATAGCCATCTACATTAATCCTGCTAACCCTGCCCCTGGGGTCAAAATTGGCCACGCCCGAGCTCATCACCTCCAATAGACTTATAATGGAAAAAAAACTTAAAAAATCTTCTTCTAGGAAACCATAAGGCCCAGAGCTTAGATTTTTAGTATGTAGCAACGTCAAGTGGCCATCTACATAAATCCTGCCAGTTATGCCCCTGGGATCCAAATTGGCCCCACCCCAGGGTTCTTTAGCTTCCATAGACTTACAATTGGAGAAACTTCAAAAATCTTCTCTGAAACCACAGGGTCCTTATAATGAAAAAAAAAAAACAAAAAAAAAAAACTTAAAATGGGGAAAAAAAATCTTCAAAAATCTTCTTCTCTGAAACCATAAGTCCCAGAGCTTAGGTATTTAGCATGTAGCAATGTCGAGTGGTCGCCTACATGAATCCTGCCAATCATGCCCCTGGGGTCCAAATCCTGTGGCCCCTTAACTCTAACAAACTTATAATGGAAAAAGCTTCAAACATCTTCTTTGAAACCATGAAGTACAGACCTTAGATATTTAGTATATAGCAACACAAAATGGTCACCTACATAAATCCTGGCAACCGTGCTCTTTGGGTCAAAATTGGCCAAGCCCCAGGGCTCATTAGCTTCTATAGACTTATACTGGAAAAAAACTTAAAAAATCTTTTTCTCTAAAACCATAAGGCACAGATTTTGTTTGATTTGAGGTTTTACATCCCCGACAACACTGTATAGGTCATTTTGGAGATGTCTCTTCCAATTTTGTGGGACTTTTACCAGACATTGAGATGAAATTACATCTCAAGTCCTGTCGCCTAATGAAACCAGTAGGGTTTATAAGCATGGACACCGCTTTGCCTGAGCTTAGATATTTAGTATGTAGCAATGTCAAGTGGTCTCCTACACTAATGATTTTCTTGTACACAGGTGAGCGATATAGGGCCATTGGGCCCTCTTGTTCTTATTTTGCTCCGAAAACAGGGTTTGACAATCATGCAAATTCAAGTCCTGTTTTCTGGGAAAAAATAGGAGACAATTTGCATGATATGTCAAATCCAGTTTTTTGATAAAAATAAGAAAAATACCAACAATTTTTCGTCTGCTGAATTAGCCTGGAGAGTGGTAAAGGTTAAACTGACAGCTTTATTACAATAATATGGGTTATTTTTTTCTACATAGGTGTGACTATCAAAGAACCAGAAGTAGTAAAGGAGAACACAGCCCCACTGAGTAGTAGCAATGGAGAAATTGATGAAGAAACCTTGAGAAGGAACAGAGAAAGACTCTTTGGTGGGGCAAAGAAGAAAACTAAACCAATTGAAACGTGAGAGGCTAATATTACTCATCATGTAGCAAGTCTGTGTAATAAATATCCCTTAAACCCCACCTTATATAGTAAAAAGTAGGGTTATAAGAATATACATTATTTTCCTTAATTTAGCTTAGAAATACACTGTGGGTACTATTAAGAGCTGCCTCAATGAGGTGGTTCTGAGGAGCACCCACAATCAAAATATACTGTGGGAACTTATTGAACCGTTTAAGTGAGGCAGTTCCAACGAGCTCCCACAATCTGTGTTTGGAGCAAACAAATGAAATATTTATATAAAAAATCATGTGTAAGTATATATGAGCCGGGGAACAGCATTTTTCTAAAATTTATGTGTGCCCAGCAAAGACTCGGATCAGCCTGTGTTGTGCACTCTAAGGACAGCTAAGGGTCCAATAATCATTCATGCAGCAAGAGAAGTCTGGTCAGACTATATGGATGCGCATGCTGATCTGATTCTTTGATGGTCACACATGTAAATTGTAGGAAATGCTGGGCCTGTTTAATATATAAAAATCGTGTGTAAGAAGCTAGCTAATTCCACAGGTATGAAGGATGCCAAAATAGCATACAGGCGCGTTTTTGTAATACTCTACTGTCGGAGAAAGAAAGGACAATTAAAGTACACTTTCACTTTTAATCTTTACCCTGCTGAATTAATTTTTTTATCGATACTCCGTTCCACTGAATTGTTTTTATCAAATACTACCATTTTCAGCAACTTTTAACACGCAAAAACCCGTATTTTTCTTGATTTCTCCACCATTCAAAGCATATGGAAAACGAAAGTAGCCTACTGTCACTCAGCTGACTGAGTCAAAAAATCGTTTAAAACACCATTTCAGAGCGTATTTTGGGCTCGATTAGATCAAGTTCGTCAAAAAGTAGCGATTTCCTCAAAAAAATTGCATCCTTACCCAGAAAACCCGAAGAAAATCCATCCAAAAACATCGAAACGGCAAGTTTTTTTTTTTCATCGATGCCCGGATGTTATTTGATACTGAAATGCCAAACCGCACCGAAAAACGAGAGTTCCTCCTTTTCTATGAGTCGCACCAAGCACACCAGTCAATTTCGGCGCACGATTGCGCCTACAGCGTGGCGCCATTACATTTTCACGGGCGCACGAATGCGCCTACAGCATGCTAAAGGTTAAAATCATTTTAAGAGTATTTGTTAGAATCATGTCATTGAAGAGTACCAATAATATCCTTTGTGGATATTTGTTAATATCTCCCTGTCAAACCTTTTAATCATATTATTGCCCCAATTATATGTTAGTTATGCATGCTTAGGTGCCAGTTGTTCATATTTATCAGGTTAACGTATTATTAAAACTTAGCTGGCCTCGGTAGCTCAATCAAATGCACATCTGACTGGTGATCAGGAGGATGCGGGTTCGATACCTGCTGAGGTCGGCAACATTCTTTCATGGAGAAATCATGAAATCTTTTTCTACCGTCATTCTCACCCTTCTGCTGATTCAAGAAGGGCAGTTGTCAGTTTCTGGGGAAAGAATGTGCACTGTACTGGTTAACCGCTTATGTAAAATCCTGCCTAGTTAAAGTGTGGATAGGTGACTGGCTCAAAAATTACCTAAATAGTGTTGACTGGGCTGTTAAACTCCAATACAAACAAACAAATTATTAAAACTTAGATCATTTAATGTGGCAAATATGCTAATATGTTTGCTGAAAAAAAATATGAATAGCTTTGCATTTGCAAGTAAAGATAGACTTCCGACAAAATCCTCTTATCAAGTTAACTTGACCTTTCAACTGCTATATAAAATACTAGAGCAGGTGACAATACTCGTATATCATTTTTTATCCTCTGTATTAATTGCATTGGAACACATTTACCTGATAAAGATATGCTATCTCAGGACAAGTGAGCTTTATCAGGTCAGCGTGACATTGCACTTTTAAGAATGAACCAGTCTACTACAAAATTTGGCAAAATATTAATATTACCGGACAAAATGGAAAAATTACTTGAAAAACAAATATGATTGGAAAAAATATGGTCAGCGCATACAAACTTTATTGACCTGCAGAATGTTCGGACGCACTGTGGACCATCGATAACGGATCATAAATTGCTAAATTAAGAGTGTACAAGAGGGTAAACTGATAAATAGAATACCAGGTGAGTGTCTTTTGATATCAAGTTTATCAGGCTCGGCTTCGAGAACGCATGTAGAATTGCTCGGCAAGCCTCGGGATTCTACAAGCGTTCTTGAAGCCTTGCCTGATAAACTTGATATCAAAAGACACTCACCTGGTATTGTCTATTTCTTACTTTTCAAGTTCTAACTGCTATGGGGTATTTTTTTTTTAGGAAAAGTCCAGAAAATGGCAAGAAGAAAGGTAAGGTGGGAACAAAATGGGACAAAGGTGGCACAAACAAAGACCTGGCCACCCTAGATTTCAGCAGTGACAAAGGGGCAGCTGGAGATGCTACTACTAATGGTATAGAAACTTCAGAGGCCGAGGTTAGTATGCATCAGTCAGTACAACAGCACTTCCATGTGACATACTACATTCTTTCATATCTCCAAAATGGCTACTTTTCCAATGAAAATCTGTGATATTTTCTTATTTATACTGCAAACATAGGTTGTTGGTGCTCGTTAGAACCGCCTCATTGAGGCGGTTCTAACGAGTATCCACAACCTATGTCTTGGAACAGAAATAAGAAAAATAATGTATACCCCCGTAAACCCCAGTTTTCTCTATATAAAGTGGGGTTTAAAGGGGGGTGTTCATTTCACATGATGATTCTGTACAATGATTCTCCTATGTGAAATAGTGCATTCTTTCATATCTCCAATACAGTTATTTTTCTGATGAAAATTTGTAATATTTTTCTTATTTCATTTCCAAACATGATGACTGATGGCTCGTTTACCACGGTTATTTTAAACCAGCTCATGAGTCAGTAGAGAATTCTTGCCATAACTCAAGTTATCAATATTTTTAGCTCGCCTGTACGAAGTACATGGAGAGCTATTGTTGTCACCTCGGATGGCGTGCGCGTGCGCGTCACACTGTGTTAAAGTTTTTCAAATGCTTATATCTCGACAGTCACTCATCACAGAGCACTCATATTTGGAACTTTAGTACCTGGGAGGGTCTTCTGATGTTCAAAGATAACAGACCCCTGGGGTCATGCCCCGGGGTGGGGCTTGGGGTCAAAATCTAGAACACCTATGTAATACTGTGTTAAAGTTTTTGAAATGCTTATATCTCAGCAGTCACTCATCACAAAGCATTCATATTTACAACTTGGATACCTGGGAGTGTCTTCTGAGATTCCAAGACAGCACCCCCCCCCTGGGTTCATGCCTGGGAGTGGGGATGGGGTGGGGCTAGGGGTCAAAATCTAGGACAACTTTGTAACTTGTTGTATACCTTTCCCTTATGCTAACAAGTTATAGACAGAATTGGTTATACATCAGGCAGCCAAATGACATTGGTTCAAGTGTAAAAGGGTGAAAGTCATAGTGACCTATATTTCATGGTCCAGTGATTTTGCCTTTTATCTTGAAGACTATTTGTTGGAGAAATGTCATACCTGGGATAATAGTTCCATGTGACCCCATGATTGACCTCAAAATATATCTAGGTCACTGTGACCTATATTTCATGGTTCAGTGATTTTGACTCTTATCTCGAATACTATTTGATGGAGAAATGTCATACCTGGATTATTAGTTCCATGTGACCTGATAATTGACTGCAAAATATATCTAGGTCAGTGTGACCTATATTTCATGGCTCAGTGATTTTGCCTATTATCTCGAATACTATTTGATGCAGAAATGTCATACCTGGATTATAAGTTCCATGTGACCGGATACTTGACCCCAAAATATAACTAGGTCAGTGTGACCTATATTTCATGGCTCAGTGATTTTGTCTTTTATCTCGAATATTTTTTGATGGAGAGATGTTATACCTGGGTTATTAGTCCCATATGACCCCATGCTTGACCTCAAAATATGTCTAGGTCACTGTGACCTATATTTCATGGTTCAGTGATTTTGTCTATTATCTTGAATACTATTTATACCCCCGACATACGAAGTATGCAATGGGGGTATATAGTTTTTGTCTTTTCCGTCTGTCTGTCTGTCTGTCTGTCCGTAAACAATTATTTTGTGTCAAAGATATCTCAGGAACTGCTTCACATAGAAACTTGAAATTTTGCACACATGATCAGTATGACTACTTGTATTGTGGGAAAGAAAATAAGGGCCAAGGGTCAGGCCTTTTAGAGTTATTTCCCTTTGTAGTTCTTGCTGTTTAATAGTGTATATTTTTATTTTGTGTCAAAGATTTCTCAATAACTACTGTACATAGAAACTTGAAATTTTGCAAACATGATCAGTATGACTAGTTGTATTGTGGGAAAGAAAATAAGGGCCAAGGGGTCAGGCCTTTTAGAGTTATTTCCCTTTGTAGTTCTTGCTGTTTAATAGTGTATATTATTTTGTGTCAAAGATTTCTCAATAACTACTGTACATAGAGACTTAAAATTTGGTAGCAACAACCAGTATGACTACTTGTTTCAGCTGAGGTGATGGCACTGGCCGGGGGTATACGTGCCCCACTGGGCACTTTTGTCTAGTTGATGAAGAAATGTTACACCTGGATTATTTATACCATGTGACCTGATTATTGACCACAAAATAAATCCAGGTCATTGTGACCTATATTTCATGGTTCAGTGATTTTCCCTATTACCTTTATTACTATTTGATGGAGAAATGTCATACCTGGGTTATAAGTTCCATGTGACCCCATGATTTACCTCAAAATATATCTAGGTCACTGTGACCTATATTTCATGGTTCAGTGATTTGCCTATTATCTTTAATAATTTTTCATGAAGAAACATCATGCCTGGATTATTTATTCCATGTGACCCCATGATTGACCTCGAAATTATATCTTGGTCAGTGTGACCTAAATTTCATGATTCAGTGACTCTGCCAAATTGAATACTATTTTTTTTTTTTTTTTTTTTTTTTTAGAAACTTCAGTCCTGAATTATAAGTTCCATGTGAAGAGATGATTGACATAGAAATATATCTGGGTCAGTGTGACTTATTTTCATGGTTCATTGATTTTGCCTTATAATTCATACACATTGTGATTCTGAAATGTAATATTTGGCATACATGTTCCATGCGACCTGGTCACTGACCTCAAAATGTATCTAGGTGTCTGTGACCTATATTTCATGGTTCAGTAATTTTACCTTCTATGTTAAAGGCGCGAAACAGGCGAGCTATGCTGTCTGGCGACAGCTCTTGTTAAGACAATTTAGGCAAGTTTTTTTCTAATTTAACGTGGTGTTTACTCAGTAGAATTACCTCAATGTGGTGATTCTAATGAGTGTGGACATCATACTTTTTATTTTTATAGAAGATCAATAACACATTGTTAACCCTTGCTGAATATTTGAATAAGCCCCACCCATTTCTGACTAACAGCCAATCAGGTTACATGATATAATGATGTCTTTCAAATTTACAAACTTGATGACAAACATTGTAGATCTTGATCAGCTGCTGATCAGGATCTGCACTGTTGGCAAAGGTATGGGGTTGTCGTGAGCAGCAGGAAAAGGGTTAAACCTCCCCCATTATGCCTTCTGACCAAGCACTATTGTTAACCCTCTGTTGTTCGAACTACTGCTATCCAGAACAAATTTCCATGGTCCTAAATGTGTTCAAGTTATTGAAGTTTGACTGTTCTTTTTATATTGTTCTTCTTATCTTATATGCCGGCCTTGGTAGCTCAGTGGGATGCACGTGTGACTGGTGATCAGGAGGACGCGGGTTCAATACCTGCTGGGGTAGGCAACATTAATTTGTGCAGGTTGATCTTGAAATCTTTTCTGCGACCATTCTCTCCCTTCCGCTGATTCAAGAAGGGCAGTTGTCAGTTTCTGGTGGAGGGATGTGCACTGTACTGGTTAACCGCTTAGGTATAAGCCTGTCAAAGAAAAGTGTGGATAGGTAAACACAAATGACCTAAAATAGTGTTGACCGGACCGTTAAACTCCAGTACAAACAAACAAAACTTATATTGTTCTTTTTATATTGTTCTTATATTGTTCTTCTTACCTTATATTGTTCTTATCTTATATTGGTCTTCTTATATTGTTCTTACCTTATATTGTTCTTCTTATATTGTTCTTATGTTGTAGATGCAACAGGTTGGTCAGATGAAGGGAGAACTGAAGAATATAGAGACTGAGTCAGAAGAGGAGAGCAGCGAAGAAGAGGAGGAAATAGAGCAGAAAACTCAGGCAAAGTCAGTACTACATCTCCCTGTCAGCAATACTGTAAATATTTGGGCACCTAAACTGTCAAAGGGAGACAATTTTCGGGACTTTCTGTTTGCTTTTCTATAAGCCCTGTCCCACTGGAAATGGGGTCTACTCTTAAAGGAAAGAATTTGATCCTGAGGTCCTGAGGAGCAAATTCTTTCCTTTAAGAGTTGACCCCTGTTGACATGGTAGACAAAAATACTTTCGCAGGAATTGCCTCCCCTAAAGGTGTTTCCATTCACCTTAACATACACTTTCACGGTTAGCAACTCTTTCACAAATAATCATGTCTTCTTTATTAATAATGGAAAGAATTTGCTAAGAAATAAATAAATAAAAGAAGTAGAATGGGGCACCTTCATCCTGTGTTTTTACAATGTACAGGTGGTATGCAAAACATTGCAGCACCAAATTAATGTAAGTAATCGGTTTTGCAATGACCAGGAACTTTTATTCTTGCACACCAGATAAAAATATCATACATTTGCACAGGGTTTAGATATTCTTACCTGACCCCATTTATCTCAACCTCATTATCCCCCATGGCCCCACCCATCAGGGCTTGAAGAAATAGATGGGCTGCATGATTCTTCCACGCAGAGCTGAAACCGACCACACGAGTACTGGTTAACAGCTTAGAGGATCTTAACCTGCCCAGGCAAAGCAGTGCGAGTCGGTTTGTTTGTTTTGTTTGATTGGAGGTTTAACGTCCCCGTCAACACTGTAAAGGTCATTTTGGAGACGTTGCTTCCAATTTTGTGGGACTTTTACCCGACATTGAGATGAAATGACATCTCAAGCCGTCGCCCAATGAAACCAATAGGGTTTATAAGTATGGTCGGGCCGACGCGCACCGCTTTGCCTTGGCAGGCTAAGATCCTCTTAGCCGTTTACCAGTACTCGTGTGCGGGTCAGTTTCAGCTCTGCTTGGAGCATCATGCAGCCCTTATATTTCTTCAAGCCCCGATGACCGGGGGCCGGTGTGTGAGTGGAAACGTCCATGCTTATAAACACTATTGGTTTCATTGGGCAACAGGGCTTGAGATGTCTTTTCATCTCAATGTCAGATAAAAGTCCCACAAAATTGGAAGCAACGTCTCCAAAATGACCTACTTTAGTGTTGATGGGGAAGTTAAACCTCAAATCAAACAAACAAAATCATTATCACACTATTTGCAAGGCATGCTGGTAAAGAGCCAATAAAAAAACTGTAATTGAAAATTTGCATTAAATTCATTTACCCTATTCCTCCCATTTAGCGCCCCTGCTCCTATAAGTGCCCCCTCACTGTTTTACAAAGAACAATATTATAAGCGCCCCTTCTGCTGTCGGAGGAAATTTACTTTGACTTACCTAAAGTAAAGATTTCAGCCTTTCAATCATCGCTGGATCTGCCGTAAATTGAATCATGCAAGGTATTTCTAAACATCCTGCTATCTCAGAGTAACTGTGTTGACTACTTGTTACTTAACACGTTATGATTCCACCATGTTTCATGAAAAAAGCGACAGTTTTACTGATTTCCCCAGGCACATGTCCGCCGGTAATTTGTTCCTTTTTAGCTCACCGTCACGTAGTGACGAGGTGAGCTTTTGGGATCACTTTTTGTCCGTCGTCCGTCGTCCGTGCGTCAGTGCGTCCGTGCGTCCGTGCGTCCGTCCGTAAACTTTTTCTTCAAACGACATCTCCTCCTAAACCACTAAGCAGATTTTGACCAAACTTCACAGGAATGATCCTTAGGTGGTCCCCTTTCAAAGTTGTTCAAATGGTTCCGGTCCGTTGCACATATGGGTCACAGGAGCCAAAAATAGATTTTTTTCACCGAAAACTTAAAAAATCTTCTTCTCTGAAACTGCAAGGCCCAGGTCTTTGATATTTGGTATGAAGCTTCATCTAGTGGACCCCTACCAAGATTGTTCAAATTATAGTGCTGGGGCCAAAAATGCCCCCGCCCTGGGGCCCTTTGGTTTTACATGGGCTTATATAGGGAAAATCTTTAAAAATCTTCTTCTCTGAAACTGCAAGGCCCAGGTCTTTGATATTTGGTATGAATGTTTATCTGGTGGACCCCTACCAAGATTGTTCAAATTATAGTGCTGGGGCCAAAGATGCCCCTCCCCCAGGGCCCTTTGGTTTTACATGGGCTTATATAGGGAAAATCTTTTAAAATCTTCTTCTCTGAAGCCGCAAGGCCCAGGTCTTTGACATTTGGTATGAAGCTTCATCTAGTGGACCCCTACCAAGATTGTTAAAATTATGGTGCTGGGGCCAAAAATGCCCCCGCCCCGGGGCCCTTTGGTTTTACATGGGCTTGTATAGGGAAAATCTTTAAAAATCTTCTTCTCTGAAACTGCAAGGCCCAGGTCTTTGATATTTGGTATGAATCTTCATCTGGTGGACCCCTACCAAGATTGTTCAAATTATAGTGCTGGGGCCAAAGATGCCCCCGCCCCGGGGCCCTTTGGTTTTACATAGGCTTATATAGGGAAAATCTTTAAAAATCTTCTTCTCTGAAACCACAAGGCCCAGGACTTCGATATTTGTTATGAAGCTTCATCTTGTGCACCCCTACCAAGATTGTTCAAATTATAGTGCTGGGGCCAAAAAAGCCCCCGCCCCGGGGCCCTTTGGTTTTACATGGGCTTATATAGGGAAAATCTTTAAAAATCATCTTCTCTGCAACTGCAAGGCCCAGGTCTTTGATATTTGGTATGAATCTTCATCTTATGGACCCCTACCAAGTTTTTCAAATTATAGTGCTGGGGCCAAAAATGCCCCCGCCCCGGGGCCCTTTGGTTTTACATAGGCTTATATAGGGAAAACCTTTAAAAATCTTCTTCTATGAAACCGCAAGGCCCAGGTCTTTGATATTTGGTGTGAAGCTTCATCTAGTGGACCCCTACCAAGATTGTTCAAATTATAGTGCTGGGGCCAAAAATGCCCCCGCCCCAGGGCCCTTTGGTTTTACATGGGCTTATATTGGGAAAATCTTTAAAAAATCTTCTTCTCTGAAACTGCAGGGCCCAGGTCTTTGCTATTTGGTATGAAGCTTCATCTAGTGGACCCCTACCAAGACTGTTCAAATTATAGTGCTGGGGCCAAAAATGCCCCCGCCCCGGGGCCCTTTGGTTTTACATAGGCTTATATAGAGAAAATCTTTAAAAATCTTCTTTTCTGAAACTGCAAGGCCCAGGTCTTTGATATTTGGTATGAAGTTTCATCTTGTGGACCTCTATCAAGATTGTTCAAATTATAGCCCTGAGGCCAAAATTGCCCCCGCTCCTGGGCCCTTTGGTTTTTCATAGACTTATATAGGGAAAATCTTGAAAAATCTTCTACTCTGAAACCACAAGGCCTAGGTCTTTGACATTTGGTATGAAGCTTCAGCTAGTAGACCTCTACCAAGATTGTTCAAATTATAGCCCTGGGGCCACAATGCCCCCGCCCCAGGGCCCTTTGGTTTTACATAGACTTATAATAGAGATAATCTTTGAAAATCTTCTTCTCTGAAACAACAAGGCCCAGGTCTTTGATATTTTGTTGTGTAGCTTCATCTAGTGGACCTTTGCCAACATTGTTCAAATTATAGTCTTTTGTTGATATTTGGTATGAAGCTTCACCTTTTTAGACCTCTCAACATTATGCACATTATAACCCTGGGGTCAATAATGTCCCTCCCCGGGGCCCACTTGTTACTCTATGGATCAGGTGAGCGATCCAGGGCCATCATGGTCCTCTTGTGATTTATATAAGGATCACTTTTTGTCTGTTATCCGTGCGTAAACAATTTCTTCAAACGACATCTCCTCCTAAACCACTGATCGGATTTTGACCAAACTTCACAGGAATGATCCTCAGGTGGTCCCCTTTCAAAGTTGTTCAAATGGTTCCGGTTCGTTGCACATATAGGTCACAGGAGCCAAAAATAGATTTTTTCACCGAAAACTAAAAAAATCTTCTTCTCTGAAACCACAAAGCCCAGGTCTTTGATATTTGGTATGAAGCTTCATCTAGTGAACGTCTACCAAGATTGTTCAAATTATAGTGCTGGGTCCAAAAATGCCCCCGCCCCAGGGGCCCTTTGGTTTTACATGGGCTTATATAGGAAAATCTTCAAAAGTCTTCTTCTCTGAAACCAAAAGGCCCATGTCTTTGATTTTTGGTATGAAGCTTCATCTAGTGGACCCCTACCAAGATTGTTTAAATTATAGTGCTGGGGCCAAAAATGCCCTCGCCCTGGGGCCCTTTGGTTTTACATGGGCTTATATAGGGAAAATCTTTAAAAATCTTTTTGTCTGAAACTGCAAGGCCCAGGTCTTTGCTATTTGCTTAGAAGCTTCATCTAGTGCAACCCTACCAAGATTGTTCAAATTATAGTGCGTGGGCCAAAAATGCCCTCGCCAGGGGGCTTTGGTTTTACATAGGCTTATGTAGGGAAAATCTTGAAAAATCTTCTTCTCTGAAAATGCATGGCCCAGGTCTTTGCTATTTGGTATGAAGCTTGATCTTATGGACCTCTACCAAGATTATTCAAATTATAGCCCCAGGGCCAAAAATGCCCCCGCTCCGGGGCCCTTTGGTTTTACATAGACTTATATAGGGAAAATCTTGAAAAATCTTCTTCTCTGAAACCACAAGGCCTAGGTCTTTGATATTGGGTATGAAGCTTCAGCTAGTGGACCTCTACCAAGATTGTTCAAATTTTAGCCCTGAGGCCAAAAATGCCCTCACCCCGGGGCCCTTTGGTTTTACATAGACTTATATAGAGAAAATCTTTAAAAAATTTCTTCTGTGAACCCACAAGGCCTAGGTCTTTGATATTTGGTGTGAAATTTCATCTAGTGGACCTCTATCAAGATTGTTCAAATTATAGCCCTGGGGCCAAAAATGCCCCCGCCCTGAGACCCTTTGGTTTTACATAGACTTTTATAGGGAAATCTTTCAAATTCTTCTTCTCTGAAATTGCAAGGCCCATGTCTTTGATATTCGGTATGAAGCTTCATCTAGTGGACAATTATAGCTTTTGTTGATATTTGGTATGAAGCTTCACCTTTTTAGACCTCCCTCAACATTATGCACATTATAACCTTGGGGTCAATAATGGCCCTCCCCGGGGCCCACTTGTTACTCTATGGATCAGGTGAGCGATCCAGGGCCATCATGGCCCTCTTGTTAGCTCACCGTCACGTAGTGACGAGGTGAGCTTTTGGGATCACTTTTTGTCCGTCGTGCGTCCGTGCGTGCGTGCGTCCGTGCGTGCGTGCGTGCGTGCGTAAACTTTTTCTTCAAACGACATCTCCTCCTAAACCACTGAGCAGATTTTGACCAAACTTCACAGGAATGATCCTTAGGTGGTCCCCTTTCAAAGTTGTTCAAATGGTTCCGGTCCGTTGCACATATAGGTCACAGGAGCCAAAAATAGTTTTTTTTCACCGAAAACTTAAAAAATCTTCTTCTCTGAAACTGCAAGGCCCAGGTCTTTGATATTTGGTATGAAGCTTCATCTAGTGGACCCCTGCCAAGATTGTTCAAATTATAGTGCTGGGGCCAAAAATGCCCCCGCCCCGGGGCCCTTTGGTTTTACATGGGCTTATATAGGGAAAATCTTTAAAAATCTTCTTCTCTGAAACTGCAAAGCCCAGGTCTTTGATATTTGGTATGAATCTTTATCTGGTGAACCCCTACCAAGATTGTTCAAATTATAGTGCTGGGGCCAAAGATGCCCCCGCCCGGGGGCCCTTTGGTTTTACATAGGCTTATATAGAGAAAATCTTTAAAATTCTTCTTCTCTGAAACCGCAAGGCCCAGGTCTTTGATATTTGGTATGAAGCTTCATCTAGTGGACCCCTACCAAGATTGTTCAAATTATAGTGCTGGGGCCAAAAATGCCCCCGCCCCGGGGCCCTTTGGTTTTACATGGGCTTATATAGGAAAAATCTTTAAAAATCTTCTTCTCTGAAACTACAAGGCCCAGGACTTTGATATTTGGCATGAATCTTTATCTTATGGATCCCTACCAAGATTGTTCAAATTTTAGTGCTGGGGCCAAAAATGCCCCCGCCCCGGGGCCCTTTGGTTTTACATTGGCTTATATAGGGAAAACCTTTAAAAATCTTCTTCTCTGAAACATCAAGGCCCAGGTCTTTGATATTTGGTATGAAGCTTCATCTAGTGGACCCCTACCAAGATTGTTCAAATTATAGTGCTGGGGCCAAAAATGCCCCCGCCCCGGGGCCCTTTGGTTTTACATGGGCTTTTATAGGGAAAATCTTTAAAAATCTTCTTCTCTGAAACTGCAAAGCCCAGGTCTTTGATATTTGGTATGAATCTTTATCTGGTGGACCCCTACCAAGATTGTTCAAATTATAGTGCTGGGGCCAAAGATGCCCCCGCCCGGGGGCCCTTTGGTTTAACATAGGCTTATATAGGGAAAATCTTTAAAAATCTTCTTCTCTGAAACCGCAAGGCCCAGGTCTTTGATATTTGGTGTGAAGCTTCATCTAGTGGACCCCTACCAAGATTGTTCAAATTATAGTGCTGGGGCCAAAAATGCCCCCGCCCCCGGGCCCTTTGGTTTTACATGGGCTTATATAGGAAAAATCTTTAAAAATCTTCTTCTCTGAAACTGCAAGGCCCAGGTCTTCGATATTTGGTATGAATCTTCATCTTATGGACCCCTACCAAGATTGTTCAAATTAAAGTGCTGGGGCCAAAAATGACCCCGCCCCGGGGCCCTTTGGTTTTACATGGGCTTATATAGGGAAAACCTTTAAAAATCTTCTTCTCTGAAACTACAAGGCCCAGGTCTTTGATATTTGGCATGAATCTTTATCTTATGGATCCCTACCAAGATTGTTCAAATTTTAGTGCTGGGGCCAAAAATGCCCCCGCCCGGGGGCCCTTTGGTTTAACATAGGCTTATATAGAGAAAATCTTTAAAAATCTTCTTCTATGAAACCGCAAGGCCCAGGTCTTTGATATTAGGTATGAAGCTTCATCTAGTGGACCCCTACCAAGATTGTTCAAATTATAGTGCTGGGGCCAAAAATGCCCCCGCCCCAGGGCCCTTTGGTTTTACATGGGCTTATATTGGGAAAATCTTTAAAAAATCTTCTTCTCTGAAACTGCAGGGCCCAGATCTTTGCTATTTGGTATGAAGCTTCATCTAGTGGACCCCTACCAAGACTGTTCAAATTATAGTGCTGGGGCCAAAAATGCCCCCGCCCCGGGGCCCTTTGGTTTTACATGGGCTTATATAGGGAAAATCTTTAAAAATCTTCTTTTCTGAAACTGCAAGGCCCAGGTCTTTGATATTTGGTATGAAGTTTCATCTTGTGAACCTCTATCAAGATTGTTCAAATTATAGCCCTGAGGCCAAAATTGCCCCCGCTCCTGGGCCCTTTGGTTTTTCATAGACTTATATAGGGAAAATCTTGAAAAATCTTCTACTCTGAAACCACAAGGCCTAGGTCTTTGACATTTGGTATGAAGCTTCACCTAGTGGACCTCTACCAAGATTGTTCAAATTATAGCCCTGGGGCCACAATGACGCCGCCCCAGGGCCCTTTGGTTTTACATAGACTTTTAATAGAGATAATCTTTGAAAATCTTCTTCTCTGAAACAACAAGGCCCAGGTCTTTGATATTTGGTATGAAGCTTCATCTAGTGGACCTCTATCAAGATTGTTTAAATTATAGCCCTGAGGCCAAAAATGCCCCTGCCCCGGGGCCATTTTGTTTTACATAGGCTTATGTAAGGAATATCTTTAAAAAAATCTTCTTCTCTGAAACCACAAGGCCCAGATCTTTGATATTTGTTGTGTAGCTTCATCTAGTGGACCTTTGCCAAGATTGTTCAAATTATAGCCTTTTGTTGATATTTGGTATGAAGCTTCACCTTTTTAGACCTCCCTCAACATTATGCACATTATAACCCTGGGGTCAATAATGGCCCTCCCCGTGGCCCACTTGTTACTCTATGGATCAGGTGAGCGATCCAGGGCCATCATGGTCCTCTTGTGTTTTATATTAGGATCACTTTTTGTCTGTCATCCGTGCGTAAACAATTTCTTCAAACGACATCTCCTCCTAAACCACTGATCGGATTTTGACCAAACTTCACAGGAATGATCCTTAGGTGGTCCCCTTTCAAAGTTGTTCAAATGGTTCTGGTCCGTTGCACATATAGGTCACAGGAGCCAAAAATAGATTTTTTTCACCGAAAACTTAAAAAATCTTCTTCTCTGAAACTGCAAGGCCCAGGTCTTTGATATTTGGTATGAAGCTTCATCTAGTGGACCCCTACCAAGATTGTTCAAATTATAGTGCTGGGGCAAAAAATGCCCCCGCCCTGGGGCCCTTTGGTTTTACATGGGCTTATATAGGGAAAATCTTTAAAAATCTTCTTCTCTGAAACCGCAAGGCCCAGGTCTTTGATATTTGGTATGAAGCTTCATCTAGTGGACCCCTACCAAGATTGTTTAAATTATAGTGGGGGGACCACAAACACCTTCGCCTCGGGCCCTTTGGTTTTACATGGGCTTATATAGGGAAAATCTTTAAAAAATCTTCTTCACTGAAACCGCAAGGCCCAGGTCTTTGATATTTGGTATGAAGCTTCATCTAATGGATCCCTACCAAGATTGTTCAAATTATAATGCTGGGGCCAAAAATGCCCCGCCCCAAGGCCCTTTGGTTTTAGATAGGCTTATATAGGGAAAATCTTTAAAAATCTTCTTCTCTGAAACCGCAAGGCCCAAATTCTTTGATATTTGGTATGAAGCTTCATCTAGTGGACCCCTGCCAAGATTGTTCAAATGATAGTGCCGGGGCCGAAAATGCCCCCGCCTCGTGGCCCTTTGGTTTTACTTAGACTTATATAGGGAAAATCTTGAAAAATCTTCTCTGAAACCGCAAGGCTAAGTCTTTGATATTTGGTATGAAGCTTTAACTAGTGGACCTCTACCAAGATTGTTCAAATTATAGCCCTGAGACCAAATATGCCCCCGTCTGGTGGCCCTTTGGTTTTGCATAGACTTATATAGGGAAAATCTTTCAGAATCTTCTTCTATGAAACCACAAGGCCTAGATCTTTGATATTTGGTGTGAAATTTCACCTAGTGGACCTCTATCAAGATTGTTCAAATAATAGCCCTGGGGCCGAAAATGCCCCTGCTCCGAGACCCTTTGGTTTTACACAGACTTAGATAGGGAAATCTTTAAAAATCTTCTGAAACTGCAAGGCCATGTCTTTGATATTTGGTATGGAGCTTCATCTAGTGGACCTCTACCAAGATTGAACAAATTATAGCCCTCGGGCCACAAATGCCCCGCCCGGGGCCCTTTGATTTTACATAGACTTATATAGAGATAATCTTTGAAAATCTTCTTCTCTGAAACAGCAAGGTCCAGGATTTTGATATTTGGTGTGAAGCTTCGTCTAGTGGACCTTTATCAAGATTGTTTAACTTATAGCCCTGAGGCCAAAAATGCCCCCGCCCCGGGGCCATTTGGTTTTACATAGGCTTATGTAGGGAATATTTAAAAAAAAATCTTTTCTCTGAAACCGCAAGGTTCAGGTCTTTGATATTTGGTGTGTAGCGTCATCTAGTGGACCTTTGCCAAGATTGTTCAAATTATTGCCTTTGTTGGTATTTGGTATGAAGCTTCACCTTTTTAGACCTCCCTCAACATTATGCACATAACCCTAGGGTCAATAAGGGCCCTCCCCGGGGCCCACTTGTTACTCTCTGGATCAGGTGAGCGATCCAGGGCCATCATGGCCCTCTTGTGTTTTATATTAGGATCACTTTTTGTCTGTCATCTGTGCGTAAACAATTTCTTCAAACAACATCTCCCCCTAAACCACTGATCGGATTTTGACCAAACTTCACAGGAATGATCCTTAGGTGGTCCCCTTTCAAAGTTGTTCAAATTGTTCCGGTCCGTTGCACATATAGGTCACAGGACCCAAAAATAGATTTTTTCACTGAAAAATTAAAAAATCTTCTTCTCTGCAACCGCAAGGCCCAGGTCTTTGATATTTGGTATGAAGCTTCATCTAGTGGACCTCTACCAAGATTGTTCAAATTATAGTGCTGGGGGAAAAAATGCCCTCGCCCGGGGCCCTTTGGTTATTACATGGGCTTATATAGGAAAACCTTCAAAAATCTTCTTCTCTGAAACCACAAGGCCCAGGTCTTTGATTTTTGGTATGAAGCTTCATCTAATGGACCCCTACCAAGATTGTACAAACTATAGTGCTAGGGCCAAAAATGCCCCCGCCCTGGGGCCCTTTGGTTTTTCATGGGCTTATATAGGGAAAATTTGTAAAAATCTTCTTCTCTGAAACCACAAGGCCCAGGTCTTTGATATTTGATATGAAGCTTCATCTAGTGGACCCCTACCAAGAATGTTCAAATTATAGTGCTGGGGCCAAAAATGCCCCCCCCCCCCTTGCCCCGGGGCCCTTTGGTTTTACATAGGCTTATATATGTAGGGAAAATCTTTGAAAATCTTCTTCTCTGAAACTGCAAGGCCCAGGTCTTTGATATTTGGTATGAAGCTTCATCTTGTGGACCTCTAAAGCCTTTGTTGATATTTGGTATAAAGCTTCACCTTTTTAGACCTCCCTCAACATTATGCACATTATAACCTTGGGGTCAATAATGGCCCTCCCCTGGGGCCCACTTGTTACTCTATGGATCAGGTGAGCGATCCAGGGCCATCATGGCCCTCTTGTGATTAATATTAGGATCACTTTTTGTCTGTCATCCGTGCGTAAACAATTTCTTCAAACGACATCTCCTCCTAAACCACTGATCGGATTTTGACCAAACTTCACAGGAATGATCCTTAGGTGGTCCCCTTTCAAAGTTGTTCAAATGGTTCCGGTCCGTTGCATATATAGGTCACAGGAGACAAAAATAGATTTCTTCACCGAAAACTTAAAACATCTTCTTCTCTGAAACCACAAGGCCCAGGTCTTTGATATTTGGTATGAAGCTTCATCTAGTGGACAGCTACCAAGATTGTTCAAATTACAGTGCTGGGGCCAAAAATGCCCGAGCCCCGGGGCCCTTTGGTTTTACATGGGCTTATATAGGGAAAATCTTTAAAAATCTTCTTCTCTGAAGCTGCAAGGCCCAGGACTTTGATATTTAGTATGAAGCTTCATCTAGTGGATCCCTACCAAGATTGTTCAAATTGTAGTGCTGGGGCCAAAAATGCCCCCGCCCCGGGCCCTTTGGTTTTACATGGGCTTATATAGGGAAAATCTTTAAATATCTTCTTCTCTGAAACCGCGAGGCCCAGGTCTTTGATATTTGGTATGAAGCTTCATCTTGTGGACCCCTACCAAAATTGCTCAAATTATAGTGCTGGGGCCAAAAATGACCCCGCCCCGGGGCCCTTTGGTTTTACATGGGCTTATATAGGGAAAATCTTTAAAAGTCTTCTTCTCTGAAACCGCAAGGCCCAGGTCTTTGATATTTGGTATGAAGCTTCATCTAGTGGACCCCTACTAAGATTGTTCAAATTTTAGTGCTGGGGCCAAAAATGCCCCCGCCCCTGGGCCCTTTGGTTTTACATAGGCTTATATAGGGAAAATCTTTAAAAATCTTCTTCTCTGAAACCGCAAGGCCCAAGTCTTTGATATTTGGTATTAAGCTTCATCTAGTGGACTCCTACCAAGATTGTTTAAATCATAGTGCTGGAGCCAAAAATGCCCCCGCCCCAGGGCCCTTTGGTTTTACATGGGCTTATATAGGGAAAATCTTTAAAAGTCTTCTTCTCTGAAACCGCAAGGCCCAGGTCTTTGATATTTGGTATGAAGCTTCATCTAGTGGACCCCTACTAAGATTGTTCAAATTTTAGTGCTGGGGCCAAAAATGCCCCCGCCCCGGGGCCCTTTGGTTTTACATGGGCTTATATAGGGAAAATCTTTAAAAATCTTCTTCTCTGAAACCGCAAGGCCCAAGTCTTTGATATTTGGTATTAAGCTTCATCTTGTGGACTCCTACCAAGATTGTTTAAATCATAGTGCTGGAGCCAAAAATGCCCCCGCCCCAGGGCCCTTTGGTTTTAAATAGGCTTATATAGGGAAAATCTTTAAAAATCTTCTTCTCTGAAACCGCAAGACCCAGGTCTTTGATATTTGGTATGAAGCTTCATCTAGTGGACCCCTACCAAGATTGTTCAAACTATAGTGCTTGGGCCAAAAATGCCTCTGCCCTGGGCCCTTTGGTTTTACATGGGCTTATCTAGGGAAAATCTTTAAAAATCTTCTTCTCTGAAACCGCAAGGCCCAGGTCTTTGATATTTGGTATGAAGCTTCATCTAGTGGACCCCTATCAAGATTGTTCAAATTATAGTGCTGGGGCCAAAAATGCCCCCGCCCCAGGCCCCTTTAGTGCTGGGGCAAAAAATGCCTCTGTCCCGGGGCCTTTTGATTTTACATGGGCTTATATAGGGAAAATCATTAAAAAATCTTCTTCTCTGAAACCGCAAGGCCCAGGTGTTTGATATTTGGTATGAAGTTTTATTGGTAGTGGACCCCTACCAAGATTGTTCAAATTATAATCCTGGTGCCAAAAATGCCCCCGCCCCGAGGCCCTTTGGTTTTACATAGACTTATATAGGGAAAATCTTGAAAAATCTTCTTCTCTGAAACCACAAGGCTGGGTCTTTGATATTTGGTATGAAGCTTCAGCTGGTGGACCTCTACCAAGATTGTTCAAATTATAGCCCTGAGACCAAACATGCCCCCCTCTGGTGGCCCTTTGTTTTTGCATAGACTTATATAGGGAAAATCTTTAAGAATCTTCTTTCTATGAAACCACAAGGCCTAGGTCTTTGATGTTTGGTGTGAAATTTCATCTGGTGGACCTCTGGTGAAATTTCATCTGGTGGGCCAAAAATGCCCCTGCCCCGGGGCCATTTGGTTTTACATAGGCTTATGTAGGGAATATCTTTAAAAAAATCTTCTTCCCTGAAACTGCAAGGCTCAGGTCTTTGATATTTGGTGTGTAGCTTCATCTAGTGAACTTTTGCCAAGATTGTTCAAATTATTGCCTTTGTTGATATTTGGTTTGAAGCTTCACCTTTTTCGACCTCCCTCAACATTATGCACATAATAACCCTAAGGTCAATAATGGCCCTCCCCTGGGCCCACTTGTTACTCTATGGATCAGGTGAGCGCTCCAGGGCCATCATGGCCCTCTTGTGTTTTATATTAGGATCACTTTTTGTCTGTCATCCGTGCGTAAACAATTTCTTCAAACGACATCTCCTCCTAAACCACTGATCGGATTTTGACAAAACTTCACAGGAATGATCCTTAGGTGGACCCCTTTCGTAGTTGTTTAAATGGTTCCGGTCCGTTGCACATATAGGTCACAGGAGCCAAAAATAGATTTTTTTCACCAAAAACTTTAAAAATCTTCTTCTCTGAAACCGCTATGCCCAGGTCTTTGATATTTGGTATGAAGCTTCATCTAGTGGACCCCTACCAAGATTGTTCAAATTATAGTGCTGGGGTAAAAAATGCCCCCGCCCCGGGGCGCTTTGGTTTTACATGGGCTTATATAGGGAAAATCTTTTAAAATCTTCTTCTCTGAAACCGCAAGGCCCAGGTCTTTGATATTTGGTATGAAGCTTCATCTAGTGGACCCCTACCAAGATTGTTCAAATTATAGTGCTGGGGCCAAAAATGCCTCCGCCCCGGGGCCCTTTGGTTTTACATAGTCTTATATAGGGAAAATCTTTAAAAATCTTCTTCTGAAACCGCAAGGCCCAGGTCTTTGATATTTGGTATGAAGCTTCATCTAGTGTACCCCTACCAAGATTGTTCAAATTATATTGCTGGGGCCAAAAATGCCCCAGCCCGGGGCCCTTTGGTTTTACATGGGCTTATATAGGGATAATCTTTAAAAATCTTCTTCTCTGAAACTGCAAGGCCCAGGTCTTTGCTATTTGGTATGAAGCTTCATCTAGTGGACCCCTACCAAGAATGTTCAAATTATAGTGCTGGTCCCAAAAATGCCCCCGCCCGGGGCCCTTTGGTTGTACGTAGACTTATATAGGGAAAATCTTTAAAAATCTTCTATGAAACCACAAGGCCTTGGTCTTTGATATTTGGTGTGAAATTTCATCTAGTGAACCTCTATCAAGATTGTTCAAATTATAGCCTTGGGGCCAAAAATGCCCCAGCCCGGAGACCCTTTGTTTTTACATAGACTTATATAGGGAAAATCTATAAAAATCTTCTTCTCTGAAACTGCAAGGCCATGTCTTTGATATCTGGTATGGAGCTTCATCTAGTGGACCTCTACCAAGATTGAACAAATTATAGCCCTCGGGCCTTAAATGCCCCCGCCCGGGGCCCTTTGGTTTTACATAGACTTATATAGAGATAATCTTTGAAAATCTTCTTCTCTGAAACAGCAAGGCCCAGGTCTTTGATATTTGTAGTGAAGCTTCATCTAGTGAACCTTTGTTTAAATTATAGCCCTGAGGCCAAAAATGCCCCCGCCCCGGGGCCATTTGGTTTTACATAGGCTTATGTAGGGAATATCTTTAAAAAAATCTTCTTCTCTGAAACCGCAAGGCTCAGGTCTTTGATATTTGTAGTGAAGCTTCATCTAGTGAACCTTTGCCAAGATTGTTCAAATTATTGCCTTTGTTGATATTTGGTATGAAGCTTCACCTTTTTAGACATCCCTCAACATTATGCACATTATAACCCTAGGGTCAATAATGGCCCTCCCTAGGCCCACTGGTTACTCTATGGATCAGGTGAGCGATCCAGGGCCATCATGGCCCTCTTGTTTATAGCTAGTGCATATTTATCATACTGGTTATTACGTTCCTTGGAAGTATCAAGAATTTCTACTGGGGTCCAAACATCTTTAAAAACTTGAAATCTACGAATAGAATATTCCTTCTCGTAAAATGCCATATCACCATTTACTTATGTGTACTCAAAATCTTGCGTGTCCAAATTGCGGAAGCGGACATCCCCATTCTTACAACAGGGTGATCAGGTTTCGTCATTATTTAGAATGCTGAAAGTAATCACGCTGCTGCCAAGCTCAAAATTAAAACTACTAGCTCGTCTTGAATCTTTCCACTTCGCACATGCTAATTACTTATTCTAGCATCGTCATGACGTGAAAGAAAAAAACTGTGTCATCCCTACTGAATTTTGTATTCCTCCAGAACTTCCATTAGCAGGGCTCTCAGAAAGGAAAATAAAATGTACAAGAAAAAAGTCCCTTACATCATTTGCAGACATTTACAGCTCTGATTTACCTATGAACTACAGTCTGATCAGGACTGTTGCAGGCTCTTTACAGACTTAAGTGGCATGCTGTTAATAATCGTAGTAGAGAGTTCAACAAACACCCGCATGCACTAGATTAATATTTGCGTAACAGACAGTTTTATTTTGACACATTGCATAATCCCCACATGTTTATCTAGTCCAACCCAATTTTACAATATGAGGTAGTGGAACCGATCTATAAATAACTAACACAGGTAGATTATTTACTACCCGAGTACACACGTGTATATTCTAATGGAAAAACACCGTGTTTGATGGATTTTAAACTCGCCACTCTGGTAAGCTTTTTGTTCCTAATATGAGTGCCCCCTCTTTTTCCATTTTAAGCGCCCGGGACGCTTAATGGGAGGAATACAGTATCTGCTTTTTTCAGTTTTTACACAAAGCACAATTTATAGCATGTAAAGTCATGTAATTCTTTGCAATTTAACAACAAACATGCAAGAGGTGTAATGTTTACTGAAAAAGTAAATGTAATGATACTAAATAAGTTGAAAAGTAAACATTGTAGTATGCAAGAAAAAAAGAATCTTTTATAACTATGGATTTGATATTATAAGAATCTGATATTGTGTTCGGTTGTAGATAGGTGTTTCCAACCTGAGGGATGACCATGCTGAGCAGAACAGAGGCTATGCCAAGGTTCCGCTCAGCACGGCCATCCCAACGGTTGGAAACGCCCATGTGCAACAGAATCCCATATGAGATTCTTTTTCTTGCACAACACCACTGAAAATTTTCATTTTACTTTATTTTATGTTTTATTTTCCGAGTAGTTTGCATGGGTAAGAACAGAATTTCTATCCCAGGCTAAAACCATGGATTATCTTATCTGGTGTGCAAGAAAGTTGTTTCCAAACCTCAAGATACTGAACCTCAGGCTAGCCTCTGTTTGGATCAGCCCAAACATCTCTCGGATTGGAAATGGTTAAATCAAATTCTCATTAAAGATTCTTTTATCAACACCCTGTGCACTGTTAGCGTCTTCAGAATGGCTTTGCCATTAAGGGGGATATTCATTCACCTTTGGCAGAGGCAATCCTTCTAGAAATATTTTTGTCTCCCTTACCAGTGAAGATCCTCAGGGTCTACTCTTAAAAGAAAGAATTTGCTCCTCAGGAGCAAATTCTTTCTTTTAAGAGTAGATCCCTTTGCCATAAATGCTCATTTGAAGAAGTAACCGCCCCCGCCCATAGGGGCTTTAAGAAATATATTGGCTGCACGATGCTTCCATGCAGAGCTGAATCCGGCCCGCACACTAGTACTGGTAAACTGCTTAGAGGATCTAAGCCTGTCCGGGACCGTCCATGCTAATAAACCCTATTGGTTTCATTGGGCGACAGGGCTTGAGATGTCATTTCATCTCAATGTCGGGTAAAAGTCCCACAAAATTGGAAGCAACGTCTCCAAAATGACCTTTACAGTGTTGACGTGGACGTTAAACCTCAAATCAAACAAACAAATCATTTTGAAGTAAGGTGAACAAGTTGTCTCCCCCATGTAAAAATGCCAAAAAATATGCCAACATATCCATTCCCCTAAAACTGTATAATTTTCTGTTCCCTAGGGGTGCTAAAAGTGGTGGTTTTGGCATGTTCAATGTGTTCAAGAACCTGGTTGGTTCTAAGATGTTGACTAAAGAAGATTTGATACCAGCACTTGACAAAATGAAGGAACATCTGGTTGGTAAGTAACTGATAACAGAAGTTGTTGTATAAGTGTATCTAGTTTTGTATGCACTTGGCTAGATAAGGTTTCTTCAGCTAGGCTATAAATAACATGATTAAGCCCAGTTGCAGCATGAAACGTGCTAATATTATGCCAGACGAATGCTGTTCTGTTATGATCCTTTACTGGTCCCAGGTTCGAGGAATCCTGCACTCATACCTAGGCACAAGATTCCAGTTCTTGGACTAAAGTGAAACAAGTATTGTGTATAAAGGACTGTACCCTGGCAGATAAATTTTCTACTGCTATCATGCCAATGACGAGGCAAAAGCCAAATCAGTACCCAGGAAATCATACCGGTACCCTGCTGGGAATCTAGTACTGGTATCCAGTCAGGAGAGTCTTGTATTGGTTGCACACAACTCTAGCTAAGGAGTAGCAGTAAAAATTATTTGTTTGATTTGAGGTTATACGTCCCCATCAACACCATTTAGGCTATTTTGGAGACGTTGCTTCCAGTTTTGTGGGGCTTTTACCCCGAGAATGAGACGAAATGATATCTCAAGCGTCCAAACAATCCAAAACGGTTTTTATGTAGGTATGGTCCGATTTGCATCACTTTGCCTGGGCAGGGTAGTGGTAAGGATAATTTTTTGGATAAATATTTCCATTTATACATTAGAGCATATGTTATACATACTCAATAGAAAATACAGCAAAATGTAGGAAGGTAAACTATTCAATCATTGTTGTACCCTAATGATCCTTAGTATTTGGACACATAAGCCTATGCAAACAGTGTAGAACCCAATCAGACTGCTCCCAAAGGAGAAGCCTGATCAGGGTCTACACTGTTTGTCATTCTGTCTGCACCTTTTGGGCTCCTTACTGGATCATGAAACAAATTTGTTAAAATTAAAGGAGAATTATAGCAAGTTCTTAAGGTGTCCGAATTTTTAGGATTTTTACGGTAATCAATCACACTGGATAGCAATCGACCCCAGGTCTGCATACAGAAAAGATGCGAAGATGTTGTGATACTACTTAGAACATTATTCATATGATAAATGAATGTAACACATAACTTAATGTGCATATTGTTGATAAATGTTTGATGTTTTTAATTCCAGCCAAGAATGTTGCTGCTGATATTTCTGAAAAATTGTGTGACTCTGTGGCAGCTAAATTGGAGGGGAAAACTGTTGGCACATTTGGAAGTAAGTCGGTATAATACATGGTTGTGTAATTCCAGGCTGCCATAACTGGAACAGAATAAATCATTTCCTTTAAGAATGAGTTGACATAATAGCCATATTCGACTAGTAAGTTTCGTGAAATTTCCATAAAATTTTGTGTAGGAGTGTGATATTTTGTAACAGCCAGTCATATGGTCCAATTATCAAATTGTTATTATTTTTTTTTTTTTTCAGTGGTTGTGATGCATGCAAGGTTCTTTGTTTTCATGGAAGTCGGTCATGCTTCACAATCCATTGTGAACTTTAAAAATAACTGAACCTTGTGTTCACCTGTAACAAGGAGACATCACACTCCTGCAAAAAATTTCATGAAAAATTCACAAAACTTACAAGTTGAATAAGGCTAGCGTTGGAATTTTGAAATCGGAAGTAAAGTACTTGTTTTAGGAAGTGAAGAAGATATTAGTCAAACGTTTCAAATATGCTATGTACAGTAAGTTCTGCAGCATTTTGCAAGGTGATGTCCTGGACTGTATAATTAATCTGAAACATACTAAGATATATGGAAGATGTTTGGGATTCAGCCAGACACTTTTTAAATTGGTCGACTCATATCTATTATAGCAGTTTGTGACAGGCAATTGATGCAATGCTCTTAATAATGTGTTCTTTTTAAACGGAGACACCTTTGTCGTTTGTGCAAATACTGTCTTGCAAGGACACCTCCTAACCTTCCTCATTTCTTGTTTTCCCATGGCCATCTCCTAAGCTAAGACTTATTTATAGTTACCAGGTTTTGCTAATTATATTGGGCTTTAGTATATTATCACACCTTGTCTGTGATCAAGGTTTGTGGTCAGACTTTGAAAATTATTTTTTCTTAGACACTGTTTTGTCGGCTAGGCTAGCTATGCTTTTCTTTAACCCTTGTCCTGCTGAATATTTTAATCTGCCACACCCACTACCGATTATCAACCAATCAGATTACTTGATGGAAATTATTGCAACAAATTCACAATCTGAACGGCAAACAATGTAGATCCTGATCAGATGGCTTCGTCAGAAGCCATCTGATCTGGATCTCCATTGTTTGGAAAATAAGGCATATCCGGGCTCAGCAGGACAAGGGTTAAAGGCTGTTTGAACTAGATGTCAGTAAGCAGGGCTTAAAATAAAGTGAGGCAAGGGCCATAACTCGGCTGAAAAAGCTGTGTAACAATCCAAAGCTACAGATATTCCATATCAATTCATATGCAAAATTTGATAAAAATCCAACAAGTTGTTTTCAAGATATTGAGTAGAATTGATGGACAGATTGATGGACAGACAACTTGAAAATAGTATACCCCCACAAACTTCGTAAGCGGGGTGTATAATAAAGTATTCAAATCATTAAGTAGCTGTATGATTATTTAGCACTATCTAAAGTTCACCTGAAGGTCACAACTTTCTTATTTAATCCATTTTGAGCTTAATTATTATAATCTTCCTCACTATACATGTATATGGCGGGAGTCTATTTTGGAATTTAGGGGTGTCAGAATGAATTATTTTTGGAACTTTTTGCAAACAATGAAGACTTGGATCAGAGACAATTTTCTGCTAATCTAGATATGTTCTGTAAAAGGGTTATCCTTTGGGACCATAGAAGACACTGCAGAACTGAAAAATATGGAGTGTACAAGTATTTCTGAGCCAGACTAGCTAGTTTTGGCCAATTAGGCCTTGTCAGTGACCCTCAGATATTTTCAAAAGCAAAAAAAATGGAATCAATGATCCCTAAGTCTGCTTTTTGCCAGTATCCCCATTTGGGGTTCCCTATCTAAAATGGGTGAAGAGTCAAGAATCTCGTTGTAGAAAAAAGTAGTCAAGACTAACAGCTCTGGTGGCTCAGTTGGTGATCAGGTCACGGGTTTGATTCCTATCAGGCCGGCAACATTCTTTTGCTGAGATTGAACATGAAATCTTTTCTGCAGTCATTATTTCCCTTCCGTGGATTCAAGAGGGCATATGTCAGCTTCTGGTGAAAGACTGCACTGTACTGCTTATAGATAAGCATGTCCAGGAAAATTGTGGTTAGGGAAACTGACCAGCTGGTCATGACCTAAACAGTATTGACTGGGTCATAAATTTCCAACCCAAACCAAAATCAAACATTGTATAGCTAAAGGTCTTGTCTGGGGTACAATGATACATTTTTATGTTCATTCAGGTATAGCTAGCACAGTAAAGCAGACACTGAATGAGTCTTGTGTTCAGATCCTGTCCCCTAAGAGACGTGTGGATATCCTCCGAGATGCTATGGAGTGTAAACAACAGAAGAGGCCTTATTGTGTCACATTCTGTGGTGTGAACGGTGTGGGAAAGTCGACAAACCTTGCTAAGGTAATCTGATCATTATGATAACACACCCGTGCGACGTAGTGCATTTTTCACATCTCCAAAATGGCTACTTTTCTGATGAAAATCCTTGATATTTTTGTTATAAATATTCAAAACATATGTTGAGGGTGCTCGTTAGAACCGCCTCAATGAGGCGGTTCTAACAAGTACCCACAACCTATGTCTTTGAGCAGAAATAAGAAGAATGTTTACCCCCGTAAACCCCAGTTTTCTCTATATAAAGTGGGGTTTAGGGTGGTCTTCATTTCACGGACTTGTTCACGTGATGATTTAGTCCAGCTTGGAAATTCTCCAAAATGATTACATGTGTATTATTATTATCAGGTATTCACAGTGGGACATTTAAGTTAAGTATCAGGATCAAAAATATATTTCTTCAATATTTTCTGATTTACCGGCGAGAAACAGGCTACAATTTTTATGAGACAAGAAATTTTTAATATCAGTTTGGAAATAATACTTTACACTGCTTTTATAACAATGGTTGGGATCCAAAGCAGAAATCCTGTCTGTTAAACATTCATGTTATATCAAAACAAAAATCTATAAAATATATATAGAAAAAAACAAAACATTTATGGTACATTGTGTATATCAAAACAAAAATCTGTAGAGTTATCCAAAAATGACCATTTAAGGTAATTCCTCCTATATATACTTAACAGTTTTGAAAGCCATCTTTAAACCATGTTATATACAAAATGTTGACATATTGAAAAGTGTTCTTCTTTTCTCTTAGTGACCACACAAAATGACCCAAAAGGGTTGACAGGTCATTAGACCCAAACACAATCAATTTTTCGCTCCTATATGCAAACATTGCAATTTAGAACTTTTCTAAAGGCAGACCACTAACTTCATTATTATACATGTATGCTTTCAGATTTGTTTTTGGTTGGTTGAGAATGGTTTCCGTGTGCTGATTGCTGCCTGTGATACGTTCCGCGCTGGTGCCGTGGAGCAACTTCGTACTCACACTCGGAAACTAAACTCACTACACCCGGCAGATAAACACGGTGGCCAGCAGATGGTTCAGCTGTATGAGAAAGGTTATGGGAAAGATGCGGCCGGGATAGCAATGGAGGCAATAAACTATGGTGAGTTAGATGTTCAGTATAATTCCTATAATAAGACCAACTTTGTGACTGTTCAAAAAAGGTCTATTCCATTCAGTACAAAAAGGGTTAAACATACTGGAAAGAAAAAAAAATAACTTAAATAGCAAATGATGCTGAAACAGAATACACATTGGGCGACAGGGATTGAGATGTCATTTCATCTCAATGTCAGGTAAAAGTCCCCAAAATTGGAAGCAACATCTCCAAAATTACCTAAA
Organism: Lucinisca nassula; assembly: GCA_963580285.1. NCBI lineage: Eukaryota > Metazoa > Mollusca > Bivalvia > Lucinida > Lucinidae > Lucinisca > Lucinisca nassula. The sequence goes on along the minus strand of OY757019.1, from coordinate 75,449,493 downwards.
TAGTGTTGACGGGGACTTTAAACCTCAAATAAAAAAATGGTTTCCATTCAATATCTTTTGAAAAGGTAAACATATTGAATTCATATTTTATACATAGGTATATTATCATAAAATATAGGTCAAATTCAATTCAGGTTAAAAATCTGCCAAATATTAGGGTTTTTAACTCTGCATTTTGCAAAAAAAAAAAAAAATTGCAAAATGCATGTTCTTTTTTTTTCAGCCCAATGTCTGAATGCTATTTGTTAAACATGTTTCGAATGAAACTTTATAATACCATTTCTCTCAAAAATACATTTTACTATAAATTCTATCATGGATATAACACTGTCTCATTATAACATATCATTTTACATAGCAGCAAACAGTATTATTATAAAGGAATGTACTGTATGTTGAGAGTACTTGAAGCAATTCTAACAAGTACCACCATCATAAATTTTTATTAGCAATAAGAAAAATCAAAATCATCGCTGTCACCTCTTGTTATTTGGAGCATTGGTTCATATGGCAAAAGGGGGGGTGAGAATGCACATGAATTGATTCTAAATGAACCTTTTCTGTTTGCAATGATCCTTTCTCTAATGAGATAGCTTACTGTTGTATGTTTCAGCACGTGACTGTCATATTGATATAGTACTTGTTGATACAGCAGGAAGAATGCAGGACAATGAACCACTAATGAGAGCTCTTGCTAAGGTACTAACTTTCAACTCTTATTTTGTCCAGTTTTTATACCCCCGGAATACGAAGTATGCTATGGGGGTATAATGTTTTTGTCCTGCCGTTCGTCTGTCCATCTGTCCGTCCTTCCGTCCCTCTTTCCGTCCGTTAACATTTTTATACCCCCGGCATACGAAGTATGCAATGGGGGTATATAGTTTTTGTCTTTTCCGTCTGTCTGTGTGTCCGTAAACAATTATTTTTTGTCAAAGATATCTCAGGAACTGCTTCACATAGAAACTTGAAATTTTGCACACATGATCAGTATGACTACTTGTATTGTGGGAAAGAAAATAAGGGCCAAGGGGTCAGGCCTTTTAGAGTTATTTCCCTTTGTAGTTCTTGTTTCAGCTGAGGTGATGGCACTGGCTGGGGGTAACTGCCCCACTGGGCACTTTTGTCTAGTGGTTAAAGTTTTGCGTCAAAGTTTCTAAGAGATTGTATCTTCTTAGCCCTTTGATTGATTTAGTTGATACTTTCACTGAAGTTACATACTGGTCTAAAAATTTCATTGATGCATGTCCCACCCCCCACAGTGACCTTGAGGTCAAGGTCACAGACTTTGAAATTTTACATTTGGTTAAAATTTTATGACATAGTTTATAGATGCCTGTATGTTCTTAACTCTTAAGACAAATTCAGTTGATACTTGCATCAATGTACCAGTCCAAACATTTTGTGATGTATATCCCTTCCTCCACCCACAGTGACCTTGACCTCAAGGTCACAGACTTTTTTACATTTGGTTCAACTTTTATGACAAAGTTTATAGATGCCTGTATGTTCTAAACTCTAAGACAAATTCAATTGATACTTGCATCAATGTTGCATACCAGTCCAAAGATTTCATTGATGCATACCCCACCCTGCTGGTTCAGTAACGTTGATACCTCCCACCCATTCAGTAACTGTGATGCCCTCACTCCCTTGGTCCATTTAGAAATTTTATGTTTGGTTTAGCTTTTACAAGCACATAGATTCTTATAGCTTCTTGACATCTTCATTCATATTACATACAAGCTCAAAAGATATATCAGAGTATGGCGCTGGCCGGGGGTATACGTGACCCACTGGTCGCTTTCTCTAGTTATATAATATTCCAAAAAAACAATGTTGTGGATATTTGTTAGAATTGCCTCGTCGCATCGACGTGGCAATTCTAACAAATGTCCACAACATTAGTTTCTCAGTGTTATTAAAGGAAAAGGTACTTTATCGCTTATTATTCTATTCCTTATTCGGATTCTTTATAGCGGCAAATTCGCTATAGTGGCAAAATGTTAGGGAACAAATACTGTCATTATAGCGAGGGTCCTCTGTATATGGGAGTCAGGTTTTCTATCCATTTGTCAGTATGCCCATTTGTCAATCTGTCAGTATTTATGAAAACCCCAGCTGTTACCCAAATGTTCATTTCTCAAGAACAGTAAGAGCATCATTAATGATACTTGGTACAAACTTGCATCAAGGGAATGCAAATTAAATTCAGGTATTCATATTTGACCTTCACCTACATTTCATGGTTTCCTGACTGTGTGAACTATTGTGACAATCCTAGCTGTTACCTTAATGTTCAAGTCCATTTCTCAAGAATTATGAGCTTAATTAATGACACCTGGTACAAGCTTGCATCTAGGGATGGCAACTTTAATGCAAGTATCCACCTTTGACCTTGACCTACATTCCATGGATCAATGACTTTGCACTGACAGGTGTAACATAGCCTTCTGCAGAATTCTTGTTATTTCAAGATGGATAAAATTAAACACAATACTGGGTGAGACAAAGGTATGCTGTATCAATATTTTCATTTTCATTCACCCTTGTCCTTCTCTTCTCTCCTGTCATCATTCTTCTTTGGGAAACAATCTAAAATGTTTGACAAGGATTGACATGTTGTTAAACTCAACACACAACAAGAAGAATTCTGATTGTATCATGCAGGCTCAGGCCCCGAGGTTATAAAACTTATTTCATGCTCAACTCAGCTGAACATGGAATTTATAACGCTTATAAATGAAAGAGGCAATTTTTCTGCTAATACCAACAGAAGGTTATTTGTCCTATTTCATAAATTTTGAAATGCCAACAAATTAAAATGCCAACATTTGTTGGCATTTTAAAATTTATGAGCAGGACAAATTTCATGCACAAGTGAGTTGAGTGGAACCTTCGGAGCAGGTGTACTAATTTATTGGTGTTGGGATTTTTATACATTCAGTCAATTACCTGTATATATTTCCTTATAGCTGGTTTAGTTTTGCAGTACCAGCAAGTCCAAACTAGCTATTCATAAATTCTGATTGTCCTTGTCTTCAGTTTTTTGACACTTCTGCAACATTTTCATCACCACATATGCAAAGCCTCTGTTGTAAGAGGCCTTATCATTTGTTGGGTTGGAAACACCTGTATCAAATCAATACTCATAAAAAATTCTTTAACCCATAACATGCCAATCACCACAATTGCCGTCTGCTTTTCTGTCTGCTGGTTACCTTAAAAGTGATTTTTTACAAACAGTGTGGGCCCAGATCAGACTGCTCCTGTAAGAGCAGTCTGATCTGGGCCCATACTGTTTGCCTGTATGCAAAATTATTTTTTAAATGTTTGCAAAAAAAATTCAGCAGACGACATAAGCAGACGACATTTTCAGATGTAGTTTTTCTCGGTGTTTTAAGTGTTAATATATGCATTGGGTCACAAGGTGTGCAATACGCAGAGATTCCGACCAGCCTACCCGTTCACCCAGTTTAGCCTGAGTCTTTGCTTATCAGTCTTTGGAAAATCCGCATGAAAACATAGAAGGTTTGTGAATTGAAAAGTTTGTGAATTGTGAAAACTGTTTAACTGTTATCTAACCCATGTTTGTGTTTCCTAAATCATGACATCTGCTACTGTGTGCTAAGGTATTTTGACTTACTTAGCTACAGATAAGGGGATATATTCAGGATATTGTGGGGAAAATGTTTCCTTTTCTGTATGGAAAAATATTTATTGGTACTTGTTAGAATCGCCTCAATGGGGTGCTTTTAACACCTCAATTGGGTGATTCTAACGAGTACCGACAACATATTTTAAACAAAAATTAAGGAACATTATCCCTTAATTATCCTCATTATTCCTGCTTATCTGGAGCAAATGCATTGACACTGAGGTTCATTGAACACAGGGTAAATACTGTACCCATCTGATAATTGTCATCTGTCAGGTACCTTCATTTACTTTATTTCATATTTTTTGTCCATTTATATGGCTTTGTTATGTTCAGGCAAGAACAGTTTTTATAGTTTTTATCAAATTTGTCTGGTGATACTTTGAGGTGTTTCTGACATATTTTGTTTCTGTGCTGCAGTTGATCAAGGTGAATCAACCAGATCTGGTATTGTTTGTGGGTGAAGCTCTGGTCGGCAATGAAGCTGTTGATCAGCTTGTCAAGTTTAACCAGGCTCTGGCAGACCACTCCAACATGACAAACCCTAGACTTATTGATGGGATCATCCTCACCAAATTTGATACCATTGATGATAAGGTAAAGTTTTCTTTCATTTCATAACAGTTAAGGGTCTAGTTGTTCAAAGCATTGTTAGCTTAACAAGCGCATTAGTGGTCAAAATGTTTACTGCTCTAGCAAGTACAGTATCCGATACTCTGACATTTTTGCCGCAAATATGTGAGCAGCTTTTGCAGATGCAAAAGCTGCTCACATTTTTTCAGCAAAAAATGTAAGCATATTTATCATATTAAATGTTCATAATTTTACTCAACATAATTTTAAGGTACGTTAACTAACAACATCATTTGATCTGAACAACTGGTCCCATAGCTTCAGATTAGGAAAAACCAGGCAAATATATTGTTATAAATGTTAATGCAAGTAAACATGAATGATTGCAATTCTTAAATACAGTAATCTTAGATACCATAGATAATTTTATTGAAAGTATCCCGGAAATCAAAATAATAGTCGGTACAATCACTCAGGAAATCATCAAAATGAACATGGATGCCCTAAATTCTGTGAAGATTGAGCTGATGTCTATACAGTCAACCCTCTTAATACCGACAATCGATATAACAACAAAACTCGTTAAAACCACAATTCCAATGAAACGAATCCTTAGCCAAATCTTAAATGGATTAATGATAATATTCAAGAATATTGTAATTATTTAATACTCTAAGGAGCAAATGTTATGGATAGTGTTAGAATTGCCTCGACAAGGGGATGTTTGCAAATATCCGCAACATTTGTTTCCTGGAGTAATTAAGCGAGAAAATCCTTTTTACTCCTTATTGGGATTCTTTATAACAGCTAAATCCTTATAACGGCACCATATTGGGGAAAAAATACTGTCATTGTAACGAGGGTCCTCTGTATCAACAAAAGCTTGAAGAAAATGCTTATTTCATTGCTGTGATGCTATTCAGCATAACATCACTTAAACAAACACCAGCTAATCCCGATGAAGTACATGATTAAACAGTGCATGAGTTTCATGATTTGAACATGGATTTTTTTATTGGAGCACAGTTTCTAGTCCATTCGACAATGGCTTTACACAGTTACGCCTATTGGTATTGTTGCATGTGTAAGGGATAATTTCCCATATTTCTTGTTAAAAATAACTGTTGATGGTCCTTGTTAGAATCACCTCACTGAGGCTGTTCATTATTAAAGGGCTGAGACATTATATGACAAACATGTATATCCTTTTAATTCACAGGTTGGAGCGGCCATATCTATGACATATACTACAGGCCAGCCAATAGTGTTTGTTGGTACAGGGCAGACATACACTGATCTCAGAAATCTCAATGCAAAAGCTGTTGTACATGCCCTGCTCAAAGCCTAAATCACACACAGTGGACAGCTAACTAGAAGAACACAGAGATGTGCCTGTGAACATTACTAGATAGATTATCATGTGCATAATTTTATAACTTGTGCAGTAAAATTCATATATTAAGACCACCTTTGGGACTGTTTAAAAGTGGTCTTTAAGACCACTTTTGAACAGTCCCAAAGGTGGTCCCTGACAAGAGGATTTAAATATTTAAGTCCTCAGGTCAGGGACCACTATTTAAATATATGAGCAAAGGTGCAGTCAAAGTATTTTAGCACCCATGATGCTAAATATTTCAATATGCTGCACTCTTCCCTGAGATTCAGCCATTTGTGTGGCAGGATTTTAACTTTTACCATGGAAAACACTATGGAAAGCAGTACAGAAAACAGTATAGATCCTGATCAGCTGGCTTCTCTGGATCTATAGTGTTCTCAGAAAAGGATATGACAGGCTTCAGCATTGTGAGAGTTAAGGTGTGAGAGACCCTGCCTTCCTCACTTTTCACTCAGCTGCTGTTGGCGCTGGTGTCTCATGCAACATAGGACTGTTAAAACAAGCATTGGTATTCATAGGAAACAAAAGTGACCTCAGAGAAGGATAAGCAACGAGGATAATTTTGAAGGATGGTTTCTTGTTAGAAACATTTTGTGTTTACATTTTAGAATCACCTGAGCAAGGCCATTCTAATAAGTGCCCATAACATCTGTTTCTAACAAAAAATAAGGAACATTCTCCCTTAACCCTTATCTTGCTGAATATTCATTTAAGCGACACCCATTTCAGTCTATCAACCAATCAAATTATTTGATGTAATTTGTTGCGACAAATTCATAAACTGAATGCCAAACAGTGTAGATCCTGATCAGATGGCTTCTTCAGAAGCCATCTGATCTGGATCTACACTGTTTGCAAAGATAGGGGTTGTTGTGAACAGCAAGATAAGGGTTAAGTATCATTGTTACCCTGGATCTAGAGCTGTATAGAGACGTCTTCAAACTTCAACTTGTTAATCCATTTCAGACAGGAACCCCCCCCCCCCCCGAAATGGGTATTCTGGCAAACAGTGAAGGATGCAGCAATGAAGCATCTGATCATGAGCCTAGTGTATTGTTAAGTCATACTTTGCTGCTCCTTTGCCCATAGAAATGCCTGTATATTTATGAAACCACTTGTGTTTATTGAACATTAGTTTCGTTTTCTTCTCTCTTTCATTGAAATACTTCCATTCATAGAATCATAATTTTAAAAATGTGCATTCATATGATATACATAACCATTATCATCATTAAATATGGAATGTCCTGGTGGAAGGACAAACATTCCCTGTTATGGGACCTGAACCCAATTTTTCAATGGCAGCAAAGAATTGAAAGATATAGGTTCTGTGCCATTGAAATTTTCCTCATTCAATATGACAAGTATGCCATTTTTTTGTTGAAAAATGTGAGTAGCTTATGCATTGCAAAAATATAAGTGAATGTTTAGGCATTTTATTTGCTGGAACACTAAACATTTCCACCACTAACAAGCTCGTAGTAAGCAATGCTTTAAAAACACTGTTCCTATTTACCATGTTATCATTTAGGGAGTTGGATCTCGAACTGCGGTCACTATGGTTGCTGTTTTATTACACTATGCCCTTGTAAAAGAAACAACCTATCAATGCCAACGAAACAAAATTACTGGTTCTAGTGTTCTGCTGTCCTTCAGGGAAAACTAGGAACTTGAAGTATGCTAAAGGCCCCATTCTCACAAATAATTTGCTTATGTGTTCTGTAGCCCCAAGGAAAGTAGGGTTTTTTGGTGATAACTGAAGGATAATTTCCCTTATCACTATTCACCTATGTTGTGGGTATTTATTTGAACTGCCTCAGGGAAGCGGTTCGAATAAATACCCACAACATAGGCTTTATTGAGAATTGACAAAAAATATCCTTCAGTTATCACCAAGGTTTTGGTGATAACTTAAGGATAGATTTTTTATTTCTTCATATAAACCTATGTTGTTGGTTTTCATTTGAAACTCAGTGAGGCATTTCATGTGAATAGGTTTTAATGGAGAATTGACAAAAATTATCCTTAAGTTATTAACAAATACCTACTTACCTGTTTGTGTGTGTTCTTATAGCATTTACCTCGATATGCAAATTTATTTATGTTACAGTTGTAAAACAAATCAAATCTATAAGTGCATTAGAATAACAGGACTGGAAAAATGTCATTTGAGGTGGGTGGGGGTTGGGTGGGGTGGTTGGGGTGGGTGGCATACATTGTCATTTTATGGTCTCAGAATTAGCTGTTTTATAGGGTCTGTTTTATAAGACAAAAAGTGGGGTGGTCGGGTGAGGCAAAGGTATAGTGTATCTTGTGTCATTGGGGCGTCCAATTGATATTGTTAGCTCACCTGAGCACGAACTGCTCATGGTGAGCTATTGTGATCGGTAAATGTCTGTTGTGCAGTGTGCGTCGTCCGTCGTCAACAATTGCTTAAAAAGACTACTCCTCCTTAACCATTGGGCCATTTTCATTTAAAATTCACAGGAATGTTGCTAGATGGTTCTCTACCAAAATAGCTAAAATGGTCCCGCTCTGATGAACAGGATGGCCGCCAGAGCTTAAAATGGAAAAATCTGCCATTTCCCTCGGCCAATTTCATTCAAACTTCATAGGAAAGTTGCCTATGTGACCCTCTACCAAAATAGCTAAAATCGTTCTGCTCCAATGAACAAGATGGCCACCAGAGCTAAATATTAAAAAATCTTTAAATGACTACTCCTCCCCAAACCCTGGGCCAATTTCATTCTAACTTCATGGGAATGATGCTTAGGTGGCTCTCTACCTAAATAGCTAAATTCGTTCTGCTCTGATGAACAATATGGCCACCCGAGTTGAAAATAGAAAAACATCTTAAATTTACTTGAAACGCAAACTCCTCCTAAACCCTTGGGCCAATTTGATTCAAACTTCTCAGAAATGTTGCCCAGGCTACTCCCTACCAAAATAGCTAAAATTGTTCCGCTCTGACAAATAAGATGGCAACCAGAGCTAAAAATAGAAAACATCTTCAAACGGCAACTCCTCCTGTACCCTTGGGCCAATTTCATTCAAACTTCATAGAATTGTTGCTTAGGTGACCCTCTACCAAAATAGCTTAAACGGTTCTGCTCTGTTGAGCAAAATGGCTGCCATAGCTAACAATAGAAAAACATCATAAATTTGCTTCAAATGCAAACTTATCCTTAACCCTTGGGCCAATTTGATTCAGACTGTACAGGAATGTTATGTAGGTGGCTCCCTACCAAAATAGCTAAAATCATTTCGCTCTGACAAACAAGATGGCCACCAGAGCTAAAAATAGAAAAAAAAATCTTCAAACGACAACTCCTCCTGTACCCTTGGGCCAATTTTATTGCCACATCATAGGAATGTTGCTTAGATGACTAAAATACTAAAATATCAAAAACAATCCTGCTCCGATGAACAAAATTGCCACCAGAGCTAAAAATAGAAAAAGGTTAATTTGCTTCAAACGCGAACTTCACCTAAACCCTTGGCCAATATGATCCAAACTTCACAGGAATGTTGCCCAGGTGACTCCCTACCAAAATAGCTAAAATCATTCCGCTCTGATGAACAAGATGGCCCCCTGAGCTAAAAATAGCAGAAAAAATCTTCAAACGACAACTTCTCCTGTACCATTGGGCCAATTTCATTCAAACTTATAGGAATGTTGCTTAGATGACCCTCTACCAAAATAGATTAAATGATCCGGCTCCGATGAACAATATGGCCGCTAGAGTTAAAAAGAGAAAAACATATGTAAATTTTCTTCAAATTCGAACTCTTCCTAAACCTTTGTGCCAGTTTGATTCAAACTTCAGAGGAATGTTGCCTAGGTGACACCCTACCAAAATAGCTGAGATCATTCCGCTCTGATTAACAAGCTGGCAAAGAGAGCTAAAAATGGAATGTACTAGAGACAGTGACATTCAGATGAGCGAATCCGGGCCCACTGGGCCCTTTTTTTTACAGTTGGACAAGGCCTGCTGTCCTTGCAGCAGGTAAGGGTAGAGGGGGAGTATGTTATTCTTCTGTTTCTATACTTCAATCATTTTCCTCTTTCTCCCCTACTCTCCACTTTCATTACCTCTACAACCTCTTCTGTCTCTTTTCTCCCTTTCCCTGTGAGACGACACAAAGTGACCCACAAGGGTTGATGTTTCATTAGACACAAAACAATTAATCAGTATAACACAAAATGGTACAACCTTGCAAGTATGACCAGTAAAGATTGAAACCAGCCTGCTTTCAATCTTGAGAGCAACAGCAGCAGCTTCACTTTGTGTTGTGTGACAATGTCAGGATTCATGGATGACCCTGATGACTTGCAGACTGCAAAAATGCAGGCTGATTTCAGCCTTTGCTGATTGCACATATCATTTTGTATCTTTTGATGTGCATGAGTTCAATAACAGTTCCCTTATGGAGAAAAACTGGATTGAACTGTTATTTTCCCAGCATATCTGATGGGGGCACATATACAATATCATAGCTGTTTGTCAGTCCGTGGTCCATTGTATGCTTGAAAAATTCCATCCAATATCTTTTTGAAAGATTAGTTATTGGATTCATATTTTATACACAAGTATATAGTCATAATTTATAGGTCATGTTCAACTGAGGGTAAAATTAAAATTGGAGTTATGGCACTATTTCAACTTCAGTTCCTACAAAATACTTTTTGTGGGGGTGATAGTTTACCCTGAGGGGACATCTGTGTAGTATTGACACATTTCTAGTTTTCATACAGCAGTAGTAAACTATTCAGACTGAGTGGATGAAGAGATGGTTTATCTCAAAGCTTATTGCCTAGCATGTTCAGCGAGTATGTTATGTATTTTGTGACTATTGCTCCAGATAAGTTGGATGAATGAGGATAATTAGAGGATAATTTTCCTTATTTCTTGTTATTAGAAACTTATGTTGAGGGTACTCATTGAGGCCATTCTAACAAGTACCCACAACATACATATTAACCCTTATCTTGCTGTTCACGACAACCCCCATCTTTGCAAACAGTGTAGATCCAGATCAGATGGCTTCTGAAGAAGCCATCTGATCAGGATCTACACTGTTTGACATTCAGTTTATGAATTTGTAGCAATAAACTACATCAAGTAATTTGATTGGTTGATAGACAGAAATGGGTGTGGCTTAAATGAATATTCAGCAAGATAAGGGTTAATCGAGAAATAAGAAAAATTATTACCCAGCTTATCCTCAGTACTCATTATCTGGATCACCCCGCCCATCATGGTGCTTCCACACAGAGCTGAAACTGACTGCACATGAGTACTGGTAAACCACTTAGAAGGACTAAGCCTGCCCAGGCAAAGTAGTGTGGGTCATACCTTTCAGTGCATATAAACCTTTGCGTTTCATTGGGCAGCATGGTTTGAGATGTCATTTCATCTCAATGTTGGGCAAAAATCCCACACTATTGGAAGCAACGTCTCCAAAAATGACCTAAATCAATCAAAAAACTCCTTATCAGGAGCTGTGTTTGTGACACTGTATGTATTGTGTGTTTTTTATAAGCTCAAAAATGATAATTGTTAACTTGTTATGTATGAGAAGTGACATGAGAAAACCTGCTTTCACAGTTAAATTTGCAAACAATTTTTGTTTGTTTGTTTGACTTGAAGTTTAACGTCCTCATCAACATTGTATAGGTCATTTTGGAGACGTTGCTTCCAATTTTGTGGGACTTTTAGCCAACATTGAGATGACATGACATCCCAAGCCCTGTCGTCCAATGAAACCAAAAGGGTTTATAAGCATGGACGGCCTGACTGGCACTGTTTTGCCTGGGCAAGCTTAGATCCTCCAAACGGTTTACCAGTACTCATGTGTGGTCGGTTTCAGCTCTGCGTGGAAGCATCATGCAGCTCATCTATTTCTTCAAGCCCCAATGGGCAGGGCAGTAAATTTGCAAACAAAGGTGCAGATCAACCTGTGCTCTGCTCTGTCTGATCAGCACTTTTTGGTTCACTGTTTGCAAAGTGCAAAATTTCAAGACGGTTGCTGCCTATGTTGCTGAGCAGGCTGCTTTGTGTCTTACCTGGTTGCAAACCCCCAAGACAGATTTTTTTTGGTGTCAGGGCTCATTTATGACTGATTAAGGTGATTGAATACAGCAGTTTTTGTTTGGAGAGACAACTTTCATAAATTACTGTTTGTTTTTCCATACTAAGCACCTTTAAAAAGGCATGTGCTTAAACTTATTCTGTATCAAAAAATGGACTACCGTTGAAGAAAAGAATTTAAGATTCCTTTAAGTTTAGACCTCTTTGATAAGGGAAAAAAACATATTTGTTTAAAATGATTGCCTCCCCTGAATGTGTATCTGTTCACCTTCATATTTATTATCCCCACGTTTTTAAAAAAAAGTGGGGATATTGTTATCGCCTCCGTCCGTCTGTCTGTCTGTCCGTCTGTCTGTCCGGCTATCTCCTCCTAAACAGTTAGCCGGAATTCAACCAAATTTGGTATGCGAGTTGCTTACATGAATGGCTTGCGCAAGAGCAAATTTTTTTTTGTCCCCGCCCCCAGGGACCCTGGGGAGGGGTCAAAAGGTCAAATATCAATAAAATTCAATTACAAAGTCAATTTTGAAGATTTTGATGCCAAACTTTGCACATGTACTTAGTTATGAAAAAAGTAAAACATATTGAACAGGATTTTGGCTGTGACCCCTAGGTCACGCCCTGGGGGTCGGACTTGGGGGGGGGGGGGGGGGTCGGGGGTCAAAATTAAAGTTTTTCAGAACATAGTCATGTTGCATATCTATGCGAAGGGGATAATGGGTAGAATAAACTACAAGTAAAATTTTGACCCTGGGGTCAGATTGGGGCCCTGGGAGAGGGGTCAAAGGGTCAAAATTTAAGTTTTTTGGAACATAGTCATGTGGCATATGAAATTGAAGGGCATGATTAGTAGAATATAATACAGGTAATATTTTGATAGTTTTCCATACTTGGCCCCTCTGTAGAAAACGTGGGGATTTGCGATGGCGCGCCATCGACAGTATTCTAGTTCAGATTCAGTTTGCAAGGGTGTTTCTGCACCAAAAATTAGTTTATAATGGTATGTCATGGCAGAGAGTGCTATACATGTACAGTCAAACTTCAATGGCTCAAACACCTTTAGAACCATAAAAAATTGTTTGAGATAGGGTTAGTTCAAGCCACCAAGGGTTGATCATAGAGCCAGGTCAGGAGGTATAATATGGACATCTTTTCAGTTTTCTTCAAAATAAATGTATTTTGTGTGTACTCATTAGAATCCCCTCATCGAGGGGATTCTAATGAGTACAAACAACATACACTTTCAAGACCTGCACTGCAGTTATGGAATTTTTTCCTAGGGACTCAAGAACGTGGAATTTTTCCTAGGGCTCAAGAACGAGTTCAAAACAGCCGTGGTAAACGAGCCGTCGAGGTTTCACTCTATATTATGTGGAATTTCTTTGACGGGTGGGATAAATTATTGTTCAGGTATGAATGGTTTTGCATATTGCATAAAATAAAAAAAAATGCATGTATTTGTTAAAAGTGCAACAGTTATATTATAATGTTATTCATCAAGTAATTTCGTACTGGCCCAGGTACAGGTCTGAGGTCTGCTGCATTGGCCCAAGGCCGAAGGCCGAGGGCTAATGCAGCTGACCGAGGACCTGTAACTGGGTCAGTGCGAAATTACTTGATCAATGACAATTTTATTAATTGACACAAGTAAAAAATGATCATTGATTTTTTGACCTCACCTGACCTCAGATAATATTGGTCTACCTGGTGTTAATAAGGATGACCTCCAATCAATACAGGATAGTTGATTAATATGATCCTTATAGTGTCAGATGATGACATGATAAGGTTGACATGGTGATGGTTGCCTTGATACAGCTCTAGGTTGGCATGGTGATAATTGCCTTGAAACAGCCTTAGATTAGCATTATAATAGATGCCTTGATACAGCCCTAACTAAACTTTCACCATCACAGTGCTGCTGATGCTACAAAATAGGATATTGTCATAAGATTTCTTTGATTTTACTCTGGGTAACTGCACTGTATTATAAGCAAATCCATTTGATAGTATTTGCAGCATGAATATGATTGATTTCTTATTTGCCGTGGACCATTTGTTCATTCATTGTTAGTACAGTAAAATTCATATATTAAGACCACCTTTTGGACTGTTCAAAAGTGGTCTTAAGACCACTTTTGAACAGTGCCAGATGTGTTTTCTTGTTAGGAGACACCAGGTGTACCAAATACAAAGAAAGAATAACTGAAGTCTTATCAATAAGGTTTTAAAATCAGATTTAGTCTTAATTTTAGGTGGTCTTAGTAGCAGAATTTTACTGTATATCTATATATTGAGATTTGCAATTCAGTGTTCCATGTCTTTTCTATATAAATTATTCTTTATTGTGAGGCTACAAAGTGTTCCCTTGTTAATTATTGTTATTTAATGTAGCTGTTTGATGGTGGGTCAAGTTCAGAAACGTTTTCTTTGTTTTTGTTATCTATTCTACCATTTCATTATGCTAACACCCCCGGTAGGTTGACCTTTGTTGTTGAAAAATTGTTACACGGAGGACCGTCAGTATAACAACATTTGTTCCCAAATATTTTGCCATTATAAAGAATTTGCTGCTATTAATCCATTTTGTACCAAAAACGGGTACCCTGGCAAACAGTGCAGGTCCAGATCAGGCGCCGCAGAATGCAGCATCTGATCAGGGCCTCCACTGTTTGCTAAAAGTTCGGTCATTTTCCAAATATATTTTGACGAAAACACAACCTGATACCCCTAAATTTTGAAATGGGACTCCTGCTATATCGGGGCATGAAGAAATAAATTGGCTGCATGATGCTTCCACGCAGAGCTGAAACCGACCGGCACAGGAGTACTGGTAAACCGCTTAGAGGATCTAAGCCTGCCCAGGAAGCGGTGCGAGTGTTGGACCGTCCATGCTTATAAACTCTATTGGTTTCATTTGGCGGCAGGGCTTGAGATGTCATTTCATGTCAGTGTTGGGTAAAAGTCCCACGAAATTGGAAGCAACGTCTCCAAAATGACCTTTACAGTGTTGACGGGGATGTTAAACCTCAAATCAAACAAACAAACATAAAACAAAAAGGGTTAAGAATCCCAATAAGAGCAGTTTAGTGGGTAAAAAAGGGCATTTTTCCCTTGATTAAATGTATTCCAAGAAACAAATTTTGTATTGCATCACTGAGGCAATCCACAATCCTTGTTCCTTGGAGTACGATATTAAAAATATTCTTGCATGTCTTCATCAATTTGTCTCATTTTGAACAAAAGTTTCATTCCATTGAAATTGTCATTATACTGAGTTTTGTTGTTGTATAATTTGTTGTAGAATGTTGGTATAAAGAGGGTTGACTGTATTTTGTGAATATCTGCTACAAACCTAGGTTGCGGGTTCTCATTAGAACCGCCTTAGATGGATCTAACAAGTACTCACAATCTATGTTTCTAAGCAAATATAGAACAACTGGGCCCCGTCAAGCTATTTTGGTACTTATCGCCTATGCGAGCAGAGAAGGTTCAGGCGAGCCTGCGCATCCGTGCAGTCTCGCCAGAACCTTCGCTGCTCGCTCATACAAGCAGTGAATCAAGAGGAACCTTCAGACAGAAAGCCATATCACTGGCCCCTCTGAATGGCTGGGCATGCCCAGTTAAAGTTTGTCATGATGGAATGCTCGAAGACACAAATACGCTTGGCAGGGCTCAACTAATGTATACCCATGTAAACCCCAATTTCTTTATATAAAAATGGTGTTTCATGGGTTTGTTAATAACATCTTTTCAAAGGACTGGACTTCAGTTAGTTCCTGTATGTGTCATTTTAACCGAGTCCATCAGAAAAAGGGCTCAACTCTAAAAACAAAGAATTTACACTGATGGATGCTTGTGCCTTGGAGCAAATTGTCTAATGATGTAGGGAAGATGAGTCCAAAGTTACTATTTCTGGACTTGGTCCCAAAGAATGTGTGAATATATTTATTTATTGGGGGACAGGGAAATTCACTTTACACAAATGATTATTAAAACTGAAAAATAAGTTCTTTGTTGTTATAAATTTAAATCCTTTGAAACACAGGAACCTGAAGTTCTGCCAGAAATACATGTCAAAATAGCCCAAATCGACGACCATCCTATATACATTCCAAGGATAAGCTATATAGGATAGTCGATTTGGGCTATTTTGACATGTATTTCTGACAGATTTTCAAGCTCCTGTGCTTTGAAATGAGCCAGCTGATGAAAGAATTATGGTATAACAAAAAGTTGCAAAAAAGTAGTATCTTTGCTGCTGCTGTTTGGTTACATTGAACAGGAGGTGGGTAGGGGAGGGCATTGATTTTAGCTCACCTGAGCACATAGTGCTCAATGTGAGCTATTGTGATCGGTCTTTGTCCGTCGTCCCTGCGTGCGTCCGTCGTCAACTTTTGCTTTAAAGGACTTCTCCAAAACTGCTGGACAGATTTTGAAATAATTTCACAGGAATGTTCCTTGAATGACCCTCTACCAAAATTGCTCAAATCATTCCACTCGGGTGAACAAGATGGCTGCCAGAGCTAAAAATAGAAAAACCTGTAAACGACTTCTCCTCCTTAACCAGTGCATGGATTTTGAAATAATTTCACAGGAATGTTCCTTTGGTGACTCTCTACGGAAATTGCTCAAACCGTTCCGCTCGGATGAACAAGATGGCCGCCATGGCTAAAAATAGAAAAACCTTTAAATGACTTCTTCTCCTTAACCAGTGAATGGATTTCAAAATAATTTTACAGGAATGTTCGTTGGTTGACTCTCTACCAAAATTGCTCAAATTGTTCTGCTCGGGTGAACAAGATGGCTGCCAGAGCTAAAAATAGAAAAACCTTGAAACAACTTCTCCTCCTTAACCAGTGCATGGATTTTGAAATAATTTCACAGGAAGGTTCCTTGAGTGACCCTCTACCAAAATTGCTCAAACTGTTAATTATGCTTGGATGAACAAGATGGCCACCAGAGCTAAAAATAGAAAAAACCTTTAAATGACTTCTCCTTAACCAGTGGATGAGTTTCAAAATAATTTTACAGGAATGTTCCTTGGGTGACCCTCAACCAAAATTGCTCAAAATGTCCCGCTGGGATGAATAAGATGGCCACCAGAGCTAAAAATAGAAAAATCTTTAAAAGTCTTCTCTTCCTTAACTATTGGATGCATTTTGAAAACAAAATTGCATAAGAATGATCCTTGATGGACCCTCTACCAAAGTTGCTCAAATTGTTCTGCTCGGATGAACAAGATGGCCACCAGGGCTAAAAATAGAAAAAACTTAAAACGACTTCTGGCCCTTAACCAGTGGATGGATTTCGATATAATTTCACAGGAATGTTTCATGGGTGACCCTCTATTAAAATTGTTCAAACAATTCTGCTGGGATGAAAAAGGTGGCCGCTAGAGCTCATAATGGAAAAACTTTTAAATAACTTCTCCTGCTTAACCAGTGGATGGATTTCGAATTAATTTCATTATGATAACACACCTGTGTGTCTTAGTGCATTTTTCATATCTCCAAAATGGCAACTTTGCTGATGAAAATCCATGATATTTTTCTTATCAATGCTCAATACATAGGTTGGTGCTCGTTAGAACGGCCTCATTGAGGCCGTTCTAACGAGTACCCACAACCTATGTCTTGGAGTAGAAATAAGAAAAATAATGTATACCCCCATAAACCCCAGTTTTCTCTATATGGAGTGGGGTTTAGGGGGTCTCCATTTCACAGACTTGTTTTTAAATTGCTCAACCCGTTGTGCTTGGATGAACAAGATGGCTAAAATTATAAAAACCTCCTTGTGTCAACCAAAATTGCTCAAACTCTCTACTCTACCATATATTATCTTCAATTTCATTTGTACAATATGGATCAGGTCAGCGATCCAGGGCCATCATGGCCCTCTTGTTTTGGTATAGATACTATAGAATGCATCCTCAACTGCCTGTTTGGAGCACCATAATTCATCCTCCACAGCTTGTTCAGAGCACCATATCTCAAGGTTGGATTGATCCTCTACTGCCTGTTTGGAGCACCATATCTCAAGGTTGGACTTTTAGCTCACCTGACCGAAGGTCATGGTGAACTTTTGTGACCTAGAGATCTCCGGTGGCGGCGTGCGTCTTACCAGGTGGGTTGTGTGTGAGTATACTTTTATTGTTAACACTCTAGTGGCCACAGTTTTGGTCCAATCCTCATCAAACTTGGTCAGAATGGTCATCATGACAATGTCTCTGTCAATGTCGAATATCAATCATGTAGGGTCAAAAAGTAGGTCAGTAGGTCAAATCATAGAAACACCTTAACACTCTAGAGGCCACAGCTTTTGTCCAATCATCATCAAACTTGCTCAGAATGATCCAACAATATCTAGGTCAAGTTTGAATATGGGTCATGTCGCGTCAAAAGTAGGTCAGTTGGTCAAATCATAGAAAAACCTTGTCAACACTCTAGAGGCCACAGTTTTGGTCCAATCAAACTTGTTCAGAATGATCATCTTGACATTATCTCGATCATCTTGACATTATCTAGGTCAAGTCCTGCTCCCGCCCATAGGGGCTTGAAGAAATATATGGGCTTCACGATGCTTCCACGCAGAGCTGAATCTGGCCCGCACACTAGTACTGGTAAACCGCTTAGAGGATCTAAGCCTGTCCAGGAACTGCGGTGCGAGTCCATGCTAATAAACCCTATTGGTTTCATTGGGCGACAGGGCTTGAGATGTCATTTCATCTCGATGTCGGGTAAAAGTCCCACAAAATTGGAAGCAACATCTCAAAAAATGACCTTTACAGTGTTGACAGGGATGTTAAACCTCAAATCAAACAAAAATCTAGGTCAAGTTCGAATATGGGTCATGTCATGTCAAAAAAAGGTCAAATCATAGAAAACCTTGTTAACACTAGCGGCCCCAGTTCACCAAACTTGCTCAGAATTATCATCTTGACAATATGTTGGTCAGGTGGGGTACTATATGATTAGAGTCATACCTTGTTACCATGAGTCATTGTTAGTTAGACTGAGCCTGTTCATCTCGGTCTGGTGCACTAGGACCAAATCCTTAATGTCCACAAGGTGCCCAGATGGTGACATGCAAGTCAGCTCTGTATTGTCAAAGGGACCCCCCCCCCCCCCCACAATCCTTGACACCATGTGTCATTGTTAGTTAGGTTAGACTGAGCCCTTTCATTTCCGTCTGGTGCACTAGGACCTGATCCTTAATGTCCACAAGGTGCCCAGATAGTGATTTACAAGTTGGCTCTGTATTGTCAAAGGGATCCACCAACCCACCCCCTCCCCTCCACTGCCACGGGTAACCATGAGTCATTGTTAGTTTGTTAGACTGAGCCTGTCCATCTCTCTCTGGTGCATTAGGACCGGACCCTCAATGTCCACAAAGTGACATACATTTTGACAGCTCTGTATTGTCCAAGGTATCCACCAACACCACCCACTCCCCACACCCTTCTCACCATGAGTCATTGTTTGTTAGACTGGGCATGTTCAACTCTGTCTGGTGCATTAGCGCATGACCCTCAATGTCCACTTTGATTTTGATTAATTTGAGATTTAAAGTCCCCGTCAACACTGTATAGGTCATTTTGGAGACGTTGCTTCCAATTTTGTGGGACTTTTACCCGTCAGGCTGAGGTCCAAGACTGCCCAGGGACCTCCGTGGCCTAGTGGATAAGAGTGCTGACTTAATAAATAGGTCTCTCACGGCTGTAGGTTTGAGCCTGGCTCGGGTCACATGTAAGACAGACACCAAGTTCTGCAATGGCAGAAGCCTCCATGGTGCAGTCGTTACGCTACTCGCCTTGTAAACCAGGGATCGCAGGATCGATCCCGGGCTTCTCCAGACTTTCGGATGAGTATTTAAACCGAGGTCCCGTCTCCGTATGACCTTAGCTGTTGGTGGGGCGTAAAACTAAAACTCACTCACTCACTCACTCTGCAATGGCAGGTCAGGTGGGTTTTCTCCGGGTGCTCCAGTTTTCACTGACCTCTGATTAAGGATCGGTTCGCTAGGAGTGAAATAATCTTGAAAGGGCCATAAAACCAAAACAACAAAAAATAGAGCCCAGTTGTTCAAAGTCTCATCAGCTTAACAAAATAATTAGTGGTTAACTGTTCTAACAAGTAAAAATAATACAATGGTATTTTTGCTGAAAAAAAAATGTGAGTAGCTTTTGCAAAAACTATTCACATTATTTCAGCAAAAATATTAGTATTACCTGCCATGTTAAATGATGATTGATTTAAGTTTTAACAATAAACGAACTAATGACTCCGTTAGATTTGAACAACTGGGACCAGCTTCCAGCTGTTCAACTCAAACAAATTGAGGACAGTTGTTAGCTTCTGATTAACTCAAATTAAGAAGCCTCCGTGGTGTAGTGGTTAAGCTACCCACTTCATAAACCAGGGGTCATGGGTTCAATTCCGGACTTCTCCAGACTTTTGGATGACTCTTCAAACCAAGGTCCTGCCTCTGTATCACGTTAGTTGTTGGTGGGACGTAAAACTCAAAATCACACACATAACTAAAATTAATTTAGACTAATTGAGATCAGCACCTGCCAGAAAAAGGAGTATAAAGGTTAACCAACTATCCCGTTTTCCCTGCACGACCATAATTATTGAATTAGGCTGTTCTCTGCGGCTATAGTGGAAACTGTAGAAAATTTCAAGTGATACTGTTGCAGTCCTTTCATGGCAAATTTAGGGAAATGAATACAACTGGCAAATTTGTTTGTTTGGCTGCAGTTTAACCCTTTCTGTACCAGAAACCCCAAAACGGGTAGTTGGCAAACGGTGCAGGCCCATATCAGATGCCGCAGAACACAGCATCTGATCAGGGCCTACAATGTTCGCACTTATTAAGAAGTTAACCAGTTCAGTCCACAGTCTTTTGCTAGAAACAGACACCGTTCTTGAATCAGCAAATGGAAGAGAATGACCGTACGAGTAGAAAAGATTTCATGTTGTCCTTAGGAAATGATGTTGCTATCCCCGGCAGGTATCTAACCCACGGCCTGATCACCAGTCAGATGCGCATCTGACATACCGAGGCTAGCAACTGGCAAATTTTCTGCCATTTTTGTAAGGGAGACAACTTTTGGGAAACAGGTTTTGTTACAGCTGTCAACTCCTACCTTCAGTTATCTACCTTGGTATATAGGTTGACAACTGTGTCAGAGCACTGGATTTTCATCAGAGCCACCCATGTTCAAATCACACCAAGGCAAGCATTTTATATTAAAGGTATGCTTCATTCCATTGTGGCAACTTTCATGTTTTAAGTTTGCTTTCCTATGCCTCTCTGTGAAAGTGGTGAACCGGTACTGTTTAAAGGAAATACAGTAAAATTTGTATATTCTGACCAGAGGATATTGTAGGCAGAAAACACAAAGAAAAAATCAGGTACCCTTAAAAATAAGCTTTTTAAAGCAAAATTAGTCCTAATTTTAGGTGGTCTTAATAGCAGAATTTCACTGTATTACTAACACAACTTTCACTCTGTTAATGTAAACAGGAACATAAATAATGACATGTCTATCCTTGAAGCAGAATCTGAAACAAGAGGGCCCAATGGCCCTATATCGCTCACCTGTGTACCAGAAAATCATTAGTATAGGAGACCACTTGACATTGTTACATACTAAATATCTAAGCTCTGAGCCTTATGGTTTCGGAGAAGAAGATTTGTGATGTTTTTTCCAGTATAAGTCTGTAGGAGCTAATGAGCCCTATGGCATGGCCAATTTTGACCCAAAGGGCATGGTTGGCAGGATTTATGTAGGCAACCATTTTATGTTGCTTTATACTAAATATCTAAGGTCTGTACTTCATGGTTTCAGAGAAGAAAATTTTTGAAGATTTTTTTTTTTACATTATAAGTTTATTGGAGTTAAGCGGTCACAGGATTTGGCCAATTTGGACCCCAGGGGAATGATTGGCAGAATTCATGTAGGCGACCACTCGACATTACTACATGCTAAAGGACCGGCCCGATAGCTCAGTTGGTAGAGTGTCCGCTCCGGGGAACGGGAGGTCAAGGGTTCGATCCCGGGCCGCGACAAACCAAAGTCGTTAAAAATGGTACTAGCTGCTCCTTGCTTGGCACTCAGATTTACGGGGTGGAGCTAGGACTGGTCGACCCAGTGTCAGGATAATGTGACTGGGTGTGGTATCATGTAATGTGTCTGGGACATGATACTTCAGTGAGACATCACTATAAAAGTGAGCATTGAGCTCCCTGTTGCAACCAGACACCGTCGTGATATGACTGAAAAATTGTTGAAAGCGACGTTAAACCCGAATTCACACACACACTACATGCTGAATACCTAAGCACTGGGCCTTATGGTTTCAGCGAAGAAGATTTTTGAAGGGTTTTTTTTCCATTTTAAGTTGTTTTTTATCCATTTTAAGTCTATGGTAGCTAATGGGCCCATTGGTGTGACCAATTTTGGCCCAATGGGCATGGTGGGCAGGAAGGATTTCTTAAGATGACCATTTTATGTTGCTACATACTAAAAATCTAAGCTTTTGGAGGTATGGGTTCAGGAGATTTTTTTTTTCCATTACAAGTCTATGGGAGCTAATGGGCTCATGGACATGGCCAGTTTTGACCCTAGGGGCATGGTTGGTAGGATTTATGTAGGTTACCACTCAACTTTGCTACATGCTATATATTAAAGCTCTGGGCCCTGTGGTTTTCAGAGAAGATTTTTGAAAGGATTCCAATTGTTAGTCTATGGGAGCAAAAGAGCCCTGGGATGTGGCCATTTTGGATCCCAGGAGCATATTTGGCAGAATTTATGTAGGTGGCCACTTGATGTTGCTACATACTAAATATCTAGGCTCTGGGCTTTATGGTTTCAGAGAAGAAGATTTTTTAAGCTTTTTTCCATTTGGAACCCAGGGGCATGATTGGCAGGTATTATGTAGGTGACCACTTGCCGTTGCTACATGCTAACTATCTAAGCTCTGGGCCCTGTGGTTTCAGAGAAGAAGATTTTTGAAGCTTTTTTCCATTATGAGTCTATGGGAGCTAAGAGGGCCCAGAGCGTGGCCCATTTGGACCCCAGGGGCATGATTGGCAGGATTTATGAAGGTACCACTTGCCGTTGCTACATGCTAAATATCTAAGCTCGCGGCCCTGTGGTTTCAGAAAATAGATTTTTGAAGCTTTTTTTCCTCTATGAGTCTTTAGGAGCTAAGGGGCCCAGGGGCGTGGCCAGTTTGGACCCCAGGGGCATGATTGACAGGTGACCACTTGCCATTGCTACATGCTAAATATCTAAGCTCTGGGCCCTGTGGTTTCAGAGAAGATTTTTGAAGCTTTTTTCCATTATGAGTGAAGGGGGCAAAGGGGCCGCAGGGAGTGGCCTGTTTGGAACCCAGGGGCATGATTGGCAGGAATTATGTAGGTGACCACTTGCCATTGCTACACCCTAAATATCTTAGCTCTGGGCCCTTTGGTTTCAGAGAAGAAGATTTTTGAAGCTTTTTTTCTATTAGGAGTCTATGGGAGCTAAGGGACCCTGGGCGTGGCCCATCTGGACCCCAGGGGCATGATTGGCAGGATTTATGAAGGTGACCACTTGCCGTTGCTACATGCTAAATATCTCAGCTCTGGGCGTTGTGGTTTCAGAGAAGAAGTTTTTTTTAAGCTTTTTTCCATTATGAGTCTATGGGAGCTAAGGGGCCCAGTCGCATGGCCTGTTTGAACCCCAGGGGCCTGACTGGCAGGAATTATGTAGGTGACCACTTGCTGTTGCTACATGCTAAATATCTAAGCTCTGGGCCCTATGGTTTCAGAGAAGAAGATTTTTTAAGCTTTTTTCCATTATGAGTCTATGGGAGCGAAGAGGCCACGGGGCGTGGCCCATTTGGAACCCACAGGCATGATTGGCAGGAATTATGTAGGTGACCACTTGCTGTTGCTACATGCTAAATATCTAAGCTCTGGGCCCTGTTGTTTCAGAGAAGAAGATTTTTGAAGCTTTTTTCCAAAATGAGTCTATAGGAGCTAAGGGGCACCAGGGCGTGGCCCATTTGGACCCCAGGGACATGATTGGCAGGAATTATGTAGGTGACCACTTGCCGTTGCTACATGCTGAATATCTAAGCTCTGGGCCCTGTGGTTTCAGAGAAGAAGACTTTTGAAGCTTTTTTCCATTAGGAGTCTATTGGAGAGAAGGGGCCCCAGGGCGTGGCCCATTTGGATCCCAGGGGCATAATTGGCAGGAATTATGTAGGTGACCACTTGCTGTTGCTACATGCTAAATATCTAAGCTCTGGGCCCTGTGGTTTCAGAGAAGAATTTTGAAGCTTTTTTTTTCCATTATGAGTCTATGGGTGTGGCCAATTTTGACCCCAGGGGCATGATTGGCAGGATTGATGTAGATGACCACTTGACTTTGTTACACGCTAAATATCTAAGCTCTGGGCCCTGTGGTTTCAGAGAAGACGATTTTTTAAATTTTTCCCATTGCAAGTCAATGGGAGCTATATGTTGCCATGGCAACCAGAATTCCAATCTGATCAGCCCAAAAACATTATGCAGCCTTTCCCCCTACCTGATGATGCTTTTCATGAAATTTGATCAAGATTGGCTATGGGATATTAGAGATATACTTATTTGAAATTGTTTACTGACGGATGGACGCACGCACGCACGCCGGCCAAAATGTGATCACAAAAGCTCACCTTGTGACTACGTGACAGGTGAGCTAAAAAGGCCAAGTTTTTTTCCTGATAAAATCAAAGCACATGACAGCAATGGTCGGTTGATCGTCTCCCGAGTGTAAGCTGGGAATAGGCCTGAACTGAGAATAAACTTTTATGATCTCGGTCTACATGGATTTTCAATGGCCAAATAAACAAACCAAGTCCAGATTTTACAGTGAACAACCCCTTCTTGACAGCACTCTGTCATAGGTACGACTAGCGCGGCTATTAATAATCATTACCTGGATTTAGTAGGAAACAGTGGGGTCCCAGATCAGACTGCTCCTGCAGGAGCAGTCTGATCTGAGCCCACACTGTTTGCTTGCAAAAATATTTTTAAAAAGTTTGCAAAATAATTCAGCAGACGACAGCAGACATGTCAAAACTGTTGCTGCCAAACTGAGCCAGTTAACACTTTTCCAGGGCATATTAAGTGGTTAACAAGCAGAGTGTGCTTTTTCTGTCAGTAACTGACAACAGCCCTTCTTGAATCAGCATGGAGATTGACCATATAGAAAATCTTTCACAATCTTGCAAATCAAACTCAATATCACCTGTCCATTGTACATCAGACCGGGCCACAGTTCTTCTGTTATGGGATGCAAGGCACAGATTGAAAAGAAAAGATACATTCATTGTCTTGCATATTGTGTTTAATTAAGAACAGTAAATGCATCAAACCATGTTATGGCACAAAAATATATATACAATACATGTATATTAAAATTATGAAAATCTGATTAAATATATCAACTGTGTATGATGCTTCACAATATACATTAACAATATTAGAAGAAAATAAACAACTTCAGAATGTTCATTTAAAGTCTAAAGACATTATAAAGTTCAGCTGATAAGGCTTCTTACATAATACTGGTTGTTTGGATGGAATTTCATGTCAAAAGGGAAATTAACCCATTGTATGCTAGTGGACTCTTCCATTGCTATATACAGAAGCCTCCGTGGTGTAGTGGTAACGCTACTTGCCTTGTAAACCAGGGATCCCAGGATCCATCCCGAGCTTCTCCAGATTTTCGCACGAGTCCAAGGTCCCATCTTCGTATGACCTTAGCTGTTGGTGGGAGGTAAAATTCAAACACTCACTCCATTGCTATATGTTGGACAAGACCATTTGTCATATAAGGGGTATTTTTTTCCGTTTTTATTCTATTTTTGACAGAAAATCCTGTTAGCAAATAGTGCAGGCCCTGATCATATGCTGCATTCTGCGGCATCTAATCTGGGCCTGCATTGTTTGCAAAGGTACTACTTTAGGGGTTTCCCGCGTACAATGGGTTAATTGGTACATTGTAATCCTTTGTGATTCAGGCACAGAAACCTGTTATAACTAGAAAATGTGTTTGTAAACCATTATGCCCTATCTATATGCTTTCCTTTAAACATACTTCAGCACCAAAAATAGCTAAGTTCAAAAGTCAAAAAGTGACATAAATTGAGTTCCATAATAATACAAGAATTCTGCCGAAGGCTATGTCGTGCCTGTGGGGGCGCAAAGTCACCAGACCATGAAATCTAGGCCAAGTCAAACACTGATGCTTCCATAAAAGTTGTTATTCCTAGATGCAAGCTTGTACCAAGTATCCTTAATGAAGATCTAATAGTTATTGAGAAATTTAAATATTAGATTGAATGCTAGAGTTGATGCAATAGTTCACTAAGTCAGTGAACCATGAAATTTAGGTCAAGGTAAAATATGGATGCTTGCATTATAGTTGTCATCCCTAGATACAAGATTGTACGAAGTATCATTAATAAAGCCCTTATAGTTCTTTTGAAATGAACTTGACCATTAGGGTGAACACAAGGGTGGTCACAATATTTCATGAAGTCAGTGAACCATAAAATGTAGGTCAAGGTCAAATCTAGATGCTTGCATCAAAATTGCCATCACTAGATACAAGTTTGTACGAAGTATCATCATGCAGCTCTTATAGTTCTAGAGAAATAAACTTGACCAATAGGGTGAACGCTAGGGTGGTCGCAATGTTTTACTAAGTCAGTGAACCATAAAATGTAGGTCAAGGTCAAACCAGGATGCTTGCATTAAAATTGCCATCACTAGATACAAGTTTGTATGAAGTATCATCATGCAGCTCTTATAGTTCTAGAGAAATAAACTTGACCAACAGGGTGAACGCTAGGGTGGTCGCAATATTTTACGAAGTCAGTGAACGATGAAATGTAGATCAAGGCCGAATATGGATGCTTGCATTTAAGTTGCCATCCACAGATACAAGTTTGTACCAAGTATCATTAATGAAGCTCTTATAGTTCTTGAGAAATAAAATTGACCATTAGGGTGAACGATAGGGTGGTCGCAATATATTTTATGAAGTCAGTGAACCATGAAATGTAGGTCAAGGTCAAATATGAATGCTTGCATTTAAGTTGTCATCCCCAGATACAAGTTTGTACCATGTATCATTAAAGAAGCTCTTATAGTTCTTTAGAAATAAACTTGACCATTAGGGTGAACGCTAGGGTGGTCGCAATATTTTACAAAGTCAGTGAACCATTAAATGTAGGTCAAGGTCAAAAATGGATGCTTGCATTTAAGTTGTCATCCCCAGATACAAAATTGTACCAAGTATCATTAATGAAGCTCTTATAGTTCTTTAGGAATAAACTTGACCATTAGGATGAACGCTAGGGTGGTTGCAAATGCTGACGCCTTGCCAAATGGACAGACTAATGGACGGACGGAAACCCGGGTGCCTATATCGCGCCATGCTAATAGCAGGCGCGACAAAAACCACATGTACATCTACAGACCATGAAAAAAGATCCTGCAAAGTCAGATAATGATCAGTATAAAACTGTGTTAGGCATTGCCCACACACGGTATCCACCATCTGTGATCAGAAAACACAACCAGACATCTCTAAATTTTGAAATGGACTCTTGCTATTTATAAGGAG
Source organism: Lucinisca nassula (assembly GCA_963580285.1). Lineage (NCBI taxonomy): Eukaryota > Metazoa > Mollusca > Bivalvia > Lucinida > Lucinidae > Lucinisca > Lucinisca nassula. The sequence continues at coordinate 75,422,104 of OY757019.1, read as the reverse complement.
GAGTGTGTGTGAATTCAGGTTTAATGTCGCTTTCAACAATTTTTCAGTCATATCACGGCGGTGTCTGGTTGCGACAGGGAGCTCAATGCTCATTTTTATAGTGCTGCCTCACTGTAGTATCATATCCCAGACACATTACATGATACCACACCCAGTCACATTATCCTGACACTGGGTCGACCAGTCTTAGCTCTACCCCGTAAATCTGAGTGCCAAGCGAGGAGCAGCTAGTACCATTGTTAACGACTTTGGTATGTCGGGGCCTGGGATCGAACCCGTGACCTCGCATTCCCCGGAGCAGACATTCTACCAACTGAGCTATCGGGGCCGGTATTTATAAGGAGGAAGATTCCATTTGGTACAAAAAGGGTTAAGTAATTCGCAGACAACAAAGCAGATGACAATCATTGTGATTGGCATCTTAAGGCTCAGTTGACAAAGAAGTACACAGGAAGTGATGAGAAGTACTATCCCTAGTAAACAAATAAATGTCAGGCTTAATCCTTGTACTCAATAAATCAATTCTACCACAATAATTTTTGACTATCAACCAGTTTAAATTACTTCATGCAATTTATTCCTATAAATGCACAAACTGATTGACAAACAATGGAGATCCTGAACAGAGTCAGATGACTTCCGCTCTGGATTTACACTGCAGAAGGACTTCAATGGCTTGAACACCTTTTGGGACCATGAAATTTTGTTCGAGACAGGGGTAGTTCGAGCCACAGAGGGTTGATCTTAGAGCCATGTAAGGAGGCATAATTTTTTTCAAAATAATGTATGTTGTGTGTACTCATTAGAATCGCCTCGATGAGGCGATTCTAATGAGTACACACAACATACGTTTTCAAGATCAATTAAGATAATTATCCCAAATATATTTACACAACAACCTCTATATTACACTATCGATGGGGTTCAAAGCAGAAACTGTGTTAGTTAAACAACCCTGTTATATCCAAACAAAAATGTATAGATTATATAGAAAAATGACCATTTATGGTCATTTTTCTATATAATCTATACATTTTTGGGCATCCATCTTGAAACTGTGTTATATCCAAAACCGTGTTATAATTAACCGTGTTATAATGAGATTGCGGTGTATATACCAGTATGCAGTGATTGATTATTTCCTAGGGATTCAAGAAAAAGTTCTAAAGAGCTGTGGTAGACAAGCCATCAGTGTTCAAGCCATTGTGTGTGTGAATTCGGGTTTAACCTCGCTTTCCACAATTTTTCAGTCATATCACAACGGTGTCTGGTTGCGACAGGGAGCTCAATGCTCACTTTTATAGTGCTGCCTCACTGAAGTATCATGTCCCAGACACATTACATGATACCACACCCAGTCACATTATCCTGACACTGGGTCGACCAGTCCTAGCTCTACCCCGTAAATCTGAGTGCCAAACGAGGAGCAGCTAGTACCTTTTTTCATGACTTTGGTATGTCGCGGCCCGGGATCGAACCCGTGACCTCCCGTTCCTCGGAGCGGACACTCTAACAATTGAGCTATCGGGGCCAGTCAAAGGTAGAGCAGATACTGTATCAACAGGACAAGGCTTAATAAATATTGTACATTAGTTTTCTTTTTCCAGGGATATGTGAGAAGTAGCCGTTTTACGGTCTGATATTGAAGATCACTAATATTCAAAGGCAGATCACTCTGGCAGACCAGTGTTATTTGCCTCACTCCTCTAAGCGAGAAACTCCTCTTAACCAGAAATATGTTCTTAGTACATGTACACAAATGCTCTTGCCTATAGCATGTTGCCAACTTTATTGAAAGGTAGAAGTTTTGCCTTTGTAGTTGCTACCAGTATATTGCTGCTGTACAGAAACTTGCAAGTCTTTTATGAATTTCTGGCCCCGAAGATATAGAACTTTTTTCATGTTCAAGTCAAAAGAGCATGAAATTTTGTGCTGCTCATAAATAATAAAATGCCAAGTGCTGGCATTTTATAAACTATGAGCAGATAAATATTTATGAGCTGATCAAGTGGTATATTTTGCTGATCTGAGCACGAGAAATTTGTTTGTTTGGATTTCCATAGTCCAGTCAACATTATTAAGGTCATATCAAGCAAGTCACATTACCTAACCACACTTTTTTGGGGCAGGCTTATACATAAAACATAAGCACACTCTTTCTGACAGAAACTGACAACTGCCCTTCTTGAATCAGTGGAAGGGAGAGAATGATCATAGAAAAGATTTCATGATCAATTTCCATGAAAGAATGTTGCTGACCTAGTATGTAGCGAACACACAACCTCCTCATCACCAGCGATTGAGCTACTGATCGCTGCCAGGGAGCATGAGTCATATTTTAATATTTATGAATAACTCATATTTCAGTATTTATAAACTGTAACCCTTTTTTGTACCAAATGGAATCTTCCTCCTTATATATAGAGCTGGAGTCCATTTCAAAATTTACGGGTGTCAGGTTGCGTTTTCTTCAAAAACTATTGGGAAATTGGCTGAAAATTTTGCAAACAGTGTAGGCCCTGATCAGACGCCGCATTCTGCGGCGTCTGATCTGGGCCTGCACTGTTTGCCAACTACCTGTTTTGGGGTTTCTGTTACCAAACTGGTTAAACATTTCATACTCAAGATACTTGAGCAGGAAGAAAGCTTTATAACCTCGGGCTCTGATCTCCTGTATGAAAAGTAGAACACCAATTTTCCACAGGTATTGGAAACTGAAAATCAACCTCTTACAAAAATATTAACCCGAGTTCAACAGTCTCTTTTTTTTATACATTATCATTCTGACTTGTTACTTTTAATATCGTCATATTTATTCATGCCGTTTAACCATTAACCGACTGACGCTTATGACCCACCAAGAGGGTTGACGTGTCGTTAAACACGAAATCATCATCATCATCATCAACAGTCTCTTTACAGATGCACATATATATTTACTAACACTTTACACACACATGATATCCTGAGTACTATATTCCCTAGTAACAAGCTTATATGAGGCATAAACAGGACATACTAAGAGTGTTGAGTGCTGACTATATCTCTAGGCAATTCGAGGCTGTTGCTACATGGCTTTGATTCCAGTGGCAGGCTCAAGAAATCAAATTTCAGCTCAGAGGAAGTGATGATTTCTAAGTACATGTACTCCAGTTTTCATTCACCTCAAGTACAAAATACAAATATGGTACTAGCTCAGTTTTAAAACATTCTTAATGGGCTGTAAAACCAAACTTAAGGAAAGACTGTAACTACAATAACATTTTGATTCAGAAAACTTTTGATTTGATGAAATTTGCAGGACTTAAAAAAAATACCAGGACTCAGTTGTTCAAAGCTAACAAAGTCATCAGTTAACCCTTATCCTGCTGAATAAATTAAGCCACACCCATTTTTGACCAATCAACCAATCAAATTACTTGATATGTTTTCATTCAATTCAAAAACTACATGAGAAACAGTGTAGATCCTGATCAGACGGCTAATCTGGATCTACACTGTTTGCAAAAATAGGGGTTTTCATGTTCAGCAGTATAAGAGCTAATATTACATTAAACTTCACTCATTCTGTACAGCTGAAAACTCATATGTTTACTATAAGAATGTGAGTGCAAAACTATTCAACATTATGTCAGTAACAACATCGTTAAGCTAACCATGCTTTAAACAACTGGTCCATTTGGTCAAAAAAGGGTTAAACTAACAATGCTTTAAACAACTGGACCACAGTGTACCTCTACTTTTCGTGTTTGTGACATTCAAATTTTCTTGAGCAGCTCTCAATAAAATTTGGCTGGATGCCTTGTGGCTTTCTTAAACCGAAACTCTTGTGATCACTTTGTGTTGTCTCACAGTGATAAGAACAACAGAGACAGTAGGAGCGAGACAAGGACAGTGAAGAATGAGAAAAATATCAATGGCAGTGGAGAAACAGAAGTACAGCAGAGCAGACCCTGACCCAGCTAAAGCTGCTGCAGAAAAAAATATATAAAAGATAGCAAAAAATGAACTAAAATTGAATATTCAAAATATAAATTGGCAGTTTTGTGAACTATTTAAAAAGATCTGAGATCAGCAGTTTATGACCTCCACCCTTAACATGTCATGAAAAACTGAAGAGCAGATTAATTTTTTCTGCTTTCTGTTCGGAGAAAATCAGACTAAACATTTCATGTTAACGGTCTCTCTGGCAGACGATTCACGTGAAATAATGAGACATATTCTCTCTGAAATACAGTAAAATTCCTATATTAAGAGCACCTTTCGGAATGTTCAAAAGTGGTCTTTAAGACCACTTTTGAACAGTCCCAAAGGTGGTCCCTGATCAGAGAACATTGTCTGCAGAAAAGACAAAGGAAGATTACGTGCCGTCTTATAAATAATCTTTTTAAAGCAGAATTCGTCTTAATTTTAGGTGGTCTTGATATAAACGGAATTTCACTGTATAAGACAAAATATTTAAAAATGCTGTCTGTTGTAGTCATGATCAGTGCTTCAACCCTTGTCCTGCTGAATAAATAAATTTTGCCACATCCATTTCGGAATATCAACCAATCAAATTACTTATATAGTACAACCTAGTTATAACTCAACCTTTGGGGTCCATGAGTCAGGATTGCATTATTGGCAAAGCCCGTAATGCCTGGAAAAGTGATTTTGATAGCACAGTTGCTTGGCTTCACTGTTTGAGTGAGTGGGACATACCTGTATTTGGGGACTTCCCAGGAATATGCCAGTTTAAATGTCATTTCCATATGCAATGAATACACAAACTAAATAACAAAAAGTGAAGAACCCGAATAAGCCATCTGGATCTACAGTGTTGCAAAAGTAGGGGTTGTTATGTTCAGCAGGACAAGGGTTAAGACTGAAATTAAGATGAACAATGCCTGAAGAAAATAGAAAATAAACTAGAACTGTCAGAGGCTTTGACTATATCCCCGCTATAGCGCTATCAGAAAAGAAAAATACAAGAAAAAAAAAAATTTCAGCTTTCAGCCTCTAATTAAAGGTGGTAATGACATCTCGCCTCATCATGCTTTACATTTGTGTACAGTTTCGTGAAAATATCTGAAACGGTCTCTGAGTTATGGAGCAGACACGAATTATTACTGTACTGAGTTTATTCCAAGTTCAAAGGGCAATAACTCCAAAAGTAAGCAAACCAGAGTAACGTTTCTTCTGCTCTGCACCTCGACTCATTGTGCTTTACATTTGCTTTACAGTTGCGTGAAAATATCTGAAATAGTTTCAGATTCATGGAACAGACAAATTATTACTGTACTGAGTTTATTCCAAGTGCCATTTTTCAATGTTCAAAGGGCAATAACTCCAAAAGTAGGCAATCCAGAATTATGGTTCATGCGCTCTGCACTTTGTCATATAGTGCTTTACATTTGTGTGAAGTTTCATGAAAATACCTCAAACAGTCTTTGAGTTATGGAGCAGACAATGCTAAAATTGCCATTTTTCAATGTTTAAAGGGCAATAATTCCAAAAGTAGGCAATCCAGAGTTATGGTTCATGCACTCTGCACATCATCTCATAGTGCTTAACATTTGTGTGAAGTTTCTTGAAAATACCTCAAAGGGTTTTTGAGTTATCATGAATAACGGAATTATGGAATCACAGAAGAACAAGGCAAATCCAATATTGCCCCCACTTTTTCAAAGCGGAGCTATAAAAAATAATATTATCATATAATTGGAATACTGCTACACTGAATACATGTAGGTCATTCCCCCTGTTCACAGCTAAACACTGGAGGGAACATGCTGCTACAAAGAAAAAAACATCACGTAGATGACAATCTGATTTTTCTTATATATTTTACATAGAAAATAAGGCATGACATTTCATGTAAATCGTCTGCCTAGTGAGAACTTCAGGCCTTATTTTCTCTGAAAAATAAATCCACTGAAAATGCCTTCTACTTGTCATGATTATCACTTGAAGGGTTTACTGAATATGAGCATTGCTATAATGACTACCAACTCCAAATACTGTAGCACTAAGGGAATAAAATGTATCAACTCTGACTAGGCAATTTTTATCTCTGGCAAGTCTGGCTACCAGTTCCCTGTATTTCACATTAATCCATCGCTAGCATTCCAAAAACAGGACACCAGCATACAGTGAGGGCCCAGATCAGAGTGGTATCTGGGTCTTCATTGTTTCCATAAGGTACAGGAACTTTTGTTAACCTTACAATAAATCAAATTAAACTGTAAATGGATATCTCCAAAGGTGGAAGCGTCTAGGAGTCATAATGGGGTTAACCAACGTTGTACAAATAGATTTGTTTGTTTGATTTGAGGTTTAATGTCCCCGTCAACACTGTAAAGGTCATTTTGGAGACGTTGCTTCCAATTTTGTGGGACTTTTACCCCACACTGAGATGAAATGACATCTCAAGCCCTGTCGCCCAATGAAACCAATAGGGTTTATTAGCATGGACGGTCCGCCTCGCACCGCAGATCCTGGACAGGCTTAGATCCTCTAAGCGGTTTACCATTACCAGTGTGCTGGCCGGATTCAGCTCTGCGTGGAAGCATCATGCAGCCCATATATTTCTTCAAGCCCCTATGGGCGGGGGCCGTGTACAAATAGAATCTTCAATTTTATATAGCAGGAGTCCATTTCAAAATTTTGGGGTGACAGGTTATGTTTAAAAGATACTTAAAGAATAGCTTACCGCAGTAACTTTTTGCAAACAGTACTAGTGTAGGTTCTGATCAGACACCGCATTCTGCAGTGTCTGATCTGGGCCTGCACTGTTGGCCAGCATCTGGGTTTTGGGGTTTCAGGTACAAGATTGGCAATGCTTTACTTTGATGTGTGTGTGTGTGTGAATTCGGGTTTAACGTCGCTTTCAACAATTTTTCAGTCATATCACAACGGTGTCTGGTTGAGACAGGGAGCTCAATGCTCAAGTTTATAGTGCTGCCTCACTGAAGTATCATGTCCCAGACACAACATGATACCACACCCAGTCACATTATCCTGACACTGGATCAACCAGTCCTAGCTCTATCCCGTAAATCTGAGTGCCAAGCGAGGAGCAGCTAGTACCATTTTTAAAGACTTTTGTATGTCGCGGCCCGGGATCGAACCCGAGACGTCCCGTTCCCCGAAGCGGACACTCTACCAACTGAGCTATCGGGGCCGGTACTACTCTGGTAAGTTTGAATTCAAATCAACAGCAATGGGATTCTTTAAGTCCTAGCAGCTCCACAAGTCTTTAACCCATATATGACAATGGAATCTTCCATCTTATAAATTTGGAGTTGTCCATTTTCAATTATAGGGGTGTCAGATTTGTTTTGTTTAATGTAAGTTGTACAAAAATGTATGTTCTTTGAGCAAACAGTGTAGACCCAGATCAGACGCCGCGTTATGCGGCGTCTGATCTGGGTCTACACTGTTTGCCAACATCCCAAAAAGGGCCACTAGGCATATATGGGTTAATATCCCTTTTCTCTGGCAAGTGTTGCTATTATTTTGTTTATCTTGTTAATGTCATATAAGTCTCACTAATGTTAGACACACTCATTAGTTATGAGCCAATCACTGGCAAAGAAACATGAAACACATCATTCATCTGAAAAGATCCTGATTTTTACACACCTGAATTAAAAAGCCTAAGCCAGGCCTAGTAGCTAAGTCAGGCAAAGGTCGACATTTTAATATTAACAGAAGTACAAATTCCATGTGGGAAAAGACTTAAAACCTAAAGTCCAGAATCCTGAATCATTTGACTATACAGTCAACCCTCTTTATGCGGACATTCCTTATAACGACAATTTCGGTGGAATGAATCCTTCGTTGAAGGCTTAGCCTCGGTTCCGATCGGCACTGGCTTACCTCGGGTTGGAAACACCCATATTGAATCCAAAGTCATGAAACATTTTTTTAATCTAATACTCCAAGAAACAAAGGCGATTCTAACAAATGTCTATAAAATTTGTTTCTTGGAGTAGTGAAGGGGAAAAGGCCCTTTGTTACCTATCATACCCCTATTTGGGATTCTTTATAACGGGGAATTCTTTAAAATGGCACCATATTAGGGAACAAATGCTATCGTTAAAACGAGGGTGCTCTGTATCTCTATATTTACTTGCAACAACTTAAACATTCTAGAACACTTGAAAATGTAATGTGATGTTGACTGGATAGGGTAAAATTTATGACAGTTTCTGCTACTGTCAGAAACCCCAACTCCTACAAGTATTGCTGCTTTTTAGTTTTAGAGGCAAACACAGACAAGGGCAGAAAAAATGTAAGGTGGATCATAGAAAGAAATGTGTAAAGATGCTCAGTATTTACAGCAGTAAATTGAACTTCCTAAAAACAAACCAGAGGAGTGTTTGTTCAATGGCCCAGTCAACACCACTTAGGTCATATTAAGCCAGTCACTTTAGCTATCCATACTTTTCCTGGGTGGAATTACAAGCTGTTGAACAGTACAGTGCACATTCTTTGTCCACAAACTGATAACTGCCCCTCTTGAATAAGAGGAAAGGAGAGAATCAGCATAGAAAAGATTTCATGATGAATCTTCAAAATGAGGGGAATGTGTGTGTGTGTGTGTGTGTTTTACATCACACCAACAGCTAAGGTCATATGGAGTCAGGACCTCGGTTTAAAGACTCGTCCAAAAGTCTGGAGACAAAACCAGGGGAAGAGATGAGATAAACCTAATATATGTTTCATTACTTTTTCATGAAAAATATATTGTTTGGGGTACTTGCTAGAAATCTCCATTAAAAGAGAATTTTAACTAATGCCCAAAGCATTGTGTTTCTATGGAAAAATAAATTAAACTAGAATTGTTTTCTAAGAAAACAGATGTCCCCCCACCACACTCATTATTTCAGCCCTATGACCTTGAAAATTAGGTCAAGGTCACCAAAATCTAATCAGTTTTTAAGATCAGCCCACTGATATAATGTACCTAGTTTGAACCAAATCCATCCACTGGTTCAGGAGATGGAGTGCAGACAAGGCAATTTTCAACAGTCTAAGTCCCGTGGTGACCTTGAAAATTAGGTCAAGGTCACCAAAATCTAATCAGTTCTAGAGACTATCCCACTTACTTTATGTACCAAGTTTGAACCAAATCCATCCATTGGTTCAGGAGATAGAGTGCAGACAAGCTTATTTTTAACAGTCTTAGTCCCGTGGTGACCTTGAAAATTAGGTCAAGGTCACCAAAATCTAATCAGTTCTTGAGACCATCCCAATTATACTATGTACCAAGTTTGAACAAAATCCATCCATTGGTTCAGGAGATAGAGTGCAGACAAGCTTTTTTGGCCTAAAATTCGACAATGTTTTGAGCACTGTGACCTTGAAAATTAGACCAAGGTCACCAAAATCTAATCAGTACTTTCCCCCCTCCCAATGGTGTATCTGTGTAAGTTTAATCAAAATCCATCCATCCATTCAGGAGATAGAGTGCAGACAAGAGGCAACGCCAACGCCGACGCCGACAGGATCCGCACCAAAACCAATATGTCCCCCTCCCTTTCGGGTGGGGGGACATAAAAATTCAATGAATACCACCAAAGATGCATTTTAACCCATTTCTATGAAAAATGGAAACCAAATGTTTATAAAATGATTATCATTAAATACGCATTTTAAATGGTTTTATGCAAAAAATAATAGCTGCCAACAAATATGCATTCTGACAAATTTCTATATAACAAAACCTGTCACCAGACAGTTAAGTTTGCCTATTCACACTTTGCTTTTGAGCAGAATAATTCTAAGTCTATGACCGTTACCTCAAGGTCATGGCTAGGGAAAGAGCTGGTGCTAAAAAAATCCTCTGCCCAATAACTACCATCATGCCAAATATAAACTCGGAAAATATAGCTTTTGAAATTTTTGTGCACACAATGCTGGTGCAGGGAGTAGTGCAGAAGCTTCTCTTTGTGCCTTCCTGCAGGTGAGCTAAAATGAAAAAAAAAATGATAACCATCAATTATGCAATATGACCAGTAATAATAATGGACAAAATGGTGAAAAATTAGTACTTCCAAAAGTATGTACTGACTGTAAAAATGTTTATGATAAAAAATGTGAAAGTTTCCTCATTTAACCGTCTCATATTGAGAATCATTCACAACATGATGCCATAATGCTGATACTATAAGATACTGTTTAAAAATGAAATAACAAAAAACATTACCATCAATTATGCAATATGACCAGTAATAATAATGGACAAAATGGTGAAAAATTATTACTTCCAAAAATATGTACTGGATGTAAAAATGTTAATGATAAAAAATGAGAAAGTTTCCTCATTTAACCTTCTCATATTGAGAATCATTCACAACATGATGCCATAATGCCCATACTATAAGATTCTGTTTTCGTTGTGTTTCATTTTTCCCTGCCACCAAATATATAGTCCAAGCATTTATTGACGCTAGGTCAATGACTATCGTATGTGTGTTTAATGGTCCTCTCATTTGAACTTAATGGTAAACAGATACACCTTAACAAACTTGCTGCCATTTTCCAACAGGAAACTACTTCCAGAAACAGGAAGTGGCTTTCCCCACCGTATGTTTTAATCCCATTAAAAATGAGGGCTACTCTTGAAGAAAAGAATTTGCTCCCTGTGGAAGCCAATTCTTTTCTTTAGAGAGTTGCTGCGAATGAGACAGGAACCAAATATTTCCTTGTATGAGAATGAATTGGTACAGATTCAGGGGAAGCATTTCTTTCAAAAACAAACTAGTCTCCCTTGTCAGCAGGGATCTATTCTTAAAGGAAAGAATCTACTCCTGATGACCATTTTTCTCCTTTTAAGAGTAACCCTCTTTAACAGTAACCCTCTTTATGAGAGAGAAGACTTACTTGACTTCCTGTCTGCTCTCCAGCAGACAGGAAGTCAAGTAAGTCTTCTCTCTCATAAACATTGGCAGAAACATGTGTCAAATGTATCCATTTCCCTAACAAAGCATTTATTTTGCATCTTGAACTAATCCTGCTCTCTCTGCTGCCTCTTTTTCTTTTCTCTTCTGCTCTTCTATCACCGCCTTGGCTGTCTGCTGCTTTGCTGTTTCTAAAATAGTCTTTGCTTCTGTCTGTAGCATGCGATTGGCAAGTTCAATCCCAGCAGCCTCTGCTACCTGGCACAGTGCCAAATCAAGATGGCCACTAACAATGGCAGAGAAGAGATTGTTACTGCCTGGACCATTGGTGTGTTGCTGTAAGCAAAAAATGCTGCAGTCATTACAGCTGAAAAGATGTTAAAATGACCTATACTCCAACTTATTTCTCTCTTTACCGTTAAAACACCCAACAAAATTAAGCAGCAGATGACACTGTTAACTTTTGGTACTATATTATTTTTCAGAGAAAATGGGGCATGAAAACTGATTGCAGACATTTTGTTGAGTTTAATATTATATTCGTTAAAGTGTATAAATTATTGTCTGCCAGCAGAGAGAGACAAGAAAGAGAGGGATATGGAAGGAGAAAAAAAAAGGAATGAAAGACAGTAAAGAGAAAAAAATAAAATCCGTCTCCCTCTCTACCCTTACCTCCTGCAAAGACAGCAGGTCTTTTTGACCTGCAATCCAGAAGCAGTTGGGAGTTTGAATGCCAAAAAATGCACAACACCTTTGCTCACATAACCATCCCCTCAGAAACATAAATTAACTACATGAGTTGTTTTTCTTGCATTCAGCTTAGCATATGAATGTGTGTGTATGATAATATCGCTGACAGCTAAAGAGCATGAAATTAGCTGGAACTGGCATTTTGTGGTATTTATGCAAGCAATGATTGAGACAGCTTTTGGTTCCTATTATAATATAAGCAGTGGCACACTAAGAAAGATGAGAACTGAGATGTTCACAACTAACAACCTGGTGGATAAAAGCACTGACTCTTAATCATTAGGTCTCTCACTGCTGTGATTTGAGCCCGGCTCGGGTCATATGTGAGATGACAAGTTCTGCAACAAAAGGTCAGGTGTTTGTTTTTTGGGTACTCCGGTTTTGCCCACCTCAGGTAAACGATCAGCTTGGTATGAAACGATCTTTAAAACAAGAGGGCCATGATGGCCCTGGATCGCTCACCTGATCCATAGTGTAACAAGTGGGCCCCAGAGAGGGCCATTATTGGCCCCAGGGCTTTAATGTACATAATGTTGAGGGAGGTCTTAAAGGTGAAGCTTCATACCAAACATCAACAAAGGCTAAAATTTGAACAATCTTGTCAAAGGTCCACTAGATGAAGCTACACATCAAATATCAAAGACCTGGGCCTAGCGGTTTCAGAGAAGAAGATTTTTAAAGATTTTGCCTATATAAGCCTATGTAAAATCAAAGGGCCCCGGGACAGGGGCATTTTTTGCCCCAGCACTATAGTTTGAACAATCTTGGTAGGGGTCCACTAGATGAAGCTTCATACCAAATATCAAAGTTCTGGGCCTTGTGGTTTCAGAGAAGAAGATTTTTAAAGATTTTCCCTATATAAGCCTATGTAAAACCAAAGGGCCCCGTGGCAGGGGGGGATTTTTTGTCCCAGCACTATAATTTGAACAATCTTGGTAGGGGTCCACTAGACGAAGCTTCATACCAAATATCAAAGTCCTGGGCCTTGTGGTTTCAGAGAAGAAGATTTTTAAAGATTTTCCCTATATAAGCCTATGTAAAACCAAAGGGCCCCGGGGCAGGGGCATTTTTGGCCCCAGCACTAAAATTGGAACAATCTTGGTAGGGGTCCACTAGATGAAGCTTCATACCAAATATCAAAGTCCTGGGCCTTGTGGTTTTAGAGAAGAAAATTTTTAAAGATTTTCCCTATATAAGCCTATGTAAAACCAAAGGGCCCCGTGGCGGGGGCATTTTTGGCCCCAGCACTTTAATTTGAACAATCTTGGTAGGGGTCCACTAGATGAAGCTTCATACCAAATATATAAGACCTGGGCCTTGTGGTTTCAGAGAAGAAGATTTTTAAAAATTTTCCCTATATAAGCCAATGTAAAAGCAAAGGGCCCCGTGGCGGGGGCATTTTTGTCCCAGCACTAAAATTTGAACAATCTTGGTAGGGGTCCACTAGATGAAGCTTCATACCAAATATCAAAGTCCTGGGCCTTGTGGTTTCAGAAAAGAAAATTTTTAAAGATTTTCCCTATATAAGCCCATGTAAAACCAAAGGGCCCCGTGGCGGGGGCATTTTTTGTCCCAGCACTAAAATTTGAACAATCTTGGTAGGGGTCCACTAGATGAAGCTTCATACCAAATATCAAAGACCTGGGCCTTGTGGTTTCAGAGAAGAAGATTTTTTAAGATTTTCCCTATATAAGCCTATGTAAAACCAAAGGGCCCCGGGGCGGGGGCATTTTTGGCCCCAGCACTGTAATTTGAACAATCTTGGTAGGGGTCAACTAGATGAAGCTTCATACCAAATATCAAAGACCTGGGCCTTGTGGTTTCAGAGAAGAAGATTTTTAAAGATTTTCCCTATATAAGCCAATGTAAAACCAAAGGGCCCCGTGGCGGGGGCATTTTTTGTCCCAGCACTATAATTTGAACAATCTTGGTAGGGGTCCACTAGATGAAGCTTCATACCAAATATCAAAGTCCTGGGCCTTGTGGTTTCAGAGTAGAAGATTTTTGAAGATTTTCCCTATATAAGCCTATGTAAAACCAAAGGGCCCTGGGGCGGGGGCATTTTTGGCCCCAGCACTATAATTTGAACAATCTTGGTAGGGGTCCACTAGATGAAGCTTCATACCAAATATCAAAGACCTGGGCCTTGTGGTTTCAGAGAAGAAGATTTTTAAAGATTTTCCCTATATAAGCCAATGTAAAACCAAAGGGCCCCGTGGCGGGGGCATTTTTCGTCCCAGCACTCAAATTTGAACAATCTTGGTAGGGGTCCACTAGATGAAGCTTCATACCAAATATCAAAGTCCTGGGCCTTGTGGTTCAAGGTTGGGCGGTCAAAACCAGGGGTGGTTTTAACCGCTGGTTTTAACCGGTTAAAACCGTCCCGGTCAATACTCCCAAAGTGGTCAATAGTGGTCAATACTGGTCGATTGAAATATTGAGTGGTCAATTGAATAATTTTAGTGTTAAAAAGCAAAGCTACTGAAACTATTTTGAAGTTTTGCTCTCTTTGCTGGAGGCTGATCATTTGATAGAGTTTCAGATTCATATGTTATTTCTTCAAGTGGCCTCTTAGCAATAGTTTCTGGCTTTTTTTAGCCCTAGGCATTTTTGTCTATGACACACCAGTCTTAAGACCACTAACTTCAACACCTTGCACTGTTTTTTTTTTTGTTGTTGTTGTTATCTTCCAAAATAGTGAAGAAGTTCCAAATTGGGTCTTTAGGTTTCATTCTTTTTTGACACCTTCAGTAATAGCTTGATGATAAGATACTGTCTATATTGCATATAAATCAAAATTTCACACATTATGAATAAAGCCTGATGTCAGTTTATAATACCCCTATTAGGTACATGTAATTGGTCAATTTAGCAAAAAGATCTGCCACACTCACTGCAGTGGCATGCTTTAGTCTGTTTTGACAGCAATTTACAGGTGTTGCAGATACTTTTAAATATACAAAGACATCAGTGAATCTTCAAATATTGTTTGGTTAATAAATAAAGGACCTTCCATAAATCCTTCAAAATCCATGATACATTCAGCTTATTCATATTCCTGTAAATCAAAATATGAACAATCAATCTAACCTATAAAGGAAAAAAGAATAATTATAAAAATTGTTTGATTGAATAGAATAGGCCTGTCTACAGTTCAGTGAGTCAATCCAACCTCTTCATTTGACCAGTCTTCTGACTTTTGATGAAATAAAAAATACCTCAAATAATTACTGTTATTAATAAAAACTGTCTTGTTCAGTGAGGAAAATATAGTCTAACATCATGTACATAATGTAGGGGGAAAGCTTTTAAGACCAGTTTAGTAACATGACAGAGGTGTATACTCTAGTGATTTAATCGACCACCAATCGACCAGTATTGACCAGTAATGACCGGATAAAACCGGTTTTAACCACTGGCCCGGTCAATACTCATATCGACCGGCTTTTTGCCAACCTTGTTGTGGTTTCAGAGAAGATTTTTAAAGATTTTCCCTATATAAGCCTATGTAAAACCAAAGGTCCCCCGTGCGGGGGCATTTTTGGCCCCAGCACTATAATTTGAACAATCTTGGTAGGGGTCCACTAGATGAAGCTTCATACCAAATAACAAAGACCTGGGCCTTGTGGTTTCAGAGAAGAAGATTTTTTAAGTTTTTGGTGAAAAATATCTGTTTTTGGCTCCTGTGACCTAGATGTGCAACGGACCGGAACCATTTGACCCATATTCAAACTTGACCGAGATATTGTCATGATGATCATTCTGAGCAAGTTTGATTAAGATTGGACCAAAATTGTGGCCCCTAGGGTGTTCACAAGGTTTTTATATGATTTGACCCGCTGACCTACTTTTTAACCCGATATGACCCATATTCGAACTGGACTGAAATATTGTCACAATGGTCATTCTGAGCAAGTTTCATGATAATTGGACCAAAACAGTGGCCTTCAGAGTGTTCACAAGGTTTTTCTATGATTTGACCTACTGACCTACTTTTTGACCGGACATGACCCATATTCGAACTTGACCAAGATATTGTCATGATGATCATTCTGAGCAAGTTTGATTATGATTGGACCAAAATTGTGGCCTCTAGGGTGTTCACAAGGTTTTTCTATGATTTGACCCGCTGACCTACTTTTTAAGCCGACATGATCCATATTCAAACTTCACTAAAATATTGTCACAATGATCATTCTGAGCAAGTTTGATGATGATTGGACCAAAATTGTGGCCTTTCGAGTGTTCACAAGGTTTTTCTATGATTTGACCTACTGACCTACTTTTTTACCCGACATGACCCAAATTCGAACTTGACCGAGATATTGTCATGATTATCATTCTGAGCAAGTTTGATGATAATTGGACCAAAACTGTGGCCTCTAGTGTGTTCACAAGAAAAAGTTTACGCACGACGGACGACGGACGACGCACGACGACGCCGGACATCTTACTGTCACAAAAGCTCACCATGACCTTCGGTCAGGTGAGCTAAAAAAACATACCTCTGCAGTAAAGCTACTCACATTTTCTTCAGCTAAAATGAGCTTGTTAAGGCAACAAAACTTTGAATTACTGGGTTCAGATACCCATACAGGTATATCGCAACTGAGTTTTTTTATTTTTACTTATATCGAGCCGTGAGCCGATCATTAATAAGTGTGGGGGAGGCAAAAACCGGAGTGCCCCCAGGGTTCGCGCTAGGATTTTTTTTTCTTTCGCCATCACTTCCGCCAGTCTAATTTTTTTTGTGCCAAAATCTTAAAACCTGAGCCAGTTGAAGAAACTTCTTCGCAAAATGCAGGACATGGATAAAAAAGGTTGTCATCTGCTCTACAATTTTCTTTGGCACTTAAAGGGTTAAAGCTTAAATGCACAGACTGTCCTTTTGTGGCCTTTATGGATGTGTGTAATGGGCTGTAATGGTGCATTATCCATGAGTAGATGCGCCTAAAGACCCCAGGTTTTTCGATCAAACCAGCACGGTCACACTTCAAACCAGTCATCCATGCTGTCTTGCCGACAGATAGCTTAGCAAAATCCATAGACCAAAATCATTTAGATAGCTTGAGTTTTCCGACTTCCAGCGGCATTACCTTCTCTCCCTAAAATGCAACAAAACCTTACTTAAATGCTTTTGTTTTTGCTCCAACAAGTAAGCGTTGTTAGGTCATGGAGGCTGCCATTTTGGTTGATCACATGATCACATTACCGTAAAAGTTCGGCTATAAGACGAGGATTTTTCCCTCCAAAATGAGCCCAAAAATAACCCCGTCTTATAGCCGAGGTCATGGACTGCATACTTTTTTCCGGCAATGTCCATACGGAAACAGCCGATCGGAGATTTTTGATTGATATAAATCGCCGCCCACAAACCACCGCTACCATTTATCTGCACAGGATCAGTAAATGACGTCATCCGACACCAGCACCCCAACACGTGTTTAATGTCATTGTGTGTATCTATTTCATAAAAAAAAAAAAACAAACAAGAGGGCCATGATGGCCCTGGATCGCTCACCTGATCCATAGAGTAACAAGTGGGCCCCGGGTAGGGCCATTATTGACCCTAGGGTTATAATGTGCATAATGTTGAGGGAGGTCTAAAAAGGAGAAGCTTCAAACCAAATATCATTAAAGGCAATAATTTGAACAATCTTGGCGAAGGTTCACTAGATGAAGCTGCAAACCAAATATCAAAGACCTGAGCCTTGTGGTTTCAGAGAAGAAGATTTTTTAAAGATATTCCCTACATAAGCCTATGTAAAACCAAATGGCCCCGGGGCGGGGGCATTTTTTGGCCTCAGGGCTCTAATTTAAACAATTTTGATAAAGGTCCACTAGATAAAGCTTCACACCAAATATCAAAGACCTGAGCCTTGCTGTTTCAGAGAAGAAGTTTTCAGAGATTATCTCTATATAAGTCTATGTAAAACCAAAGGGCCCCGGGGCGGGGGCATTTGTGGCCCGAGGGCTATAATTTGTTCAATCTTGATACAGGTCCACTAGATGAAGCTCCATACCAAATATCAAAGACATGGCCTTGCAGTTTCAGAGAAGAAGATTTTTAAAGATTTCCCTATATAAGTCTATGTAAAACCAAAGGGTCTCAGGGCGGGGCATTTTTGGCCCCAGGGCTATTATTTGAACCATCTTGATAGAGGTCCACTAGATGAAATTTCACACCAAATATCAAAGACCTAGGCCTTGTGGTTTGATAGAAGAAGATTCTTAAAGATTTTCCCTATATAAGTCTATGCAAAACCAAAGGGCCACCAGGCCGGGGGCATGTTTGGTCTCAGGGCTATAATTTGAACAATCTTGGTAGAGGACCATAATCTGAAGCTTCAAACCAAATATCAAAGACCTAGCCTTGTGGCTTCAGAGAAGAAGATTTTTCAAGATTTTCCCAATATAAGTCTATGTAAAACCAAACAACTCCAGGGCAGGGCATTTTTGGCCCCAGCACTATAATTTGAACAATCTTGGTAGGGGTCCACTAGATGAAGCTTCATACTAAATATCAAAGAATTTGGGCCTTGCAGTTTCAGAGAAGAGGATTTTTGAAGATTTTCCCTATATAAGCCTATGTAAAATCAAAGGGCCCCGGGGCAGAGGCATTTTTGGCCCCAGCACTATAATTTGAACAATCTTGGTAGGGGTCCTCTAGATGAAGCTTCATACCAAATATCAAAGACCTGGGCCTTGCGGTTTCAGAGTAGAAGATTTTTAAAGATTTTCCCTATATAAGCCCATGTAAAACCAAAGGGCCCAGGGGCGGGGGCATTTTTGGCCCCAGCACTATAATTTTAAACAATCTTGGTAGGGGTCCACTAGATGAAGCTTCATACCAAATATCAAAGACCTGGACCTTGCGGTTTCAGAGAAGAAGATTTTTAAAGATTTTCCCTATATAAGCCCATGTTAAACCAATGGGCCCCAGGGCAGGGGCATTTTTGGACCCAGCACTATAATTTGAACATCTTGGTAGGGGTCCACTAGATGAAGCTTCATACCAAATATCAAAGACCTGGGCCTTGTGGTTTCAGAGAAGAAGATTTTTTAAGTTTTCGGTGAAAAAAATCTATTTTTGGCTCCTGTGACCTATATGTGCAATGGACCGGAACCATTTTAACAACTTTAAAAGGGGATCACCTAAACATCATTCCTGTGAAGTTTGGTCAAAATCCGATCAGTGGTTTAGGAGGAGATGTCATTTGAAGAAATTGTTTACACACGGATGACAGACAAAAAGTGATCCTAATATAAAACACAAGAGGACCATGATGGCCCTGGATCGCTCACCTGATCCATAGAGTAACAAGTGGGCCTTGGGTAGGGCCATTATTGGCCCCAGAGTTAAAATGTGCATAATGTTGAGGGAGGTCTCAAAAGGTGAAGCTTCATACCAAATATCAACAAAGGCTATAATGTGAACAAACTTGGCGAAGGTCCACTAGATGAAGCTACACAACAAATGTCAAAGACCTGGGCCTTGTGGTTTCAGAGAAGAAGATTTTTTTTAAAGATATTCCTTATATAAGCCTATGCAAAACCAAATGGCCCAGGGGCAGGGACATTTTTGGCCTCAGGGCTATAATTTAAACAATCTTGATAGAGGTCCACTAGATGAAGCTTCACACCAAATATCAAAGACCTGGGCCTTGTTGTTTCAGAGAAGAAGATTTTCAAAGATTATCTCTATTATAAGTCTATGTAAAACCAAAGGGCCCTGGGGCAGGGGCATTTGTGGCCCAGGGCTATAATTTGAACAATCTTGGTAGAGGTCCACTAGCTGAAGCTTCATACCAAATGTCAAAGACCTAGGCCTTGTGGTTTCAGAGTAGAAGATTTTTCAAGATTTTCCCTATATAAGTCAATGAAAAACCAAAGGGCCCAGGAGCGGGGGCATTTTTGGCCTCAGGGCTATAATTTGAACAATCTTGATAGAGGTCCATAAGATGAAGCTTCATACCAAATATCAAAGACCTGGGCCTTGCAGTTTCAGAGAAGAAGATTTTTAAAGATTTTCCCTATATAAGCCTATGTAAAACCAAAGGGCCCCGGGGCGGGGGCATCTTTGGCCCTAGCACTATAAGTTGAACAATCTTGGTAGGGGTCCACCAGATGAAGATTTATACCAAATATCAAAGACCTGGGCCTTGCAGTTTCAGAGAAGAAGATTTTTAAAGATTTTCCCTATATAAGCCCATGTAAAACCAAAGGGACCCGGGGCGGGGGCATATTTGGCCCCAGCACTATAATTTGAACAATCTTGGTAGGGGTCCACTATATGCTTCATACCAAATATCAAAGACCTGGGCCTTGCAGTTTCAGAGACGAAGATTTTTTAAGTTTTCGGTGAAAAAAATCTATTTTTGGCTCCTGTGACCTATATGTGCAATGGACCAGAACCATTTGAACAACTTTGAAAGGGGACCACCTAAGGATCATTCCTGTGAAGTTTGGTCAAAATCCGATCAGTGGTTTAGGAGGAGATGTCGTTTAAAGAAATTGTTTACGCACAGATGACAGACAAAAAGTGATCCTAATATAAAACACAAGAGGGCCATGATGGCCCTGGATCGCTCACCTGATCCATAGAGTAACAAGTGGGCCCCGGGGAGGGCGATTATTGACCCCAGGGCTATAATGTGCATAATGTTGAGGGAGGTCTAAAAAGGTGAAGCTTCATACCAAATATCAACAAAGGCTATAATTTGAATAATCATGGCAAAGTTCCACTAGATGGGGCTACACCCCAAATATCAAAGACCTGGGTCTTGCGGTTTCAGAGAAGAGGATTTTTTTAAAGATATTCCATACATAAGCCTATGTAAATCCAAATGGCCCCAGAGCGGGGGCATTTTTGGCCTCTGGGCGATAATTTAAATAATCTTGATAGAGGTCAACTAGATGAAGCTTCACACCAAATATCAAAGACCTGGGCCATGCTGTTTCAGAGAAAAAGATTTTCAAAGATTATCTCTATATAAGTCTATGTAAAACCAAAGGGCCCCGGGGCGGGGGATTTGTAGCCCGGGGGCTATAATGTGAACAATCTTGGTAGAGGTCCACTAGATGAAGCTCCATACCAAATATCAAAGACATGGGCCTTGAAGTTTCGGAGAAGAAGATTTTTAAAGATTTCCCTATATAAGTCTATGTAAAACCAAAGGGTCTCGGGGCGGGGGCATTTTTGACCCCAGGTCTATAATTTGAACAATCTTGATAGAGGTCAACTAGATGAAATTTCACACCAAATATCAAAGACCTAGGCCTTGTGGTTTCACAGAAGAAGATTTTTAAAGATTATCCCTGTAAGTGTCTAAGTAAAACCAAAGAGCCCCGAGACGGGGGCATTTTTGGCCCCAGGGCTATAATTTGAACAATCTTGGTAGAGGTTTACAAGATGAAGCTTCATACCAAATATCAAAGAACTGAGCCTTGAGGTTTCAGAGAAGAAGATTTTTAAAGATTTTCCCTATATAAGCCGATGTAAAACCAAAGGGCCCTTGGGCGGGGGCATTTTTGGCCCGAGAACTATAATTTGAGCAATCTTGGTAGCAGTCCATCAGATGAAGCTTCATACAAAATATCAAAGACCTGGGCCTTGCGGTTTCAGGGAAGAAGATTTTTAAAGATTTTCCCTATATAAGCCCATGTAAAACCAAAGGGCCCCGGGGCGGGGTCATTTTTGGCCCCAGCACTATAATTTGAACAATCTTGGTAGGGGTCCACAAGACGAAGCTACATACCAAATATCAAAGACCTGGGCCTTGCGGTTTCAGAGAAGAAGATATTTAAAGATTTTCCCTATATAAGACCATGTAAAACCAAAGGGCCCGGGGCGGGGGCATTTTTGGCCCCAGCACTACAATTTGAACAATCTTGGTAGGGGTCCACTAGATGAAGCTTCATACTAAATATCAAAATCCTGGGCCTTGCAGTTTCAGAGAAGAAGATTTTTAAAGATTTTCCCTATATAAGCCCATGTAAAACCAAAGGGCCCCGGGGCTGGGGCATTTTTGGCCCCAGCACTGTTATTTGAACAATCTTGGAAGTGGTCCACTAGATGAAGCTTCATACCAAATATCAAAGACCTGGGCCTTGCGGTTTCAGAGAAGAAGATTTTTTAAGTTTTCGGTGAAAAAATCTATTTTTGTCTCCTGTGACCTATATGTGCAACGGACCGGAACCATTTGAACAACTTTAAAAGGGGACCACCTAAGGATCATTCCTGTGAAGTTTGGTCAAAATCCGATCAGTGGTTTAGGAGGAGATGTTGTTTGAAAAAATTGTTTACGCACGGATGACAGACAAAAAGTGATCCTAATATTAATCACAAGAGGGCCATGATGGCCCTATATCGCTCACCTGTGTACCAGTAAATCATTGGAGTTGTTTTAAAAAAAAAGAACTGTGCAGAAAGGCAAGACATGTTTGTGTACCTGATTGATATAAATGTCTTCATAGATCCAGGGTGGTCAATATACTTGTACATCAGTTGAACCAGTTGAACTCTTCAGGATGAAATCTTGAAGGGCAAGATGTAGAGTATACACACAACTTCTTGAGTCCATGCAGTTAGTCATAATTTGACAAAGAAATCAATATCTGTAGCTTTGATTTCCTTTCAACACAGTAGTTAACAACAGTATTGCATGGTATATAAGAAATACTGATGATCTGAAATAGCTGCTTCCATGTCAAAAAAGAGAGGCCAAAGTCTGCTTAGTTTTATCCAGACTGTATCTTTGACTTTTACTCAGTCACACTGATGTATAAGGCTCATATTATAGATTAAGTTACCTTTCTATCATAAACATCTTGCTTATTGCATCTATCTTAAACCCACAAAGAAATAATTCTGTTACAGTGGGCATTATTATACTAAGGCATAAACTAAGACACACAAACATGTGTAGAATCTATGTCGTGATATGTGCCAAAAAGGTATCTTTAGGTGCACAAAATAAAGAACAGCTAAAAATAATGTGAGTCAGTTCTATGATTAGAAAGCAGATGCATCACCTTATTCTCTTGATCACCAATAAATAAATTCCTGATCTTGCAAGTATGTAGAAAATTGTTACTTAAATCTTTTTGAAGAAAATCTGTTTTCAGCCTTTTCAAGTAACAACAGATTTATTATGGGTGGAGTGGGTTAATTGTATCAATTCCTGATCTTTGTTTTACTTCTACTTTACATGTAAAATTATTGTGAATGTTGCAAATAAGAAAATAATAAAATATTGACATAATTCAAAACCTTTCTCTAAGAACAACTGATTTACATGTCAAAACAGTGTTGCAAATAAGAATACAATACAGTATGTTATTTGGCAGAATTCAGAATATTGTGAATAAAAGGCCCCAGGCCAGGTGTCCTCCCATCTCTGAAATGTCAGAATGAAGTGAATGTGTCTATAACATATATGTCATAAGCCATGTTTTGAGAATTTAAAACCCTTTCAACAGACTATTTCTTTCAAATTTTCCTAAAGTTCTAAGGAATAAATTTATGGGGAAAAAAGTGATCTCCAAAACTGTAAGACAAAGGACCAAAGTAGAAGTAAAACAAAGATCAGGAATTGATACAATTAACTTACTCCATCCATAAAAGACACCAAACACTAGGAAAATTCAGTAATCAACTGAGCACGACCGCAATAAAATATGATCATCTTCAGGTCATGGAAACAATAACTGGTAAGTTTCATCCAAATCCGGTGACAACTGTAGGAGGAATTGTGGAGACAAGAACTTTTGTTGATAACATGGCTTAGACTGACAAAGGGCAATGATGCTTGTAAAAATAAATCAGGCACAACCTACATAAAATCTGATCATTTTCAGGTCATAAGAACAATAACTGGAAAGTGAAAATCTCTTGGACACTGTGGGAGGAGTTGCGGAGACAAAAACCTCTGTTGATAAAATGGCTAAAACTGACAAAGGGGCAATAACATTGGTAAAAATCAGTCTAGCATGACCTCGTCATGGGAACAATAACTGGAAGGTTTCATCAAAATCACTTGAAAATGTAGAAGGAGTTGCAGATGGACCGACTGATGGATGGACAGACGAAACCATTACTATAGTCCCCTTCGACAAACGTCGGGGAAAAAATGGACAAAATGTACATTGTAAGTCAATTCTTCTCTAGACAAAGTGTCTGGTCAGATGTTAAATATGAAGGTAGCAAATGTTTGTGGATAAGTAAAGAATAAACATTTTTTTAATTATTCTGCAATACATCTCAGCATGAAGATAACACACCCTTGCAACATAATGAATTTTTCGCATCTTGATAATAGCTACTTTTATGATGAAAATCCATGATATTTTCCTTATTTATACTGCAAACATAGGTTGCAGGTGCTAGTTAGAATCACATCATTGAGGCAGTTCTAATGAGTACCCACAACCTATGTATTGGAGCAGAAATAAGAAAATAATGTATACCCCTGTAAACCCCAGGTTTCTCTATATAATGTGGGGTTTAAGGGTGTGTTCATTTCACGGGCTTGTTCATGTGATGTGAATACAGTTGAAGAGTACAATTAATATTAACCAAACGTACATCAACTACATCCATGTAATATGCCATCATAAAAATATACATACATACAACTCAATCTTTGAAACCTCCACTGTATCAACAGACTATCAGATGCTTTATTATCTTCAAAATTTTTATGTCAACAGAAAGTGTAGTTTCATCTTGTGCACATAAATTCTAAGAAAAAGGTTGAAATCATACTAAAAAAAATATTTTTTAATCTTCTACTATAAAAAGTAGATGTAAAACAAAGATCAGGAATTGATACAATTAACTTACTCCATCCATAAAAGACACCAAAGGGAAAGAAATACAAACATTAAGCGACCAGACCATAATGGAAACCTAAACAAAGGAAGGCCATATGGACAGTTACTTTCCCACAAAATGGCCATATGGCCATCCAAAATTAAAAGACACAAGTGATACACACAGTAAGTAACAAACAACAACGTAAGTAAATCGCCACAGAACAGCTGCCTTGGAACGGTCAGTGGAAGATTTCCACTGGGGGGCTTAAATCGATTTTACGTGGCCACAATCCTCGCCCTTACTTCCGTCGCGATTTAGACAAATAATTTGTTCAGTCCGCATGAAGGCCTCCTAACTCATCAGTGCACATTTGGAAAACCAAATAAAATATTAAATATTATTAAGGCCCTTTAATATTAAACTTTTATTTTTCCATATTGTTTTTTCGAAGGTATCCTATTTCTCACTTCTGAATGGAAAAAGAGGACCTATTCCATTAGAATAATGCATCCATATATGTAATGCTTTCAGTCATGATAGAAAAAATGCCATTTTTGAAATGAAAATTTATACATTTTTCTTATTTCTGCTTCAAACATAGATGATTGTGAGAATTACCTCACTGAGACAGTTCTTATGAGTACCAACAGTCTATGTTTTGAGTGAGAAAATGGAAAAATATGTATAGAAAATAAAGAATAGCCCTGTAAACTCCACTTTTCTCTATATAAGGAGTTTTACAGGGGAACCCATTTCCTGATATCTGTAAGCGGTGGCCACCCAAATCTTGCAAAACCACCAGAATATCTACCTTTAAAAAGGTAAATACAGCATTTTATGTGGTGGGTGAGTGCACTGAAAAGTAAGATAAAACCACCTGACATGATTTCCAAGTTGTTATGCAAAAAGTGCAGTACTTATGATCTGACCAATAGATTCCTCTGTTCCAATTTCACCAAAAAAACAGCAACCTTAATCTGAGAGGCTGATTTTATACATTTAAAACTATGCAGGTGAAAAGTCTTCAACTATGTGGATTTCATGTGCAAAAAGACTATTTTGTGATCTGACCAGTATGTTTCACATGTTCCAACTCCACCATCAACATATGAAAAATCAACATTAGAAAATATCAAATCAAGCGTTGTCATATGATCTGTGGTACATTCATTTATAAGCATTTTGCATGAAAACTTATCACTTAATTTCTTAACAATGCTATGTTTCAGCAAAACATCAATATTGAAATCTCCAATTATCATCAATGGTTTTGATGGGGTCAAATATGGAATAAGTTCTTTGTTCAGACAAGAAAGAAGATTACTGTCAGACATTTGAGGTGACTTATACAAAAATACAATCTGAATTTCAATCGAGACATGCCTGGCAGTTATCATAATAAATTCTAATGTATCTGAACTATACTTTCTGTCCTGTATTGTAATGATATCATCTTTGGTATAAACTGCTAATCCATGAGGAGGTCTTTTAGAAGTATTGTATCCAATTTGGTCATTTCTTATCAAACAATAGCCTTCTATTACATAATCACTATCATTATCAGGCTGATGTAGTCGTGTTTCTGCTAATCCAAATATGTGGGTTGACAACAGATTTTTGTCATTTCTAACATCATCAAAATGAAGATTCAAGGATCTACAATTATTGAAAGCAACTTTGAAATGTGAAACTGGATCTATCAATTCTAAAGATGTATCACACAGTTGAAGCATTGCTGTTTCATGCAATCGCTGCATTTCTGTCTTAACCTGATCATCAACTTGTAATGCTTTCTCATTGAAGTTAAGAATCTGAAGCTTTTCAATCGACCTTACCCTGCTGAGTGCAACATAGTGTAAATGTGGAACTTTGCGGGTTTTACGTTGTGATAAGTCAATGACAACTCTTTCAAGGGTACTACCTTGTGCTCTATGTACGGAGCGTCCTGCTGAAGGTTGCAAAGGGAATTGAACTCTCTGAAAGGTCTTTCTGTTGTAAGTAAATGACCTGTTGACATCAAAAATTGGCGTCCAATTTTCATCAATATTGCTATGATATAGTCCCCTGTTTTTGTATTTGATTCTTGTTTCCATTCCTGCTTTTTTGTCATCAAACTGGACCCAAATTATGCTTGGACGTTGTGTGGTTTGTAGTTTATACTCAATAAACTTAACTACACATGATGCTCCATTTGCTAGTCCATCTTCTGTTTTTATGTTTATTGTTAAATCATAAATCATGTCAACAACAACTGTTAAGGAACAATGTAAATTTGCTGTTTGGTTTGAATCTGTTATATTCTTTAGGTTCTTGAGCGCACAGTCTATCTTTTCTTTAGATAACTTAGGTGAGACATATGAATCCATGCATGGTATTTCAACCTTTTCTGTTGTCATATTTCTTATAATTTCATCATTAAAAACATGCATGAAATAGTTTTCTGCAAAGAGGTGAGGTGCATTTTTTTGATACTCAGTATCTTTTTTAGTTACTTCACACTGCTTAAACCTAGTCTTGTCTTCAGCAGTCAAGGCATTGATCCTTAATCTATTTAACAATTCTGCAAATTCAAGGTCATCTTTCTGTCTCATAATTTCTGTTAATTCAAACATGGTAAATAAGTCTTTCCAGAGATTTCGTGATAAAGCAGCTGCATCATGTTTCATGTCATTAAATATCCAATCACCACTCACAGGTTTCAACTGATAAAGATCACCAACAGCAATAATGCTAACACCACCAAAAGGCGTTCTTGTTCCTTTCAATGCTTGAAGTCTCTGATCAATAAAATTCAACATAGAATTACTAACCATTGAAATTTCATCAATAATCACAACTGACAAATCACGGTATTTTGATCTAAAGGTATTCAGACTGTCACAGGTTAATGTTTGATCCGATTGCTTATACTTTTGTTTAAATGCAGATGAGATGGTAGAACCATTAATATTAAATGCTGCTTTTCCTGTAAATGCACAAAGAAGAACCCTTGTGTGATCCGCATCTTCTCCTTCTTTCAGATTTAATATTCTAAACAAAGTCTGATACAATGCTCTAATAACTAGACTTTTTCCAACACCAGCTCCACCAGAAAGAAATACATATAAGGGGGCATCTTTTGTTTTAATCCAGTGAATCACATGATAGTAAAACTGTTTTTGTTTACTATTTAAACACTGCAGGAGCTTTCTGTAATCAATATCTGAAAGAATATTTTCATTCACATCAATTTGAGGAGCAGAAACGTAACACCCAATTTCAGTCCCTATATCATAGTCTCTATGCTCAATTCTATCAGGATTAAAATATATAAACTCTTCAGACTGAACTGGTTCTATTTCAGCATCATCACCTTCAACTTGTTGTGTACTTGGAGCAATATCGTCGAATGCATCATATTCGATTTCTGCTAACTCTCTTGCTAATTCCAACTCTTCAGCATAATGTTCGTAAGTGGAACATTTATGATCTATCACATGCTTCATTGACTCATAGTGTTCTTTATATGTTCTAAAAGTTCCAAGTAAGTCAGTCTCTTCATTTCTCCACGGGTGAAAAAGTAGAAGTTTCTCTCTATAATAGTTCTCTTCATCTGTTTTGCGATTGAATCTCACATACCTTATTATTTTAGAATTACGACATCGTTTGATTTTTATGCCATTCTTTAAAGTTAAAATAGTTTCACCATCACCAAAGCATTCTTCATCTGATGCTTCTGCATCTTTCTCATAATCTTGCTCCTCCTCATCTCTACTATCATTATGTCCATCCGGGTAAATGACTTCTAACTCAGACACATAATCAGCTAAGCAATACTTTTCCAATGGTTTGGGACGTTTCGAGTATCTTTTAATTTTATTGTCTGACATTATATCTGTCGAGTCTGCCGGCAATTCATCAAGTACTGACTTTGGTTTCAGTAACTGTACTCTCTGGGTTGGAAGTGACGTATTAATGAAGACAACACTTCTTGAACTTTTAGTCAATGGCATTTGCAGTACCAAATAAACTGCCTCTTGTGCACTTACTTCAACGCTGTTTGAAAACACATTTCCAATATGTCTAACTTGTCTTTTGAGATCCATATTGCCATTCCTTGCTTCTTTTGCAGCTGCATGCAGCATATTACTCATCCCTCTTTGAGATTTACTAATATATGAAACTATATACATAGCACAAGCATATGGATCTAACACAAATTGTATATCAATGTTTGCCTTCCAAGCTTTTAACACACTATCATTGTACAAATTTACACGGATCTCACTCGGATTTCTTTTCAAAAACACTTTTGAAGAGTTTAAAGAACTTCTGATACATTTAATATATTCTTCCTCACTCATTTGGACAACACTTGTCAGAAACTCCTCATAAGACATATCATATCCATCTTTCTTACTGTTCATTGTTTTCTGTAAGTTTTGGTACAATTTATAATACTTGTCTTTTTCAGTTTCGAGAGGCTGTAAGACCATAGTTTTGGAAAGAGGTGGCAAAGGATAACCAAATCGACAGATTTTATCTTCTCGTTTTCTACATGTTCTAGAATGTTTGTGAATTTGAAGTTCTATTAAATGATGAAGA
This sequence comes from Lucinisca nassula, assembly GCA_963580285.1. Classification (NCBI taxonomy): domain Eukaryota; kingdom Metazoa; phylum Mollusca; class Bivalvia; order Lucinida; family Lucinidae; genus Lucinisca; species Lucinisca nassula. Next base: position 75,393,064 of record OY757019.1, on the reverse strand, counting down.
TGTGGATTATCTATAGAACATTTTAAATACTGATCCACATAAGCAGCCAACTCTACATCCGAATCCACATTGAATTTTGGTGCATTCTGTACCCATACAATCATGTGAATATGTGGCGATCCACGTTGCTGAAATTCCACTCTATAAAAGTAATCAACAACTTTTCCAAGAGGTTCGTGCTCACTTTTTAGAACTGTGTTGATGAATTCTTTAACTCTATGCTCGAAATATCTGGAACAAGTGACTGGATCCGATTGAATAAGTTTTATCTTTTGTTCCCATGCCAAGTTTTCAATTTGATCATCAGTGTAGTTGAAATTTTTATTTAAGGTAGCTAACATTTTCAAAAGCTCAATCCATCTTGTATCAGCTGAGGACAATGACATAAACCAAGTTGGCAAACCCAACTGACGAATCATAGCATACACATCTTTTTTTCTAGATTCTAAATATGCTGGAGAATTTCTTAGCTGTTTAAACAAATAGTAACCTTCATCATTTTTTACAATACTGTCAATACACTCTGAGTTTCTTGCTTGTACAGCAGTAATATTATTTGTTCCCGTTTGACACCTTCTAACAGCAAGGTTTGCTTTATCGTTCAATTGCTTCATTTGTATTTTTTTCAGTTTAAAAAATAAATTAGGTACACTGTTAGCAGCACGCCTATCTTGGCTTCTCAATTCCCATTTTGCAATATCACTATAATGTACAGGCACTTTTCTATCATCATTATCTATGCGCCTCTGCCCACAAAATATGGTTGGAAAACAAAGATATTCTGAATCTTTATCTTGAAATATACTGAGCGGCCTTTGACCTTCTCCAGGAGCAAATGTGAATGTAGAATTTCTGTTTTCAAGATCTGCATCATCCAATAGAGTGTCAATATTTCCCACATTTTCTTGTGCGATTTCTTCTGCATCTGAATCATACAGTTCTTCTACATGAGGTGTGTTACGATTTGAAATATCATCATTGTTTTCTAACTGATCGTTTGGACAATTGTTACACATTTCACTAACAACACCATCAAAATCAACAATATCATACTTTGAACATTCTTTTGTACACAACTCAAAAAAATTATGTATAACCTCAGCTTGGTTCTGATTATATGGAATATCCTGAAGACTTTCATCCAAAACACCATCAGAATCATCATTATTTGTTTCAGAGCAGGTTTTTTTTTGTGATTCAAAAAATGCATGCAGTGTTTCATTACTTTCTTCTGTGATTCTCTTTAACCACTGCTGGTCTATTTCAACATTTGCGTTTTTGTACAATTCACTACCACTCATTAGCCAATGCAAAGCACAAAGCACATGATATGGTCGAACATTTTCTGAGAAAACATATGACTTAAATGACATCTTCTTCTTTAATTTCACTGCAACTGTAACATTTTCGTCAAAAGGTCTAGGTAAAGCATTTACAACTGGTTGAATGTCAACAGGTACATTAACAACATTTCCTTTTACTGATAACTGGCGACCTCTAGGTAGTTCTCTCATCTGCATGAACGGTATACGTAAAGCAATAAGGCGTTCTTCAAGTGGAAACAGCTCCAATTCTTTTGGTTTTGGTGGCCACTTCATTCCGTTTACAACAGACAATTTTGGGACTTTACCACACTTAATATTGTCTTTGCATGTACAGCATATCCATTCTTCTTCATTGACTGATTTCACCCCTGTTAAGTACTTTTCCTTGTCTTTAGAAACAAATGTCTTAACTTTTGATACAGTCTCTTCAAACCATGTCTGTTGACAGCAACTACATATATAGACAGGTCCAACTGATATATTCTTGTGAAACTTTTCAATACAAACATCAATATCACTACCACATTTTCTGCGCTTTGTGTTTATCTTTTCAACTTGTGAAAAAGACGGATCTTTACGCTTAGTAGCTTTTCTTTTACTGTCTATAATGTTTTCAGCTTTCTTGTTTTTTTCATTTAGTCTCCACTGTTGTTTTGCAACCCTTTCTTGTTCTAATTTGAATGGATCTGATCTTGCCTTCCTCTTTGATAGATTTTGTATTGCAATATCTTTTTTTTTTAATTCAAGGCATTCTCGAGATTCTCGTTTCTTTTCACTTTCCCATTTTTTGTATTCATCTATTAATCTAGCCCTTCTCATACATGCCTTTGTCATAGCTTTGTCTTTTTTACGATATTCTACAGATTGTCTAGCACTCTGCTTAGATTTATACGTATATTCTCTATCCTTTTTACGATGTTCTTCAGATTGTCTAGCACTCTGCATTGATTTTAGTGTATATTCTTTATCCTTTTTTCGATATTCTTCAGACTGTCTAGCACTCTGCATAGATTTAAATGTATATTCTTTATCCTTTTTTCGATATTCTTCAGACTGTCTAGCTCTCTGCTTAGATTTTATTGTATATTCTTTATCCTTTTTTCGATATTCTTCAGACTGTCTAGCACTCTGCTTAGATTTTATTGAATATTCTTTATCCTTTTTTCGATATTCTTCAGACTGTCTAGCTCTTTGCTTAGATTTTAGTGTATATTCTTTATCCTTTTTTCGATATTCTTCAGACTGTCTAGCACACTGCATTGATTTTAGTGTATATTCTTTATCCTTTTTTCGATATTCTTCAGACTGTCTAGCACTCTGCATTGATTTTAGTGTATACTCTTTGTCTTTTCCTCTGAAGTTAGAGTCTTGCCTTCTTTTCTCCATATAAACTCTCATATATTCTTTTCTTTCTGTAGCATTTTTCTTGTTTATTTTTATTTCTTTGTTCCTCATCTTTTGATTTTTAGTCACATTTGTACTATTCCGTGTCTTTTCTTTAAGTTTATGCTTTTGATCCTTAAAGTATTTGCCAATAAGTGTTGCATGATTTTCACTGCTTGAATTCGCAAATAAGTCTTCTCTTGCATGTGCATTCCTGTTATGGCTTTCAGATACCTTTCTCTTATAAGTTACAGTTTTCCAAGCATAGTCACATGGAGTGTCAGTATGGCTGTCTGCATGATTTTCAATATCAAATATTGAATTATGCTCTGGATTAGATAAGTCAAAGTCTATAGGAAGAATTTCGAACTGCGTGGAAATTGAAATCATCATACTTTCAAACAATGCATATAGAAATGCAACCAAATCATCTAAACAAATGAAAGCAGCTAGTAATGATTTTCCATCCGGAACGGATAATCCATTTAAACCATGTGAATGTGAATCAAATATAAAATATTTACAATCTCTCTTGAACACAGAAGAACAAATTGAACCCATCATTAATAAAACACTTGGAGAATTTTGTAGAGTGGTGTACAATGCTTGGTGAAGAGTAGGTAAACTGGTATTGACAAACTGTTCTGTGCAAAGACCTGTCACAATAGCAGATGTTTTCACAACAACTTCTTTGTTTAAAATTGAAACTAATCTTGGAAGTTCATCAAAGCTGAGTAACTTACTCCTGAATTTACCTTCTGCCTTTAATTCACCAATGATCTTATTATACAGACTATCTCCAGCTAAAAGAATGTTGTCTAGATCTGTACTACAAGCAATTTCTGAGTATGCTGCATATATTAATGAACAAAGTGCATTTGCAGTACACTGACATCCTCTGGACTCATTGCTAAATATTTCTGAACCTTGGTGAAAAGATCCCAGTTCAAATTTGACAGAGTTAAATGGACCATAAGAAGGCTTCCATAGCACTGTTTCAGTTTGTTCCATTAAAGGAAATGCTGTATACATAGTTTTTTCACCAACTTGTGTAGAGCTTGAAAATACAGTGTTTGTAAATTCTATGGGTGAATGTATTTTGGTATTTTGTCCTAATTGTTGTCTGTTAGTATTGTCATTTGAACTTTGCAAAACTTCAATATTTTGTTCTGGTTGTTTTCTGTAAATATCTTTGTCATTTCTACTTTGTAATACTGAGTTCATATCTTTGTCATTTCTACTTTGTAAAACTAGGGCATCAGATGTCACGCTGAGGCAGGTCATACCCACATCTGAAGAACTAGATGACCCTGGGCCAGATGATACGCTGGGGCAGGTCATACCCACATCTGACAAAATAATTGACCCTGGCACAGATGTCCCCATCGCTGCAAGCGATTGGGGCTTAGATCCTCCACGATCTATGAGGGGGGTCAGGCCCACATCTGAGATAAGTAACCCAGGGCTACCATGATTAGCCCTCACCATGGTCTTTGCCAATGACTTCTTCCAGGTCTTTTTGCGTGGCATACCTCAACCTGAAAGATACAAAAGTAGGCGTCTGCTTTAAAAGGAAAAGGGGAAACGGTATTATCTTTAAATTATTCAAAATCTTGCCTATACTAAATGAATTTTTGTAAAACAGACAGATTTTCTTTTCTCGCTTGAGCATAGTAATTTAACAAGGTAATACCCCAAAAAACAAATGATAATCCTCTAGACTTTTATGATTCTGTATAGTTTTGACCAAGTGTTTTTAATAGGAGACTTCAATGTGTGTTTAAAAGCCAAATAAACTGTGTAAACAGCAGCAACAGATGATGGTGAATGTTGGGGCCCTGAAAAAATGGTTTAAACCCTTCCTCACATTCATTATTACTTGACATCCCAAAGTTGTTTGTTCATTGCAGTTTCATTTCATTTTTTATATCTTTTAATTTTCTAACACTGTGGACTGTGTGTCCAAATTATTTAATTTAGTAAAAGTTACTGAGTTACCACCTGTTTGGGAAAAAACAACTTTTCCCAAAGCTTACTAAGAACCAGTGCTTCAGCTGAAGTGCACGACCCGCCGGATGCTTTTAGCTTTATGAGTGTTACCATATATGGGTATGGCGGCCATTTTGGTCATGTGACCTGGACCTAAAACGGTTCCCCCAATAAATGCGCCTTATCGTAAGGAGCAAAAATATATCTTATACTTTAGTACTGTATTCTGAATCGTTTGCAGGATAAAATGCATTCTCACTTTTCCAATACAAAAGCATATGTGTCAAGTTTGACCTAGGCACAAAGAAGGTCAAGGTCAACTCAGGGTCACCATTTTAGCAATTTATGATGGGCCTACGTCCAAGATGCTATTTATCAAGTTTCGTGGAAATCTGCCCAGTGGTTCTGGAGAAGACTATTTTTGAAGGGTTTTTACCATATATGGCTTGGCGGCCATTTTGGTCAGGTGACATGGACCCCATGAGCAAATTTTGGTTTCCCCAATCCCATAGAGGCTCCATATGAAATTTGACTTCAATCGACCTAACGGTTTCCGAGAAGAAGCAGTTCGAAAATTTTCACATTTTTCGCCTTGGCGAGGCTATAGTAAATGGAATGTAATATTTCTCAAGTTCATTGGTTAGATATCATTGATATCTATCAGTATGCAAAAAATTGTTTAAATATTCCAAGCAGTTAAGTCACTATCACCAATTTTCACAAACGGGTTACGGACAGACAGACAGATCATATATGGCTTGGCGGCCATTTTTGTCATGTGACCTAGACCCCATGAGCAAATTTTGGTTTCCCCCATCCCATAGAGGCACCATATGAAATTGACTTCAATCGGCCCAACGGTTTCCGAGGAGAAGCAGTTCGAAAATTTTCACATTTTTCGCCTCGGCGAGGCTATACTAAATGGAATGTAATATTTCGCAAGTTCATTGGTTAGATCTCATTGATATCTATCAGTATGCCAAACATTGTTTAAATATTCCAAGCGGTTAAATCACTATCACCAATTTTCACAAACGGGTTACAGACGGACAGACAGACAGACCATATATGGCTTGGCGGCCATTTTGGTCATGTGACCTGGACCCCATGAGCAAATTTTGGTTTCCCCCATCCCATAGAGGCTCCATATGAAATTTTACTTCAACTGGCCCAACGGTTTCCGAGGAGAAGCAGTTCAAAATTTTTTACATTTTTCGCCTCGGCGAGGCTATACTAAATGGAATGTAATATTTCGCAAGTTCATTGGTTAGATCCCATTGATATCTGTCAGTATGCCAAAAATTGTTTAAATATTCCAAGCGGTTAAGTCACTATCACCAATTTTCACAAACGGGTTACGGACGGACAGACAGACTGACAGAATGACCGAATGACACGGTGATTTTAGGGCACTCTTAGAAAATCAACGACTTCAGTCGGTCGCTTTTTCTGCGGGTCATGCAATTAGAGAGAATTTAATTCTATGTAATGTTGGTTGGTGCCTGATGTTCTGTCTCTGGTCGGGAACATCAGAGTCTAACTGTTGGTTTTCTTTTGCTCCAGCATTTCAATGATTCCTTGCCGTTGAGTCCTCACCGTTGATTCATCTCTGTGGTTGTTTGATTTTTGTGTTCACAGCAATGTTGCACTGATGAGTTGGAGGCATTCATGAGGACTGAACAAATTGTCTAAATTGCTATGGAAATAAGTGCGAAGATTGTGATCACGTAAAATCGGTTTAAGCCCCACCAGTGGAATTCGTTGTACTGACTGTTCCAAGATGGTTCTTCTGTCCCGGTTCATTTTTGATATGGTTTGTCTTTGAGTGTTATCGCTTATATTATTTTGTTTTGGATAGCCAATTGGCCATTTTGTGGGAAAGTAACTGTCCTTTTGGCTTTCCACTATTGATGTTTCCATTAGGGCCTGGTTGTTTCATGTTTGTGTTTCTTTCCCTTTGGTGTCTCTGACGGGAGCTGTGGGTTAATTGCATCAATTCCTGATCATTGCCTTCACTTCTATTTTGTTTGTTTCATTTACCACCCACTCAACACCATCTAGGTTATTTCTTAGCCAATAAGGTTACCCAACCACACTATCAGGGCACCCTCATACGGAAGATATTCACCAATATAGTGCATATTCTTTGGCCAGAAACTGACAACTACCTTTACTGAATAAGCACAAGGGAGGTAATGACCTTATAATAGATTTCATTATTGATCTTCCAGCAATGAATGTCCCTAACCTTAGCAGGTATCCAATCTGCGACCTCCTGATCACCAGTTAGACAGGCATCCTACTGAGCTACCAAGGCCAGAAGGGAAAGAGCTACTAAATTGGCTTGTACTCTATGATTTTATTGTTTGTTAAAAAGTGTCTTTTTGTCTTTCCCTTTGACTTTAAGGATAAGCTCTGGGTTCTGTTTCAATCAGTTACTGTTTCAATTAGTTCCTGAAGTATCTTTCAACATCAGTTTTAATACTTTTCTAGTAGTTCTCCAGACAAGCATTAATTAAAAAAAGGATAGTTGTTAAAACAGGTATTTATTGTTCTTTGAAACTGCAATACCTCTTGATGGCCTCTATCATTTTTGCTTATTACTTCAAAAGTTTTTTGGTTTTTAGAGTCTAAGTAACCTAACCTCTGACCTCAAATACAATAGCGTTAAACATTACTGCATGTTCAATTTATCAGCATGCAATATATCAAGGATTTTCATGTTGATAATTGTACTTTGTCTTCATTCTTTTGGGCACTGTATTATACAAACAATTCTTCTATCAAACAAAAGGTGTGATTCAGTCTGATTTTGCCAAAATCATTTACCTATTACTTTTTACTATCATTAATAAAACTTTCATTTACCTTGAAATACAGTGATGAGCTGTAACTTGTTTCAAGAACTGTTTTCCACCTTATATACACAGCACTAAGTCACTAACACTGTCTATATATCAGTCACTAAGTCACAAATACTGTCTATCTATCACTTTGTCAATTATTTAAATGTATATCCAACACAATAAGAATATTTTCTTTTCAGAAATCTTGTTGATACTACAAAAAAGGAAAGCTGTATTAGACAAATTTACTGTAAAAACAAACCTATTTTTTTTTTAAGAATCTGGAAAAATTACTGTTTCAAAAAATTAAGAAACAAGACATGTTTGTGAAACACTGATGCCCCCGGACAGCGCATGTTAAATATGAAAGCAGTATCACTAAGCAATTGGTTTGGCCAATGTTCAAGTCCTAAAAAAGTACGTCAAGGTCATGAGGTCAAAAATTATGGGATCGTTGCAAAGGTATTGTGACATAGAATGTACATGTGAAATATGAAAGCCCTATCACTTACCAATCAAAAGTTGTGGCCAATGTTTAAGTTTTCAAAAAATAGGTCAAACGTCAAGGTAAAAAATTATGGTACCTATGGAAAGATCTTGTGATAAAGAATGCACATGTGAAAAATGAAAGCCCTATCACTTACCAGTCTAAAGTAATGGACTATGTTTAAGTTTTTAAAAAGTAGGTCAAATCTCATGGTCAAGGTCACAAGGTCAAAAATTATGATACCACTGGAAAGGTATTGTGACAAGGAATACACATGTGAAATATCAAAAGCCCTACCACTTACCAATCGAAAGTTATGGCCAATGTTAAAGTTTTTTAAAAGTAGGTCAAATGTCAAGGTCACAAGGTCAAAAATTATGATACCACTAGAAAGGTCTTGTGACAAGGAATGCACATGTGAAATATGAAAGTCCTATCACTTACCAATCAAAAGTTATGGCCAATGTTAAAGTTTTTAAAAAGTAGGTGAAACGTCAAGGTCAAGGTAATGAATACCACTGGAAAGGTCTTGTGACAAAGAATGCACATGTGAACTATGAAAGCTATATCAGTTACCATTCAAAAGTTATGCCCAATGTTAAAGTTTTTGTGAATGTTAAAAGTTTTTTTAAAAAGAAGTAGATCAAATGTCAAGGTCAAGGGGTCAAAAATTGTAGTATCACTGGAAAGGTCTTGTTACATGGAATAGACATGTGAAACATGAAAGTCCTATCACTAACCAATCAAACTTAATGGCTAATCTTAAAGTTTTTAAAAGGGAGGTCAAAAGAAGGTCAGATGTCAAGGTCACAGGTCCAAATTTATGGTACCTCTTGAAAGGTATTGTGACAAGGAATGCACATGTGAAATATGAAAGCCCTATAAGTTACCATTCAAAAGTTATGCCCAATGTTAAGATTTTTGCGGACAGACAAACAGACGGACAGTCCAAAACTATATGCCCCTGAATCTTTGATTCCAGAGGTATAAAAATAAAGTAATTTAAAATACTGATTAGCTAAACATTAGTACACATATTGCAACTCAAATCTAACAAGATGTGTTTGTGAAACACTGATGCCCCCGGACAGCGCATGTTAAATATGAAAGCAGTATCACTAAGCAATCAAAAGGTATGGCCAATGTTCAAGTCTTAAAAAAGTAGGTCAAGGTCACAAGGTAAAAAATTATGGGATTGTTGAAAAGGTCTTGTGACATAGTATGCACATGTGAAATATGAAAGCCCTATCACTTACCAATTGAAAGTTATGGCCAATGTTAAATTTAATAAAAAAGGTCAAACATCAAGGTAACAAGGTAAAACTAGAGTGATGACAATGTTTCTCTAAAAATAGCCATAGTGACCTTGACCGCGAAAGTAGATCTTGCTCAAGATATTATCATAAGCATCTTTTGTGTGAAGTTATATTAAAATCTGTTAATAAATGTAAGCGGTAGAGCGATGACAAAGTTTTTCTAAAAATAGCCACAGTGACCTTGACCTTGAGGTCATGACCTTGAAAGTCAAAGCAACTCGAGATGTCATCATAAGAAACATTAAAATCCATCAATAAATATAGGTGCTAGAGCGATGGTAAAGTTTTTTCTAAAAATAGCCACATTGACCTTGACCATGAAAGTCAAAATCGCACGAGATATTGTCATAAGGAACATTTATGTGAAATTATATTGAAATTGGTGAAAAAATGTAAGCGCTAGAGCAATGACAAAGTTTTTCTAAAAATAGCCACAGTGACCTTGACCTTTAAAGTCAAACTCGCTCGAGGTATTGTCATAAGGAACATTTGTGTGAAGTTATATTGAAATCAGTGAAGAAATGTAGTCGCTAGAGCGATGACAAAGTTTTTTCTAAAAATATCCACAGTGACCTTGACCTTGAAAGTCGAAATCGCTTGAGATATTGTCATAAGGAACATTTGTGTGAAGTTATATTGAAATCGGTGAAGAAATGTAAGCGCTAGAGCGAAGACAAAGTTTTTCTAAAAATAGCCACAGTGACCTTGAAAGTCGAACTCGCTAGAGATATTGTCATAAGGAACATTTGTGTGAAGTTCTATTGAAATAGGTGAAGAAATGTAGTCGCTAGAGCGATGACAAAGTTTTTCTAAAGATAGCCACAGTGACCTTGAAAGTCGAAATCGCTTGAGATATTGTCATAATGAACATTTGTGTGCAGTTATATTGAAATTGGTGAAAAAATGTAAGCACTAGAGCAATGACAAAGTTTTTCTAAAAATAGCCACAGTGACCTTGACCTTGAAAGTGGTACTTGTTCGAGGTATTGTCATAAGGAACATTTGTGTGAAGTTATATTGAAATCAGTGAAGAAATGTAGTCGCTAGAGCGATGACAAAGTTTTTCTAAAAATAGCTACAGTGACCTTGACCTTGAAAGTCCAAATCGCTCAAGATATTGTCATAAGGAACATTTGTGTGAAGTTATATTGAAAATGGTGAAGAAATGTAAGCGCTAGAGCGATGACAAAGTTTTTCTAAAAATAGCCACAGTGACCTTGACCTTAAGGCCATGACCATGAAAGTCGAACTCGCTCGAGATATTTTAGTAAGGAACATTTGTGTGAAGTTATATTGTAATTGGTGAAGAAATGTAGGCGCTAGAGCGATGACAAAGTTTTTCTAAAAATAGCCACAGTGACCTTGACCTTAAGGTCATGACCTTGAAAGTCGAACTCGCTCGAGATATTGTCATAAGGAACATTTGTGTGAAGTTATATTGAAATCAGTAAAGAAATGTTGGCGCTAGAGCGATGACAAAGTTTTTCTAAAAATAGCCACAGTGACCTTGACCTTGAAAGTCGAACTCGCTAGAGATAATTTTGTAAGGAACACTTGTGTGAAGTTATATTGAAATTGGTGAAGAAATGTAGGCGCTAGAGCGATGACAAAGTTTTTCTATAAATAGCCACAGTGACCTTGACCTTGAAAGTCCAAATCGCTCGAGATATTGTCATAAGGAACATTTGTGTGAAGTTATATTGAAATCGGTGAAGAAATGTAAGCGCTAGAGCGATGAAGTTTTTCTAAAAATAACCACAGTGACCTTGACCTTAAGGCCATGACCTTGAAAGTCGAACTCGCTCGAGATATTTTTGTAAGGAACAATTGTGTGAAGTTATATTGAAATTGGTGAAAAAATGTAGTCGCTAGAGCGATGACAAAGTTTTTCTAAAAATAGCCACAGTGACCTTGACCTTGAGGTCATGACCTTGAAAGTCGAACTCGCTCGAGATATTGTCATAAGGAACATTTGTGTGAAGTTATATTGAAATCAGTAAAGAAATGTTGGCGCTAGAGCGATGACAAAGTTTTTCTAAAAATAGCCACAGTGACCTTGACCTTGAGGGGGGGGGGGGTCAGGATGGACAAAAATTATGGTACCACTAGAAAGGTCTTGTGACAAGGAGTGCACGTGTGAAATATGAAAGCCCTACCACTTACCAATCGAAAGTTATGGCCAATGTTTAAGTTTTTGTTTGTTTGTTTGTTTGATTTGAGGTTTAACGTCCCCGTCAACACTGTAAAGGTCATTTTGGAGACGTTGCTTCCAATTTTGTGGGACTTTTACCCGACATTGAGATGAAATGACATCTCAAGCCCTATCGCCCAATGAAACCATTAGGGTTTTTTAGCATAGACGGTCCACCTCGCACTGCGGTTCCTGGACAGGCTTAGATCCTCTAAGTGGTTTACCAGTATTAGTGTGCGGGCCGGATTCAGCTCTGCGTGGAAGCATCATGCAGCCCATATATTTCTTCAAGCCCCTATGGGCGGGGGCGATTTAAGTTTTTAAAAAGTAGGTCAAACATCACGGTCAAGGTCACAAGGTCAAAAATTATGGTACCACTAGAAAGGTCTTGTGACTATGAATGCAGATATGAAATATGAAAGCCCTATCACTTACCAATCGAAAGTTATGGCCAATGTTAATGTTTTTAAAAATTTTGAAAAAAATAGGTCAAAGGTCAAGTTCAAGGTCACGAGATCAAAAATTATGGTACCACTGGAAAGGTCTTGTGATAAGGTATACACATGTGAAATATGAAAGCTCTATCTATTACCATTCAAAAGTTATGCCCAATGTTAAGGTTTTTGTAGACAGACAAACGGCCAAACGGACAAACAGACAAACGGACAAACAGACAGACAGACCAAAAACTATATGCCCCCGAATCTCTTCGATTCCGGCAGCATAAAAAGGTATTTCTAATTAAATTCATGAAGAATTATCATTATATTTAAATATAAAGTGGATTTGATTTGTGTATGGTTGATAAAATTGATTAAACTTTCATTCATTCAACAATTAAAAAGGTGACTAAGTATTATAAAATGCTTCCCTACCGGGAGCATAAATCATGATCAGCAAGGCGGTTTTACTCCAGGAAGAGACCCTCTATGCACAGATGAAGGTATTACAAAACGTAAAAGAGTGTTTATTTAATGTATCTTTAAAACCAACTAGATCTATTACTAAAAGTGATCTATCACTAAAAGTGATTAATATCCCACAAAAATGTCTACAGACAGATAAATTGAATTATGCTATATACTTCCCCTCAATTTTGTTGCAGGGATTATAAAATTTCAATTGCTACAGTTTTAATTTTTACAATTTCATTCATACAACTAACATTATCCAAATAAGACTAGAATGCCATGCCAAACAACCTTCATCTTTCTTACCTGGTATGTCTGCGATTACCTCTTTTGTGGATAACCATTGTTAATAACTCTTTTCAGATGAACATGGTTTGTTAGTTAATTTTGGGGAGCTGATGGAAGCTGTGGGTTAACTACGGATTCCTGATCATTGCCTCCGCTTCTATTTTATGGTCAAGCCAACACTATTTAGTTCATTTTTGAGCCAGTTAGTTTGGTTTAAACATTATTTATTTTGATTTGTCAAACATTTACAAGTTCATACATAGACAGAATACAATAGTACATGCATACAGGATTTAAAAACAAGCATTCAAGCCAGTTAGTTTAACTAACCACACTTTCCAGACAGGCTTATACATAAGTGGTTAACCAGTACAGTGCACAGTCTTTCACCAGAAGTTGATAACCGCCCTTCTTGAATCAGCAGAAGGGAGAGACTGACCAGAGAAAAGATTTCCTGATTGATAGCCATTTAAGAATGTTGCCAACCTCAGCAGGTATGGAACCCTTAACTTCTTGATCACCAGTCAGGAAAGCATCCAAAAGAGCTACAAGTGTGGCTTAGATGAATAAAAATTTTAAGACGAACAATCGTTATATTCTTTAGCTAGAATAAACAATGTCCCGGGTACGACTATAAATGACACCAATATTATTCTTCACCATGCTGGAAACTATGTATCATCATGCCTGGAATGAAAAAAAAAATAATAGTGTCAATGTTAATAAAATACTTACTATCATTAACTACACATGTACAACAATGCATTTTTGGCCCCAGAGCTATAATTTGAACAATCTTGATGGAGGTCCACTAGATGAAGCTTCACACCAAATATCAAAGACCTGGGCCTTGCGGTTTCAGAGAAGATTTTTCCTATATAAGACAATGTAAAACCAAAGGGCCCCGGGGCGGGGGGGGGGGGGGGGGGGGGGGGGGTATATCAAACACCTGAGCCTTCTGGATTTAGACAAGAAGGTTTTCAAAGGTTTTCCCTATGTAAGTCTATGTACAACTAAAGTGCCCTGGGGCTGGGGCATTTTTGGCCCCTGGGCTATAATTTAAACAATCTTGGTAGAGGTCCACTAAATGAAGCTACACAACAAATATCAAAGACCTGGGCCTTGCAGTTTCAGAGGAGATTTTTTAAGATTGTTCCTATATAAGTCAATGTAAAAGCAAAGGGTGCAAAGGGGGGGGGGGGGGGAATTTTTGGCCCCAGGGCTATAATTTGAACAATCTTGGTAGAGGTCCATTAGATGAAGCTTCATACCCAATAGCAAAGGCCTGGGCCTTGTGGTTTCAGAGAAGTAGATTTTTAAAGATTATCCCTATATTAGTCTATGTAAAACCAAAGGGCCCCGAGGCGGGGGCATTTTTGACCCCAGCACTATAATTTGAACAATCTTGGTAGGGGTCCACTAGATGAAGCTTCATACCAAATATCAAAGGCCTGGGCCTTGTGGTTTCAGAGAAGAAGATTTTTAAAGATTTTCCCTATATAAGTCTATGTAAAACCAAAGGGCCCCGCAGTGGGGGCTTTTTTCGCCCCAGGGCTTTAATTTGAACAATCTTGGTAGAGGTCCATTAGATGAAGCTTCATACCCATTATCAAAGGCCTGGGCCTTGCGGTTTCAGAGAAGAAGATTTTTAAAGATTATCCCTATATAAGCCTATGTGAAACCAAAGGGCCCCAAGGCGGGGGCATTTTTGACCCCAGCACTATAATTTGAACAATCTTGGTAGGGGTCCAACAGATGAAGCTTCATACCAAATATCAAAGACCTGGGCCTTGTGGTTTCAGAGAGGAAGATTTTTAAAGATTTTCCCTATATAAGTCTATGTAAAACCAAAGGGCCCCGGAGCGGGGGCATTTTTGGTCCCAGGGCAATAATTTGAACAATCTTGATAAAGATCATCAAGACGAAGCTTCATACCAAATATCAAACACCTGAGCCTTCTGGTTTCAGACAAGAAGATTTTTAAAGGTTTTCCATATGTAAGTCTATGTAAAACCCAAAGGCCCAGGGGCGGGGGCATTTTTGGCCCCAGGGCTATAATTTGAACAATCTTGGTAGAGGTCCACTAGATGAAGCTACACACCAAATATCAAAGACCTGGGCCTTCCGGTTTCAGAGGAGAAGATTTTTTAAGTTTTCATTAAAAAAAAATCTATTTTTGGCTCCCTTGACCTTGATGTGCAACGGACCGGAACCATTTGAACAACTTTGAAAGGGGACCACCTAAGGATCATTCCTGTGAAGTTTGATCAAAATCAGATCAGTGGTTTCGGAGGAGATGTCGTTTGAAGAAATTGTTTACGCACGCACGGACGGACGGACGCACGCACGGACGCACGACGGACGACGGACAAAAAGTGATCCCAAAAGCTCACCTCGTCACTACGTGACGGTGAGCTAACAAGAGGACCATGATGGCCCTGGATCGCTCACCTGATCCATAGAGTAACAAGTGGGCCTTGGGTAGGGCCATTATTGGCCCCAGAGTTAAAATGTGCATAATGTTGAGGGAGGTCTCAAAAGGTGAAGCTTCATACCAAATATCAACAAAGGCTATAATGTGAACAAACTTGGCGAAGGTCCACTAGATGAAGCTACACAACAAATGTCAAAGACCTGGGCCTTGTGGTTTCAGAGAAGAAGATTTTTTTTAAAGATATTCCTTATATAAGCCTATGCAAAACCAAATGGCCCAGGGGCAGGGACATTTTTGGCCTCAGGGCTATAATTTAAACAATCTTGATAGAGGTCCACTAGATGAAGCTTCACACCAAATATCAAAGACCTGGGCCTTGTTGTTTCAGAGAAGAAGATTTTCAAAGATTATCTCTATTATAAGTCTATGTAAAACCAAAGGGCCCTGGGGCAGGGGCATTTGTGGCCCAGGGCTATAATTTGAACAATCTTGGTAGAGGTCCACTAGCTGAAGCTTCATACCAAATGTCAAAGACCTAGGCCTTGTGGTTTCAGAGTAGAAGATTTTTCAAGATTTTCACTATATAAGTCAATGAAAAACCAAAGGGCCCAGGAGCGGGGGCATTTTTGGCCTCAGGGCTAAAATTTGAACAATCTTGATAGAGGTCCATAAGATGAAGCTTCATACCAAATATCAAAGACCTGGGCCTTGCAGTTTCAGAGAAGAAGATTTTTAAAGATTTTCCCTATATAAGCCTATGTAAAACCAAAGGGCCCCGGGGCGGGGGCATCTTTGGCCCTAGCACTATAAGTTGAACAATCTTGGTAGGGGTCCACCAGATGAAGATTTATACCAAATATCAAAGACCTGGGCCTTGCAGTTTCAGAGAAGAAGATTTTTAAAGATTTTCCCTATATAAGCCCATGTAAAACCAAAGGGACCCGGGGCGGGGGCATATTTGGCCCCAGCACTATAATTTGAACAATCTTGGTAGGGGTCCACTATATGCTTCATACCAAATATCAAAGACCTGGGCCTTGCAGTTTCAGAGACGAAGATTTTTTAAGTTTTCGGTGAAAAAAATCTATTTTTGGCTCCTGTGACCTATATGTGCAATGGACCAGAACCATTTGAACAACTTTGAAAGGGGACCACCTCAGGATCATTCCTGTGAAGTTTGGTCAAAATCCGATCAGTGGTTTAGGAGGAGATGTCGTTTAAAGAAATTGTTTACGCACAGATGACAGACAAAAAGTGATCCTAATATAAAACACAAGAGGGCCATGATGGCCCTGGATCGCTCACCTGATCCATAGTGAAACAAGTGGGCCCCAGAGAGGGCCATTATTGGCCCCAGGGCTATAATGTGCATAATGTTGAGGGAGGTCTTAAAGGTGAAGCTTCATACCAAACATCAACAAAGGCTATAATTTGAACAATCTTGGCAAAGGTCCACTAGATGAAGCTACACATCAAATATCAAAGACCTGGGCCTTGCGGTTTCAGAGAAGAAGATTTTTTTTAAAGATATTCCCTACATAAGCCTATGCAAAACCAAATGGCCCTGGGGCTATATAAATCTATGTAAAACCAAAGGGCCCCAGGGTGGGGGCATTTGTGGCCCCAGGGCTATAATTTGAACAATCTTGGTAGAGGTCCATTAGATGAAGCTTAATACCAAATTTCAAAGTCCTGGGCCTTGTGGTTTCAGAGAAGAAGATTTTTAAAGATCATCCCTATATAAGCCTATGTAAAACCAAAGGGCCCCAGGGCGGGGCCACTTTTGGCCCCAGCACTATAATTTGAATCATCTTGGTAGGGGTCCTTTAGAAGAAGCTTCATACCAAATATAAAAGACCTAGGACTTGTGGTTTCAGAGAAGAAGATTTTTAAAGATTTTCCCTATATAAGTCTATGTAAAAACAAAAGGCCCCGGATAATTTGATAATTTGAACAATCTTGGTAGGGGTCCACTAGATGAAGCTTCATACCAAATATCAAAGTCCTGGGCCTTGTGGTTTCAGAGAAGAAGATTTTTAAAGATCATCCCTATATAAGCCTATGTAAAACCAAAGGGCCCCAGGGCGGGGCCACTTTTGGCCCCAGCACTATAATTTGAATCATCTTGGTAGGGGTCCTTTAGAAGAAGCTTCATACCAAATATAAAAGACCTAGGACTTGTGGTTTCAGAGAAGAAGATTTTTAAAGATTTTCCCTATATAAGTCTATGTAAAACCAAAAGGCCCCGGATAATTTGATAATTTGAACAATCTTGGTAGGGGTCCACAAGATGAAGCTTCATACCAAATATCAAAGTCCTGGGCCTTGTGGTTTCAGAGAAGAAGATTTTTAAAGATTTTCCCTATATATGCCTATGTAAAACCAAAGGGCCTTGGGGCGTGGGCATTTTTGGCCCCAGCACTATAATTTGAACAATCTTGGTAGGGGTCCACTAGATGAAGCTTCATACCAAATATCAAAGACCTGGGCCTTGTGGTTTCAGAGAAGAAGATTTTTAAAGATTTTCCCTATATAAGCCAATGTAAAACCAAAGGGCCCCGTGGCGGGGGCATTTTTTGTCCCAGCACTATAATTTGAACAATCTTAGTAGGGGTCCACTAGATGAAGCTTCATACCAAATATCAAAGTCCTGGGCCTTGTGGTTTCAGAGAAGAACTTTAAAGACCTGGGCCTTGTAGTTTCAGAGAAGATTTTTAAAGATTTTCCCTATATAAGCCCATGTAAAACCAAAGGGCCCCGGGACGGAGGCATTTTTGGCCCCAGCACTATAATTTGATTGATCTTGGTAGAGGTTAACTAGATGAAGCTTCATACCAAATATCAAAGATCTGGGCCTTGCGGTTTCAGAGAAGAAGATTTTTAAAGATTTTCCCTACATAAGCCTATGTAAAACCAAAGGGGGCCCTGGGGTGGGGGCATTTTTCGCCCAAGCACTATAATTGAACAATCTTGGTAGGGGTCCACTAGATGAAGCTTCATACCAAATATCAAAGACCTGGGCCTTGCGGTTTCAGAGAAGAAGATTTTTTAAGTTTTTGGTGAAAAAAATCTATTTTTGGCTCCTGTGACCTAGATGTGCAACGGACCAGAACCATTTGAACAACTTCGGAAGGGGACCACCTAAGGATCATTCCTGTGAAGTTCGGTCAAAATCCGATCAGTGGTTTAGGAGGAGAAGTCATTTGAAAAAAATTGTTTACGCACGGATGACAGACAAAAAGTGATCCTAATATAAAATGATATTTTTAATGTAAAATTAATTTTAATTAATAATATACCTACCCATCACTACAATTATAGCCTTTTAGCCAGACGCAGCTCTGGGACAGTCTGATAAAAAAAATCCACCAGAAAATGCCACAGGCATGCCCATCTCCATGAACGCCTCACGTGACCTTCCTAGAGACGCGTCCCGATTGGTTGCCGTGGTCACATGCCTAATGCGGCCAATCGGCAGTCGATAACGGGTCACGTGACCCTAATCTCGCGCTCAGCTCGAGAACAAAGACATATTTCAATCAGATAATTTAAAAATATTTCAGGCGGGGCTGGGAGGTGGGACATGCCATTGTAGTGATGGGTAGGTATATTATTAATTAAAATTAATTTTACATTAAAAATATCATTTTAATATCAAATATAACTACCCATCACTACAATTATAGCCTGAATTCAAAGCAAGTGGAGGGTTGGATGAAAATTAAAGTTATACATACCCAACTCCTCTGACCTTGGTTGTTTTTCCCTTTTTGATCCCTCCATAGATCGTAACGTAAGAGGGATCCTACCATGACTGCCAGTGATCCAAATCCAAATTTCCCATAAGAGAGAAGGTAAATGGAAAGGGACCAGAGTCAAAAAAGAAGGTTCACACCTATTCAAACAGGTTAACAAACAACCAAGGAAATAAGATCCAACAATTAGTGCTTCTCAGTAATAGACTGAGAAGCTACTAATCTACCCAAGGAATGAGTATCGTTACGAATGGGGGCCAAATTCCTCAGGTAAAAGGATGAAAAGGTGGAATTGGAACGCCAATAAGCTGCACGACAAATGTCCTCAAGAGATATGGAGTTCCAATAAGCCCAAGATGTAGAAAGGGCCCTGACTTCATGAGCTGAGATCTTCATGAATGTTAACTGAGCAGAAGTGAGATTGGCATAAGCATGCTTGATCACTTTACAAATCCACCTTGAAATAGAAGCAGGAGAAATATCTCCTGAAACCTTGATAGGAATGAAAAGTCGGTCACGATTAGCTCGAATAGATCTAGAAGCTCTGATGTAAAAACGTAAGGCTCGAACAGGACACAAAAGTTTCTCATCAGCATCCGATCCACAAATCCTGGAAATACCAGGAATTAAAATAGGTTCAGGCATAGAAGCAGGGAGCTGATTTTTAGCCAGAAACCCAGGTTGAGTGAGAAGTGAAATAGAGTCATTGTTCTTATCATATCTGAAGCAACCCTCTGCAATTGATAATGCATGAATCTCACTCCTTCTACGAGCTGAAGCAAAAGCTAAAAGAAATACAGCCTTATGAGTTAGATGATCAAATGAGGCTGACTTCAAAGGTTCGTAAGGAGGCTTAGTTAAAGACCACAATACACATGTAAGATTCCATTTTGGGGTCAAGGACCTGGAAATCGGTCGGCGTAGTGAAAACCCCTTAATTAAGTCAGTGATAATGGGGTTTAATGAAATATCTGAAACCGCCGAATATTTTAATGTGTTTGAGATAACTGATCTGTACCCTTTTATAGAGGAAATTGACAACTTAAGGGTAGAGAACAGGTAACAAAAGAAATCCACCAAAACCTCTAAAGAGGGGTTGACTGGATTAATTTTCCTTTCCTTACACCAACTGGTAAAAACTTTCCATCTTCCAGAGTAAACCTTGAGAGTGGAGTTCCTTCTAGATTTGGAGATACACTCGGAAGCAAATTCTGAAATGTGTCTACCTCTGATTTGATTCCTGATAACATCCAGGCGTGTAGGTGAAGCATTCCCGGATTGGGATGGAGTGCTTGACCTACATTTTGCGATACTATATCTGGAACTACTGGAAGACGGATTGGAAGTCTTGAGACTAGGCTCAGAATGACTGAAAACCAAGATCTCTGAGGCCATAGAGGCGCTATCAGAATGACTCGGCTTCTGGACGCTTTGATTTTCTCTAGAACTAGAGGAACTATCTTGAATGGTGGAAACGCATATGCAAAGAGAGTCCCCCAATCCAGAGATATTGCATCTACTGCACATGCTCTGTGATCTGGAACTGGAGATACAAACAGTGGAAGTTGATTGTTGAACCGAGTTGCAAACAAGTCCACCGAAGGTTCTCCCCATTTGAGAAACACACGGGAGAGGACAGATGGATTCAACATCCATTCTGTGGAAAGAACACGATCCCCTCTCGACAGGCGATCTGCAATTACGTTTAGCCTGCCCGGAATGTGTCTCACTTGAATTGACATACATTCCTGATGGCACCAAGTTAGAATCTTCCATGTCAGGGCACACAGGGATGAGGAATGAGTCCCCCCCTGTTTTCGGAGAAACGATACTACAGTTGAATTGTCCGAAGCAATCATTATGCAACTGTTTTTCAGATGAAACTTGAAGTGCTGAAGAGCAAGGAAAATTGCCTGAAGTTCCAGATTGTTTATGTGAAGCCCCGCCATTTCCGGGCCCCAAGAGCCCTGAACAACTAAACCCTGAGGTTCGAGATGGGCCCCCCAACCTGATAGGCTGGCATCCGAAAATAGATGAAACTGGGGAGAAGGATCTCGAAGAGGAATCCCCTTTTTGTAAATGGAGGGATTCATCCACCACTTCAGAGCAACACGAAACTCTGGTGATAAAGGAATCAATTGCTCTAGATCGTCTCGATGGGGTCTCCAGTAATACAGAAGATAAAACTGGAGAGGTCTGAGGTGAAGTCTGCCCAGCGGAACCAGGTCTGCTGCAGCATTCAGAGTTCCTAACAGGGACAACAAACTCCTGGCTGACATGGACCGGAGATTGTAAGACTGGAAAAGGAGAAGAAGTATCTTGTTGATACGCTCCTCCGGGACCTTTACTACCCCCAGATGAGTTAGGAATCTCATTCCCACATAAACGAAATCTTGGGATGGAGTTAATTCTGACTTCTCCAAATTTGGCATGAGACCTAGATTCACAATAACCTGCCAAGTTAGGTGAAGATCTGATAAAAGGTTGACTTTGGAAAGATGGTGACAAAGCCAATCGTCGAAATATTGCAAGAGATTGGGGCCCAATTCTCTGATATGAGCTGCTACAATTTCCATTAAATTGGTGAACAGGAAAGGGGCCGTTGAGATTCCAAAAGGAAGACAACGGAACTGATACACGACCCCATCCAAGGTGAACCGAAGGTATTTGCGGGATGACCTGTGGATGGGGATGTGTAAGTAAGCGTCCTTTAAATCTATGGAAACCGCCCACGAATTGGGTGGAATGGCCTGACGAATCGAGGACGAGGTTTCCATTTTGAAATGATCGACTCGCATCATCTTGTTTAAGTGTGAGAGGTCGATGATGAGTCGATTTTTCCCATTTTTCTTCTCGACCAGAAAAATCCGACTGTAAAAGCCTGGGGAAAGTGGATCTTTTACCACCTCTACTGCTTTCTTTTCGAGAAGAACCCTTACCTCTTCCAACAAAAGTTTCTGTTTTTTGATACTGTTTACTGGAAACAGAATTGGAGATTGGGAAAGGGGAGGATTTCGTACAAACGGAATCCTGTACCCCTTTCTCAAAATTGATAAAGCCCAAACATCTTTGGTGATAGAAGCCCAGACTTGATGGAACTGAAATAGCCTGGCTCCCACTGGCAGAAGAGGAAGAGGAAGGGAAGGAAGATAGTCATTTTTTTGACTTGAATCCTCCTCTGTAGGGAAGTTTCGTTCCAGTCCGACCTCTGGAACGAAAGGACCGTCCCCTTCGATCTGAGAATGATCTATTAGTAGATGAGAACTGATTGAGATCTTCCCGTCGAGGGCGTTTAGCACTTGAAACGTCACGGGAAGTAGTCGAAGAGCGTCTCTTGGTTGCGGCACCTGAGCTTGATACGCTCTCCGAAAACTTCAAAAAAGACGAGTGCTGACGGTCTTTGAAGTTTGAGTCTAAAACATTTGGAAGACATGGTCCGAATAGAGTTTTAGAATCAAGAGGCGCAGCTCTAAGTTTTTGCTTACTATGATCAGTTAACACTGAACAAGTATCAAGAGCAGCATTGCGCCTAAAATGCAGCATGGTAGCAGATAAGGTAATAGCTATAACCATGGCATGTTTGAATGACCGGGAAATAGACAAGAGCATTTGATTAGCAGCTCGAAGGTCGGAATGCTCTTGACTAATGGCAGCGTGGGCAGAACGAGAAAACCAGTCGCCATGAGAACCCACGTTAACAAGTAACCTGGTAAGACGCTCCACTGATTCGAGCGTCGAAACAGGAAGTGATGCCACATTCCCTGACGTCATATCTACAGAACCTGAATCTGGGTCCAGCTTTGGAACTTCTGAGGGCCAAAATTGGTTGTGTGACTCATAACTCCTGAAACGTATGTGCTTTTTAAGAGTCTTTGAATTAACTGACCACTTAGATTTAAATCTATCCTTGTCAGAATCCTTGAATAAGGAGGACTTTAGAGACTCAATAATTTTTGATTGAGGCAAAGATCTAGGCCCAGATTCAGACTCTAAAAGCAAACACTCTAGGGCTGATTTTACCCTGCTAGTGTTTGCCCCTTCAGTGTCTCTTGGACACTGTTCATCTCCCAGGAGAGAATATACCATGCCAAGAATGGTAGAATATGATTTTGTTTCTTCCTCCTGAGAGCTTACAGAATCCATATCTGACATTGCCGAATCAGAATAATACCCATGTAAAAATTCTGAAGATGATCCAGTAGGATGTACACTAGACCCGGTTATGGGAGAATCAGGGGAATAATCACGATGAATGTGATCTGAAGCCGATGAAACTTGAGATCTAGTATGTGTATGAGGAGCCCTTTGCCCTACATGAGAAGGGATAGATTCAGGAGAAGCTCTAACCTGATGAGCTGAGGAAGTAGTATCAGTATGAGCAACAGATTGATGAGATCCAGTTGGAAAAGGAGCCCCTGCCGACCTATAGGACGTGTCGATATAGCCGGGGTAGGGGGGAGCCCCATAAAAATATCCCGATGCATCATAACAGTTCCCTTGAGGGTAACCCCAATGAAAAGGATAATTAAACTGATTATGATAATAAAAATTACTATAATCAGTGCCAGAAGTCATAGGAGCACGGTAACCTAGGTACCGAGGGTCTTGAGGTGCACCCGGATAAAAACCGGGATAGGCACCGTAACCTAAATTCGACTGTGACATGGATTCGGCAAAATTTTGGGCATAGGTTCCCCGTGCCCCGAGGGCGCCGCGATTTTGCGCAGAACCTCTCGGGGCGGTCGACAAACCCCTCCTAGTCAACCCAGACCCAGTTTTATGGGAGGCGGGGACATGGATAGGTTCATCTTGATTCGGCAATGTTGACCCCCACGAATTGGATGGATTTTGCTTTGAATTACTTTCTAAAGGTTTCAAATGAACCTGATAATTATCCATCTGCATCGTGGGGTTTATAAGTGTAGTAGCAGACGAGGACTGGACCTGTACATGACCAGAAGTTTTTGAATAAAACTGAGAAGTTAAATCAGCAATAGAATTATCCTCTACCGACGTAGGAAGAGGGGAGGAAACATGTACAGCCCCCGTCCTGTTTCTGGTGCTCTGAGTTCCCACAACGCCGACCTCGAACCAGTTTGATTTAGAAAATGATTTAGAGTATTGACACGGACTGATGCGTGTGCACCCGTGGCAAAATACACAACCAGAAATAGGATGGTTATCAAAAGCCAGGAAAGTCTGGCCACAAGATGAACAAAGCTTCATTCTGAAAAATCAAAGATGGCGGCCGATACACGTGTACAAGTCGGCGAACAAAGACCGAAATAAATTCAACAAAGAAAATTATTTCGGATCAAAAGAAGCATTAAAAATCAGGTACGTTGTGGAAACTATTAAATTAAAACTAAATATCAAAAAAGAATGAAAAACTTATCCGTTTTTATTCCTCTGTTTCTAAAAGCTGTCGACCACGTTGGCAGTCTGATGAAATATGACTTTGTTCTCGAGCTGAGCGCGAGATTAGGGTCACGTGACCCGTTATCGACTGCCGATTAGCCGCATTAGGCATGTGACCACGGCAACCAATCGGGACGCGTCTCTAGGAAGGTCACGTGAGGCGTTCATGGAGATGGGCATGCCTGTGGCATTTTCTGGTGGATTTTTTTTTTTTTTTTTTTATCAGACTGTCCCAGAGCTGCGTCTGGCTAAAAGGCTATAATTGTAGTGATGGGTAGTTATATTTGATATTAAAACACAAGAGCGCCATGATGGCCCTGGATCGCTAACCTGATCCATAGAGTAACAAGTGGGCCCCGGGGAGGGCCATTATTGACACCAGGGCTATAATGTGCATAATGTTGAGGGAGGTCTGAAAAGTTGAAGCTTCATAATTTGAACAACCTTGGCAAAGGTCCACTAGATTAAGCTACACACCAAATATCAAAGACCTGGGCCTTGCGGTTTCAGAGAAGATTTTTTTTTAAGATATTCCGTACATAAGCCTATGTAAAAACAAATGGCCCCAGAGCGGGAACATTTTTGGCCTCAGGGCTATAATTTAAACAATCTTGATGGAGGTCCACTGGATGAAGCTTCACACCAAATATCAAAGACCTTGGCCTTGCAGTTTCAGAGAAGAAGATTTTCAAAGATTATCTCTGTATAAGTCTATGTAAAACCAAAAGGGCCCCGGGATGGGGGCATTTGTGGCCCAGGGGCTATAATGTGAACAATCTGGGGTCCACTAGATGAAGCTCCATACCGAATATCAAAGACATGGGCCTTGCAGTTTCGGAGAAGAAGATTTTTAAAGATTTCCCTATATAAGTCTATGTAAAACCAAATGGTCTTGGGGCAGGGGCATTTTTGGCCCCAGGGCTATAATTTTAACAATTTTGATAGAGGTCCACTAGCTGAAATTTCACACCAAATATAAAAGACCTAGGCCTTGTGGTTTCAAAGAAGAAGATTTTTAAAGACTATCCCTATATAAGTCTATGTAAAACCAAAGGGCCCCGAGACGGAGGCATTTTTGGTCCCAGCACTCTAATTTGAACAATCTTGGTAGGGGTCCACTAGATGAAGCTCCATACCAAATATCAAAGACCTGGGCCTTGCGGTTTCAGAGAAGATTTTTAAAGATTTTCCCGAAATAAGCCCATGTAAAATCAAAGGGCCCCAGAGCGGGGCATTTTTGACCCAGGGCTATAATTTGAACAATCTTGGTAGAGGTTTACAAGATGAAGCTTCATACCAAATACTAGAGAAAGCGACCTCAAGGTCACTGTGGGGGGGTAGGACATGCATCAATGAAATCTTCAGTGTAGGTATCAACTAAATCTATCAAAGGGTTTAGAAGATACAATCTCTCAGAAACTTTGACGCAAAACTTTAACCAAATGTAAAATTTTTAAGTCTGTGACATCAAGGTCACTGTTGGGGCTGGGACATGCATCAATGAAATCTTAAGACCAGTATGTAACTTCAGTGTAAGTATCAACTAAATCTATCAAATGGTTCGAAAGTAACAATCTCCTAGAAACTTTGACGCAAAACTTTAACCAAAATGTTAACGGACGGACAGACGGACCGATGGACAGACAGATGGAAGGATGGACGGACGGACAGACGAAAACAATATACCCCCTTCATACTAAAGATATTTAAAGATTTTCACTATATAAGCCGATGTAAAACCAAAGGGCCCCCGTGCGAGGGCATTTTTGGCCCCAGCACTATAATTTGAACAATCTTGGTAGGGGTCCACCAGATGAAGCTTCATACCAAATATCAAAGACCTGGGCCTTGCGGTTTCAGAGAAGAAGATTTTTCATGTAGAAGCCCATGTAAAAGCAAAGGGCCCCGGGGCGGGGGCATTTTTGGCCCCAGCACTATAATTTGAACAATCTTGGTAGGGGTCCACTAGATGAAGCTTCAAACAAAATATCAAAGACCTGGGCCTTGTGGTTTCAGAGAAGAAGATTTTTTAAGATTTTCCATATGTAAGCCCATGTAAAACCAAAGGCCCCGGGTGGGGGCATTTTTGGCCACAGCACTATAATTTGAACAATCTTGATAGGGGTCCACTAGATGAAGCTTCATACCAAATATCAAAGACCTGCACCTTGCGGTTTCAGAGAAGAAGATTTTTAAAGATTTTCCATATATAAGCCTATGTAAAACCAAAGGGCCCCGGGGCAGGGTCATTTTTGGCCCCAGCACTATAATTTGAACAATCTTGGTAGGGGTCCACTAGATGAAGCTTCATACCAAATATCAAAGACCTGGGCCTTGCGGTTTCAGAGAAGAAGATTTTTATAGATTTTCCATATATAAGCCCATGTAAAACCAAAAGGCCTCGGGCGGGGGCATTTTTGGCCCAAGCACAATAATTTGAACAATCTTGGTAGGGGTCCACTAGATGAAGCTTCATACCAAATATCAAAGACCTGGGCCTTGCGGTTTCAGAGAAGAAGATTTTTAAAAATTTTCCCTATATAAGCCCATGTAAAACCAAAGGGCCCCGGGGCGGGGGCATTTTTGACCCAGCACTATAATTTGAACAATCTTGGTAGGGGTCTACTAGATGAAGCTACATACCAAATATTAAAGACCTGGGCCTTGTGGTTTCAGAGAAGAAGATTTTTTAAGCTTTCGGTGAAAAAAAGACTATTTTTGGCTCCTGTGACCCAGATGTGCAACGGACCGGAACCATTTGAACAACTTTGAAAGGGGACCACCTAAGGATCATTCCTGTGAAGTTTGGTCAAAATCCAATCAGTGGTTTAGGAGGAGATGTCGTTTGAAGAAATTGTTTACGCACGGACGGACAGACAGACTGACGACGGACAAAACGTGATCCCATAAGCTCACATCGTCACTACGTGACGGTGAGCTAAAAAAACATTAGGAACAGGTAAATATTTTCTCGATAGCTGAACGGTTGTGAATAGAAGTGGATAGAAAACCAGCGCTTTGCACAGCTCCCGAATTATCCCCAGAAGCTCCGTGTCAATTACCAACAACAGCGTTCGACTTTTCCGGCTCAGCGTCTGCTATTTGGCGCCAAAACATAACCATGCATGAGATCGTAGAAAAGTCCATTTTTAATATGAAACATCTACCGTTAGATGTAGCTAATTGTCTGAGGAGCGATTAAATCATTTTCACATTGATTGTGGACTAAATTTTATGATTGACATAACTTGACCATATTTTCACACCTTATCGACACGCACCGCAGGGTGGCAATAATATGACAGGGATTAACAATAGTGCCATACTTGAACGGTAATAAATACACAGATAGTTTGTCTTTGAATTGACAGTGCAGCAATTATTGCAATTTACTTTCTGGTATACTTTTACCGGATTTAACGACTCAAAAAGACTGACAGTTATAGACGATTTTTTTTGCACTTCCCCGACCGGTGTTATAAGGTCAAAGTGCAGTTGCCCGGTCTTGTTCCGGTCAGCCGGGAAATGGATTTGTCAGTCCTGTCGTCTATGTAATAGGTGGAAGAAAAGGTGTGAAATACACGTGTCAGTAAACGGCTTTAGTCGGCAATAACCGGGATGGGACTTTCTTTTTTATATTTTTTTTCGCCACTAGTTTTCGCCAAATGATACAGATTTGCGCCAGATTAATTTTCTTTTCGCATTTGGCGACCGCTAGTGCGAACCCTGTGCCCCCCAGCTATCCCCCACAAAACACATGACCTTCCATTGCATAACCTACAGCAGTAAAAGACCTAATGAGTCAGGCCTCTTATCCACTAGGCCACAGAGGCCCATTGCAACTGAGAAAGGCTAATACCTATCTTTCTTTACCTTTTTCTCTGCAGGCTCCTCTGAGAACTCTTTAGTGATGGTGTCTACAACACATTGTTTCCCATCAATACTGAACACGGCTCCTTTCAAAATGATCTGAAAAAATTACAGGAACATCAGAAACACCCACTGAAGAGCTGTGTAAACAAAACTATGTCTTTGGACATGTACCTTGTTTTGTTTGTTTGTTTGATTTGTGGTTTAACGTCCCTGTCAACACTGTATAGGTAATTTTGGAGACGTTATTTCCAAATTTTGTGGGACTTTTACCCGACATTGAGATGAAATGACATCTCAAGCACTGTCACCCAATGAAACCAATAGGGTTTATAAGCATGGACGGTCCGACTCGCACCGCTTTGCCTGGGCAGGCTTAAATCCTCTAAGCGGTAATGTCAGTTTCAGCTCCGCATGGAAGCATCATGCAGCCCATATATTTCTTCAAGCCCCGATGGGCGGGAGCCGACATGTACCTGGTACAGACTCAGATCAACCTGCGTATCCTCCCAGTCTGGTCCGTGTCTGTGATGTTCATTATGTTGACCACAGGTTTCTTGAAGTGGGCAGGAAAGGATATATTTTGAATGATGATACGAGTCCAAAAAAATATTATTTTGCTTCAAACAGTGCAATAATTCTCTTAACCATTGACCTGCTGAATAAATTAATTTACCACTCACATTTCCAACTATCAACCAATCAAATTAAGTGATAGAATGTATTCATTCAAATTGCAAAATGTGACATTTTTCATAAAATTTTATCAGAGTTCATCCATTAGTTCAGGAGATATAATGCTGAGTGCTAAAATCTGACAATGCACTGGTATGACCTAGAAAATTTAGTTAAAGTCACCAAAATTTAAAAAGTCGATGATAGGATGCAATAATATATTATACATTACCGAGTTTGACCAAAAATGTGTGAATTTATTTTGAAAATAGGGTGTAGGCAGGCTATTTTGGGACAAAACTTGACAGTTTTAGGGAGCCTGTAACCATCAAAATGTAGCTATGGTCATCAAAATCTAACTAAATCTTTGATAGGCTGCAATGATATATTGAACCAAGTTTGACCACTGCAGGCTATTTTTTTTTTCAAAATTTTCCCCAAATTTGACATATTTTGGGAGCCTGTGACCTTGATAATGATGTATTAGGTCACCAAAATGTAACCAAGTCTTTGGTAGGTTGCAATGAAATAGTGTACCAAGTTTGACCAAAATTCTATAACAGATTCAGAAGAGAGGGTGCAGACAAGCTTTTATGGCTCAAATTTAATGGTTTTTGGGAGCCTGTCACCTTGAAAATTAACTCAAGACCATCAAAACCCATTCATTGTTTCTTCCGATCATGCAAGTCTGGTAAAACCCATCCATTGGTTCAACAGATGCAGGCAGTGCTTCAAACAGCCAATGCCACCCCAAATACTAGTCAAAGGTATCCATACCAAAACAATGCATCTTGCAGTGGGGGTGGGGGGAATAATTCTCTGTCACTCACTGTCTCACTGACTTATGAACACGGAATTTTGATATCATAAGTCACTTTCAATCAGTGGTTTGTAATACAACTGTGAGTCATGAAATTGATACTGCTCTGAGATCACCTCTGGAGGACAGTGAACTTTCTATTCTGAAATGAAATAGAATTTTTCTGTTTGTTTGTTTGTATTGGAGTTTAACAGCCCAGTCAATACTATTTAGGTCATTTTGAGCCGGTCAGTTTACCTATCCACACTTTCCTGGGCAGGCTTATACGTAAACGATTAACCAGTACAGTGCACATTCTTTCGCCAGAAACTGACAACTGCCCTTCTTGAATCAGCTGAAGGGAGAGAATGGCAGAATTTTTCTGTAAAATTCATAGGATGAAAACAGAAAAATCCAACTTCTCCAGAGCTAAAGAGGAGCATCAAAGATAACTAATGCACATGCTGTGTATTCTTGGTAGAACTGCCTTCGGAAGGAGGTTCTAACTAGTATCCACAACCATAGCAACAGTTAAGGTTGGTCACAAATATCAACATTATCTGTTGCTATGCTCACAACATGTTTCAATGGTGAAATAGTTTTTTTATTAACTGTCTTGATCAACTCTCCATACCTGAAGCTGCCCTCATTGGCTCAGTTAGATGCACTCGCCTGGTGATCAAAAGGTTGCCGGTTCAATCCCCACAGGATCTACAAACATTCTTTATCATATGACGTTGCGTCTGGGAGTGTAATACCGCCATGTATTATTTTCGATAATCCCACTAGTGGATTAAATATGCAAATTAGCTTAGATATGTCCCGTAACGTTACATGTACGACGTCCTTAACGACGTCGCGTTTACTTACGGCGGAATATTGACATTTTTTGTAAATAATTGTGAATAAAATGCTTTTTAAATGTCATATGATAAATAGAATCTTGCATTCATGCTCATGTATTATTGAATTTATTAAACTCGTTACCTCTACTCGTTTAATAAATTCAATAATACATGAACACTCATGTAAGATCCTCTATATCATGGATGTGTTTGATTGTCTATGATCATCCTCTCCCTTCGACTGATTCAATGGCAGTTGTCAGTTTCTGGCAACAGACGATTAACCTTTTGATGCCAATCACAACAACTGTTATCTGCTCTTTTGTTTGTTTGTATTGGAGTTCAATGGCCCAGTTAACACTATTTAGATCATATCAAGCCTGTCAGTTTACCTATCCTTATCCTCACTATTCCTGGGCAGGCTGATAAATAAGCAGTTAACAAGTATTGTGCACAGTCATTTGCCAGAAACTGATAACTGTTTTGTTTGTTTGTTTGTATTGGAGTTTAATGGCCCAGTCAACACTATTAAGGTCATTTTTTAGCCAGTCAGTTTACCTATCCACACTTTTCCTGGGCAGGCTTATATGTAAGCAGTTAACCAGTACAGTGCACATTCTTTCGCCAGAAACTGAGAACTGTCCTACTTAAATAAGCAGAAGGGAGAGAATGACCGTAGAAAAGATTTCATGATCAATCTCCACGAAAGAATGTTGCGAACCCTGGCAGACCTGCTTTGTTGTCAGTTGATTACTTTAAAATCATTGTTGCAAACAGTGTGGACCCTGATCAGACTGCTCCTCAAGGAGCATTCTGATCAGGCTCCACATTGTTTGCCTGAGTGAGTGAGTGTTTGAGTTTTACGTCCCACCAATAGCTAAGGTCATACAGAGAAGGGACCTTGGTTTAAAGACTCATCTGAAAGTCTGGAGAAGCCCGGGATCAATCCTGCGACCCCTGGTTTACAAGGCGAGTAGCGTAAATACTGCACCACGGAGGCTATTTTCGTTTATTTTGTGTATTCTTTGCTTCCAAAGGATCTAACTATTCAGAACTTATTTCTATTGTTTGCCTGAAAGCAGAAGATATGTTTGCAAAGTTTGCAACAAGATGCAGCAGATGACATGAACAAACAACATTTTCAGACGCAGTTTTTCTTGACATTTTAGGGGTTAACCATTAGGTATAAGCCTACCCTGGAAAAGTGTGGTTACGTAAACTGATGGTTCAATATAAACAGAATCATGTTGACTGGGCCATAAAACTCCAAACTAATCAATTAAATAAATTCTGAATTGCAGCTATACTTCTCTAGTAATATCAAACATAAATATAAATAAATTTCTTTCTGTATGACAGCTCTTATGTTGGCTCTGAGAACTGACCTGAGATTTAGTCAAGGTGGAATGTACACTAACTGGAACACTGCAGCCTCCTTCCTGTAATATAACAAGTGATAATTAACACCAGACTATAGCTGGTGCAATTTGACATTAGACTGACCTCTATGCAAAAAATAAATTATACAGTGTTTTTGCCTAATATGCCAAAACTTCTTGTGAATTTTCGGCAGCTCGTGAATGGCGACCCATTTAGTAACCTCTATGTATTGAATAACACTATAAATACATTGTTTCAGCAAAAATATTAGCATATTTTTTATTTTAAATGATCAAAGTTTTAACAATACGCTAACTAACGAGGTCATTAGTTTTAAACAACTGGCACCTGCTCTTAGATTTTTAAATATTCTCAATTCTAGGTAAGCAGTTTATTTTCTGAAAAGTGGATTCCTTTTGAAAATAAATCTTTTAAATGTTTTTAAAATAGATCAAATGAATCAAATACATGAATAGCCAATTTAATTGGATTGCACACTTACTAAAGTTTTGAGGAAAGCCCTCTCAGCAATACAGCTGAGGGCAGTGTCCTTGTCATGAATACATGAGAGAAGGCTGAGGGTTTTCACATCATCAGTTCGACATTCCACTGCCATAGCACCCTGACTCACAGCATACATACATTCCTCTGGACTTAAGACCTGGAAAACATAGGACTTAATCATATGAGCCAGCGCATGACAAAACCTACAATAAGACATGTGCGTTCAGCAAAGAATCAGATAGCCTGCACATCCATATAGTCTAACCAGAAACGTCTCTTGCTGCATGAAGGAGCAATGGGCCCTTAGCTATCCTTAGAGCACACAGTGAAGACTCTGATCAGACTGCGCCAATGCGCAGGCTGATCTGAGTCTTCCCTGAGTCTTCTTATTATAGGTTTTGCCGTGCGCTGGCTCATATATCTATGTATTCAACAACCTCGCAACAATCTTTCAACTGGAAGAACTGTCTGTTTACTTCAACAATATTATATATACAACACAGCCTCTTTATAACACTGTTCATTATAACATGGTTTTGGATACAACAGAATTTGAAAGTGGACTCCAAATTTGTTCATTTATGGTCATTCTTCTTTACAATCTATACATTTTTGTTTGGATATAACATGGTTGTCTAACAAACATGTTTCTTTATTTGGATCCTAGCAATAGTTTTAATATGAAGTTGCTAAGACGGTTCCCTATTTGTATATTGCCAATGGTTCTGTCATTATCAAACGAAAGTTAGGCCAGTAAACTATTAACGCTCTGCATGCTGGGTATTTTTTTTTTTTAGCAGCAGACGACATTTTGAAATATTTTATAGAATTTTTCCCAGAAAACAGGATTTGACATCTCAGATGTCAAGTCAAGTCCTGCTTTCTTGGGAAAATAAGAAAAATATCAACAATTTGTCGTCTGCTGAATTATTCATATTCATTTAGATATATGAATAAAAGTAGTATTTTACTGGTCTTTAACAAATTTTATACAGAAAACCCCAATATGGGTCATTGGCCAATAGTGCAGGCCCAACAGATGCCACAGTATCCGGGTATACCTGTACCCACTAGTATATTCATAGGCTTGCTTATGTTCAAAGAAGCAGTAGCATTGATATCTATGGGATAATGATTTCTATTTCTCCATAAACACAGATGTTTCCCACCCCTCTTTTATTTGGTTTTGGTTTTACAGCCCTTTGAAGATTATTTCACTTATTTTGAGCCTGTCATTGATCAGATGTGGGCAAAAACCTGAGAAAAACCACCTAACCTTCCATTGCAAAATTTGGAGCAAACACAGATGTTGTGGGTACCATAATGATCCCAAGGACAGACAGGCCTAAGCAAACAGTGTAGACCAAGATCAGACTGCTCCTGAAGGAGCAGTCTGACCAGGGTCTCCACTGTTTGCCATTCCATCCGCAATTTTTGGACTCCTTGCTGGATCATGAAACAAAGGGGGAGTTCCAGCCTATAGTAAATTTCCATAGGGTTCTGCCCACGCACAGATTTTCATGATATTGTGCATAATTACAGCTTGGTAAATGACTATTCATTATTTAGCTATTTCAATTTTATATCTGTTTTCTTTATAAATCTACAATCTTTTGTTTATGTCCACATCTGAAAGTAGGGGTACCCCCAAACTAGTGTATATATATATTCCACATTTTGATGTTTCGGAGTTATTTTGTTCTCAGGCATCACTGTAGTCATCTGTGATTATCTTTGTATCACATTTAGCATTGTTTAGGCAAAGTTCGATATACCATGCTCAATTTCATATGGAGCAGACCCCAGAATTCACAACCATAAAATATTTTGAAGTATGTTTGACGTTTGATTTCACACTGTTGCAGTTCTTGTCACTCCATCATTTTAATATGAAAATTGACCATATACATGCAGAACATTTTATCAAACTTTCTTGAAAATCTGAGACCGGTAACATACCGCATTTGAACATTGAATAGTAATGGTCAGAGTTTTGAATTGTTTCAAACCATTTGTAGATATCCTATGGTGGTACATTTTCAATCGAAAAATTGCTCGCCAATATATAATAAACATGAATATATGTATGTTTATATGATGTTGTATAGTATGAGCTCATATATAATCAGCATTTGTAACAATTATGATGCCCTGATGAACACCAAAAACACAATTCATTAGAGTTTTCGTTGACAATTCAATCAGATCTTATTTAAAAAAATACTTCGTTTTAGAACAAGCGTTTTGGCATTAATGTAATTCTAAATAGAAGTGGAGGCAATGCTGAAGCTTAGTATGACAAAGATTGTTGAAATGGCAAGTAAACTGGATAATTCTGTAAACCAGACAATTTTACTTGAGTATTTAGCTGATGCAGTGATCTTAAAAAGTTTGAAAAGTCTGGAATGACAGAGGTTGCTTGAATGGCCAAGAATAATGATGTTTGTATTATGTTTCAGCCAGGTAGGTCATAATAACACAGACAATATTTTCTGATCTTTTGGCCCACTGCATACACAGATTACTGTAGACAAACTGGTACTGTTGTTTTTGGCTCACTCTGACAATGCCCCTTCAGTCTACTTCAATCGCACTAACTGTCATCTTGTAAGAAAGTTATATTCTTAAATATGATCATCTATGTTCTAAAGTATGATCCAGAAAACAAGCAGTTATTTTTGGAAAGCATTAATTAATATAATAGAGAAGACTTAATTCAACTTTCAAACACTTCCACAATTTAAAATAGCAAACAGTACATGTGCTAGCAGTACTTTAGAAAAATGTGAAGCCAGCTGCACTGATTTTGATTCAGCCAATGTGCTAGTGGTACAGCAAACAAGTGATTCATGCCATTTGTAAATCTGCACCCCTGTCCATTGGGGTTGAAGAAATTGATTTGGCTGCATGTTGCTTCCACACAGAGCTAAAACTAACCAAACACGAGTACTGATAAACCGCTTAGGAGGACTAAGCTTGCCCAGGCAAAGTGGTGTGAGTCAGGCCATCCAATGTATATAAGCCTTGTAGTTTCATAGAGTGGCAGGGCTTGAGATATCATTTCATCTCAATGTCGGGAACAAGTCCCACAAAATTGGAAGGAGCATCTCCAAAATGACCTAAATTGTTTTAACGGGGATGTTTAACCACAATACAAACAAACAAACCATTTGTAAAACCGATGAATACAGAGCCAGAAAACTTGACATAGATGACAAGTATTGCATACATAAGACAACATATGCAAATGGTATTTCAGCATCTAAATACAATATCAGCTATCAAATAAATGTTTTACAGCAACTTGCCTTCCATCTATACCATTTCTGGAAGTGTATGCAAGATGATAAATGTGCAAATAGTTTCAGTGTGACTAGTTATGCATTTATTTTGAAGACTAAAACATTGCAGCAAACACTTTTGTTATAATGAACCTAGAAAAAATGCAAAAAATGCTTTTAATGGTCTCACAAAACCTTTGATGTGTATGTATGGGGGGGGGGGGGGGGGGGGGGCGAAGGGCGAGTCTCTTTGACCAAGTGATGTAAGAAAAATACCAATACATGGACTGATCAATAATTGAACAAATCAGAAAATCAGCCTGTCCATTCACAGATGGCAAAATATTGACTGCTGCTCTATTTTAAAGAGGGAAATGTCAACACTAAAAACAATTAAGGAAACAACAGGATTATGAAAGTAATTTATTAAGTAAATGTAATACATCATTGTGTATTACTGACATTAATATTTTTGTAATGGACTGATCAATAATTGAACAAATAAGAAAATCAGCCTGTCCATTCACAGATGGCAAAATATTGACTGCTGCTTTATTTTAAAGAGGGAAATGTCAACAATAAAAACAATTAAGGAAACAACAGGATTATGAAAGTAATTTATTAAGTAAACGTAATACATCATTGTGTATTACTGACATTAATATCTTTGTATTGTGGTTTTAAAAAAAGACAAAATAAACTAGGGTAAAAAATATCCACCTTGTCTTATTCCTATTGCGTCATAATACATTTTTTTCAGCATAACCGCTTTTGCAATGCTGTAAACACTAACACTCATCGTGATCACTGCATGGGTGCATTATTTTTTTTCTCTGTGCTAATGTATGTTCTCATCTACTATTTAAAACCCCAAACTAAAAATCATTCTCTGTTCGAACAGTGTATTTTGTTTGTGTGTGTGTGTTGGGGGTGGGGGTGCAGGGGCAGAATTACGTAAATGCATATGCTAAGCTTTGCATGATAAGGTGACATTATATGGTCATAAAAATACAATAAAAATATACTTAAAGAAAATCCGGTCCCCTGATATTGCAAATGACTTCATCACAAAAATATACCTTAACACATATCTGGCAATCAAAAA
This sequence comes from Lucinisca nassula, assembly GCA_963580285.1. Classification (NCBI taxonomy): domain Eukaryota; kingdom Metazoa; phylum Mollusca; class Bivalvia; order Lucinida; family Lucinidae; genus Lucinisca; species Lucinisca nassula. The sequence goes on along the minus strand of OY757019.1, from coordinate 75,356,262 downwards.
CAATGTTACCGGTTTCTGATTTTTTTTAAATTTGTTTGCTATATAGAGGATATATGTGGCCAATTTTATGTGTAATATCTTGGGGTGACAAGATCAGTAACACATCTAACACTTGGGATAAACATTTTACTTTTTATAAATTTTCATGAAACATTTAAGAAATTTTGTAAATTAATTCATCAGAAAAATTAAAAGACCAGAACACATTTATATTTTTGGTATTATATGAATCCTTATAGAGTTCTGTTGCCAATCAAAGCAACAAAATTTGAAGACAATCGAGCTTGTTGATTTAAGAATGAAAAGTTCACAGGTGTGTATGACCTCTACAGGGGATTACCTCAGGGAGCTCTCCTGAGAACTATAGTAATTAATCAAATAAAACAAAGTTATATTTATAGTTGATAGACCTAAAGTAAACAACAACTGAAGTTTCAAGAAAATCTGTGCGTGGGCAGATTTGGAACTCCCCCTTTGTTAAAATATTAGGAGAATTACAGCAAGACCCCAAGGTGTCCGAATTTTTAGGATTTTTATAGTACTTGTTGGAATTGCCTCATCGTAATAAGGTGATTATAACCACAATATACATGTTTCAAAATGAATTGCAGAAAATTACCCCTTAACTATCCTCATCATTTCTCCAAGCCAAAATTAATGGTTTACCTGTGATGTTCTGTCCTGCCAGCCCATCCTGGCTAACCCTGCCTCGGCAAGAATAATGGCATCGTATTTGTTATCATCATCCAGCTTCTTCAATCTTGTATTTAAATTTCCACGCTGATGCCGAGTTAAAGGAATTAAGAAGTTACTGTTTCGTTTAGTAAATTAATACATGTTTAATGTAGTATATACTCTCATCATCATCATCAACAGATTTTTGATTAACGTGCAGGTGCGGGGGCTACGTCCACATAAGTGGGCCCCCTTCCAGGTACCTGGCTTGCTGCACGCATGGCAGATCTTACACCAGATCTCCAGGCTTGTCTAACATGAGGATCGATAGCAGAGAGCTTCCATTCTCTGCAAACTCTTTCTGTTACCTGCTTCCAGGTCATCTTGGGCCTTCCTGGCCCCAGCTTTCCACCTACCTGTATGTCACAGGCAATCTTGACTGCACCGTTGGAGCGTTCCACATGTCCATACCAGCGAAGCCCTCTCTTTCAGGATGAGGTCCAGGTCCTCAATGCAAAGACGCTCAAGTAACTCACTGGACCTGATGGTGACAGTGTCCTGTGGCTTGACATTGCAGATCTGTCTGATCATTGCCCTGTCATTTCGCTGTAGATTTTGGAGGTTTGGCTTTGTCAATGGCCATGTCTCACTTGCATGGAGCATTGCGCTCCGTACACAAGAGCTATACACACGGCCACTTGTCTTGAACGAGAGGTGGCGGGAAGAGAGAACTGGTAGCAACTCCTTGAATTTCTTCCAGGCTGTTTTCACACGTGATGTAGTTGAAAAGTCGCAACCACCCGCTGCAGAGAGCATATCACCTAGGTAGCAAAAGGAAGCTACAACCTCCAGCTTGTCGGATCCGACTTGGACTTCCCTCTGTGGTCTGCCATCTAAGGGGTGCGCAGTTCCTTGGCACCGTGTACACCTGTATTCAGGGTCCTCTATCAAGCGTTTGAGCCCACTGCATTTCTTGTGCACCCAGAACTTGCAGCCATTACAAAAGATAATGTTGCTGCCCAACCGCTGTGCAACATACAGCGCATGGGAACTGGCCTGTACTCTGCAAGAGGTCCAGACCTGTACCACAGATCATGATCTTTGTCTTTCCTGCATTCACTCTCAGCCCTTTCGCCTCAATTGCGTCTTTCCAAGTTAAGAGCCTCCTAACACATTCCTCAAGGGATTCAGCTACGATGACAAGGTCATCAGCATACAGGTCCTCCCAGGGGACTCCAGAGCGGAACTCGCATGACAAGGCTTCAAGCACAATGATGAAAAGCAGTGGGCTGAGAACAGAGCCTTGATGAACACCCACCTTCACCTCAAATTCTTCACTGTACCCATCACCAACGCGGACACGGCTCCGAGCATTAGCATACATCCCTTGGATCAGTTTCACAATCCACTCGTCCACTTCAAGTTTTCTTAGTGCCCACCAGATGACTTTCCGAGGCACTCGGTCAAATGCCTTCTCCAGGTCTACAAAAGCCATGTAGAGTCTCCTGTTGGCCGCCAGATACTTCTCTTGCAGCTGCCGTACAACAAAAATTGCGTCTGTTGTGCCTCTTCCTGGAACGAAGCCAAACTGGGAATCGTCAATGGACACCAACTGCCTAATGAGGCCATCCACAATCCTCTCCAGGACTTTCATGACCTGTTCTGTCAGCTTGAGACCAGGGTAGTTGCCCCGTTCCAATGCACCGCCCTTGCCCTTGTAGAGACCGACAATGAAACTCTGTTCCCAGTCAGAGGGTACCTTCCCATCACGGATGATTGCAGCTGCAAGGTCGCGGATCATCGAGGCACCCGCATCACCTGCAGCTCTTATCATCTCCACCACTATGCCAGAGGGTGGCCCTTCCACTGGTGGTTCATCAGACAGGTGGTCTGGGTCCCAGTCAAACTCAACATTGAGCAGCCTTTGGTAGTGTTCTAACCAGGCCCTCTGCATTAAGTTTTCACTCATTGACATCACGCCTGCATCATTCTTTACTGGTTTGTCACCTACAACATCAGCATTCTCTCTTCTCATCTGGTTAGCAAGGCGGTATACTTCTGAGGACTTAGGGTCGATATTCTTGTAGATCTCCTTCTCAGCTTCTTGGCGAGCATGGTGCACCGCTCATCTGGCTATGCGTTTGGCCGCAAGATATGATGCACGGGTACCCTTACCAGTCTTCCATGCTTTAAAGGCTTGTCGCTTGGCTGCAATGACCTTATTAACATCCTCGTTCCACCACCAGGTTTCGCGGCGCCAGCGGTGGGGCCGAGTTGTGCCACACAACTCTTCAGTTGTCTTGAGCAGACCGGTCATGATGCTGTTCTATATATCCTCAGTGGTAGCATCTGCTACACCTGCTGAAGCACTCACATGCTGGCTGAAAACCTCCTGGAAATGATTTCTTGTCTGAGATTCTTTCAGCTTCCAAACTTTTAGTCTGGGGGTGAACTTGCGCTTGGGTTTTGGTGGCACATCAATCCTCTATATCACAGAAATATAGAATACTTATACTATAGAAGCAGGGGTAGTCGGGTGAGGCATAGGTGACGTGTATCTTGCGTCACTGGGGCATCAAACTGATACTGGCCTACAATTGGACAAGGCCTGCTATGCTTGCAGCAGGTAAGGATACAGGGAGAGTGTTGTTATTTCTTGTTTCTACACTTCCATTCATTTTCCTTTTTCTCTCCTGTTCCTCACTTTCATCTCTACTATCTCTTCTCTCTCTTTTCTGCCATTCTCTGGGAGACAACACAAAATGACCCACAAGGGTTGACGTGTGGATGAACACAAAACAATCAATCAATACTACATAAGCCTTGTCCTCAGAAAACCTGAGTTTGTCATTTGTGAACAATGAATGTGTTGATTAGCCTGCATGGATGTGCAGACTGATCAGCACCTTTAGTTTTGTTGCTTGGCTGGCGCTTTACTTCTAGAATCTGTATCTGAAATTTCAAGACTCTTGCTAGTCTGTGCAGCTGAGCAGACTGGTTTGTGTCTTACCTTGTCACAAACACTGAAGACAGGTTTTCTCTTCACTGGGCTCATATGATAGGTTAATTTATTCAAAATTCATTAAACACGATTTGGCAAATTTATTCAAATTTCATTAAAGAGGACAATATTAATCATTCTTATGCTTTTCAATGAAATATAGATATTTCTCAGTGAAATCGAAATCGATATTGTCACTGTTTCAAACAGTGAAAATACGATTTTTAATTTCACTGTTTGTGAATTTGATGTATCATCGAAAATAACATATATTCTCTATTTGTGAAAAGTAAATTAGCTAAATGTTATTACTGTGTGACAGGAATTACGTCATGTATGTTTTCACGTCATTCCAACGTTGATGACACCACTTTTTGCACCTACGCAACGTAAATAATGCACATGATGCCAGTCAAGCTTAGCAACTGTGGACATTATTTAAATGTAAATTTCAAGTGAACCATTTGATAAAGTTGCTTTCCAAGCTGTTTTCCAGGTACAACTTTTACGACAAATATTATACCCGGTTAACACACTGAACACCTCTAAATTGACGCGAAATCGCCATGGAAAAAGTTTGTTCTCCTTGATGATGGCTAATGCTCTGAAATTGCGTTAAAATTACAATTTAAAGCATGAAAGAAACAGAAAATTTGTCACTAGTAAAAATACTACTTTCGGTGTTCATTCGGTGAAATAAAAATCGATCTTACACTGAAAAAATCAAATATCCTCTATATACATAACCATTTTACCATGTATCCCTTTAATCATGACTCACTGATGAGCTAGAAAGCCCCCATGCGGATCAATTTGTTATTGTTATTTTGTTTGAAACTGTACTTGAACTGAGGGGGAGGGTTGAAATTTCATAAACTCCGGAGTTGAAGCCCCCCCCCCCCCCCCCCACCCCCCAGTAGTTTTACTACTAACAATCCTAAGGCGGTCATATCATATCGTGTGTACAATATTATATGCTTGCACAGACATTAACAATCATGGCTTCATAGCATGATCTTTTTCAACATATAAAGGATACAATATTTTCAAACTGGAAAGTTGGAAACTTGCGTTGTAACTGAGCCGCTCTTCTTAGAGAACTAGTGCCTATAACACTGAAACAAAAAATGAAGCAGGAGTTAACCCATTTTTGTATTGAAAGGAATCTTTCCCCTTACATAAAGGAGGAGTCCAAACGAAAAGTTAGGGTGTCAGGTTGTCATTTTTAGAAACTTATTTAGTAGATGGGAAGTAGTAAACTTTCCGCAAACAGTGAATGTCCTGATCAGCTGCCATGTACTGCTACTTCTGATCTGGGTCTACACTGTTTGCCAATTTACCCTTTTGGTGTTGCCCCTACAAAATGGGTTAACCTAATGATATTGGCATATCTCAGAGCAGATGCTGAAAGGGTGGTTAGGGAGTGGGGATTGGAGTTTCACGTCCCACCAGCAACTATACTCAAGGTCATATTGAGATGGAACCTCTGATCAAAGACTCATCCAAAGTTTGAAGAAGCATCAAACCCCAGACCCCTGGTTTATTGGGTGAGCAAATTAACCACTATACCATGAAAGCTTGTTTGGTTAGTTTGTACTTCAATAGGCTAGCCATTTTATAGCTAACCCTTGTCCTGCTGAGCCCGGATATGCCTTATTTTCCAAACAATGAAGATCCAGATCAGATGGCTTCTGACAAAGCCATCTGATCAGGATCTACATTGTTTGCCATTCAGATTGTGAATTTGTTGCAATAATTTGCATCAAGTAATCTGATTGGTAGATAATCGGTACTGGGTGTGGCATGTATGAATATTCAGCAGGACAAGGGTTAATGTCTAGCCTAACCACACTTTTCCTTGGCAAGCTTATAACTGGTTAACAAGACGTGCACATTCTTTAACCAGAAACTGAAAACTGCACTATTTGAATCAGCTGCAGGTTTGATATTTAATGGCTGAATCAATGTTCATGTCAAGCTGCTCAGTTTACCTTACCAAGGTACCAGGTCAACCAATACAGTGCACATTCTTTCCACAGAAACTGACAACTACCCTATCAGGGGGAGGAGGAAAATAGAAAAATTTTATGATCAATCTCCATGAAAGAATGTTGCAGACCCGGCAAGGATTGAGCCCACAACCTCCTGATCACCAGCGAGATGTGCATCCAGCTGAGCCACTGACACCCACAATGCAGCTGAAGGTGAGAATAACTTAAGAATAACAAAAGAATGTTGCATGACCTAGTGGGGTCCGAACCCATGACCTCCTGATCACTAGTCATGTGCACCCCCAACTGAGCCCCCCTCTGCTGGCCAGATACATACGATGATGATTTGGCAACAAGTGCTGATCTTCATTGGACATGCATAAAAAAGTAGTTTTTACAAAATTTACCCAAACAAGAATATTCTCAGTAATCTGCATATTTCAATTGGATTTTTTGGTTGCATCTTTAAATTTTGTCACAAATTGTGCAATCTAGTGTTATAGTGAGGCTTCTGCATAGCTCTCCAATATGTTTTCAAAAACATCTCTGAGTGTCAACAACTTCTGTGTCTTGTACTGTACCTGTGTTCTGGTAGATCATCCAGTTTCTTCCCAGCATGCTTTGGGTGCATCACCACAGCATCAAGGGCACTGTCTCTCCTAAAAAACATTAACCCTCCCCATGTTGAATATTTCAGTATGCTACACTCCTCCCTAATTTTTAGCCATCTGTATTGCATGATTTCAATTTTTACCACAGTTTCAGAAACAGAAAGGAAAACAGTATAGATTCTGAGCAGCTTATAAGCCAGCAGATCTGGATCTATGCTGTTTATGAAAAAGGATAAATCAGGATTCAGCATGGTGAAGCTCAATCAAGAACAGACAAGGGAAGACTATAATAAAGGTGTCATACATGTTTTTTTTTCATGCACTAGCATTTGATTGGTCCTCAGGAACTTGTTTTAGCAAGATTAAAGAAGCGTCAGCCAGTTTTAGCAAGATTAAAGAAGTGCCAGCCAGTTTTAGCAAGATTAAAGAAGTGTCAGCCACTTTTAGCAAGATTAAAGAAGTGTCAGCCAGTTTTAGCAAGATTAAAGAAGTGTCAGCCAAGTGCTCAAACTACTTTCTCCTGCGGGTCCAGGCAAATGTTTTTGCAATGAAAACATATAATAATCTTTAGTCTCATATTTTTCAAATTAAATTTTTCTTGTTATATGGAAAATTAGTCGAAGACTTCCTGAATATTGTACAATGTGATAATAGTTTCTGCTATACACTCTCAAATACTATACATAGCCAATGGAAAGCCATCACCATCACACACATTCTATGACCAGGTTAGGCCAAGAAAAAAAAAAGGTTTACTATTGGATGAAAAATATACAGATAGGGTATAAAAGTTGGAAAATGTTTTTGTTTTGTGTTTGTTTGTTTGTTTTGGAGTTTAATGACCCAGTCAACACTATCAAGCTGGTCAGTTTATCCACATTTTTCCTCGGCGGGCTTATACGAAAGCGGTTAACCAGTACAGTGCAATTCTTAAGCCAGAAACTGACAACTTCCCTTCTGGAATTTTTTGTGTAAAATTTGCATATAAAGCTGAGGAAAATAATATGGCTGAACAGGGAATTTCCTGCTAATCCTCTCAAAATACCGTAATATATATACATACAGTAGACTCTCGTTATCTCAAACTCTGATATATCAAACAATGGCTTAAGTCAAACTAAATTTTGTGCACTGTTATGTTAGTTTTGCTATATGTTCCTAAGATTTCAACTTCTTGTACCTCAAACTACTGTTATCTTAAACCAAATATTCCAGTCCCTTGGAGTTTGAGATAATGAGAGTCGACTATACTTGAATACACAGCCTATGACCAGATCATCTGCTATAAATACTTGAATACACAACCTATAACATGGTTATCTGCTATAAATACTTGAATACATACAGAGTTCTCGGAAACGCCGAATCCGGCGTATTTTTACGCCTGTTTTTGCTTTCGTACGCATAAAATTTCCTGCCGTGGATTCTTAATTACGACAATTTTTTTTCGCCCGACGCGGCCGTAATAGTGTGTAAAAATGACCTCAATCGCATCAAAAGATGACAGTGAGTGTCCAATTGATCTCCAAATTTAGCTACCGCTTACATATCAAAAGTTTACCGTTAATCGTCGCCACCAGGCTTGTTCCAGCATTACCTAGCTCGGACAGTGGTCTGTATTGCTCTCTCGGCCAATCAGAGAATCACGGCTAGAAGATTGACAGGTCAGATTTGCTGTTTGCGAGATGCAGGTGCGTGTGATTAAATCAAGCACGTGGCTGATTAACATTAAATTAATTGATTGTTTTGTTTCCGGATACTTGTATACCCAGTTGGATTGTCGGTAATTTGATTGCTGAAAAAAATGTTGAAGGCATAATTAAAAGTTGCGGTAATCTAGTGTATAAATCTTTTTTTTTTTTTTCTCCTTCATTACTGCCGCATTATGGTTGGTAACCAGTACTTTTTTACGTCTTTATTAGGATTAAAGAAAATTATGAATCAGGTTTGTCCCACTTTTGTATTAAACAATGTCTTTATTGTTTATGAAGTTACGACTAGGCCTAATTGAATAAAGAAATTAATTATCAGACACCATGGAATATTAGCATTAAGTAAAGTGTTGAACTGCCTGCTAATAGTGGTCCTGAACAGACACCTGTGGCATCTGATCTGGGGGGGGGGGGATATTAGTGTCAAACTGGATAACAAATGAGTGTTTTTTTTAATTTAATGAAAGTCAAAATTTTCGAGTCCTGTTCTTTTTCCATCTTATTTCTTCAAATCCTGGTTATTTTGAAGAAACAAAATGGACCTGACTGGAAATTTTGGCTAGTGTTACGTCTTTAATCATTATCCAACCTATTGTAAGAATCCAAAAGTTTCAGATGCCATTTTATGTACTAGGATGTAGTGAATCACCTGAACAGTGAACAGACTTGTCCTGTTGGAGCAGCCTAATCACAGCCTGTACTACTGTTAACTGCTCACACTCAACTTAAACCATTATCCTGATGAATAAATTAATTTAGGTGCAGTACACTCTTAACTTTCAAAACCTACTGTAATTTATCCATTCAAATTCACAATCTGAGTGACAGTGTAAATCCTGATTAGATGGAAGCCATCTGATCTGGATCTCTACTGCAAGAAAATAGTTTGTCATGTTAAGCAGGATAAGCGTTCAAGCCCCTGAGTCTTTTGGAGTCTTACACACTCTACAGCTGTACGCATTTAGCCATAATTGACACACGTATTTTAGGTAAAATTCCAACTTTTCAAAATTTGACTCCAACTTTTCAGATTTGAATCCAACTTTTTCTATGGATGGATTCTTAAACTCCTTGTTTTCAAAATCCTAGTGGGAACTCTGTACATAACCTATGGACTGGTTATCTGCTATACATTCTTGAATACACAACCTATGGCCCGGTTATCTGCTATAAATTCTTGAATACACAACCTATGGCCTGGTTATCTGTTATACATTCTTGAAAACACAACCTATGACCTAGTTATCTGCTACACATTCTTGAATACACAACCTATGGCCTGGTAAACTGCTATACATTCTTCAATACACAACATATGGCCTGGTTATCTCCTATACATTCTTGAATACACAACCTATGGCCTGGTTATCTGCTATACATTCTTGAATACACAACCTATAATGTGGTTATCTGCTATACATTCATGAATACAAAACCTATGGCCTGGTTATCTGCTATACATTCTTGAATACACAACCTATGGCCTGGTTATCTGCTACACATTCTTGAATACACAACCTATGGCCTGGTTATCTGCTATACATTCTTGAACACACAACCTATGGCCTGGTTATCTGCTATACATTCTTCAATACACAACCTATGGCCTGGTTATCTGCTATACATTCTTGAATACACAACCTATAACATGGTTATCTGCTATACATTCTTCAATACACAACCTATGGCCTGGTTAGCGGCTATACATTCTTCAATGCAAAACATATGGCCTGGTTATCTGCTATACATTCTTGAATACACAACCTATGGCTTGGTTATCTGCTATACATTCTTGAATACACAACCTATGGCCTGGTTATCTGCTATACATTCTTAAATACACAATCTATGGCCTGGTTATCTGCTATACATTCTTCAATACACAACATATGACCTGGTTATCCATTAGATATACTTTGAATCCACAGCCTACAACCTGGTTATCTCTTATTTATGCTTGAAACACAAAATATATGTTTTCCATTAAAGATTCTTTGATATATAACCCATGACATTTGGTTTTATGGTCCTTTGAAGCTTATTTCACTTTTTTGGAACCAATCATAAATCAGAGATGACATAAAAAGGAGTAACTAGAGAAATACCACCTGACTTTCCGCTGCAGAAATGAGCATCTCGCATGTGACCTGAGTGAGGCTTGAACCCACAATGGTGAAAACCCTAATTATTAAGAGAATGCCCTGTTATGACCAGGTTATCTGCTAAGCGTACTTGAATACCCAGCCTTTCACAGGGTTAAATTCAGAAAAATATATAACCGCAATGACTTCAGCACCCAATTTCGTAAAATCATTCTTCGATATAAAAAGATTGGGTACAACATGGATATTATACGACAGACTGCATGCATGGTAGTTAACCCAATCACGGTTGGCAACTTTGCTTCCCTCTTTAATTGCACGCCGGTGGGTCAGGCCTCAGATTCTATGACGGCTCCAACGTAAAGGCTTATTGAGAATTTAGAGAGATCTAATTCAAGGTAATGTTGGTTGGTGCCTGATGCTCTGTCTCTGGTCGGGCTCATCGGAGTCTAACTGTTGGTTTTCTTTTGCTCCAGCATTTCAGTGGTTTCTTGCTGTCGAGTCCTCACCGTTGTCTCACCTCTGTGGTTCTTTGATTTTTGTGTTCACGGAGATGTTGCACTGATGAGTTAGGAGGCCTTCATGCGGACTGAACAAATTATTTGTCTAAATCGCGACGGAAGTAAGGGCGAGGATTGTGGCCACGTAAAATCGATTTAAGCCCCCCAGTGGAAATCTTCCACTGACCGTTCCAAGGCGGCTCTTCTGTGGCGATTTATTTATGTTGTTGTTTGTTACTTACTGTGTGTATCACTTGTGTCTTTTGGTTTTGGATGGCCATATGGCCATTTTGTGGGAAAGTAACTGTCCTTATGGCCTTCCTTTGTTTGGGTTTCCATTATGGTCTGGTCGCTTAATGTTTGTATTTCTTTCCCTTTGGTGTCTTTTATGGGTGGAGTAAGTTAATTGTATCAATTCCTGATCTTTGTTTTACTTCTACTTTATCTACTATACATACTGCTATTGCAGTTTGACATGAGACTGGTGACCTCTATTACCATAATTTCCCACCCGACTGAATGCATATATTTATCTTCGGTGTTTTCCGAAGAGGTCGATATAGGCATTCGATGCACAGAAGTAGGTAAATGGGTCGTCATTCACGAGATGCTGAAACTTCACAAGAAGCTTAAGAAACCCGACCTATTACGCAATGTCTTTGACTAATTTATTCTTTGCAAAGAGGTCAGTCTCATGTCATACTTGAATGCACAGTCTACGCCATAATGAACAGGTTAACAACTAAACATACTTAAATACACAGCCTATGACCAGGTTATCTGCTATGCGTGTGGGCAGATCTTTCAGAGAGTGCACCACAAAGTCTACATCTTTCCTCTCCAGGGCTAACTCCAGCTCTCTTGTGAATAAGTCTTTTGCTCCAATCTGTAAACAATAAGCATAATAACTATTGTAATATCTAAGCTACTGACTTGTTAATTAAACAGCCGAAAACAGATCAGATGCATCAATTCCCCTTAAGACACTCAGACACTCAGACAACATGGATGTTATACGACAGACTGCATGCATGGTAGTTAACCCAATCACGGTTGGCAACTTTGCTTCCATCTTTAATTGCACGCCAGTGGGTCAGGCCTCAGATTCTATGACGGCTCCAACGTAAAGGCTTATTGAGAATTAGAGAGATCTAATTCTTGGTAATGTTGGTTGGTGCCTGATGCTCTGTCTCTGGTCGGGCCCATCGGAGTCTAACTGTTGGTTTTCTTTTGCTCCAGCATTTCAGTGGTTTCTTGCTGTTGAGTCCTCACCGTTGTCTCACCTCTGTGGTTCTTTGAATTTTTGTGTTCACGGAGATGGTGCACTGATGAGTTAGGAGGCCTTCATGTTGACTGAACAAATTATTTGTCTAAATCGCGACGGAAGTAAGGGCGAGGATTGTGGCCACGTAAAATCGATTTAAGCCCCCCAGTGGAAATCTTTCCACTGACCGTTCCAAGGCGGTTCTTCTGTGGCGGTTTATTTATGTTGTTGTTTGTTACTTACTGTGTGTATCACTTGTGTCTTTTTATTTTGGATGGCCATATGGCCATTTTGTGGGAAAGTAACTGTCCTTATGGCCTTCCTTTGTTTTGGTTTCCATTATGGTCTGGTCGCTTAATGTTTGTGTTTCTTTCCCTTTGGTGTCTTTGATGGGTGGAGTAAGTTAATTGTATCGATTCCTGATCTTTGTTTTACTTCTACTTATAACTTCTTCATACAATTACTACTGTAATGATCCAGAGGTGGTGGCCTCCATTTGCTACTTAGGAGACATGCTCTTTGCAGCCGGTGGCTGTGATCTCTCGATCACATCATGTGTGAAAACAGCCTGGAAGAAGTTCAAGGAGCTGCTACCAGTTCTCTCTTCCCACCGGCTTTCATTCAAGACAAGTGGCCGTGTGTACAGCTCTAGTGGGCGGAGTGCAATGTTCCATGCCAGTGAGACTTGGTCATTGACAAAACCAAACCTCAAACATCTGCAGCGGAATGACAGGGCAATGATCAGACAGATCTGCAATATCAATCCACAAGACACTGTCACCATCAGTTTCAGTGAGCTACTTGCACAGCTTGGCATTGAGGACCTGGGCCTCATCCTGAAGGAGAGAAGGCTCTGCTGGTATGGGCAAATGGAACGTTCCAAGGTTGTAGGCAAGACAGCCTTTGAAATACAGGTGGATGGAAAACATGGGCTTGGGAGGCCCAAGATGACTTGGAAGCAGCTGACAGAGATCGCAGAGGGTAGAAGCTTGACCCTCATGATAGACATTCCTGAAGATCTGGTGTGAGACCTGCCATGTGTGCAGCAAGCCAGCTACCTGAAAGGGGGCCCACTTATGTAGATGTTGCCCCTGTACCTGCATGTTAATCAAAAATCTGATGATGATGATGATGATGATGATGATGTGATTGTGATGATGATGATAAGACGATTTGACTGTAAAAAAGGGGTTGTTTTTATCCACTTTGGGAAGTAGTTTGCTTAGTCTTGTTTATAAGACAGCCCCCTTTTTTTGAGATTCACAAAAGCCAAAATGATTGTCCAATGCAGATTTTGACTGAAACATGCTCATATATCACCACTGAAAGGGGAAAATAAACTCAATTAAGAGGAACAAGATGTGCTTGTGAAACACTAACATGTGCCCAGGCAAGGTCATTTTTTTCTTCAAAGTTGGTCACAGGTCAAGGTCAAGGTGACGTAGTCAGAGCTCTCGGAAACGCAGGATTCCGCGTATTTTACGCCAACTTTTGCCGTTGTACGCGTAAAATTCACAACCGGCGATTCTTGTGTACGCATGTTTTTATTGCGACACGCGTCCAAAATTACAGAAGCGGTAAATTCAGAAGCTAATTTAGGCCGCTTACGCAATACCAATAAAAGATCTGCTGGTATGGGCAAATGGAACGTTCCAAGGTTGTAGGCAAGACAGCCTTTGAAATACAGGTGGATGGAAAACATGGGCTTGGGAGGCCCAAGATGACTTGGAAGCAGCTGACAGAGATCGCAGAGGGTAGAAGCTTGACCCTCATGATAGACATTCGATTTGGGGTCGGAACACCAGGGTCAGAACATAAATTTCTATCCCAGGGTAAAATCACGGATTTCCTTGTCTGGTGTGCAAGAACACAACCTCTCATACCAATACGATAATACATCCATGTGACATTGTGCACTCTTTCATTTCTCCAAAACGGTAATATTTCTGATAAAAATTTGTGATATTTTTCTTTTATTAACTCCAAACAAAGGTTGTGGGTGCTCATTAGAACCGCGTCATTAGGTCCGTTTGAACGTATATCCACAACGTATGTCTTGGAGCAGAAATAAGAAATTATGTATACCCCTGTAAACCCCAGTTCATCCTATATAAAGTGGGGTATAGAGGGGTGTTCATTACAAGACATGTTAACATGATGCAATTGTTAGAAACTGCAAGAGCCGTAAGACAACAGACAGCCATCTTGTATTCCTTGAAGGACATAAACTGATTGCCCATTTTGAATAACTAACCCTTGTCCGGCTGAGCCCGGATATGCCTTATCTTTCAAACAATGAAGATCCAGATCCGAAGCCATCTGATCAGGATCTTCATTGTTTGTCATTCAGCTCATGAATTTGTTGCAATAATTTGCCTCAAGTAATCTGATTAATTGATAATCAGTAGTGGGTGTGGCATATATAAATATTCAGCAGGTCAAGGGTTAAAACATTTTTGTATGCTGTATGTGCCAATCTGCATTAGAATTAGCATGATCTTAAGAAGAAACACGGACTAAAACTTTCTTAATGCTCTGGAGAAAAATTCTTATTGAAGTTTTCATACCAGAATCCAGCATTTTCCCATTATACTTAACACAGCAGTGCATATTTTATAAACAATCTCTTCTTAATATTTGCTTGGTGACACACATTTTTTTGTTTTCTCACATGAAAGGACTTCTGTATCAAAATTCTGGAATTCTCTCTAGGGCAGATTTCTCACTATAAATGTAAGGTCACCTCCTTAAATATTTGACATACCGCTTTTCTGGGCAGGCTTGGACCTTCTAAACTGTTTACAAGTTCTCAAGTTTCTGAGAAGCTCACATAAACCTCAAATCATACTAAACAAAACATCAGACACGAAGTTACAAGAATATTTTAGCCCTACCGCCCATCGGGGCTTAGAGAAATTGATTGGGATGCATGGTGCATCTGCGCAGAGCGGAAACAGACCAAACTTGAGAAGTGGTAAACCATTAAGCAATAAAATAGCAGAATGCGTGAAATTTTCATTTGCCTGCCTTTATTATTATTATTTTTTTTTTTGGTTTTGTTTTATGACCCTTTCAAGATTATTTCACTTATTTTGAAATGATCATTAATCGGAGGTGGACAAAAACCAGAGTACCTGCAGAAAAAACACCTGACCTTCCGTTGCAGAACTTGACACCTCACGTAACCCAAGCAAAGATCCAACACACAATGATGGGAGACCTAATGATTAAGAGTCAGAACTCTTACCACTAGGCTTGCCTTTAATATATTCTAGAATCAATATTTAGATCTTTTAGGTACGAAAGAACAGTTTAAGTTTCAACCTCACCTTTGAGAGAGCAGAATCTAGTATCTTGTCCCCAGTAGTTGACATAGTAACTGAAAATAATTATAACCGGGTAATATGATTATGCATCTTGAACTCATGCAACAAGGTTAATAGAAGTGGGGTTATGGATCGAGACTGCTAACGCTATAAGATTACAAAAGCGATTCACACTTTTCCAGCAAATATCAAAGCCAATTAGATATTGAACTTGCTAGCAGAGTTGATAGTTTGGTCACTTACCAGTTTGTTTAGCTAACAATGCTTTTAACAACTGGAGCCAGATGTTCAAAACTAACAATGTCCTTAGTTAACATATCATTAAAACTCACTATATCATTTATTATATCCAAATATTTTTTCAGCAAAAATGTAAGCAGCAAAAGCTGCTCGTATTTTCTGAAAAAAAAAATACCACTGTACGAGGGCTGTTCAAATATGAATGCAACTAAGCACATAAAAATGATTCTGTGATAAATTTCGATGAAAAATTTATTTTGTCCCCTCAAAGTATTCCCCTTGAACAGATATACAAACTTTCAGTCTTCTGTTCCAATCATTGAATGCATTTTGGTAGTCTTTTCAAGGTATACTATGAATGCACTGGAATATTGCAGAACCGAGGTGTTTGCGCTGTACAAATTTTCGACCAGAAAGGTATTTTTTCAGCCGCGGGAACAAAAAAAGTCACACGGGGCAAGGTCAGGGGAATACGAGGGGTGAGGGAGTTCAACAACCTTTTCCTGCTTCAGATAGTCTTGCACAATGAACCCCTTGTGCGATGATGCATTGTCATGTAGCAATCTGACATTGGCCAAACCAGTTGCGGGTCTTCGTTCTTTGAAATATTTCTTCAATTTTTTAAGAACTTTATTCCTGTAAAACTTCCATTTACAGATTTGCCTTTAGGCACAGCAACCTGAATAGCAGGGCCCTGATTTGAAAAGAATATGGCATACATTACCTTCTTGACGCTCATGGTCCGCTTCGCAATGCATGGTCTTTTGCAATACTTTGTTGCCCATATTTTGTTCTGAATCTTTCGTTTTGGCTCAAAAAAGTGAACCCATGTCTCGTCACCTAAGACGACATTAGCGAAAGACGTGCATTGTAATTTGGAAATTTTTTAAGCAACTTCTTGGCGCATTGAACACGTGTCTTTTTCTGCTCATCTGTCAACAAATGGGCAATCCATCTAGCACAGATCTTTCTCATTTTCAAAACCCGTTTCAGAATTGTATGAGCTGCTCCTAATGAGATGCCAACCATACTAGCTTTGTCTAGTGGTGTATCTTGCATCGGTAGCAACTATTTCTTTCACTCTAGCAACCATCTTGGCAGATGTTGCTCTTTTCGGCCGACGATCATGTGGTGCATCTTCTGTTGAGCCTAGCCCACAGCTGAATTTCTTACACCAACGAAAAACTGTCGGAAAAGACATTTCATTATGCCAATATACCGAACATATTTCATCAAAAATGTCTTTGCACCGTATACCATGAATACAACGATTCTTAATATAGGACCGTATTTCAATGGCGTACTTTGACCTTCTTCCAACCATGTTTTGTATTAGTATACAAGAGTAGACAGGGTTTATCGAACAATCTACATGTCTAAAGGGCACAGATTTTAACAGGTTTGGTATCAATGTATAGGTAAAATGTTTTTCTACGCTATTTCCAGGTGATTTTCGCATTAGTGCATGAGAAAACCTACTTGCATTCATATTTGAACAGTCCTTGTATTAGATATTGAACTTGCTACAATAGTTGACATTCTGGGCCCGGTTGTTCAAAGCATTGTTAGTTTAATGAGCTCGCTGCTGGTGATATTGTTAATTGTTCTCTAATAAAGTGGTATTTTTGCAAAAGCTGCTCACATTTTTTTCAACAAAAATATTAGCATATTTGCCATATTCACCAATTTTGTATCGGATACCCCAAAACTGGTACCCTGGCAAACACTGCAGGCCCAGATCAGACGCCCCCACTGTTTGCAAAACTTTCAGCCAATTTCCAAATAAATTTTGAAGAGAACACAACCGGACACCCCTAAATTTTGAAATGGACTCCTGCAATATATAAGAAGGAAGGTTCCATTTGGTACAAAAAGGGTTAATTGATAAAAGTTTTAACATGTCAACTAACGACATTGACATTCCCAAGAGTGGAATCTATTGTACATTTATTTAGATAGTTCATTTAATATTATTTGCTTATCATATGGCTCTGTTAGAACATGTTGCTTCTTTCAAGAAGGTATTCTGTTATGACATGGACTGAAACGTTATGAACTTATGGTGTTACATTTCATTTCAGTTCTGTTACATAAGAGATTGATTTTGAAATGTTATGAAACACTTGTAACAAAGGATATATAGACTTTGTTACATTATGTTACAGAAAAAACATGTCCACCTGTAGAGGGTGTGTTGATTTTGTGCAATATATGCAAAAAATGGAGCAAAACACACAGACATAACATTGTTCAACCAAATGTTGAAAGTATGCCAAGGTCAATAAAGACCAACTGCAATGGGCAGGGTGTGTCATGGCAGATGTGTGTACAGTTTCATTAGTCTGCAGCCCAAGGGGTAACAGGACAGCTAAACGGACAGGTTTAAGTGATACATGTGTACTGTGTGATGCCAGCAATTTTAACCTTGAGGCAGAAAGTGTCTCTTATCACAATCCAAGTCTGTGTACTGAACCCCCCTTCTATATATAGAGAAAACTGGGGTTTTCAGGGGTATACATTATTTTCTAATTCCTGCTTCAAGATATAGGTTGTGGGTACTTGTTATAGTGATGTGCGGTATTATCGGTATATCGTGATACAGTTCAGAAAAAAATCATATCACAATACTGTCCGCCAATACCGATATTTTCTGTTTTCATCCATTTTTCATATTTTCTTCTGTAACTGATCGGTAAACACAGCTCCGTGAAGACAGAAACATTCCTGCGGCAAAAGTAAGTAATTTAATCAATTCCCACCCTTTATGTATAAGCCGGTCATAGCGTAGGCCGAGCTAGGATTTTGGTGAATCGCGCACCTGTTGTTGTTGTATAATTATGTCGTTTTAGTGTAAGCCACCCAGCATTTACAATTTAGCATAATCGAGAGAAACCATAACAAACTTTACCATGGTCAACTACCAACTCGTTTAAAATCAAAACGGAAAAGCCGATATCAAGCAACATTTCAGGTTGCAAAAGATGACAGTCACAAATAAAGTGACTGAGGCCATCAGTCTAATACAACATTTTATGGCATTTTCAGATATTATCTTTATTTCACCTCATAACATTGGGACAATTCTAGAAAGTACCTTGGGCTTGTAAGTGCGTGAGCAGGAATAGGATAAATGATATATACCCATGAAAACTCCCTTCTTTTTCCCATATATAGTTTGGTTTTCCAAGTACCAGTGTGTTCCAGATAGCTACATAATATATCGTGATACGTATCGTGATACGCAGTATCCGTATCACAATATATCGTGATACGAAAATTCTGACAAAACCCATCCCTAACTCGCTAGAACCGCCTCAGTTAGGCTTTTCTAACGAGCACCCACAACCTATGTTTGGTGCATTAGTAAGTAAAAATCACAAATTTTCGTCAGAAAAAACTAATTAGTTTGGAGGTCTGAAAGAATGCACTATGTCACACGGATGTGTTATCATATTGTGCTTGCTAAAGCAGTTACTGCAATGACACGAAACTTAGCCTAGATTTATTCTTGTAACTCCTACTGATCTGAAGCTTTCAAGCTGGTAACCATGCTTTTAGCATTGGTTGTGTGCTTGTAGTGTTAGTATCATCATCTTCCTCTTTGTGTCACACTTAACCCTTAAGATGCCAAGAAAAACTACATCTGAAGATGTTGTCTGCTGAATCTTCTTACAAACTTATTAAAATATTTCTTCAAAAAGGCATACAGTGTGGACCCAGATCAGACTGCTCCTGTAGGAGAGCAGTCTGATCTGGGTCCGCACTGTTTGCAAAAAAATGACTTTTAAGGTAACTGGCAGACGGCAAAGCAGATGACAATTGTCTTGATTGGCATTTTATGGGTTAATGTTGATTTTATTCTTGAAGTAAAACTTACCCACTTCAAAGGAATGATCTGGTTTCTTTCCCTTCAAGGCATCAATCACTGTATTGGTCTGAATTAAAGCAAGCTGAAAAAATAGATAATTGTTTTAACAGACCATTACATCACCAAGTAAACAAACCATCACATCAACCAAACAAACCGTCACAAGTATTTTTCCCCACACAGAAGTATTAGTAACTTGACTGTGGCATGAAATAGGTCATTGTCAGCCAAGGGTCATTACTGGAATAACCTATGATACATCTCAATTTCCAATGCTACATACAATGTTTCATATCAGCTCACTGGTTCCAATAAAGGTTTTGCAAGGGGTTTTGACCATATATGGGCATGGCAGCCATTGTGGTCATATGGCCAATCTCTTTTAGAATATATTTTTGTCTCCCTGCTCCAGTGATCTTTCATGTGAATTTTGGCTTAAAGTTGCCATCTTGGACCATTTAAACAAACCTTCATGATCTCATAGAGGCTCCTATAATCGGCCAGAGGTTTCAGAGGAGTTTCAAAATGTTAACAGAGGACAGACTACAGATGACAATGGAGCCTATCTATATGTATAGTAACTATAAGCTCACTAGTGAAGCAAAGGATGTGAGCTAAAAATTCACTGTTGGACTTTTTTTCCATACAAGATTAATTAAACTTTCATCATGTAGGGAAAAGCCTAAGTGACAGAATTTTTACCTTGATGTGAAATAGGTCAAGGTCAACTAAGGGTCATCATTTGGACAAACTTGGTAGAACAAATGTCCCCAACGTTGCATATAAAGTTTTAAGATCATTTGCCGACCGGTTACTTTTCGCTTACAAAATGGAGTTCCACCTTTTATAAATTTTGTGGATGCTAATGCAGAGGAAAAGTCTGTTACAGCTAAGTCACTGGTAACCAAGGTTGGCAAAATGCCGGCAAATATGAGTACCGGGTATTGTCCATGCTGGTGTCATTTACCAGCAAATACTGGAAAATGCCAGCAAATACTGGAAAATTGAAATTACCACCCTGGAATTAAAACAAAACCATGCACTTAACAGTTACATATGGATAATTTCAATAACAAAGGCTAGTTAACTTTATATCATAATGTTATTAATCGTAATTTCGTATTGGCCCAGTTACAGGTCTGAGGTCTGCTGAATTGGCCTTGGGCTGAGGACCTGTGACAGAATTACTGATATTACATGTATATGAAACACATTTGAAAAAAAAAGACATATGCATACAAAACAGGTGAAGATCAGCCTGCACAACTGTGCAATCTGATCAAGGCTTTTACTGCTGCTTGTTTAATGGATATGAACCGCTTTTAAAAAAAATCATGTATATGTAAGCAAACAATACAGGTAAAGATCAGTCTGTGCATTTGCACAGTTCCATCAGGGCTTAGGTATACTTTTTTGCCAGAAACCACCTACCTTCTAAAACCAGGCCAAATCGACCCGACCAAAACTTTCTTTTCTTTCTCCCAATTTTGCTTTAACCCCAGGAGGGAACACAGATGGTGTACAGGGATCAGCCGAGGGGGCGATTCGGGCGACTTCTTCGCCCGAAGTTCTAGAACTTCGCCTAACCAGCCTGGAAAAGAGAAGTTGACTTCGCCCTGTTTTTCCCCAGACTTTTTTTTTTTCTTTGTCTCCAGGATCGGCTTTTCAAATGCGAAGTAATATCCATCGATAAAGGCACAAAGCTGATAACAAAAACACCTATTGATAATCCGATAATTAATAATCCAACTCCATGTGTTAATTGCTCGAGTCAGAAACTCACAACCAGTAGCGTTGAGCACAAGTTGTCAGATCAGTTAATTATGTAAATAGGTGAATCGGGCTAGTCCAGATCGGCATCTTTGATCTTATTTCATGGCCACTTAGACTTTGAGTAATCAGACTTGTCCGCGCAGCATGAGATGATCGGTCTTTTTGATTTTGGCAATATGATCGACGCATGAAAAACGTGCGTCTCATTTTACATATCAATATAAGATAGATAGATAGAAGTGCGACTTTAACCCTTTTTTACCAAATGGAATCTTCCTCCTTAAATATAGCAGGAGTTCAATTCAAAATTTATGGGTGCCAGGTTATGTTTTCATGAAAATTAATTTGAAAATAATTTAATAACTGAATTTTTAGCAAACAGTGGAGGCCCTGATCAGACACCGCGTTCTGCGGCGTCTGATCTGGGCCTGCACTGTTTTCCAGGGTACCCGTGTTGGGGTTTCTGGTACTAAATGGGTTAACAGGATTACCTAAACAAATAAAAACCGTGATGTCAAGTCCCGATAAGGCGCTAAGATGGGAACTAGAAAAAAGGGAATATAGGACATGATAGATGAAAAGAACATATAAAAAAATGCCCCATTGCACCTGCAGAAACTTGCTGGCATATCACGGCCGCACAGATTGAAACTCCCGCCCGACTGCACAACATGATTCATAACCTCGAAGTGAGATTAAATCGGTTGTTTCCCTTTAGCGCCCTTCAGTGACTAAGTGACATCGAGAAAATGAAAGTAGATAAGTATCTGATGTCTGATTATATTGCTGCTATAATCGAGAGACCGCTGCGCGTAATCATTCAGCAAGTGCAACAGCAACATTGGTATGTAATTCGCAACGATATCACACCCGCACACTGTATTTCTAAATTGCAAATAAACGATATTTACGGAAATTACCGAAAATTCTGCCCGACAATTTCCGTAATTTAGTCGTTTTCCTCGAGCCCCACTTCTCCCTCTTGTCCCTCATTTCGCCCTGTCAGTGCTGGGGGGAGAAGTCACTTCTCCCTGCTTCCTGGGCCTAGGATTATCCCTGGTGTATGTCATATACACTCCAGATTTGCAGGATGAAAGCCTTCACTGTAATCATGTTATTTGGGTAGGGATTATTAACCTGCACATGGGATGACTCTCCCTGCACGAAGCCTCCAGTTAACGTACCTATCATGCCAATGGAGCATGTTCGGACACCAAATAGATCATTTTGGAGACGTTGCTTCCAATTTGTGAGACTTTTTCCCAACACTGGAGATGAAATGACATCTCAAGCCCTGTTGCCCAATGAAACCAATAGGGTTTATAAGCATGGACGGTCCGACTCGGACCGCTTTGCCTGGGCAGGCTTAGATCCTCCAAGTGGTTATCAGTTCTTGTGTGCGGTCGGTTTCAGCTCTGCGTGGAAGCATCATGCAGCCCATCTATTTCTCCAAGCCCCGATGGGTGGGGGCTGTGTATGGTAGCTCAGTGCACTTGCCATTGATGCTAAAGGGCCCTAGTTCAATTCCCAGCAGCGGTGTCTGAACATGCTCCATGGGCATCATTTGCAAGGAATTTAGGATGAATGCCACAAGTGCACCATCCTACGGATTGGGACGTTAACTTACCTGGAGGCCCCCTGTGCAGAGAGTTACATCCCCTGTGCAGATTAAAGATCCCTACCGTAATTACACGACTACTGTGTAGGCTTTCATCCTGCAAACCTGGTGTTTATGTAAAGTACACCTGCGAGTAATGGTCAAATGTGACCGATCGCAGTAGCAGTAGAAAGAAAGAAGAATTTGAGTTGGGTCATTTGGCCATTAGCTCAGGTGGCCATTAATTGTACATAACCTCCCACTACCAGGGATCGAACCGGGGGCCTCTAGAATCAGAGGCAAGTGCACTGTTGTGTCGTGAGCTATCCAGAAACGCCGACCGGAAGGTGATGGGTTTTACCCACTTGAATAAAACATAGAACCCAGGAAGCGAGAAAAGCATGCAGAAGAGACCACGCTCCTCAGTCTAGATTGGCCACTCAAAGCAACCAGAACAGAGACTCTGCCAGGGACATTATCAACCATTTACCCAGGTAAGACTTCTTCCTGTCCCGTCCCCAGTCCTGGTCCCACATACGGGCTATTAAAAATACATTATTTGGCGACGAGCGATAAAACGGAAGGGGGAATTCTCCGGTCATTTCGTTAGAGGTGTATTACTACTTCACGAGTTATCCTCAGATTCGTGAGGGACGGTGAACATGATACGCGGTCCACTTCGTTATTTATTTAACGTTGGGGATTGTGAAGGGTTCAAATTTACTTCACGTTTTCGGACGTGGAGGACGGTGAACATGATACGCGGTTCCTTTTGTTTACAGAGGGAACTGTGAAGGGTTCAACTCTTGATAGCCTGACGGGTTGAAATTGTGGGCAGGGGAAGTTCTGAGGCATTTAGCTTCTTGGTTTGGCCTGTTTATTTTTTCAACAACGTGGAGCCAGTCAGTTTTGGGGACAACCGGTGAGTTTGGCATTTAGCTGAATGAACCAATTCTTAAGGCAGTCTTAAATTAATTTAAGGTTAGCTAATTGGATTGATTTTTGTTTGTCTTATGTCAGTTTTTTCTTGGGGTAATTTTCAGTTTGGAAAAATTCTAAATTGTCCCTTGCCAGTTGGGTTTTAGTTTTGCCTGGATGAGTGGCTGATTTTCTCCGTGGAATGGCAGAGGAATACCTGGTTGTCAAGAAAGAAGAAAAGGTAATCTCTGTGTTTTCTAAACCAAGATTTACATGTACTTTTCTTCGATTGTTCGCTGTATTTTATACGCGAGCATTATTATAAAAGAAATCCCTAACCTGTATCATTGTGGTATTAATTCAAGAAACCTACGTAAAATCTTTGGCGTATTCTATACACAAAGTACTTTCTTGAATAAAATTGGTGACAAATAACTGTCTGCATTTTTGAAGAAAGGGTTGGTTGGTTGGTTGCAGACGAGAAAGGGTTGTTTTCTAAACCGAAAATAGTCCTTTTTCTTCTATTTTGTTGTATTGAAAAGTATCGGCAAACAGCCATATATTGAAAAAGCATAGTTCTTACATTTTAGGAGTATTCTATACCCAAAATAGTTAAAAAGAACTGCTTATTACTTAAAAGGAGCCAGCCATCCATTAAAAAGCATTGTTCTAACGTTTTAGAAGTACGGTGCGGTCCGGTAACATTGCGCATATAAAGTTTATATAGCTATGTGTGACTTTGTTCAAGCCACCACTCAATTTTCAGTCAACAACATTGCAGCATTTCCCTATCGACCAGCTGCAATGAAAATTGGCCTCTGAAGTTATTAATATACAGGACAAAGAATACTATGAAAAGGGATGCCCCCTTGAAATTGAACTACCAATTTTGTCGCCTAACATTGCGCACAATATGTTTGTTGAACAGTTGAACATGAGGGTTGACTCATAAGTTGTTGATTCATTCTTCTGCAGTGTTGTCAGAAGCAGTAAGTTTAGAATCAAGGGAATAGCGACTTTGGCTAGTTTTAAACTCAGTCTTGACTTTTAAGAGTTCGTATTTTGAGAAAAATTGGGGGGTTCCGCGAGGCTATTTCATCTGCACGTGCAGGACATCTTTTTCGGGTTAAAGTTAAACTTAATGCCGATGCACTGAATATAGTGGAATTGATAATTAGGGATACATTTTGTGAAAATGCGAATGCAGGGTGCGCAAAATAAACGGCCATGCAAAGTTGCCGGACTCGACGGTAATATATTCTCAAAATTCTTAGTAAATAACTGCTTATCACTTAAAAGACAGACTTTTCTAGGGTTTTCGCAGTATTCTATACGCGAAAATTATTGAAAAGTGTTCTGCCTGTCGAAAAGCCAGAAAAAAAAAGGATAAATATTTTGGGAAAGAATCTCTGGAGTATTCTATACACAGAGGTTATTGGAGTATTCTATACACAGAGGTTATTCTTGAAATATTTATATTACACTTTACAGAAGTTTGTATTTGTCACTCCTTTCACAAATAAGATAGCAAATGTTGAGGCAAAGATTATTGACCAGACAGATGGCTTGATGGAGCATTAGTCGTCTTCTAGAATCTAGATACACAGGCGCCGGACGACACCATCAGTCAAAGGATGAAGAAATGCTTTCACGTGAACAGAATTGATAGAAGAGTGTAGTGGGCATGGCGTTGATTTCTAATCCCCATGACCAAGAACAGTAGTAGAGCAGTCATGTAGTTGATTTCTAATCCTCATGGCTAGGAAGAGTAGAGCACATTGGGTTGATTTCTAATCCCCATTGCCAAGAACAGTAGAGCAGTCATGGAGTTGATTTCTAATCCTCATGGCTAGGAAGGAACAGAAGGGGACATGTAGTGGATTTCAGAAAGAGTTTATGAATTAACAGAAAGAAGTGACTGATCAGCCAGATGGTTCACCGGAGTGCTTGGAGTCTTCTAGACACATGCGCTTTGGTCGACATCATCATACAAGAATGAAAAAATAGTTTCATGTGAAAAATAGTCTTTGGTCTCACCGAAAGCAGATATGAAAATGGACTTGATAAGAAAAAAGATAGGCCTCATGCCAGTGAATATGGTTCCTACAGCCGTAAAAGACATTCATGGTCAAGATCACATGGTAGGAAGTTCGAAGAGTCCAGAAGTTTACTGTTATCGTCAAGAAGGCAAGCCAGACCAACGTCATACTCCAGGGGTTAAAGGTCAAAACTACCCACAGGACGGCATATTAAGCCAAGATTGGAGACGCCTTCTAGAAGGCATAGAAGGTCCAGCTCACCTTCAGGAAGACAGAAATTGTCAAGGTCACCTAGGAGGGAAGGTCAAGATCACCTTCAGGAGGACAGGAATTGTCAAGGGCACCTAGGAGGCATGGAAGGTTAAGCTCTCCTTCAAGCAGACATGGATTGTCAAAGTCACCTTCTAGAGGGCATGATAGGTCAAGATCACCTTCGAGATGGCATGTTGTGGAAATCACTTTCAAGGTCAAGATGTCAAGGTCACCTTCAAGAAGGCATGGAAAGTCAAAATCCCCTTCATGAGGGCATGGAATGTCAAGGACATCTAGAAGGCATAACATGTCATGGACACATAGAAGGCATGACAGGTTGACTCTTCAAGAAGGCATGGCAGGCCAAGGTCACCATCAAGAAAGTATGACAGGTCAAGGTCACCAAGAAAGCATGAGAAGCCAAGGTTATGCTCCAGATATGCAAGGTCAGGGTCGCATACAAGATCATACGCTCGACACCGGATGTCAAGGTCACCAAGGACATATTCAAGGTCGAGCGTGTCAGGACACTTATGCTAGTACTTCTAGGTCAAGGTCACCATGGCATACCGCACTGATGTGGGAAAAAGCGAGTGATAACATATCTCCTGAGGAGTCTTCTAGACACTCATGGCGAGAGAGGCGTGGTGATCTGAAACAGCTTCCAAAGAACATGAATTTGATGGAAATGTGTGCTGGATGTTTTTCTGACAGACACAAGTTTGAAAGTTGCTGGTCAGTTTTAAAATGGTTCGACAGAGAATGTTACGATTGCCTAAATTGGTCTTTAGAGGGCAAAGCTTTGGATTTCTTCGCAATCACTGCAGGACTGGGAAGAAATTTGAGGATAGATTGGGAAACAGCAGGAATGAAATTCCAGCAATCATTTCAAGATGGGAAAGATCTTTGGAAGAACAGCTGACCAAGTTCTGACCCTTGCCACTGCCACATTTAGAGACCCGCCTGAAAAGCATCAGATGCAGGAGGCTATTTCAAAATTCTGTCAGGGATGTGCTGATGAATAGACAGCCAAGCAGGTTTTTGAACATTCTAGAAGTATGGAGGCTGCTCTTAATGGAGTTAAACAACACCAGTGCAAATCCCAAGCGGTGGAAGGAAAGAGACATTCCAATGGGTAAAGAAAAGTTTTCCATGAACAGTCAGCTCACTAACAGAATCCCGGGTACAACGACTGACTGCTAATGGGATTGATGGACAAGATCTGAACGACAGAAGAATGAACATCAAATGGAATGATCCACGTTGGTATTTACAGATAATCGGTGGACAGATCATCGGTGGAAGAACAAGTTGTCTAATGACTTCTACACAAAATTTTGGAATGGCTTGATGAAAAGTTTCTTAAGTAGGCTTCTAGTCACTTAGAAAAGCTTCCACTTAAGTGCAAGGCAAGAAAATAGCAAGTAATTTGACAAATGCAAACTATGACAGGCAGAACTAGTCAAAATAATGATGGCAAATAAGGCTTTTAAAACAACAAAGAAAATTTGTCCAAACCTAATGATACAGGTCCCTTTATTTTGATATGTGAATGCTTCCAAACGTTTGAAAGTTTAAAATGGAGTAGAAAGAGTATAGGCTTATAAATAGCAGTTTCTCTTTGCCTCCATATTAAAGATAGACACATATGAATGAATAAAAGATTTTAAATGGAGTAGAAAGAGTATAGGCTTATATAAAATAGCAGTTTCTCTTTGCCTCCATAAGAAAGATACAGTTGAATAAACAAAAATAGATTTTTGCTGGGGTAGGAAGAGTATAGGCTTATAATAGCAGTTTCTCTTTGCCTCCATGGAAAACACATTTGAATGAACAGGAATGAGATTTTAGCAGAGTTCTCCCTAGGGTTTTGAAAATTGGAGTAAAAATGCAGTCCTCCAGAAAAAGTTGGAGTTTAACCATACTTTTCAAAAAGTTGGGAGTCAGAAATGAAAAAGTTGGAGTAAATTACTCCTAATTTGGAATTAACTAGAACTCTGTAAATTAGCCACAGTATTGTTTACCAGTTATCTTGGGTACTATCTTCTAGGCAAGATTTTGAAAAGGCTCATTCAAGTTTAACATGGTTTTTATTGTTCAGGGAGCTTCAAGGGTCAGCTAGCTCACCAATAAAGCTTAATATTAAAATACAGACAGTTAAGGAATTCAGATCCCATGTGCAGCATACCGCACATGAGTACTAGTAATATACTTAGGGGGTCCGGGCCTGCCCGGACGGGGTAGTGCAAGTCTGACTGTCCATGCATATAGGCTATGCTGGTTTCCTTGGGCGGCAGGAATTGAGATGTCATTTCATCTCTGGTAAGGATCGCGCAGGGTTAGGGGCGGCGTCTCCGGGGTGGCCTAGGCGGTGTTGATTGGGACGTTGGGTCTCGGGGTCAGGTAAACAGAAAATGTATCTGACACATAAGCTGTAGTTTTGCTCTGCAGTGGTTGTCATTACTGCACCAGGCCAGATGTTTAATGGGTCAGGTTCACGGTAAATGTGGGTGGCTCCATTCAGGTACAATTAGCTGGGCAGG
Source organism: Lucinisca nassula (assembly GCA_963580285.1). NCBI lineage: Eukaryota > Metazoa > Mollusca > Bivalvia > Lucinida > Lucinidae > Lucinisca > Lucinisca nassula. The sequence continues at coordinate 75,327,850 of OY757019.1, read as the reverse complement.
GAGGAAAAATAATGGGATATGCCATAAGGAGACAACCACAGAGATGAAAGACAAATTGTTACTAGAAGATGCACACGGATAAAGAATTACCCGGTAACCATTAGGTTTACTGATTACTTGAGTTCACTGGTTAACAAACTGTGCTGATGTTTTGGAAGTATCCACTAAGAATGAAGGAAAGATTGATTTTCTAGATCGCAGAAATCCAGAAATGTGTCTTCTAGACGGCAGTCTATCCGCGGATTTCTGTAATAGTCCACTAAATGACATTGAGCTTCTAGTTCTGTCACGATTTCTGGACTTCTAGTTCGAAATCTGTTGGACTTAACGAGATGGCCAGACAGCAAATTGAGTGTGTCTTCTTTGTCCGCTCAAGCTGTCAAATAACAAGCTAGACTCAACACAGCAGCTTGCAAGTGAGGCTTCTTCGTCTCCTTCAAGCCAGACAATAGACTGAGACTTCTAGTCTCGTCCAAGCCCGAAGTGACAGTGGGACATCAGTCCCACTCAAGGATGAACCTGGCAGCTGGTGACAAGGCCTTCAAGATAAAGTGGGGAGGAGTGTTGTGTCGTGAGCTATCCAGAAACGCCGACCGGAAGGTGATGGGTTTTACCCACTTGAATAAAACATAGAACCCAGGAAGCGAGAAAAGCATGCAGAAGAGACCACGCTCCTCAGTCTAGATTGGCCACTCAAAGCAACAAGACCAGAGCCTCTGCCAGGGAGATTATCAACCATTTACCCAGGTAAGACTTCTTCCTGTCCCGTCCCCAGTCCTGGTCCCACATACGGGCTATCAAAAATACATTAGCACTAACCACTGAGCTATTACGGTCCACTGAACTTATGGATTTCCATTTTAACGACCCGGGGCCGAAACGTCCGGCGACCTCTCAAATTCAAGGTGAGTAACATTGGGGTGCATACATTTACCGGAAAGCACCAAAATACCGGAAAGCAAACCAAAATACCGGAAAGCACATATAAATACCAAAAAGCACTTTGTACTTGGGGTTTTTCTGCGGAGGAACATGTTAAAATGAAAGATAGGCCTATGTATTAGATTTATATTGATAATTTTACCTAAAAACATAAACCAATATTTTCCCCAATCCCCTTGGGTATTGTCAGAATGACATGCAAGTTTCAAGAATTACACGCTGCTATCTATAGATCTATCTTCATATACTGCAGCAACTGTTTGAGAGTGTTGTGTGCAGTTCAAAGAACTTGAACCAGACCGTTCGGAATACATTGGTTAAATAATGTCGTCTTGACGTTAGTTCAACATAGGGTGTCTATTCGGAGATTACCACCAAGTGACCATGTAAGGTTTACCGGGCTTTCCATTGCTAGAGCGGGGGTAGTGTCTCTGACTAAATACGGTGTATAACACGTCTGTTCAACAATTCACATGAAGAGTTAGCTGTTTAGCGGGTAGTGGGGGCTATATAGCCCTTTCAAGATTTTCACATATATCGAGCCGATCGTTTGGGTTGGCAAAATGGGAGAACCAGGAGAAAATCAGGCAGAACTTGTCTTCCACACATGTTTTTTGAGCGGGATGCGAACCACCAATTCAGCGAGTGGAACTCAGAGAAAAACCAAACAGAAATTGTCTCCTAGAGACTCTCTTGCCACAAGTGAACTGTGCGGGGGCGCGAACCACAGCGATGAGCAACCTATTGAGAAAGAGTCAGCCCTTCTAACCACTAGGCCACCGAGACCCGTTGAAAACAATGTATAGGTACAATGCAATGACAATGGCATGTTAAAGTGATGTTACATGCATTATAGAAGCAAAATTCATCTTTATTATATTGGAAATACAGAGAAAAAAAATCAGATTTTACCCAGTGTTTTATTTTGTTTCGAATAAAGTATAAAAATCAGGAAGAATGAACAACATACTTACAAATATACAAGCATACAAGTAATTGTTTTCAGGTAGTATTATGTCGAGCATTGTACATTGCCCATCGGGGCTCTTGAAGAAATAGACTGGGCTTTACGTTGCTTCCGCGCAGAGCTGAAACCAACCGCTTAGAAGGGCTGGGGCAGCCCAGGCAAAGTGGTGCGAATCAGACCGTACATGCATATAAACTTGGAAGCAGCGTCTCAAGAATGACATAAACAGTGTTAACGGGGACATTAAACCTCGAATAGAACAAACAAACCATATGTACGGATCGTTTAACTTAACATCATTGATGTTGACGGATGCACTTTTCCAGTGGGTATATAAAAAGGTCTCTCTCCAGTATGCATAATTTTCACCATAGTGTAAAGGTCTGTGAAACTTATCGCCCCTATCCGACAGGGCTTCCCAACAATAGGAAACGGTACACGCCTCATTTCACAGTCTTTTGCACACTGGTGCAACACAAATCTAATAGACAATGATACAATATATATAACAATGCGCTTATCGTTTGTTGATGGGTCCGCATAACGTAAAACACTGACCCAGTGGGCCAACAACCTAAAACATTTACCCAGTGTGCACACAACGTCAAAACAACGTTGAATCGAACTTCACGACAATGAAATGACGTTTATTCAGCGATGTTTCTACATTGTGTGTCGACTGGGTTGAAGAAAAAAGGTCTCTCTCCAGTATGCATAATTTTCACCATAGTGTAAAAGTCTGTGAAACTTATCGCCCCTTCCCGACAGGGCTTCCAAACATTAGCAAACGGTACACAAAAAGTAGAGACAATGATCAGGAATCGATACAATCAACCCACAGCTCCCATCAGAGACACCAAAGGGAAAGACACACAAACATGAAACAACATACCAGAGGAACCATAGCTGTTCCAGATATGTTATATATTGCATTTAAATACAATTTTCTAATGTTTTCCAGTATATATAAGTGCTTTTTGGTATTTATATGTGCTTTCCGGTATTTTGGTTTGCTTTCCGGTATTTTGGTGCTTTCCGGTAAATGTATGCACCGAGTAACATTGTAGGTACGGCATAATCACCGGCCCTTAATCACCTGACTTTTCCTGGATCCAACTTTGAAATTATTCCCATTGTCCGCCATGAGGTTTGATGAATATTTATACTTGAAGCAAATAATTTGCAGTTTGATGACAAAGTTCTCTACTTCTCCAACACCGGAAACACATGTGCAGGGAGCCTTATAGCTGGTACCCGGTTCCGCTGAATCAGACGGTCTCGGGTCGTTTCGCCCGTGAGTCGTTTCGCCCATGAGTCGTTTCGCCCTGGGTCGTTTCGCCCGTGGGTCGTTTCGCCCTGATTAGGTGGGTCGTTTCGCCCTTATTTTTTTCAAGCCCTATTGATTGAGGTTTTGTTTGTTTTGGTATGTAAAGGGATTGATAGGGGTATTGGGAGTTCCGGAAAACATGGTTTTGCCCTCGTGTGGTGTAGCTGGACGACCTACTGACGGCTTCTACGTCAGGTTTGAGCAACTGAGCTACCACCTTTTTGAGAAAGATATTCGAGCTCACATAAGGTTAACAAGTCTTTGCAATAAAATGTGATTTATGGCTGTGTGAAAATGACTGTTTATATTTAAAAATGTGACATATTTTTCTTTCTGCTCAAAACATAGACTTTGGATTAGAACCGTCTAATTGTCTATGTTCTAGAATCAGAAATAAGAGAAATAAAGTATATGCGAAAACCCATTTTTAAAATGATGTTTTATTTACTTATCAGTTGTTCTTTCTGCACAAATAGTGGCGTGATATAACTGGTTACATTATTACGTAAATTGTGTTGACGGGGACGTTAAACCTCAATTCCAACAAACAAAATATTTTAAACAGTGGTGTCTGAATAAAAGTTCACAAAAATGTCACTTAAAGAGTAATATTAATCATTATTATACCTCACGCGATTTTACCATACAAAACGCTCATAGACCAGAGGGTGATAATTTTTACTATCCCATGCGATATTAAACTATCACATGCGCAAAAATGATGCGCGTACGGTTCAATTTTTCAGGGTGATAATATCACATGCGCAAAAATGATGCGCGTACGGTTCAATTCATCAGGGTGATAATAAGTTCGGTATAATAAAATAAATATCACATTTCTGAGAGGGTGATAGTAAGAATGTTCACCCTTCGGAAATGATTATCGACCTCGGCTTCGCCTCGGTCGATAATCATTTCCTCAGGGTAAACATTCTTACTATCACCCTCTCAGAAATGTGATATTTATATAATATTACACCTTAAGTGCCATATGTAAAAAGTTGGTTTAACTTTTATACAGACTCTACTGTAGCTCAACCTGGGAATAGGAATAGAAACATAACGTTTTATACTTTCTTTTTATTTTTTCCCATAATTTTATGCATAGCAAAACACATATTTTACATTATAGATATATAACAAAGCATAACATTGAAATCATAGCACACATGAACAAGTCCGTGGAATGAACGACCCCTAAACCCCTCCTTATATGAAGAAAACGGTTCCCCTTAATAGCGAAAAGGACTCCTTTTCGCGAAAAGGAGTCCTTTTCGCGAAAAGGACTTTACCCTAAATAGCGGAAAGGACTTTTTTTTTCTAAAGGATCCATATTATGAATATAAATTAATTATTTAACATTTTGTTTAAGATTTTCGGCTTCGGTCTTGCGAAAATAATATATTTTCAGACTCTTTGATCCGAAAATTTTATTTTTATGCAATATTTTGCAAGTTCTGCTTTTGCATTTTTCTTTTGCATTATCCGCAGTCCCCGATAGCCGATGCACTGCAAGATAAAGAGAAAAAGTATATATGTTGTAGACTAGTCTTAAGAGAACACTTTTTGTCCTTTTTTATATTCCATGTTTTCCGGACGGAAATAAAACACGGTCTTTTGAAAAAAAAATATTGCACTGATGTAAGTACGGACATGGACTAATTATAAACTTCCACTTTCGTACAGACAAGGACAAAATTAAAATCAGAAGACATGTGTGGACGGAACAAACGGACGGGCGGACATGTACTAAATGAAAAAAAAATCCTTTCTGTCTCAACAATAGGTCATCACACGTTCACACTAAAACGTCAAACTCAGCATGAAAGAATCACGGCCCCCGCCCATAGGGTCTTGAAGAAATATATGGGCTGCATGATGCTTCCAAGCAGAGCTGAAACCGGCCCGCACACTAGTACTGGCAAACCGCTTAGAGGATCTAAGCCTGTCCAGGAACCGCGATGCGAGGCGGACCGTCCATGCTAATAAACGATATTGGTTTCATTGGGCGACAGGGCTTGAGATGTCATTTCATCTCAATGCCGGGTAAAGTCCCACAAAATTGAAAGGCAACGTCACCAAAATGACCTTTACAGTGTTGACGGGGACGTTAAACCTCAACATCAATCAATCAATCAATCAATCAATAATGCAGCCCAATCTATTTCTCCAAGCCCCGGTGGGCGGGTGCTATACATTAGCATCTTTCTCCTCCAAACAATGACGGGCGTAGTATAGCCATGACTTGCATGTCTGAAAAATACATCAATGTCCATGTGTATATGTTTGCGAGCGTGTGAGGGAGATGATGCCATTTTTCTGTGTTCATGTGCACCAGAAGAGAGAGTACCAGCGATATGCTGTCGTAATGATGCGGTTCCAACAAGTACACATATCAATGACATAAAAGCGTTGCGCTTGTTCTGCTATTTTTCATATATATGATTCAAACATAGACCCTGGATGCTAGTTAAAACCGAAAGAAAATACACCGTTACAAAGCATTCATTTCCTTATCAAAGACTGCATGTGTTAGTTTTTCTCGTTTAGATACAAAATCTATATTGTGTATGCTTAATGACACGATTCAAACTAGAAATGCGATATCGATGGCACGCCGTCGCATATCCCCACGCCACTACATAATCCTACTCATCATGCCGTTCGCTTTGATATGTTACATGACCATGTTCTGGAAATTTTGATTTTGACCCCCCCCCACGCAGGCCCCACCCCCTGGGCCCAGCCCTAGGGGTGTGATCAAAGTTACGAAAGTGTCATGCACTCCCCAGACCAAAGATCTATCAGTTGCCAAAGTTTCAAGTTTCTATCTATAACCGTCTAGGAGGAGCTATCCGGTAAGACGGACGGACGGACGACGAAGACAATTACAATATCCCCACTTTTTCTTCGAAAAGCGTGGGGATAGTGACTACCCACAATATACAGCGTTGCAAACAATACTTTTTCCCAGCAGAGTAAAGTTTTCAAAATAGAAGTGAAGGCAATGATGATTCAAACATAGATTGTGGGTGCTAGTTAGAACTATGTTGGTGCTAGCTAGAACCACCTTTTTGCACGGGCAATCTATCGTTTGATGATAAATATCATGAATAGTGTTTGTTTGAATTGAGATTTACGTCCCCGTCAATACTATTTAGGGCATTTATGCTTGGCTGTTTTCGAAGAAAACGACGAGGTTTTGTCATAGCTCTGGCGTCGTCGTCGTCGTCGTCGTGCAAAAACTTGGACATTTTCGTCTGCGTCGTTGTCGTGCAAAAAGTTTGACATTTTGTAACTGAACATATTTACTTGAAACGCGGACTAGTTGTTCATTATGAAAAGGGGCTGCAGCCGAGCGTTGGCACCCGCATGCGGTTCTCTTGTTGATATGTTGCTTCCAATTTTGTGGAACTATTACCCAACTTTGAGATGAAATGACTTCTCAAGCCCCAACAAACCAAAAGGGTTTATATGCAGGGACGGTCCAACTCGCCCACTTTGCCTGGGCAGGCTTAGACCCTCTAAGCGTTTTAAATAGCTGTGTGTGTAAGTATCATGCAACCGAATCTATTTCTCCAAGCCCCGATGGGGGGAGGGGGGGGGGGGAGCGGATGAGTAGTGTACACTGTTACAAACCTATCTTTTCCCATCAAAGTGTCTTTCTTGTTAAAGTGTTCAAAAGAGCATTAGGTCCTTATATAGCTTATATAGCTGTCTAAAGTGCGAACAGTAAAGACTGATCGCGTAGATGTGCAGGCTGATCTGAGTCTTTGCTGCATGTACATGTGAATTATGGGAATTGCTGTGCCCCGGCTGAAAATACTCGTGTATGGTTAAATTGTCAATATTGTACATACTTGCCAATTATAATTGATTTGTATACTTTTTAAAATTGATTCACTAAATAATTTAAATAAGACACTTGACGCGTGTCGATGATAAAAGGATTAAAGAGATAAAGATATTACCTAAGCGATAGTTATCATGTTGTCAAAACAAAAAATGAACAAGATAAAATCGTTCAGCGGCCAGTTGCTATTTTTTATGAATAATTTTGTTTTACATTTCATGTGAAGCTCTTGAGTAGCATTTTTAAACTTAATAAATAAATAAATAAATAAATAAATAAATAAATAAATAAATCCTTCTACATTGCAAAACACGACAGCGTGATCAAAAAGTGCTTTTGGTATTTTTTTCTAGGAAATTTTAAGCTGTTTTTATTTGTGTTTATATCATATATACATGTTGAATGATAGGAGAACATAACAAATCTTTATTTGATAAACTCCGGGAACATATATACATGGCATAATATAGTGGGTTCTTCATGAAAGTTGTCCTACAGAATTTTGTTTTTTTTTGATTTGAGGTTTAACGTCCCCGTCAACACTTAAAATGTCATTTTGGAGACGTTGCTTCCAATTTTGCGGGACTTTTACCCGACATTGAGATGAAATGACATCTCAAGCCCTGCCACCCAATGAAACCCATAAGGTTTTTTAGAACGGACGGTCCGAATCGCACCGCATTGCCTGTGCAGGCTTGTGTGTGTGTACTGTTGTAGTCACTAAAGCGTATGATAAGACAAATCGTAAATTATCAATCTCCTTTGAACTTATGCAAACTGAATTCCGGTCTGCTAAAGTAAATGTACATGTAAACAAATGCCAAAAAAAAAAAAAAAAAAAAAAAAAAGAACCTTCTAGGTCAACTTCCCTGTTAACGTTGTTTACTTACTTTGCGCAAACGTATTTCAAATCAAGTAATTTCTTACATATCACGAAAACACGCCTGTATAATTAGGGCCCCGCACTGAAAGTGTGGGTGCCCTATAGTAATCACTCTGTCTGTCTGTCTGTCCATCTGTCCGTCCACAAATTTCTGATAGCGCTGCCGGGGCCCTAGTCAGTTTCACTGACAGCTCTAGTTTTGACCGCTTTGAATCCCACTTTTATACAGAAAAACTGGGGTTTACAGGGCTATCGGGGATTGCGGATAATGCAAAAGAAAATATCAATGGCAGAACTTGCAAAATATTGCATAAAAATTAAAAAAAAAATCGGGTACAAGAGTCTAAAAATATATTATTTTCGCAAGACCGAAGCCGAAAATCTTAAACAAAATGTTAAATAATTAGTTTATATTCATTATATGGATCCTTTTAGAAAAAAGTCCTTTTCGCTATTTAGGGTAAAGTCCTTTTCGCGAAAAGGAGTCCTTTTCGCTATTAAGGGGAACCCTGAAGAAAACTGGGTATACATTATTTTTTGTTATTTCTGCTACAAGACAAACGTTGTGGGTACTCATTAGAACAGGGTTAACCTATGTTTGCAGTATAGATAAGAAAAATACCGCAGATTTTCATAATAAAAATAGTCATTTTAGAGATGTGAAAACATGCACTATGTCGCACGGCCTCGTTATCGTACTAGTCTGTTTAATAGTTTGCATTACGAAAACATGCTTATTCAAATACTGGAAAATTCTACCACCAAATATAAAAAAATAAAATTGTTCTGATCAATTATTCTTATATTTTTCATATTTCTGCTCGGGTGCTCGTTAGAAACGCCTCGACGAAGCGGTTCTAACGATCACCAACGGTCTGTGTATGTTGGAGCGGACATATGAAAAACAATGTGTTGCATGTTCGTTGTGTGTTTTGTTGGTAGTACCCATAGTGTGCTATTTCTGTTCCAGGCATGGAATGTAGGTGGTCGTTAGAACCGCCTCCGCAAAGCGATTATAACGAGTATCCATATATCACGTACTTAACACATTTTGACACTGTTGTTTGGATTTGTGAAGATCACATACACAGTTTATAATGTTTTTTTTTTCACTTTTTATCTCTCTATCCGAACTCTGAATCGACCCCGTCCATACATCACCCACCCGTAGGTGTCACTTGACGTGTCACCATGAACAGTTCAGATCCGTTCGTCCGCCCGTCCATCTACACAAGCATCACATTCATTCATTCTTTCATTCATTCATTCATTCATTTCCGATTGTCCATCTACCAATACTCTCCATTCATTCATTAACTTATCCATCTCCGTATATTCAAAATGCCGTCCGTTCATCCGCACAACTCCATTCACCCATTTATTAATTTATCCATCTGTCCATTTACTCATCCATTCCGTTTGTCACTCCCTTAAAATATAATTGCGGCGAAACGACCCACGGGTGAAACGACTCACGGGCGAAACGACGGGTACGTTTACTAACCGAAATGGACCGGAATGGACCCAATAACCGGAACGGACCTGGAATAACCGGAACGGACCCTTATTTTAGTCATAAGTTAGAGAATTATATGTCGTTGGTCATATGTATTCTGATATTAAGTGTAGGTTGAGTTTTAGAAGTATGCTAGCCGCTTTAGGAAATACTGGATTTTACCCTGGAATAGTTTTGATCTAGTCCGGTGATCATGGCCATATAAAAATTGAGTAATCTTACATGCCTACAATCTAAATGACTTCCAGAATCCCTGAGGGTGTATGCAAGAAAAAGATTCTTTCATTGTTTGGGGACTAGACAGAAAAAATATGTCCTGCAGTACCACTATCCAGCATCACTGAAGATGTTGGACGGCAACGCTATTGACGGAATTCTCTTTAAAATATCTGTGTGATATAATGGTACCTCTTATTGGCCCATATTAAAACTAAATTTTTTTTCAGGCAAATAATTGATTTCTTTTTCTCCGTTTTTTGCACCAAACAGATAGTGGCTGCTCGTTAGAACTGTCTCAACAGATGCGGTTCTAACAAGTATCCACAATCTATGTTTTTTGTGCCAGAATTCAGACATTAATATATGCCATTGTAAAGTAGAAGTAAAACAAAGATCAGGAATTGATACAATTAACTTACTCCATCCATAAAAGACACCAAAAGGGAAAGAAATACAAACATTAAGCGACCAGACCATAATGGAAACCTAAACAAAGGAAGGCCATATGGACAGTTACTTTCCCACAAAATGGCCATATGGCCATCCAAAATTAAAAGACACAAGTGATACACACAGTAAGTAACAAACAACAACATAAATAAATCGCCACAGAAGAGCCGCCTTGGAACGGTCAGTGGAAGATTTCCCTACTTTTCTCTATATCAAGTGGTATTTACAGGGTTCACATATTCAAGTATTTCTTGGATCCAAGGAATTCGTATCATGCCCAGCAGACACACGTCGCTCTGGCAACGTCAAATCAACGTCGGTGCAAAGTCATGACGTTGCACCGATGTTGATGTGACGTTGCAAAGGTCACGACGTTGGTCCGACGTTGATGTGACGTCACAATTAAGTCATGTGCCTGCTGGGTGGGTATTTGTATGGAAGGCAAATGACCAAAAACGAAATATATAGTAATCTATGTTTATAATTGGTTTGCACAGTTGTCACAATTGTACATTGCAACTTTTACTGATATAATTTACTGATTTTACTAAGAACATACAAACATATTTACATTTTTTTTTTCAAAGACTCTGTGTTGTATTGGTAACGCTACTCGTCTCATAAATCAAACAAATTCTAGATGCTCGTTAGAACCGCCCCCACATTGGCGATTCTAACGAGCGCCCACAATCTATTTTTTTTTCAAGAACACAGAAATGCATATCACTGTGAACCACACATGGTTCTCATTCTAAAGTTTAATGAGTTAATGAGAGTTTCAGCTTTACGTCTCGCCAACAGCTAAGGTCATATGGAGACGGGACCTCGGTTTAACTACTCCTCTGAAACTCTTGAGAACTCATATAAAGTGTAATTTAAAGGTCTATAATAAGAACATAAAAACATATTTACATTAAGAAGTCTCTGTGGTGTATTGGCAAGGCTACTCGTCTCATAAACCAAACAGACTGTGGATGCTCGTTAGAACCGCCCCCACATTGGAGATTCTAACGAGTGCCCACAATCTGTATTTTTTTCAAGAACACAGAAATAATGTATACTACTGTGAACCACACTTTTCTCAATCTAAATTGTAATGACTGAATCAGTGTTTTAGCTTTACGTCTCACCAACAGCTAAGGTCATACGGAGACGGGACCTCGGTTTAAAGACTCATCCGAAAGTCTTGAGAAGTCATATAGAGTGTAATCTATAGGTTTTTAATAAGAACATATTTACATTTAATTAAGAAGCCTGTGTGGTGTATTGGCAAAGCTACTCGTCTCATAAACCAAACAGATTGTGGGTGCTCGTAAGAACCGGTCCCCACATTGGTGGTTCTAACGAGCCCATCGGGGCTTGAAGAAATATATGGGCTTATAAACCCTATTGGTTTCATTGGGCGACAGGGCTTGAGATGTCTTTTCATCTCAATGTCGGGTAAACGTCCCACAAAATTGGTACCTACGTCTCCAAAATGATTTTAAAGGTCCGTTCCGGTTATTCCAGGTCCGTTCCGGTTATTGGGTCCATTCCGGTCCATTCCGGTTAGTAAACGTACCGCGAAACGACCCGGAACCCATCAGACCAAGGACCAAGTTCTGGTTCCCGACTGGAAATCGGGTTTTCCTTTTCGGACATCTGTCAAAAAAGTCATGTCGTGGTCAAAAAGTGTTTTAGATTTGGTCAACAGTCTTAACAATTTTAATTACTCTAGTAAGTAAACGCATATAATATTATCCTATATACTTTCTTCTTCCAAATATGGATCTGCAGCATCCTTTTAGCAGCGGCAATGCATGTAAGGGTCCCTGGCCAGTGGACAATTCGGCCCATAACAAAATCGGCCCATAGCAATTTCGATCCACAATATTAATGATGGTATAATTACTATGTTTGCATATAATCGGTTTGCTTGCGCGGCCAGATCAGTAGCATCTAAGTCGAAAAATGGGTAAAGTTAAAATATGTTCAGTTTTAGAAATTAATATTCTTTCCTCAAATATGGAGCGCTTTGTCGCAGTGGTAGCGCATCGGATTTGTGATCAAGAGGTTGCAGGTTCAAGCCTCACGCTGACCAAAGTGTTGTGCCCTTGAGCAAGGCACTTTATCCACAGATTGAACACACAAAGTAGATAAGTAAGCGAGGACCCAGCAATTTCTACAATTCGCCCAGTATACACTGATCAGCTTGTTCAGCCACACAGCATGGTCATGATCGCTGGAGTTGACTACTTCACGATCCCAGCATTCACAGATCAGCTTGCTAAGCCGCACAGTATGGTCATGATCGCTGGAGGCATAAGGAAGCTTTGACTACTTCATGAGCCCACCATACGCAGATCAGCTTGCTCAGCTGCACAGTATGGTCATGATCGCTGGAGGCGTGACGCTTTGACTGCTTCACGAACCCAGGATACTGTGTTTTTTAACAGAGCTTATGTTAATTGTTTCTAATATGCGACATTAAATAAAGCTTCTTTATCATTATCTTTATCCAGCATTCACAGATCAGCTTGTTAAGTCACGCAGTATGGTCATGATCGCTGGAGGCTTGAGGAAGCTTTGACTACACACACAGCTCGACTTGCTCAGCCGCACTGTATGGTCATGATCGCTGAAGGCGTGAGGAAGCTTTGTCTACTTTTAATATGATTTATAGTTACACTCAAATCAGACTGCATGGATGCACAGGCTGGTGTAAGTCTTTGTTGGGCCCCGGCACTAGGCCTACATATAGCTATTGATGTGCCACTGTCCAATGACATTCAAAAAACGAAACCAAAAGCACAAAACAAAGAAAGAATTAAAGACACACATTAGAGACATAAATGTTTGACACATGCCCCAATAATGACTGAGGTTTGAGTAAAGTGATATTAAATCTTTCTGTTTGTTACTTTAAGGCACGTGTCGATAAAGCCATTGTGCTTTGGGTCTGTTCAGTAGCAGTAAAACCCAGCACTGGATAAAGAGGAGGACTGGAAACATTTTAGGATATCATTTCTAATCAAGTATTTCTACACTAAAGCATGTTGCGGGTACTTTCAACAATCAGGTGATTCTGACAAATACCCACAACATCACATCAATGGACTTGTGGTCACAGCATTGTTTGTAAACAACCTACAACTTGCTATTTTGAAATTAAACTTGACAAAATATGTTCCTATCATTTTAATTAAGTAGTTCCAGTTCCTTTGTACATCTAAACCACAAAAATGACAAGAAAAAACACTTAAACATGCCGTCAGAAAGTCTCCCTCATTGGGACCCCAATCTCCCTCATCTGAGAAGCAAATCTCCCTCATGGTCAACATAAAATTATCACAGGTATGATAAAGGTACCAACGTTAAGTCATTATTGATCATTTTGCATACCGACATGGGCCCACAATATAAACAAATAAACAATAACGTTAGAACTACAATTTCCAAGTTCATAAATATACATTTTTTTTCTAAATAAACACACCCTCTTTTATGTTATTTTTATTTCTTATCTATTCCATTACAAAATTTGCAATGTGAGAAGACTAACATCTGAGGGAGGTAATTATTGAAAATAATGATACAAATGCCAAGCGATGAAAAGGGGAAAAAATAAATTGTATATATATGTAATTTTTTTCTTAAAATAACTATATCGTTCAATTTTTTATGCTTTTGCTGATAATTGACCCCTATAACAGCCTTAAAATCTTTTATGGGCCGAAATGACCCAGAACCCATGTAAGTACAAAAGTATATAGTGACGTCATGCAACTTCGAGGTTGATGTAAGTTTGATGACGTCATTTTTGTTCACATATATTTTGATTACTGCTGATGTCATCCTTTCTTGAATCAGCAACAACAAACCAAAAATAAAAGTATACATTCTGGCAGCATAAAATTCTTGCGATGCCATTCATAGCGGTAAATATTGTTGTATACATTAAAAGTTACGAAAATCTGCCATTTTTGCTAATACTTTTTCCTCCAACTTTAAGCCAAAGATGTCTTATTCACACACAATCTGGCAGAAACATCAAGCATCCTTTGTTTACTGTTGACACAGAATCCGGGTCGTTTCGCCCTGATTTTGGGGGTGGGTCGTTTCGCCCTTATCAGGTGAGTTGTTTCGCCCGTGGGTTGTTTTGCCGCAATTATATTTTTAAGGGAGTGACAAAGGGAGTGATTGGGTAAATGGACAGATGGTTGAATGAATAAACGAATGAATAAATGAATGGAGTTGTGTGTTAGTAGATGTATGGATGGACGGTTGAATATACATAGATGGATAAGTGAATGAATGATTGATTGACCCCTTCCAAGATTGTTCAAATTATAGTCCTGGGACCAAAATTGCCCCCGCCCGGGGCCCTTTGGTTTGACATGGCCTTATAAAGGGAAAATCTTTAAAAATCTTCTTATCTGAAACCGCAAGGCCCAGGTCTTTGATATTTGGTATGAAGCTTCATCTAGTGTACTCCTACTAGAATTGTTCAAATTATAGTGATTGGGCCAAAATTCCCCCTCCCCTGGGCCCTTGGGTTTTACATGGGCTTATATAGAGAAAATCTTTAAAAATCTTCTTCTCTGAATCCACAAGGCCCAGGTCTTTGAAATTCGGTATGACCCTTCATCTAGTGGACCCCTACCAAGATTGTTCAAATTATAGTGCTGGGGCCAGAAATGCCCCCGCTGAGGGGCCCTTTGGTTTTATATAGACTTATAAAGGGAAATCTTTAAAAATCATCTGATATTTGGTATGAAGCTACATCTAGTGGACCTTTACCAAGAGTGTATAAATTATAGCCCTGAGACCAAATATGCCCCCCGCCTCGGGCCCTTTGGTTTTACATAGACTTATATAGGAAAAATCTTAAAAAATCTTCTTCTCTGAAACCGCAAGGCCCAGGTTTTTGAAATTTGGTATGTCACTTCATCTAGTGGACCCCTACCAAGATTGTTCAAATTATAGTGCTGGGGTCAAAAATGCCCCCGCTCAGGGGCCCTTTAGTTTTACATAGACTTACAAAGGGAAATCTTTAAAAATCATATTTCTGAAACCACAAGGCCTAGGTTTTTGATATTTGGTGTGAAGCTACATCTAGTGGACCTATACCAAAAGTGTATAAATTATACCCCTGAGACCAAATATGCCCCTGCCTCAGGCCCTTTGGTTATACATGTAGTAGTGATAGGTATAAGATACACTTGTACTGCCTTGCGGTACAAGCCAGCTTTTATAGCGACGCGGTAGAGTGTTGGCCTGTCACTCCGGCGGCCCGGGTTCGATCCCCGGCCGGGTAAAGGTGATTAGCATTTTTTCACCTGTTACATTTGGCGCCCAACGTAAATGACCCACAGAGACTCGGACCACATCCGTGTACCGGCGAGTTTCGTTGGAAAGTTTGAGAGATTCGCGGACGAATCTTAAATATGAGGGGGAATATGTAGTAGTGATATGTATAAGAGACACTTGTACTGCCTTGCGGTACAAGCCGGCTTTTATAGCGACGCGGTAGAGTGTTGGCCTGTCACTCCGGCGACCCGGGTTCGATCCCCGGCCGGGTAAAGGTGATTAGTATTTTTTCACCTGTTACATTTGGCGGCCAATGTGGGGCTCGAACCCACGACCCCGAGATTAAGAGTCTCGTGCTCTACCGACTGAGCTAGCCGGGCTCAGCATAGACTTACATAGGGAAAATCTTCAAAAATCTTCTTCTATGAAACCGCAAGCCCAGGTCTTTGAAATTTGGTATGTCACTTCATCTAGTGGACCCCTACCAAGATTGTTCAAATTATAGTGCTGGGGCCAAAAATGCACCCGCTCAGGGGGCCCTTTGGTTTTACATAGACTTATAAAGGGAAATCTTTAAAAATCATCTTTTCTGAAACCACAAGGCCTTGGTTTTTGTCGCACCTGCTTTAGCAGGAAGACATAGACGTGCAAGTTTCCGTCTGTCCATCCGTGCATCCGTTTGTTCGTCCGTCCGGTTGTCCATCCGTCTTTCCGTCAACATTTTACACGGGGTGTCTTGTCATCGCAACTCCTCCTACAGTTTCATACTGATTATTTTCAAACTTTGTGTGTGTTTTTGCCATGGTATGAGGATGCGCATGTGGTTTGGACTTTATCGTCAGATAATTTTTTGTCACTTTTTCCACATTGTGAACTTAGTCATTTTTAACCTTCAATTGATATATGATAGGTACCTCTTGTCATCGCAACTCCTCTTGCAGTTTTAAACCGATCATTTTGAAACTTTGCATGTGCTTTTGCCATGGTATGAGGATGTGCATGTGGTTTCGACATAATTTTCTGAATATTTTTTTCCACTTTTTGCACATTATAAACTTAGCCATTTTTAAGCTTCATTTGATATACGATAGGTACCTATTGTCATCGCAACTCCTCCTACAGTTTCATACTGATTATTTTCAAACTTTGCGTGTGTTTTTGCCATGGTATGAGGATGCGCATGTGGTTTGGACTTTATCGTCAGATAATTTTTTGTCACTTTTTCCACATTGTGAACTTAGTCATTTTTAACCTTCAATTGATATATGATAGGTACCTCTTGTCATCGCAACTCCTCTTGCAGTTTTATACCGATCATTTTGAAACTTTGCGTGTGCTTTCGCCATGGTATGAGGATGCGCATGTGGTTTGGACTTTATCGTCAGATCATTTTTTTTCACTTTTTCCACATTGTGAACTTTATACCTCTTGCCATCGCAACTCCTCTTGGAGTTTTATACTGATCATTTTGAAACTTTGCGTGTGCTTTCGCTATGGTATGAGGTTATGTATGTGGTTTCGACATAATTCTCAGAATATTTTTTTTTCATCTTTTGCACATTGTGAACTTAGCCAATTTTAAGCTTCAGTTGATATACAATAGGTGCCTCTTGTCATCGCAACTCCTCTTACAGTTTTATATTGATCATTTTAAAACTTTGTGTGTGTTTTTGCTATGGTATGAGGATGTGCATGTGGTTTTGACTTTATCTTGGGATAAATTTTTATCACTTTTTCCACTTTTTCCACTTGTGAATTGTCAGTTTTTTACCTCACATATATAGGCTATGGATTCATCTCAAAGCCCTATATTCATTTCTTCTGCCTTGAATAAACTTTTATTTTTTTTGTGTGGGGCAGGTGGGGAGCAGGTGCGACATCAACTTCACCTAAGTTGAATCTCTGGTTGATATTTGGTGTGAAGCTACATCTAGTGGACCTTTACCAAGATTTACAAATTATAGCCCTGAGACCAAAAATGCCCCCGCCTCGGGCCCTTTGGCTTTACATAGACTTATATAGGGAAAATCTTCAAAAATCTTCTTCTGTGAAACCACAAGGCATAGGTCTTTGATATTTGGTGTGAAATTTCATGTAGTGGACGTCTATCAAGGTTGTTCAAATTATAGCCCTGGGGCCACAAATGCCCCCGGCCCAAGACCCTTTGGTTTTACATAGACTTATAAAGGGAAATATTTAAAAATCATCTTCTCTGAAACCACAAGGAGTAGGTCTTTGATATTTGGTGTGAAGCTACAATGTGTTCAAATTATAGCCCTGAGACTAAATATGCTTTACATAGACTTATATAGGGGAAATCTTTAAAAATCTTCTCTGAAACTGCAAGGACCATGTCTTAGATATTTGGTATGGAGCTTCATCTAGTGGACCTCTACCAAGAGTGTTCAAATTATAGTCCTTGGGCCACAAATGCCCCTGCCTGGGGGCCCTTTGGTTTTACGTAGACTTATATAGAGATAATCTTTGAAAATCTTCTTCTCTGAAACAGCAAAGCCCAGGTCTTTGATATTTGGTATTGTGATAGATACTGGGCTAAAGTTTTTATCTTCAGTATCAGCACCCATGACCGTGACCTTAAGTTCAAGGTCACAGACTTAGAATTTTAATGTTAAAGTTTTTGTGTTGAAGTTTTTAGGAGCTCATTACTTCTTTATCTTGGATGGATTTAGTTAATACTCGGTATGGTTAAAGATACTTGTCTCCAATTTTTATTTTAGCAGCAGCATCAGCATTCATGACCATAGCCTTGGGGTCAAGGTCACTGACTTAGAATTCTTATGTTAAAGTTTTTGTGTTAAAGTTTTTAGGAGCTCATTACATATTTACCTTTTACACTGAGCCAGTTCATCATCTCCAACAGGTGCACTAGGACATGACCCTGAATGTCCACAAGGTGCCCAGATGGTGACATACAAGTCAGTTCTGTTTTTTCAGTGAGAACTTTTGAAAGACTTCATGTTCAAAAAGAAGACAATTTAGAAGGATTTGTTTGAATTGAGGTTTTACGTCCCCGTCAATACTATTTAAAATTAGGTCATTTTGGAGATGCTGCTTCCAATGTTGTAGGACTTCTACCTGAAATTGAGATGAAATGACATCTCAGTTGCTGCTGCTCAAACAAACCAAAATGGTTAATAATTATGTATGAATACATGTATGTAGACTAGCACCACTTTTCCTGGGCAGGCTTAGACCCCAAAGCGGTTTACCAGTACTTATGTTTGGCCAGTTTCAGCTCTGCGTGAAGCATCATGCAGCCCAATCTATTTCTTCGAGCCCCGATGGGTGGGGGCGACAATTTCAAAGGAATGTTCCTTGCATGGGTGACCCTCTAACAAAATTTCTCAAAATACTTTCACTCCACTGAACATGGTAGTCACCAGAACTAAAACATATACAAACCTTAAAATGACTTCTACTCCTAAATATTTGAAATAATTTCACAGAACTGTTTCTTGGGTCACTGTCAACCAAAATTGCACCAACCATCCACTCCACCTTGCGTATATTACCTACTGCTTTATTTTTACAATAAGGGTCAGGTGTGCGATCCAGGGCCATTGCGGCCATCTTGTTTCATGGATCTTAGGGGTTGACCCATTCTATCCTGAATAGAATCTTCCACCCTTAAATTTAGAATTGGTCTTCTGCTATACATAATTTTTGTGAAACAGCGGGCCATTTTAAAATTTAGGGGTGTCAGGTTGAATAGAATTTAGAAATTCATTTAGAATATAGCTGAACTTTCTGCAAATAGTGAAGGCCAAGATCAGATGCTGTGGCTGCTGATCTGGGTCTGCATAGTTAGCCAGTGTCTCATTTTGAGGTTTTCAGTATAAAATGGGCTAATGCCAGGAAAGCTGTATTCTCACAAGTGTTGAGTTGATGGGTGATTATAATTGGTGATCAACAGAAAATTATTTTCAATTTTACCAACAAATTGTGTTCAGAACTAATCAATTGTAATCGAAAATATGCAGATCTAACCCTTTTTGTCGCATAGCAGGGTGCGACCTAGGCGTCCACTTTTCTAGCCGTTCACCCATCTGTCTGTTAACATTTATGTCTAAGTTCAACATTTATGTCAAAATTTGTGGCCCCCACCGATCGTGGCTTAGAGAAATAGATGGGCTGCATGATGCTTCCACGCAGAGCTGAAACCCAGCGCACACAAGAACTGCTAAATCGCTTTGACCATCTAAGCCTGCCCAGGCAAAGCAGTGTGAGTTGGACCGTCCATGCTTATAAACCCTATTGATTTCATTGGGGGACAGGGCTTAAGATGTCATTTCACCTCAATGTCAGGTAAAATTCCCACGAAATTGGAAGCATCTCCAAAATGACCTATACAGTGCTGACGGGAACGTAAGACCTCATATCAAACAAACAAACAATACGTCAAATTTGTAATGTATTGTAATCAACTACAAGACTAATCAACCATCAAACATTGCATGAAACACCTCCCTGATCTTCTGACTTGGCAGGCACCTTGACCCGGTGACCTTGCCCTATATTTTATAATCCAGTGACTGACCATTGTCGAAGGTCAACATTTACATCAAAGTTAGTATTGTAATCAATCACAAGACTAAACAGCCATCAAATCTTGCATTAAACATCTCCCTGACCTCCTGACTAGGCAGACACCTTGACCTCTCCTCAAATAAAAGGCCCACGACCATCAAATCTTGCATAGTGCTTCTCCTAGATGTACTGACTCTGCAGGTACCTTGACCGGACGACCTTGACCTATATTTTGCGCTCCTGTGACTTTGACTCATTATACATTGACACTAGGTATCTCCTCAACTTTAAGGCCTAAACCACCATACCTTGCATAGTGCTTCTCCTCAGTGTACGGACTCGGAAGGTACCTTGACCCAGTGACCTTCACCTATTTTTCGCTCTCCAGTGACTTTTACAAATTTTATGTTGACATTCCATATTTTCTCAGCTATATAAGAACCTTGCGTAGTGCTTCTCCTTGATGTTCTTACTCGGCAGGTGCTTTGACCTGGTGACCTTGAACTACATTATGCACTTCAGTAACTTTGACACCTTTTACATCAATCCTACAACTGCCAAAACTTGCATAGCGCTTCTCCTCACAGTACTGACTTGGCAGGTTCTTTGACCAGGTGACCTTGACCTATATTTTGCAATCCAGTGAATTTTACGCATTTTAAGTCAAAGTTCCATATCGTCTCAACTACAAGGCCTATAACCACTCCATATTGCTTCTCCTCGGTGTACTGACTTTGCGGTTGGCAGTTACCCTGACTCTGTGACCTTGACCTATATTTTGCACTCCTGTGACTTTGATACATTTTATATTGACATTCGATATCTCCTCAAATATACCTAAGGCCTATAACCACCAAATCTTGCATAGTGCTTCTCCTCAATGTACTGACTCGACAAGTTCTTTGACCCAGTGACCTTGACCTATGTTTTGCACTACAGTATTTTTTTTTACACATTTTACACTGACATTCCATATCTTCTCAACTATAAGACCTACAACCACAAAAAGTTGCATAGTGCTTCTCCTCGGTGTACTTATGTGGCTTGTACCTCAACCTGGTTACCTGTATTTTGTGGTTCAGTGACTTATACACATTTTACATCATCTACCGACTGGTAAGAATGATATAAACTTATTAAACAACCACATTCTGATTGTGGCCCCAGTGACTTTTGCCCCAACATGTGCGATGCTGCCTTTGGCGAGTTCTTGTTGAAGTTACAATTCTTATCGAAAAAGTATGCTATCTCACATGTACATGCATGATAACAATGCAAAACACTAACAGTAGTATTTTTTGTATGTTATGCACATCTTAGAATTTCAATGACTGCAAAAATGAACTGTGAAATGTACTGACTGAGCCTGTTGTGATACTCAAATCATGCATGTAAATGATCTAAAGTTTTCATCAGCTTTTATGGAGTGCAGTGATAGTTCCAAACCTGGGATTTCCTTAAAATCAGTTCTCAATTGATACTTCTGTCTTATTATTTTTGATGATCTTTCTTGAAAAATCCTGTAATCAAACAACACTAACTCTGACTGTGTATCAAGGTTTGAGAATTGGCTGAGTGCATACATGTGTCCAAAGAAACATTTTTTGCATTTTTCATTGCATTTAAAAGTGTTCTAATGAAAATGAAGCAATCACCAGAGTTACAAGGTATTTTCCTCTGTCTTCAGGTTCTTCCAAGAATTCCTGTATACCATTTGTAGTAGATGGTAAAACTGTTGGAACAGTTCCTCCACATGTTGTTGAACAACTGAAAACCTATCCAGATGTTTTTGAAATTTCCCAGGAAAGGGATGGCATAAAGACAAACCATGTAGCGGTGTCTAGTACATTGACTAGCCTTGAGCAGAGGGATGAGGCTGTCGGCAGAGTGATAGAGGATATCAGAAAGAAAGATGTGTTTGTCACATTAAGAGGGTGGAGAGATGAGGTAGATATAAGAATCTTACAATGTTGTGAAAAAGAGACAGAAAAAAATCCATCCAAAGGGTCACAGTCTGCCATCAAAAATTCAGGTGGATTGCTGCGTGAGTGATGCCGGACTGTGATCCTTAGAGATTGATTTTTCTGTCTAAACCCTCATGACCATGTGAGATTCTTATTCTTACATACTGTAAAAATCCTAAAAATTCAGACACCTTGAGGACTTGCTGTAACACTCCTTAGATTTTTACATTTGTTTCCTGATCCAGCAATGAGTCCCAAGGTGCAGATGGAATGGCAAATGGTGTTGACCATGATCTGGGTCAGCACTGTTTGCTTAGGCCTATCTATCCCAATACTTAGGACCATTATGGTACCTTTCTTTTCTGAGTGTGCATTTTTATACGCCCGTTTTGTAAAAGCAGTCATATTTTTTGTATACGCCCGTTTTGTAAAAATGGTCGTATTACGGTATGGGGTCGGCGTCTGTCCATCCATCTGTCCGTCCGTCCATCTGTAAACTTTTCGTTTCGGGATAACTCCTCATACAGTTTTCTTCCGATCAATCTGAAACTTGGTAGGTAGTAAGATCATGACCTGATGTAGTGCATATTGTTTCGAGGTTATGGCCCACCAAATATTTACAGAGTTATGCCCTTTTAACATTTTGTAAACGGTTGTTTCCGGAAAAGTCCTCCTACAGTTTTCATCCGATCTAGCTGAAACTGGGTTGATACTAAGACCATGTCCTGGGCTAGGGCATATCTTTTCAAGGTTACAATCCACCAAATATTCAGAGTTATGCCCCTTTGAAAATTTTTGTAAACCTTTTCGTTTCCAGATAACTCCTCCTACAGTTTTCATCTGATCAAGCTGAAACGTAGAAGGTAGTAAGACCATGACCAGATGTAGTGCATACTCTTTCGATGTTATGGTCCACCAAATATTTACAGAGTTAGGCCCGTTAAAGTATTTCTGTAAATATTTCATTTTTGGATAACTCCTCCTACAATTAACATTCAATCAAGCTGAAAATTGATATATAATTTGACCACAATGTGGAGCAGCGCATACTGTTTCAAGGTTATGGCTTACCAGATGTAAATAAAATTATGCCTCTTTGCAGATTTCTGTAAATATTTTGTTTGTGGCTAACTTCTCCTACAATTCCCGTAATATCCGAAGAAGCTGATACTTCATATATAGTTAGACCATTATGTGGCACAGTGCTTATTGTTTTGAGGTTACAGTCCACCAAAAAATAAATCAAGTTATGCCACTTTGAAAATTTCTGTACACATTTTGTTTATGGCTAACTTCTCCTACTGGTAACATTCAATCTAGCAAAATCTTGATATTAAGTTTGACTATGATGTGGAGACGTGCATATGGTTAGAGAGGATGGTCCACTAAATATTTATATAAGTATAACACTTCGCAAATAGCTGTAGACATTTTCATTTCTGGCTAACTCCTCCAACAATTTAGATCTGATCAAGCTGAAACTTGATCGGTCCACTAAAAATTATTCGAGCTATGCCCCTTTGATAATTTCTGTACACATTTTGTTTGTGGCTAACTTCTCCTGCAAGTAACATTCTATCTAGCAAAATCTTAAGTTTGACTATGATGTGGAGCAGTGCATATGGTTTAGAGAGGATGGTCCACCAAATATTTATATAAGTATAACACTTCGAAAATATCTGTAGACATTTCATTTCCGGCTAACTCCTCCTACAATTTAGATCCGATCAAGCTGAAACTTGATATGTAGTTTGACCATGATATGGAGCAGTTCTTATTGTTTCAAGGATTCAGTCCAACAAATATTAACTTGCTATGGGTGTATAATCACACTGGTAAAGGCAAGCGCGCAGGGTAAGGAACAAACCAACAGGATAAGGAAATTTTTCCGCTCAGGATAAGGAAGAAAATGGCGGAATCGGCATCACATGAGCAGGTTTGTTGTTGTTCTAGATCTCGTGTTATGGTTACTAATCAATACGGCTGCTCACATTAGCTTCACGGAAGACACATATTATTCACAAATTTATCTTCGATGGTCCGAATTCGATAGCTACAGCCAGTCAAACGGAGAACCGAACACAGTGGAGCTATCCAACCACGAAATCTCATTATTTTACATGAAACGCTCTTCTGGGAAGATGGTATGCACTTTTTTGTTGGTTGTAGACATGCACATGATAAATCGGACTGTTGCAAATACGATTTAAGGAAAATTGGAAATTGGATGGACCACAGTGAGAAATCCTAGTTCCATTTTCAATACAACGCCCACGGGCAAGGAAATGGGTACAACGCATATGATAAGACACAAACTATTCCGGGGAAAATAGTAGTTGTATGGTCGTATAGCACTAGTAAATTTCCATCTCAGATAAGATTTTCTGATATTAATAATTAGTCCTACATAGTTTAAAGCACCAGCTGTGACCTTTAGGAAACGTTCAAAGTTTGTGTGCCTTGCCTTGGCATGTGCATTGCTCTGGTTCTAGCAATATAATAACCCCCCCCCCCCCACACACACACACACTATGAATCTAGGGCGATGTGGCCGGGACGCTTTGACCTTGGACAATTCGGCCTAGGACAATTTGTCCAGCAAAAATATTGGGTAGGACAATTTGGCCAGGTTAATAAAATGTCCAATTCAATTGACAATATATTGTTTTGGGTTTGTTTTCAGTAATGCTTGTGGAATGGACATTTTAAAGGAGATTTGAATCAAAATCAATTAGAAATTTTATTTTGTTTGTAAACTATATCTTTAAGCCTGTGATATATTGACTTGCCAAAACCGTTAGTAGCAAAGACATAATAACTGATAACTTTACAAAAAAAAAAAACAAAAAAAAAAAAAATAGATAAATTTAATGATTTTGTTTAAACTTGTTGGAAGACAAGATCATTTAGCACTTGGTTACCTGGCTGATTGATTTGTTGACTGGTCATGTTTCCTTGCTTTCTTAATTACCTTTTTCACACTTAAATTGTTGGTTTTGTTTGTTTGTGTATACATTGTGATATTTTTCATTAAATCTTAACATGGACCCACAGCATATTTTTAGGATTTTGTAAAACAAACCCTTGTTAGGATGTGTTCCAAAGATAATATGGGATAAACTTCCTTATTTCTTGTCAGTAGTATATGTTGTGGCTGCACGTTATAATCGCCTCGGATGAGGCAACAGTTTACTCTGTACCCACAACAATGTTTTAATAATGTTTGCAAACAGTGTGGATCAAGACCACATTGCACACACAAGTGTGAAATAGACACAATTTAGTTTGACTGTTATTAAATGAATTGAAGGTATCGGAGTATTTTCTGTTTTATTTTATTTTTGTCCCTATCTCTCTAGGCCGGCCTCGGTAGCTCAGTCGGGTGCGCGTGTGACTGGACGTGGGTTCGATACCTACCGGGGTCGGCAATATTCTTTCTTGGAGATTGATCAAGAATGTGCACCATACTGGTTAACCGCTTACGTTTAGGTAAACTGACCTGCTCATTTTTCACTCGGTCAGTTTACCTATCCACATTTTTCCTGGGCAAGCGGATACGTAAGCGGTTAGCCAGTACAGTGCACATTCTTTCGCCAGAAATTGACAACTGCCCTTCTTGAATCAGCAGAAGGTAGAGAATGGCCGTAGAAAAGGTTTCATGATTAATCTCCACGAAAGAATGTTGCCGACCCCGGCAGGTATCGAACCCGCGTCCTCCTGATCACCAGTCAGACGCGCATCCGACTCAGCTACCGAGACAGGCATAAAAATTCAGTTACCAATACATTGACATACTTTAATATTTGCCTTATATCCAACGACGAACTGCGTCCAAAGGGCCTGGTAAGATTTCCCATTATATTTGCAACCCCCACCCCACTGAATATTTGTTTTATAAATGTTTTATGGTGATAGCCAAATTAAGTTTAATGAAAAGAATACAACTTCACGGAAAAACAAATCAATAAAAATGTTTGGTCATTCAAAAATAAGGTATGTGTTTACCATGACTGTACCCCTACCCCCAGCTGATTTTGACCCAAATTAAAATTTTGCCATCATTTTGGCTTTCAAAATATACCAGCCTAGCCATGCTTGTGCATATTTTATATTTTGTATACAGATAAAGTTTTGATATGTTAACATGTGGTGAAAATAAAAAAAATGAAAGGTGGACTCTGTGTTTATTTTTTAATTTTTCATAACTTAATTTTTGGTCATTCTCAGAAATTTTAACATAAAAATTGCCATAACTCCGTTCATAGTAAAGATAAATATATGTTGTTATTACTCATTTTCTTAGTCAGAACCAAATGATTTTTCGTCTTACTATTTTCGTCACAATTTATTAAATCAATACAGACACATCAAAAGTCAAGTTGTTCTGAATATACATGAAGACGAAACAATTTGTTTCTGTATGTTTCCATTAACTAAGCCTGTTAGCAAGTGAAACGATGCACACTGAAGAGGATTTGAGTGGGGGACAAAAAGGAGCCAAATCATATCAGGCCCTTTAATGACCATGCAATAGGTATGTCTCACAAATTTGGCGAGGTTATCTACTTTATTTTCAGCCAAAAGAACAATTATACAATTTTCTACCAGAAATACTGCATGGACATATATATCATTTCCCTAATTCATGATCGCGATGATCCCAATCCATCTATAGGGGATGATTATACTGCTAGAACCAGAGCAATGCGCATACCAAGACAAGGCACACAGACTTAAAACGTTTCCTAAAGGTCACAGTTGGTGCTTTAAACTATGTAGAACTAATTACTAATATCGGAAAACCTAATCTGAGATGGAAATTTACTAGAGCTACGACCATACAACTGCCATGTTCCCCGGAAAATTTTGTGTCTTATTATATGCGTTGTACCCATTTCCTTGCCCGTGGGCGTTGTATTGAAAATGGAACTAGGATTTCTCACCGTGTGCCTTCCAATTTCCAATTTTCCTGAAATCGTATTTGCAACAGTCCGATTTATCATGTGCATGTCTACAACCAACAAAAAAGTGCATGCCATCTTCTCAGAGGAGCGTTTCATGTAAAATAATGAGATTTCGTGGTTGAGTAGCTCCACTGTGTCCGGTTCTCCGTTTGACTGGCTGTAGCTATCGAATTCGTACCGTCGAAGATAAATTTGTGAATAATATGTGTCTTCCGTGAAGCTAATGTGAGCAGCCATATTGATTAGTAACCATAACACGAGATCTAGAACAACAACAAACCTGCACATGTGATGCCGATTCCGCCATTTTCTTCCTTATCCTGAGTGGCTAAATTTCCTTATCCTGTTGGTTTGTTCCTTACCCTGCGCGCTTGCCTTTACCAGTGTGATAATGCCCTGCTTGCAGGTCTCTTGTTGATAATGCAGTTACTTAGATATTGCCGGTGTCTGCCATATAATGTCAATACTGTCATGTTTGGTAAAGCTCCTGTCACACTATGCCGTGTTTTCACTGCGATGGAACGGCTTTGTTTAATTTTTCAGAACGCCCCAAGATCGCAAGACATATGGGATAATTTTGTGACAATGGACCTGTCATGGCGTCCCTACAGCGACCAAGACGTTGCTACGGAGCTTACATGGCGATCTATCGCGATCCTGCGGCATTCTTGATGGTGATTGCATGCACTCTCACGGCGCTTCCTCTGCGCTTTTAGGGCGCTCACAATGCGTGCACTGGACTTTTACGGCACTCACAATGAGTGCACTGCACTTTTACGGCCCTCACATGTTGAAGACGTTCTCAAAGTGTAAACAGACATCTTCATCAGTCGAACAGTTTTGTTTGATTTGAAGTTTAACATCCCATCAACACATTATAGGTCATTTTGGAGACGTTGCTTCTAATTTTTGGGACTTTTACCTGACATTGAGATGAAATGACATCTCAATCCCTGTCACCGAATGAAACCAATAGGGTTAATAAACATGGATGGTCCGACTCGCGCCCCTTTGCCTGGGCAAGCTTAGATCCCCTAAGCGGTTTACCAGTACTCCTGTGCCGTCGTAGGCAAGTCCACCGCAATCACCGCAAGCAGGAGCAAGTCCAACGCCATTACCTTACCCGCCCATAGGGGCTTGAAGAAATTAATGGGCTGCATGATGCTTCCACGCAGAGCTGAATCCGACCCGCACACTAGTACTGGTAAACCGCTTAGAGGATGTAAGCCTGTCCAGGAATCTTGGTGCGAGGTGGACCGTCCATGCTAATAAACCCTATTGGTTTTATTGGGCGACAGGGCTTGAGATGTCATTTCATCTCAATGTCGGGTAAAAGTCCCACAAAATTGGAAGCACCATCTCAAAAATGACCTTTACAGTGTTGACGGGGACCTTAAACCTCAAATCAAACAAAAACAAGCATTACCTTACCCGGGATGAGTCACCTCAGAAGTAGGTTGTTCGGGACAGTACACAATCAAACTCTACTCTAGCCAGCGTTTATACAAGTGGGCGGCCATCAGGACTGGAAGAAATAGATGAGCTACATGATGCTTCCACGCAGAGCTGAAACCGACCTCACACGAGTACTGGTAAACCGCTTAGAGGATCTAAGCCTGCCCAAGCAAAGGGGTGCGAGACGGACCGTCCATGCTTATACGTGTAAACTCTATTGGTTTCAGAAGCCTCCGTGGTGCAGTGGTTACGCTACTCGCCTTGTAAACCAGGGATCGCAGGATCGATCCCGGGCTTCTCCAGACTTTCGGATGAGTCTTTAAACCGAGGTCCCGTCTCCGTATGACCTTAGCTGTTGGTGGGACGTAAAACTAAAACTCACTCACTCACTATTGGTTTCATTGGGTAACAGGGCTTGAGATGTCCAGGAACCGCGGTGCGAGGTGGACCGTCCATGCTAATAAACCCTATTGGTTTTATTGGGCGACAGGGCTTGAGATGTCATTTCATCTCAATGTCGGGTAAAAGTCCCACAAAATTGGAAGCAACATCTCCAAAATGACCTATACAGTGTTGACTGGGACGTTAAACATCAAATCAATCAATCAGTTAATCAATTATACAAGCGGAGCTTAAATGGCGTTGTAGGAGACCTCTGTGCGCCCCTGCCGTGCTCCTGTAGCGTTGTAGGAGACCATACTGCGCCGCTATGGCAACCTTACGGCGACCTCACTGCGCTCTGATCAGAACGCCGAGCGATGGCGTTTGTTTTGAGCATGCTCAAAATGTGTGCCCTCGCTTGGCATCCTATGCAATCCCCAATGCGCCTACTGGCAAGCCACTGCATTGCTATGGCGATGTTTGCGATCGTACTGCGCGCACCTCGGTGTTCTGCATTTTTCTTGGACGCTGTGAGAACGCAGCCCTGGTGTGGCAGGGGTTTAACATCACGTAACATGCATAGATATCAGCCTGAACAATGGCATATGAGAGGACATATTCATCCAGTGCACATCAGGCACATCAATATACTGGTACACATTTTTTTCAAAACATGGGTAGAATAACTGGGTAGGATAAGAATTTCCACCCCAGGGTAAAATCCAAGTTTTCCTTATGATCTTATTTTCTTTCATTCTTTAATATACACTACAACCTCTTTTTAACACTATTGTTGGGTTTCAGACCAGAAAACTTGCTATTTAAACAACAGTGTTATATCCAAACAAAACTGTATAGATTATATAGTACAAGAATTCACTCCGAAGGCTATGTTGTGCCTGTGGGGGTGCAAAGTCATCAAACCAGGAAATCTAGGTCATGGTCATGCATGGTTACTTGCATTAAAGTTGCAATTCCTAGAGGCAAGCTTGTATCAGGTATCATTAATGAAGCTCTTATAGTTCTTGAGAAATGGGCTTGACCATTAGGGTGAATGCTAGGGTTGTTGCAAATGTTGACAGCTTGACAAATGGATGGATGATCACATGAATGGATGGACAAACAGATGGAAAATTGGACTCGTAAATTGCACCATGCTTAAAGCAGGTGCAACAAAATACCATTTATAGTCATTTTTCTGTGTAATCTTAACATTTTTGGGATCCACCTTTAAATTGTCTAATATCGAAAACATGTTATAATGAGCAGTAATATAATAAAGAGGTTGAGGTGTAATAGGTTTTTGACTCTACTCTGGATGTTGTGATCATTGCCTACAGTCTATGTTTTAGAGCAGAAATAGGAAAACACTTGTTTGTTTGTTTGCGGTTTAAAATCCCTGTCAACACTATATAGCTCATTTTGGAGACGTTGCTTCCAATTCTGTGGGACTTTTACCCGACATTGAGATGAAATGACATCTCAGGCCCTGCCGCCTAATGAAACCAAAAGGGTTTTAATGCATGGACGGTCTGCCTCGCACCACTTGGCCTCGGCAGGCTTAGACCCTCTAAGGGGTTTTCTGGTACTCATGTGTGGTGGGTTTTAGCTCTGTGTGGAAGCATCATGCAGCCCAATCTGTTTGTTCAAGCCCCGATGGGTGGGAGCCAGGAAAACACTTGTAATACATACCCTTTTTGAAAAAAATTATCCAACTATATTTGGGGTTGGTAAGGATGCTCATCACACAGACTTGCTTTCCCTAAAAGCAGCAGTCATTGCAAAAACACGCCTATTCAAATAAAAAATAAAAAAAATCAGATGAAAAATTGTGATATTTTTCTTATTCTGCTCAAAATATAGATTGTGGGTACACATTAGAACCGCCTCATTGAGGCGGTTCTAACGAGTACGCAAAATCTATATTTTAAATCAGAAATAAGAAAAAAAGGTTTACAGCTGTAAACCCCAGTTTTACTATAAAAAAGTGGGGTTCAAGGGGGTCAGAGATTTGTGATGTTACCTGGATGGCATTTTTAAAGTATTTTTTCTCTCTTTCAGAGAAAATAAGGCTTCACATTTCATGTAAATCATCTGCTGGTTTGACAATTCACATAATGTATATCAGTTGTTATTTTCTCTGAGAAATAAGAAAAAAAAAACATTGTCATCTGCTCTGGAAATTTCCTTGGTGCTTTAAGCATGTGATTTAATGGGTAAGTGCCAGAACTTTCAATAATTAATAGAAAACAAGAGTTTAGTTCCTTAAGACACTTACACATAAAAAGGGTTATCCTAAAAGCAAAAAGAGCACCTTTTCAGGAAAAGGATTCTTTCGTATATCATCATTTTGGAAGAAAAATCTTCAGTTGTATACTTTGAAATTTTGTTTTAAAGTTCAACGGAAACGGTAATTTTACCACCATATCTTTATTAATTATCCATGTAGCACAGATAAAAATAAGCAATTACAAAAAGTCGCGAGAATTCAAAAGGTTATATAGGGGAAGTTATAAGCCAATAAAGTTACGTGATTTACCGTTCTTTCGCACCTGTCCAAATTTAGATTTTCACGCATGCGCACTTGCGCGTGACGTCATTTGTAGACACATTTCGAAGTGACAGCTATGGCGGACAGTGCAAATCTTAGAGAGTTAGAGGAGAATGACGGTGATTCTGTTTTAGCTGGGTCAATCAGGCCGGTACAGCCGTATCAGTTTGAACCAAGAAGAGAATCTGCGCCCGATTACTCGGAAGATTCCGAATCGGACACATCTAGCGAGTCAGATTTGGAGGGCCAGCTGAGCGATAGGCTCGGCAACACAGACTGGTAAGTTAGCGAGAATAATAAACAAAAAAAATGCATGACGAGGAAAAAATAAGTTCGTCCACTTTACTACTGATTAGCCCAATATTAGTAAGGTTCCGTTTCGTATTTTGATAGCCGAAAATAACGTAAGGAAAGGAGGAAGTAAATAAAAAAAATCGGGGGGGGGGGGCGGGGGGGCACTGGTTGAGACAGTGGGGGCTGACAACTGTTTTGTCATCTTTACAACCCGCAATAGGGCCAAATACTTTCAATAGAATGAGCCAGAAAGCCAAGATAATTCCTGCTCATTCATTGTTTATGAAAAGTGGAAAAATTTGCACCCCCACCCCTTGTTGAAGTGTGAAATTATTGGCTTGCTTTTGTTATTATAGTCTCTATATAGATATTTACACACCAAAAATGCCACAGATAACCTACAATGTAACAGCAAAACATTGGACTTATCTTCTTCTGTCATCCCTGGCGACAAGTGTGTGTTGAACCCAAAGTGGGGTGATACCCGGGTGTATTTTAATCATTACTGCAACAAGTAACCGGCCGGTCTCTGCAGTTCAGTCAGGCGCGCATTCGACTTGTGTACAGAGGACCAAGATTCGAGACCTGTGAGTGTCAGCATAACTTTTCGTGGAGATTGATCATGAAATTACTTTAAAAACATTCTCTCCCTTCTGCTGATTCAACCAGGGTAGTTGTCAATTTTTGGCCAAAAAGTGCAATAAATTAGCCTGTCCAGGAAAAGCATGGATAGTTCATTGACATGCTCCACATAACCTAAATAGTGTTGGTTGAGTCATTAAACTAAAATAAAAAAACAAAAGGTAAATATTTATGTGCTAGATTCAGCAAAAAAACTCCGGGATTAACCCATGTCCTGCTGAATATTCAGTGTAGCCACACCCATTTTACACTCTTTTTTTACTTTGAGCCAATCAGGCTACTTGGATAAATTTATACCTACAAATTCATAAACTGAATGTCAGTGTAGATCCTGATCAGATGTCTTCTTCAGAAGCCATCTGATCTGGATCTACACTGTTTGCAAAGATGACTTGTGTAATAAATTAAATTGTAATTTCTGGCAACACATGCTAATGGTCCTTGCCCACAGGGCTTGAAGACATAGATTGGGTTGCATGTTGCTTCTACACAGAACTGATCCACACAAGGACAGGGTAAACCCTTTCGGGTTCGAAGCAAGACTTGCACCACTTTTCCGTGGCAGGCTAAGAACCTCCCAGTAGTACTCATGTGCGATTGGTTCAGATCTGCGTGGAAGTAATATGCACCTAATCTATTTCTCCAAGCCCCAATACATGAGGGTAGTAGGCCAAAAGCAGAGTGCACAGAGAAAAAAAAAACCCTCAAGTTAGCATGTAACATTGGCGTCTGACCCTAAATTTGTATGCCATTTTATTTTTCAGGTGTGAATGTGGACTTTGTATTCCCATGCCATCTGTAGATGAGAGCACATGCTGCAGGGAGATTGGTCTCATTGACAACTTAGTAGAAGATCAAGACCTTCAGTGCATCACACAGCATCCTGGCTATGAAGGAAATTGTCTGAACCAGTATGTTATAGAGACATCCTTCTATGAATTCTTGGACAACTATGGTCATGTTGGTGATGATGAGCCAATTCATGAGTCAGTATGAGCCATTGAATGTGTTTACCAGCTAGGTGACGGTGTTTTACTCATCAACTCTCCTAGAAACTGTAAGCCGGTCTCAGTAGCTCAGTCGGATTTGTTTATGACTGAAGATCAGGAGGACATCGGTTTGATACCTGTGTGGTCAGCAACATTCTTTTGTGGAGGTTGATCATGAAATGATTTCAATAATCATTCTCTCTCCCTTATGCTGATTCAAGGACAGTTGTTAGTTTCCGTCAAAAAAGGTGCATAGTTCTGGTTAACCGCTGATGTGTAAGCCTGTCCATGAAAGGGTGGCTAGGTAAACTGACGGGTTAAAAAATGACCTAAATAGTGTTGACTGGGTATTAAAACCCGGAAACAAGCAAAATCCAACCAATTGGTTTTGGTAAGCAGCTGGTGAAACTGAGCACAAACAGAATGTATTCTATAGACCTGCATTGATGTCATACTGTAGCTGAGTCTGAGAAAGATGGCATTCTGGTACTCCAACTATATAAGATCAAGGACAGGGGCAAGAAAAATAACAGCATTATATGTACAAATATTTTTTTTATTTTTATTCTTGGTATTTACAGACATGCCATTTCCCCATTGGGTAGGCCTGGGTAGTTCATTGGTATCCTTCGTTATACTAAGAGCCAGCGCATGACAAAATTTACAAGAAGGCTTGAGTGACCAGCAAAGACTCCAGCTTGTACATTTTTGCAGGCTGATCAGTCTTCACTGATCGCATGTACCTACTATATTCTATGATCTATGCCCGGATATGAGCAAAAGGTCTTGTCACTGTGGATGGATGATAAGGTTGATTTACCAAATGTATACAGTCCAACCTGTATTAGCAAGCGCCTCAAAACATATTCGAAATTTGCTTTCTAATGACAGGTTCTAGCTTTATACAGGTAAAATTTATGCATTCTACTTTTCAGGTAACCAATGCTTGCTTGCTTATGACAGGCTGCTTGCTTAATAGAGGTGGCTGCTAAGAACTGTTTTACTGTACATGTTTGCTATCAAAAATAGCATATCTACATATAATATATACATACATCTATAGGAACAATCCAGCCTGTCTACAAAGATGGCACAAAGGAATGGCCAAGAGTTGTCTTTGTTCACAGGTTATGTCTGTTTGGAGGTTTACATTTTAGACAGAACAAGGCCATTAAGGTTTAACCCTTATCTTGCTGTTCTCGACAACCTCATTCGTTGGAAAAGTGTAGATCCAGATCAGAAGTCATCTGATCAGGATCCACACTGTTTGACATTCAGCTTATAAATTATTAATTTCATCGAGTAATCTGATTTATTCAAAGTCAGAAATGGGTGTGGTTAAAATATTCAGCAAGATCAGGGTTACTAGCAGACTGTGGTTGTTAACCACTTTTAATTTATAAAATTATTTACTTCCAGAATGTACCGCCATGTTGCATACAGACGTTTTACGAGATGGGTGTGGCACAGACTTGGAAGAGGAATGCGGAAGGTGATACCAGCTTGTGCTGTGAACAAGATACGTCAGAGCTGGCCATCAGAGCAATACTGTGGTTTCAAATATCAAAGAGACTATTAGTGCAAAGAGGATAACAGTTTTTCTACATATAGTCATTCTTCCCCTTCCCCCAATTCAAGACAAAGCCTACAATGTGACCATGCAGCCAGCAGACTAAAATCAACCCACTCACCCATCCACTAAGACAAGACCTTTTGCTCATTTTGGTTTACATAGACTGGAGTATATAGTAGAACTTTACATGTGACCAGCAAAGACTCTGATCAGACTGCTAAGGCGCAGGCTGATCTCAGTCTTTGCTGGCCACCCAAGCTTCTTGTAGGTTTTTTCATGAACTGTTCACAGTCTAAGTGACTGTTCTGCTTCAGGATCAAGGTTACATCTAGTTATCATACACTCAAAGGCAAACAACCCAACAGTGTTGTCAGTGCTCTGATTTCAGTCAGTTGTATTAAACAGATCTTTAACAAATGACAGTGTTCCTTCTGTTTTGTTTTATTATGTTTCGTTTTTACAGCCCTTTCAAGATTTTTTCACTAATATTAGGCAGATTGCAGAACTTGGCATCTCGGGTGACAGGAGCCAAGTTTGTTAACCTCTACCCTGCTGTTGGCGACAAGCCCTATCTTTGCAAACAGTGTAGATCCAGATCAGATGGCTTCTGAATAAGCCATCTGATCAGTATCTACACTGTTTGACATTCAGTTTATGAATATGTAGAAATAAACTGTAGGGTTACTAGCAGACTGTGGTTGTTAACCACTTTCAATTTATAAAAGTATCTACTTCCAGAATGTATCGCCATGTTGCATACATAGAAATAAACTGCATCAAGTAATCTAATTGGTTCAAAGTCATAAGTGGGTGTGGCTTAATTGACTATTCAGCAGGTTAAAGGTTAAAAACACAGGTGACCTAATAAAAGAAGTCTTGAGCTCTTACCTATTACGGCATCAAGGCCAGAGATTTATTCAGCTGTATCTAGTCTACAATTTGTTTGATTTGAGGCTCAATGCCCCTGTTAACACTGTAAAGGTCATTGTGGAGACATAGTTCCCAATTTGTGGGACTTATAACCATCAGTGAGATGAAATGACATCTCCAGCCCTGCTGCCTAATGAAAAGAAACCAACAGTTTGTACACATGGGCAGTCACATACTTGAACCACTTCTCTTGGGCAGGCTTAGATCTGCTTTTATAGTGGTTTTCCAGAACTCCTGAGGCTGTCTACAGCTCTGCACAGAGGCATTATGCAGCCCAACCTATTTATTCAAGCCCTGATGGGTTCGGGTCGGCAACATTCTTTGTAGAGTTTGATCCTGAAATCCTTTCTATGGTCATTCTCTCCCGCTGATTCAAGAAGGGCAGTTCTCAGTTTTGGAGAAAGAATGTGCACTGTACTGGTTAACTGCATATGGATATGCTCGCCCAAACAAAAGTGTGGATCTATAGGTGAATGGAACTGCAAAAATGACCTAAATAGTGTTGACTGGACCGTTAAACCTGAATGCAAACAAAAATGCCTGATGGGCGACCAGTCCATAATAACTGAGACACTTAGGTCTATTTCACGGTGCCTTCCTCCATGACTCATGTCATTCAGCATTTTAAGTTTATTGTTGAATACTCTTGAAATGGCTGTGATCACACAAATCATGAAAACAAGTTTTAAATCATACAGAGAGGATAAGATGCAATGAAAAAGCCTATTACTGCTAGTAAAGTCTGTTATCTTCTACTGGACAGAATATGTACCTACAGGACTGAAGGCATATTTTACTGTAAGATATCATTTTTGTTTCTAGGATTTACTGGACATAAGTCACACTGTGTGTTTGTGGTGCTGTACAAAAAATTTTGGTCCGGTAGTATAAATTAAAGATACTCTCATCATGCTCAACTGATTTGAGCATGAAATCTGTAATGCTCATAAACAAAGAAATCCAGAAAAACATTAGCCAAACAGGTCTCATACTGACCAAGCTTTTTAACCATTATTCTGCTGGACATGACAATCCCTAACTTTGCAAACAGTGTAGATCCAGATCAGATGGCTTCTGAAGAAGCCATCTGATCAGGATCTACACTTTTTTCATGCAGTTGTGAACTGAATGTATATATAATATGAACTAAACCGATTCGTTCACAGATACAAATGTTTTTAGGCAGCAGGATATGGGGGTAAAAATAGAAATCTGAAATCTGCAGATGCCCGAAAAATATGACACCTGGGGCCCAAAACACACAGAGTTCTGCAGGATCCAGTGATTATTGTGTGGCATTTTCAACATTTATGAGCAAGACAAAGTTTCATGCTCAAATTAGCTGAGCATTTAAGACCAACAGTGGCTTCCAAGCAATGCAGTTTCTCTTGTAGCCTGCTTGCCTACAAGTACACCTAGAACTGGGTTTCTGCATGGGCTTGGATATAGTGTCTGAAGAAAAGATTCTCACCGGTTAGGTTTGCAGATGATTTTTGCAAAAATATGTTCTGCTTCTTTGTCTTTCAACTACTCACTGACGTTCTCGAATTTAAATGTATAATCCATTCAGGTTAACACGCATATTCACAGTATCCAAATACCAATCACAATTTGAATGTAACTGACACATATCTCTAGTTTCTACTAAAGGCACTTCCGAATCGTGATCTGTGGGCAGTCACAACAGCCATTTTGTTAACCGCATCTTGTGGCTCAGGCTGTGAGGGGAGACTTGGCGATGGTGGCTCGTACTGGCAGCCCTTGTCGACCATGATACATGTAGGTTTAGCTGTCTGCGTACCAAATGACCTAGTTGATACAGGTGGCCTTGCTTCCCAGCGCTTTGGGGTCTGACTTTTCTGATGTCGCCAGTTCTAAAAGCAACAAAAAAGCATTATAAAAATATGTACACCACAACCTCATTATAACACGGTTCATTGTAACACGGTTTTGAATATAACACGGTTCTCAGATGGATCCCAAAAATGTGTAGATTATATAGAAAAATGACCATGAATGGTAATTTTTCTATATAATCTATACATTTTTGTTTGGATATAACATGGTTGTTTAACTAACACAGTTTCTGCTTTGGACCCCAACAAAAGTGTTATAAAGGGGTTGGGGTGTAATAGGAATCATTAAAATATATTGTAAATACGAAAATGTAAGTATGTGTACATGTATCCTTTTCTTTATATACTGGATATTCTCTAAATGAACATCTACACAAACAGGTCAGACCTAGTCACCTAGAGCACACTCAAGAAGTGTCTGATCAGTGTCTCTACAGATTGCATACAGTAACAGATTGTTTTACCGAAATTAAATAAAACAAATGGGAAATATTGACACGACGAATCGGGTTCTCTGCAAAAAAACCTGTTCTCTATCAGTATTTTACTATAGAAGAAAAGCCCCACCCATCGGGACTTGCAGAAATAGTACAATACTGATAGAGAACAGGATTTCTAGCACTTCCTTGCAGAGCTGAAACAGATCTGATAAACCCCTTATGGAATCCAAGCGTTCCCAGGCAAAGTGATGTGAGACGAACCACCCATGCCATGCTCTTAACACATGTTGGTATAATTGGACAACAGGGCTTGAGGTGTCATTTTCATCTCAAAACTGGGTAAAAGTACAACAAAATTGGAAACAATGTCTCCGAAATGGCCTATACAGTGTTAGTGGGATGTGAAACCTGAAACAAACTTGTGTCTGTTTTTTGCATTTTCTAATGTAAAGAATCATTGACCCTTTATCCTGCTGAATATCTGAATTTATTAAACCCACTAATTTCTGGCTATAAGCAAGTTAAATTACATCATAAAGTGGTTCGCTCAAATTCACAAACTGAATGTCAGTGTAGATCCTGATTAAAATTGGCTTCTGACATGATGCCATCTGATCAGGATCTACACTCTTTGCAAAGGTAGGGATTGTCATGAACAGCGAGAATGAAGGTGAATGAAGCTATGTTGGACCCGTGCAGAGGTGTAAAATTTCCTCAAAACTTACTGTTTCATCTGGATGGTAAAAATAAAGAAAAGGGGAAGTCAGTTCTGAAAATCTTACTCGCCCTGCCTTAAAAATTTTTCGCAAATGCCAGTGGACGTGTGGAATTTTAAATCCCTGGTCTGTGTCTGACTGATCATGGGGTCAGGGGACCAATCATGATCATGAAATCTTTTCTCAGTCTACCCCTAACTCGAACCAAACACACAAGTACTTGACAGAGGTCCGTAACTGAATGTCAGACTGTAGATCCTGATCAGATGACCATGTTATTTATAATCAGCATTCTGATAATCTACATTACCTCTTGTCTCTGCCGTTTCCTGTATGCCCCGCCAACTTTGGTCTGTTTTGGAGTGTTCCAGGGGTGGTTTGTCTGGCAAAGATCGTTGGAACAGCACCTGTCTTGAGCTGAAACTTGCCTGGTTTGAATCCCAGATCCGCCGCTAGTCTTGGGCTCACAATAAAACACTCCTCCGTGAAATGAGAATCACACAATCTCGAAGTTTTTGAGTTTTCCCATAGTTTGAAAGGCTCATTTGCACTTTTCGCGCGACCCATATTCACTCTCCACTCTTTATTTAATACCGGGTCCTCCGGGAACGTAAACAAACCGCGACCATGTGCAGGGGTATTGCCACAACCCGGTGCAACACATCGCGTCGGCATTTTTGGAATTTATTTCAGATAACAAGATGTTTTTTATCACAATTTTCTCGAACAGTCAATGTAAAATACACGCTATTTCCACTTCCGTTCTACAATTGACGTCACAGGGTTCAGAGTCACGTGACTCGGATTATCACTTCCGGTTCGCAATTGCCCACAGGTGAACCGAATGTAAATTGTTAATAAATACATAATTCCGTAACAAGAAGTACGGCGAATAGCTTATTCGAGATGTATTTTATATGTATTCAATGATAAGTCATAGAAAAAATAGCGTTGCAGTTGAACTTTAAGGTGATGTGAGCAGAACAGTAACCCACAATTTGTGACTGTAAAACCAGTTTAACTTCAACTGACAATTTCCATGGCAGTTATATCCATTCTTATGCCATCATTTGTTTATTTGTAAGATATCAAAATTGTAGAGTTTTGCCAAAATCAGTAGGAGCTGTCAGTTGGGTAGAACTGAATATCAGCCAGTGAAAAGTGACATTAACCCATTGTATACTAGTTGACTCTTCCTGTGCTATATGTTGGACAAGTACATTTGCCATGAAAGGGATGTCAGGCCTTTTTTATGTCTGTCAAAGATTTGGGGTGCATATAGTTTTTGGTCTGTCTGTCTGTCCGTCTGTTTGTCTGCCTGCAAAATCCTTAACATTGGGCATAACTTTTGAATGGTAACTGATAGGGCTTTCATATTTCACATGTCTATTCCATGTAACAAGACCTTTCCAGTGATACCATAATTTTTGACCTTGTGACATTGACCTTGACATTTGACCTACCTCTTTTTTACAAATTTAACATTTGCAAAAACTTTAACATTGGGCATAACTTTTGAATGGTAACTGATATGGCTTTTATATTTTGCACATGCATTCCCTGCCACAAGACCTTTCCAGTGTTACCATAATTTATGACCTTGTGACCCTGACCTTGAAGTTTCACCTACTTTTTAAAAACTTTAACATTGGTCATAACTTTCGATTGGTAAGTGGTAGGGCTTTCATATTCCACATGTGCATTCCTTGTTACAAGACCTTTCTAGTGGTACCATAATTTTTGACCTCGTGACCTTGACATTTGACCTACTTTTTAAAAACTTTAACATTGGCCATAACTTTCGATTGGTAAGTGATATGGCTATCATATTTCACATGTGCATTCTTTTTCACAATACCTTTCCAGTGGTACCATAATGTTTGACCTCGTGACCTTGAACTTGATGTTTGACCTACTTTTTAAAAACTTTAACATTGGCCATAACTTTCGATTGGTAAGTGATAGGGCTTTCATATTTCACATGTGCATTTTATGTCACAAGACCTTTCCAACAATCCCATAATTTTTGACCTACTTTTTATGCCCCCGGAATCTAAGAGATTCGGGGGCATATAGTTTTTGGTCTGTCCGTCTGTTTGTCTGTTTGTCCGTTTGTCCGTCTGCAAAAACTTTAACATTGGGCATAACTTTTGAATGGTAATAGATAGAGCTTTCATATTTCACATGTGTATACCTTATCACAAGACCTTTCCAGTGGTACCATTATTTTTGATTTCGTGACCTTGACCTTGACATTTGACCTATTTTTTTCAAAATTTTTAAAAACATTAACATTGGCGCTGTCCGGGGGCATCAGTGTTTCACAAACACATCTTGTTTAAGACTTGAACATTGGCCATACCTTAGGATTGCTTAGTGATACTGCTTTCATATTTAACATGTGCTGTCTGGGGGCATCAGTGTTTCACAAACACATCTTGTTTTGTTTTCATTCTTGAAGTAAATTCTGTTAGCAAATAGTGGAGGCCCTGATCAGAAGCCCATTCTGCACTGTTTGCTATGGTACCCATTTAGGGGTTTCCCCGCATGCAATGGGTTAAGCAATGAAGTCAGGCTTTCAAAAGTATGTCACAGAATATAATGTGGCAATGTTTGGAAGTAATTAAATCAAACGTAAGGTCTTAGTCACAAATGCATAAGAACAATAATTTTAGGTCTTGCTTTGATGTCTTATGTAAATTTCAGCTTTACAGTGTAAGAAGCAGCCTAACAGAGCCGCCATTGTTAAACATTGAACGTACAGCCTGCTGTAAGTACCTAGCTTCAACTGCTACATCCCCTTTTTGTAATACTGCAAAGAAATTTATAGGTTTTGATTGGTCATCTTATACATAAGCAGTTGATCAGTACAGTGTACTGTCTTTTGCCAGAAACATACAACTACCCTTCTTTAATCAGTGGAAAGGAGAGGATAACCATAGAAAAGATTTCATGATCAATTTTCATGATTGAGTGCTGCCATCCCGGCTGGTATCAAACATATGACCTCCTAATCACCAATCTGACACACATCTAACTGATCTACCAAGGATGGTATTTTAAGATTTTCATTGGATATAGCACACTTGTACTACCTTGTGGTACAAGCTTGCTTTTATAGCAGCATGGTAGAGTGTCTGCTTATCAATCCAGTGGCCCAGGTTTGATCCATGCCCAAGTCAGCTAAATTTTTCGGTATCTGTCCGTTGAGCCCTGTTCCCCCCCCCCCTCCCCAACACACACACACACACTGAACATGGCTTGACCAGAACTCTAACCAGGACCTCTTGCATATCTTGTGAACAACCTAGCAACTAAGCTATCAAGCCACATGGTTGACTCTGGGAGGTAGGGCTTGAGAAGTCATTTCATTTCAGTGTTAATTAAAAGTCCAACAGCATTGGAAGCAATGTGTCCAAAAATGACCCCAGTAGTGTTGATGGGGACGTAAAATCTCAACACAAGCAAAGCATTATGAGAAATTTGTACATGAAATGAAGTCATGTCAGAATAGAAGTACACAACAACCTCTTTATGGTCCACAGCAGAAACAGTGCTTGTTAACCAATTGAGATTCATAACAAGAGTCGATTAAAAAATTATAGATTATACAAAAGAATGATCATAAATGATAAGTTTTCCATATAGTTTATACATTTTTCAGACCCATCTTAAACCATGTTTATATGCAGACAAGCACTTTTTACCAATTTAAGGGAGGTAATCCATGTCAGATTTTGCAGGGGAATAATTTGCACATGCACAATGAACTGTAATGTCAAAACTTTTGGTTCCATCTTGTTACATTGACTGTTGATATAGACATTAATTTTGGTTCCTCAAAATTCTTCTTTTCTTGAGAGGAACTTACCTCTCTGTTCAGTGGTACAGTAACATTCCGCTATTAAGACCACCTAAAATTAAGACTAAATCTGCTTTTAAAAGCTTATAAAGAAGGTTTCAGTTATTCTTCCTTTGTGTTTTCTACACTCATTGTCTCCTAATAAGAGACCACATTTGGGACTGTTCAAAAGTGGTCTTAAGACCACTTTTGAACAGTCCCAAAGGTAGTCTTAATTTAGTAATTTTATTGTAATTGTTTTTAGATTTCAGGTTTATTTGGTGTCATACAATATGGTGTACATATAAATGGCTTCACATATGTGGATGGTGAAGTAAAAATGTGGATTGGTAAAAGATCAGCAACAAAACAGACATTCCCTAACATGTATGATAATATGGTGAGTATGAATACACTTAAACCTCCATAATTATTATCTATTTAGCACTGTTCATCATAACACATTCTAAAGCAATTGGGTATGTAACGCGACATTTAATTAGATAACTTCAAACATTTGCGACCATATATCCTGCCACACTTGAACTTCTGAAACCGGACATCATCATGTAACATCACTTTTCATTTGGTAGTGTTTGGCTTACACAGCCCACAATGCTTGATTCTGTGTGCCAATTGGTACTATTTTTTAAAAAAAGAACTGAATAAGTGCATTAGAATGGGGATAACTGTATTGAAAATTGTCATTTGGGAAGGTAAATCATCGGTTTTACGGAGGCAAATTCAATTTTACGGTGACACCTTTTACGGTGACTTGCCAGTAGGGCCATAAAATGCAATTTGCCACCATAAAACCACTGACTTACCACCCCAAATGACAATATTGAATACAGTTATCCCGTAAAATAATAACACATTTTAAAATGTAGAAATGCATAAATGGTCGTTTGTCTATATAATCTATACATTTTTATTTGGAGATAGCACTTGTTTAGCTAGCCTGGTCGAACAATAATGTTTTAAAGAGATTGTGGTGTATATGAACTGAAAGACAGCAAAACCTACAAGAAGTCCTGGGTGAGGAGTGGTTGTCATGTATCATTGGCATCTGTGTCCAACTGATCTTGGATTTCAGTTGAGCAACACTTGCTGTCCTTGCAGTGGCTAGGAGGAGAATATAAGAATCTTATATGGGTGTGAGGGATGGATGGAAAAATCCGTCCCAAGGGTCACTTTCCAGCATCACAAGGCTTGACAGTGATCCCGAGGGACAGATTTTCCTGTCCACCCCTCACACCCATAAATGATTCTTTTTCTTGCATACCTTCCATTTCTTTGTGCAGATTTTTAATGCTGCAGTCACATCGGTTACGGACGTCTGCCATATTGTGATGACACTACAGGAATGTTAAGTGACATCAGGTAACATGCTGTGACGTCAATCTTAACGATGGCGCATATGAGATCGTATTCAACCAGTGCATTTATTAAACACACGAGAATATTCCATATTGGGTAAGAACA
Organism: Lucinisca nassula; assembly: GCA_963580285.1. Taxonomy (NCBI): domain Eukaryota; kingdom Metazoa; phylum Mollusca; class Bivalvia; order Lucinida; family Lucinidae; genus Lucinisca; species Lucinisca nassula. The sequence continues at coordinate 75,283,775 of OY757019.1, read as the reverse complement.
CCAGGATTAGAACAGAATTTCTATCCCAAGCTAAACCTATCTGGTGTGCAAGAATGTTTTAGCTCACCAGAGCTAAAGCTTCTGGGAGAGTTTATTTGATAGACTGCGGTTACGCATAGCTGTGTTTTCAACATTTTCGAACAGCATCTCCTCTGAAACCCCTGATCTAGTTGATACCAAATTATATGTGGAGCCTTCATGGGAAACAAAAGTTTGTTCATTAGGTCTGGGCTTCATGATCATGATTGTCATCATGCCCATCTTCTCAGGATCCGAACCTAATGGCTAATGACTTTGAAACTTGGTATGCAGCATTGGTGGCTCAGGTCATAGAAACTCTTCATCTGAGGAACTGAGCAGCTGGTGACATTGAATATTGGTATGGAACATTTGGGACATTTGTTCAGATGGTGACCCTTGGTTGACATTGGCATATTTTTGAAACCTACAACAAGTTCAAATTGTTGAAAAATATGCCATGCATCGAAGTCAGTTTCTTCTTTACCCCCCCACCCCCCCCCCCCCCAACACACACACACACACACACAAAAAGAAAAAAAAGGAAAAACCAATGGTCAGGTTTCAGTATAATTTAGTAGCAGTGATCTTTGGGTGAACCTCTATAAATAATGTTTAAGCCACTATGACTTGCTGAAAAAAAAACATGACTGCAAGCGGGCAGGGCTGACTTTGTCCCTTTGGGAGCTGTGGTGAGCATAGTGGCTTATGACTCTCTTGTTGTTTTTTCTGATTCCCTGCTATCATTCTAGTTTTACTCATTCTCCCCCTTATCTTCTGTTCCCTTTTCTGTGTTATCCAAAGAGTTACTTTAAGTCTGGCAAGTGTGGATAGATGTGCAGCGGTATCTGTGGGTCACCTGTGTCATTTTACCTGTCTGATCTTTTGTAAGTAAATGCTTGAAACCCATGTTCTGACAGCAATTATTCTGCCAGAAAATGGGTTTCAAAATTTTACTCATGGACAAGTAACCTACATTCCAAATTCCATAAAAAAGGTTTAATTTCATATTCAAAAAATTCACCACAAATGCTGTATTTACCGTAGTATTTTGACAGACATGCCTGCGCTAACAGATGAGATACTGCAGAATATAGCATCTCATCATGGTCTAGACTGTCTGCCTTTCCTCCAGCTTTTTATGCCCCCGCATCATATGATGCCGGGGGCATATAGTTTTTCGGTTTTCCGTACGTGCGTACATGTGTACATCCGTCTGTACGTGTGTGTGTACGTACGTACGTACGTATGTGATCCTGTAACCTCAGGTTAAAGTTTTTGTAACAGGTAGAGCCTGAACTTGTAGAACTCATATTTTCCTAACCATTTGATGGAACTGGTTCATCTTTGGTATGATGATAGATATAGGTCCAAAGCTTTTTTAAGCAATACCTCCACCCATGCCTGTGACCTCAAGGTCAAGGTCACAGACTTAGAAATTTTCAATGTTAAAGACTCAGGTTAAGGTTTTTGTAACAGGTAGACTTGAACATTTTAGAACTCATATTTTCCAAACCATTTGATGGAATTGGTTCATATTTGGTATGATTATAGATATAGGTCCAAAGTTTTATTCAGCTATACCCCCACCCATGCCCATGGCCTCAAGGTCAAGGTCATGGACTTAGAAATTTTCCATGTTAAAGACTCCAGTTAAGGTATTTGTACCTGGTAGAATCTGAACTTTTATGATGGCTTTTATGATGGCTTTTGTTCATATGATGATAGATATAGGTACAATGTTTTATTCAGCAATACCCCCACCCATGCCTATGACCTCAAGGTCAAGGTCACAGACTTAGACAATTTTAATGTGAAAGATTTTAAAGAGCTCAAATTTTCCAAATTATATTATGGATTTGGCTTATGTATGCTATGATGATAGATACAGGTCCAAATGTTTATTTGGCAATACCCCCACTCATGCCTATGGCTTCAAGGTCAAGGTCACAGACTTAGAAATTTTTAATTAGATATTTTAAGAGTTAATATTTGCCAAATAGTGTGATGGATTGAGTTGATGTTTGGTATGATGTTAGATACCTGTCCATTTTATTCAGTGATACCTCCACCCATGCCCATGAGCTCAAGGTCAAGGTCACAGACTTAATAATTTTTAATAATCCCCTCGCACAACATAGCTCTAGCATCTATATTTCTTCACTCATTTCAATATAACTTCACACAAATGTTCCTTATGACAATATCTCGAGCGAGTTTGACTTTCAAGGTCATGACCTCAAGGTCACTGTGGCTATTTTTAGAAAAACTTTGTCATCGCTCTAGCGCCTACATTTCTTCACCAATTTCAATATAACTTCACACAAATGTTCCATATAAAAATATCTCGAGCGAGTTCCACTTTCAAGGTCAAGGTCACTGTGGCTATTTTTAGAAAAACTTTGTCATCGCTCTAGCGCTTACATTTCTTCACCGATTTCAATATAACTTCACACAAATGTTCCTTATGACAATATCTCGAGCCATTTTGACTCACGGTCAAGGTCACTGTGGCTATTTTTAGAAAAAAACTTTGTCAATGCTCTAGCGCCTGCATTTCGTCACTGGTTTCAAAATAACTTCACACAAATGTTCCTTATGACAATACCTCGAACGAGTTTGACTTTCAAGGTCAAGGTCACTGTGGCTATTTTTAGAAAAAACTTTGTCATTGCTCTAGTGCTTACATTTTTTCACCAATTTCAATATTACTTCGCACAAATGTTCCTTATGACAATATCTCTAACAAGTTCCACTTTCAAGGTCAAGGTCACTGTGGCTATTTTTAGAAAAACTTTGTCATGGCTCAAGCGCTTACATTTCTTCACCGATTTCAATATAACTTCCCACAAATGTTCCTTATGACAATATCTTGAGCGATTTCGACTTTCAAGGTCAAGATCACTGTGGCTTTTTTTTAGAAAAACTTTGTCATCGCTCTAGCAACTACATTTCTTCATTGATTTCAATATAACTTCACACAAATGTTCCTAATGACAATACCTCGAGTGAGTTCGACTTTCAAGGTCAAGGTCACTGTGGCTATTTTTAGAAAAAACTTTGTTATTGCTCTAGCCCTTACATTTTTTCACCAATGTCAATATAACTTCTCACAAATGTTCCTCATGACAAGGTCACACACTTAGAAAATTTTGTTCCAACATGGATTTTCGGGGTGAGGCGGGGCCCTTGGCGGGGGCATCTGTGTCGTCTGGACACATTTTTAGTTTAACACAACATTGGGTAATTGTCGTACTTGTTGAAATTTTAGAAACACGTATGGTTTGGTGTTGATGAGTCTGAATACATAAGGTGAATAATGTATCTTGTCTGCTTTGCAAGAAATTACATGTAATTACATTTCTGCTGGTTGCAGTGTGCTGGTGGTCTGACTGGTGGGATGGGTATCAGAGAATGTGCTGTCAAAGAATGTCAGGAAGAGGCATCCATTGATGAAGAACTTCTGAAAAGACTCAAGTCTGTTGGAAGTATGAGGTAGCTTAATGCACACAAGTTTTTCAGACACTCAGATTTACCAATCATGACTGTCAGGAGTCCATTTTTATTTATTTTTTTAGGTCACCTAGAAGAGCCGGCCTCCGCCCATCGGGGCTTGAAGAAATAGATTGGGCTACCCGACGCTTCCATGCAGAGCTGAAACCAACTGCCCACGAGTACTGGTAAACTGCTTAGAGGTTCTAAGCATGCCCAGGAAAAGTGATGCGAGTTGGACTGCCAATGCATATAAACTCTAATGGTTTATTTGGACGGCAGGGCTTGAGATGTCATTTCATCTCAATGTCGGGTAAAAGTCCCACAAAATTGGAATCAGCGTCTCCAAAATGACCTTTACATTGTTGATAGGGACGGTAAACCTCAAACCAAACAAACAAACAAACTCACCTAGTCGGAAGGCTCCTGGCCAGTCCAGGGGAGCTTATAGGATGTTTGCCCATCAATTGTTCACCCCTAAGTCATCCGTCCACACCTTTTGACCAGTACATGTATATCTCTTTAGTCTGCAGGCTGATCTCAGTTTTTTCATCTGTAAATTGCCTCTGATCTTCATGGACAGAATACCATGTGTTATACTCGAATTATTAGCTCCTCTGTGCACTTTAATACAGTCCAACCTGTCTTAAGCAAGCGGCTTTGGGAAAGAGCAAAATCGCTTGCTTAAGACAGGTGCTTGCTTAATAGAGGGTCCAATGAGACCTGAGAAAAACTGTTTCGTATCGACCAAGGGTACTCATCAGGTGGCAGGTATGGCTTTCTCTTTTTTATTCATACATTTTTTTTTTTCATATATTTTGTTTTGTTCTAGAGTCTATTCTTTTCTTCTCTTTTTACCAGTACCAGCCATTATTGCAAATTTAGTGTAACCAATTCAATATAGCAGGCAAGTGTCAATTAAGAGAGAGAATGAGAGGATCAATTGTTTCTTGTAAAGAAGCTTTTGCTTGTCTGATACCAGGACAATGCCCTTTCGTCCCCTACTAGCCACTTTGTGGAAGTCTGCAAAATTTGAGGAGAGCTCAAGAAACAAATGATGTTCAATAATGAGGGTTAACATACCTGGTCACAAAGGTCTCCGGACGTTAGTCCCCCAGGATGTTTGCCCCCCAATGACTTAATCTGAAAATGGACATTTGCCCCCCAGTTGAAAATGCGACCCAGACATTTGCCCCCAGAGCTTATTTTTGGTATGGACAACCGCCCCCAGTGCTTATTTTACAGGTGGACAATTGCCCCCCACTGCTTATTTCAGAAAGGGACATCTGCCCCCCAACCTGGCTAGACAAGGATATTCACTACACAGACTTGTATATAGCTACATAATTTACATGATAACGTTTTGGTTAAAGTTTTACAGCCCATTCAAGATCATTTCAACTTCTTCCAGAATTAACCATCAGTGTATCCAGTGTAAAAACCACTTGAGTATAAGCGTCTGACACTGGACCCTCAGTGAGGCACAAACTCAATATATGGTTCTGTAGCCTTGCTTAACCCTTATCCCGTTGAATAAATTAAACATCTCCAATTGTTGACTATTAACCATCACATTCTTGGTATATTTTCGTTAACTTAACAAATTGCATGACAAACAGTATAGAGCCCCATCAGATATAGCATCTGATCGGGATCCATACTGCTTTCTAACGTAGGGGTTGTCCATAACAGCAGGTTATTATGGGATTCATATTTATATAGATGGAGTAATTTATTGCTTAACATTTTGTTATTCTGATGATAATAAACCAATAAATACATTGTTTTCCTCCTTTGTGTTAGCCCTGGTCTATCTGGGGGGCAAATGTCCCTTTCTGAAATAAGCAATTGGGGGAAAATGTCCACCTGTAAAATAAGCACTGGGGGGCAGATGTCCATACCAAAAATAAGCTCTGGGGGGCAAATGTCCGGGTCGCATTTTCAACTGGGGTGCAAATGTCTATTTTTAGATGAATTCATTTGGGGGCAAATGTCCTGGGGAGCAAATGTCATGGAATCGGTCACAAAACATACAAACTGCCTTTGATTATTAGAGCAAGTCAATAATTTTTTGCACCTTTGCTCCATTTCCTTACATAATGGATCAGCATGACTCGTCAAGGTGACAACCCATTGTGTTATTTATCTCTTGATTGTGATAAGAAACACAACTTTCTCACCTCTGCTAATTGGCAAACAAACAGCTATTATCCATTATTTGATTGCACCTGTCCAATTATATTTTTATTCAGCTCAAAACAATCATTTTATTTCAATCGGCAGCAATGGGCTAACTTGACTTAGTAAACAAAAATAAAATGCGTGTTTGTTTAGCGCTACGATCGATTTGGTCTAAATAAATACCGAAATAGTCGGAAAAAAACGCCCACGCTTTTTACAACGTTGTGAAGCAGTACCAAAATATCGATTCGGCCAAAAACTATTGGCCGCTTAAACAAGGGTACTATTAAATTTCGGATATATTTTACTGGCCGTTGGCCGCGTTAGTCAGGTGCTTGCTTATTTGAGGTTTATTTACATGGGAAATCGTTTGGGGGGACCCAAAAGTGGCAGTTGAAGACAGGTGGCCGCTGAATAGAGGTGGCCGTAAGTACAGGTTGGACTGTATTGAACTGTTGTGCAGTTGAAATTTTGAAAGTTATCTTGTGCTTCTGGTTGCCTTGGTGATGCTTATTCATGGCAACAGATAAGGTGCTTATTTTGTGATTAGTGAAGGGTAGTTTTCCTTATTTCTCGTTGAGGCAGTTCTAATGAATACCCACAACATAGGCAGCTCTAATGAATACCCACAACATAGGTTTTTGTGGAGAATTGACAAAAACTATCCTTCATTTATCACGAAATACCAACCTTATCTGTTACTACCCGGTATGTTATTTCATTGACACCTTACAGGGAATAGATGCACCTTCATATTGATATTTTTTAGCTCACCTGTCACGTAGTGACGAGGTGAGCTTTTGGGATCACTTTTTGTCCGTCGTGCGTCCGTGCGTGCGTCCGTAAACTTTTTCTTCAAACGACATCTCCTCCTAAACCACTGATCGGATTTTGATCAAACTTCACAGGAATGATCCTAAGGTGGTTCCCTTTCAAATTTGTTCAAATGGTTCTGGTCCATTGCACATCTAGGTCACAGGAGCCAAAAATAGATTTTTTCACTGAAAACTTAAAAAATCTTCTTCTCTGAAACCACAAGGCCCAGGTCTTTGATATTTGGTATGAAGCTTCATCTAGTGGACCCCTACCAAGATTGTTCAAATTATAGTGCTGGGGCCAAAAATGCCCCCGCCCCAGGGCCCTTTGGTTTTACATGGGCTTATATATGGAAAATCTTTAAAAATCTTCTTCTCTGAAACCACAAGGCCCAGGTCTTTGTTATTTGGTATGAAGCTTCATCTAGTGGACCCCTACCAAGATTGTTCAAATTATAGTGCTGGGGCCAAAAATGCCTCCGCCCCGGGGCCCTTTGGTTTTACATGGGCTTATATAGGGAAAACCTTTAAAAACCTTCTTCTCTGAAACCGCAAGGCCCTGATCTTTGATATTTGGTATGAAGCTTCATCTAGTGGACCTCTACCAAGATTGTTCAAATTATAGTGCTGGGGTGAAACATGCCCCCGCTCCAGGGCCCTTTGGTTTTACATGGGCTTATATGGGGAAAATCTTCTTCTCTGAAACCGCAAGGCCCAGATCTTTGACATTTGGTATGAATCTTTATCTAGTGGACCCCTACCAAGATTGTTCAAATTATAGTGCTGGGGCCAAAAATGCCCCCGCCCCCGGCCCTTTGGTTTTACATGTGCTTATATATGGAAAATCTTTAAATCTCTTCATCTCTAAAACCGCAAGGCCCAGATTTTTAGCTCACCTGAGCCGAAGGCTCATGTGAGGTATTAGTATGCCAATGATCGGCGTCCGTCGGCCGTCGTCCGTTGTCCGTTCACATTTTCAACTAAGTATATCTTTAAAGCCAGTTGGCCAATCATGATTAAATTTCATGAGAAGCATTATCAGGTTGGGGGAAAAGATGCATTATGTTTTGGGGCAGATCAGATGGAAACTCTTGTTGCCATGGCAACATATAGCTCCCATAGACTTACAATAGGAAAAAACTTAAAAAATCTTCTTCTCTGAAACCAATAGGCCCAGAACTTACATATGAAGCATGTAGCAATGTCAGGTGGTCCCCTACATAAATTGTGCCAATCATGCCCCTGGGGTCTAAACTGGCCACGCCCCGGGGTCCCTTAACCCCCCATAGAACTAAAAGCTTAAAAAATCTTCTTCTCTGAAACCGCTAGGCACAGAGCTTACATATTAAGCATGTAGCAATGTCTAGTGGTCCTCTACATAAATTGTGCCAATTGTGCCCCTGGGGTCTAAACTGGCCACGCCCCGTGGCCCCTTAGCCCCCATAGACTTATAATGGAAAAAAAGCTAAAAAAATCTTCTTCTCTGAAACCACTAGGCCGTGAGCTTACATATGAAGCATGTAGCAATGTCAAGTGGTCCCCTACATAAATTGTGCCAATCATGCCCCTGGGGTCTAAACTGGCCACGCCCCGGGGTCCCTTAACCCCCATAGACTTATAATGGAAATAAAAGCTAAAAAAATCTTCTCCTCTGAAACCGCTAGGCACAGAGCTTACATTTTAAGCATGTAGCAATGTCAAGTGGTCCTCTACATAAATTGTGCCAATCATGCTCCTGGGGTCAAAACTGGCCACGCCCCGGGGCCCCTTAGTCCCCATAGACTTATAATGGAAATAAAAGCTAAAAAAATCTTCTTCTCTGAAACCAATAGGCCCTGAGCTTACATATGAAGCATGTAGCAATGTTAAGTGATCCCCTACATAAATTGTGCCAATCATGTCCCTGGGGTCTAAACGGGCCACGCCCCGGGTCCCCTTAACCCCCATAGACATGTAATGGAAATAAAAGCTTAAAAAATCTTCTCCTCTGAAACTGCTAGGCACAGAGCCTATATATTAAGCATGTAGCAATGTCAAGTGATCCTCTACATAAATTGTGCCAATCATGCCCATGGGGTCTAAACTGGCAACGTCCCGGGGCCCCTTAGCTCCCATAGACTTATAATGGAAAAAAAGCTAAAAAATCTTCTTCTCGGAAACCACTAGGCCCAGAGCTTACATATTAAGCATGTAGTGAATTCAAGTGGTCCCCTACATAAATTGTGCCAATCATGCCCCTGGGATCTAAACTGGCCACGCCCTGGGGCCCCTTAGCCCCCATAGACTTATAATGGAAAAAAAAGCTTAAAAAATCTTCTTCTCTGAAACCGCTAGGCACAGAGCTTACATTTTTAGCATGTAGCAATGTCAAGTGGTCCTCTACATAAATTGTGCCAATCATGCTCCTGGGATCAAAACTGGCCACACCCCGGGGCCCCTTAGCCCCAATAGACTTATAATGGAAAAAAAGCTAAAAAAATCTTCTCCTCTGAAACCAATAGGTCCGGAGCTTACATATGAAGCATGTAGCAATGTCAAGTGATCTCCTACATAAATTGTGCCAATCATGCCCCTGGGGTCGAAACGGGCCACGCCCCCGGGGTCCCTTAACCCCCATAGACATATAATGGAAATAAAAGCTTAATAAATCTTCTTCTCTGAAACCGCTAGGCACAGAGCTTACATATTAAGCATGTATTTTTTTTTTTTTTTTTTTTTGGTTTGGGTTTTACGGCCCTTTCAAGATTATTTCACTCATATCGAGCCGATCGTTAATCAGAGGTGGGCGAAAACCGGAGTACCCGGAGAAAAACCACCTGACCTTCCGTTGCAGAACTTGGCGTCTCACACGTGGCCCGAGCGAGGCTCGAACCTACGGCGGTGAGAGACCTAATGACTAAGAGTCAGCGCTCTTATCCACTAGGCCACGGAGGCCCGTCATATTAAGCATGTAGCAATATCAAGTGGTCCTCTACATAAATTGTGCCAATCATGCCCCTGGGGTCTAAACTGGCCACGCCCTGGGGCCCCTTAGCCCCCATAGACTTATAATGAAAAAAAAAGCTTAAAAAATCTTCTTCTCTGAAACCGCTAGGCACAGAGCTTACATTTTAAGCATGTAGCAATGACAAGTGGTCCTCTACATAAATTGTGCCAATCATGCCCCTGGAGTCAAAACTGGCCACGCCCTGGGGCCTTTTAGCCCCCATAGACTTATAATGGAAAAAAGCTAAAAAAATCTTCTTCTCTGAAACCAATAGGCCCTGAGCTTACATATGAAGCATGTAGCAATGTCAAGTGGTCCCCTACATAAATAAGGGGCCAATCATGCCCCTGGGATCTAAACTGGCCACGCCCTTGGGCCCCTTAGCCCCCATAGACTAATAATGGAAAAAAAGCTTAAAAAATCTTCTTCTCTGAAACAGCTAGTATTATTAGCTCATATGAGCCGAAGGCTCATGTGAAGTATTGGTATGCCAATGGTCCGGCGTCCGTTCACATTTTCAAATAAGTATATCTTTAAAGCCACTTGGCCAATCATGATTAAAATTTCATGAGAAGCATTATCCGATTGGGGGAGAAGATGAAGTATGTTTTGGGGTAATTCAGATTGAAACTGGTGTTGCCACGGCAACATATAGCTCCCTTAGACTTACAATAGGACAAGCTTACATATTAAGCATGTTGCAATGTCAAGTGGTCCCCTACATAAATTGTGCCAATCATGCCTCTGGGGTCTAAACTGGCCACGCCCCGGGGCCCCTTAGCCCCCATAGACTTATAATGGAAAAAAACAAACTTCAAAAATCTTCTTCTCTGAAACCACTAGGCCCAGAGCTTACATATTAAGCATGTAGCAATATCAAGTGGTCCCCTACATTAATCCTACCAAACCTGCCCCTAGGTCCAAATATTGACAATGCTTTGTTCCATTAGGAAGAACTTAAAAAAAAAATATGCTCAAAGTTCATGAGTCAAACAGCTAACTAAAATGTTCCTCAGGTGAGCGGTTAGGCTCATTGAGCCTCTTGTTGATATTTGGTATGAAGCTTCATCTAGTGGACCCCTACCAAGATTGTTCAAAATTTAGTGCTGGGGCCAAATATGCCCCGGCTCTGGGGCCCTTTGGTTTTACATGGGCTTATATAGGGAAACATCTTTAAAAATTTTCTTCTCTGAAACCGCAAGGCTCAGGTCTTTGCTATTTGGTAGGATCTATGACGAAACATAGAACGACAAAACATAGAAAAGCAAAAACATAGAAAAGACAAAAAATAGAAAGACAAAACATAGAAATAAAACATCAAAAAAACATAGAAAAAAGATCCAAATAATATCGAAAAAGTTCAGAAATATCGAAAATTTTATTTCATCCATTTTTCGACAACAATACTTTGTTTTTTATTAGCTCACCAGAGCCGAAGGCTCCGGGGGAGCTTTTAGGATAGGCAGTTGTCCGTCGTCGTCTGCGTCGTCGTCGTCGTCGTCTGCGTCTGCGTCTGCGTCGTCAACACTTTCAAACGACATCTCCTCTGAAACCACTGGGCCGATTGAGTCCAAATTTCATCTGTAGCATCCTTGGGTTGGGGGATTGAAAGTTTGTGTTTTTTATGAAATTCGGCTCATTGGTTTGGTTGCTATGGCAACTTAGAGTTTCCATAGACTTATAATGGGGAAAATTGAAAAATGGCATTTACTGCCAAGCCACTGCAGATATTTTGACAAAACTTTCATAGAAATATTCCTTAGGCAATCTACTATCTGCCATATGATTTTAGGCCTACTGCTCATTTGTATTGGTTGCCATGGAAACCAAAATGAAAATTTAGAAAGAAAAATACTTAAAAAATCATCTCCTCAGAAACCGTATGCTCTATGAGGCTGAAAGTTTATGGAAATATTCACCATATTTGCCTTTACAGGTTTTGTGTTTTTTATAAAATTCGACTCTTTAGTTTGGTTGCTATGGCAACTTAGATTTTCCATAGACTTATAATGGGGAAAATTGAAAAATGGCATTAACTACAAAGCCTTTGCAGATATTTTGACAAAACTTTCATAGAAATGTTCCTTTAGTAAACTTCTCTCAGCCATATGCTGTTATGTCAACCTGGGGGTCCAGTAGGTTGTGCCGGGGCCATGCCCCGCCCCCAGTACTTCATAAAATGACTTATATCTCAGAAACCTTACAGATCCCCACCCCTAAACCATATATATTCTTGTTCCTATTAATAAGACGCATTCAGTGACACCAACCTGGAGGTCCTCCGGGATGTGCCGAGGCCATGCCCCACCCCCTCCACTTCATAAAAGGCCCAATATCTCGGAAACCATTCAGATCCCCACCCCTGAACCCTATATACTCTTGTTCCTTATGATAAGACGCATTCAGTGACATCAAACTGGGGGTCCCCCGGGATGCGCCGGGACCATGTCCCGCCCCTCCATTTCATAAAAGGCCCAATATCTCGGAAACCTTACAGATCCCCACCCCTAAACCATATATATTCTTGCTCCTTATGATAAGACACATTCATTGACCCCAAATTGGGGGTCTGCCGGGGTGCGCCGGAGCCATGCCCCACCCCTTCACTTCACAAAAGCCCATATATCTCAGAAACTGTTCAGATCCCCACCCCTAAACCATATATGTTCTTGTTCATTATGATGAGACACATTCAGTGACACCAACCTGGGGGTCCCCAGGGATGTGCTGGGGCCATGCCCCACCCCCTCCATTTCATAATATCACAATATCTCTGAAACTTTACAGATCCCCACCCCTAAACCATATATATTCTTGTACCTTATGATAAGACACTTTCATTGACACCAACCTGGGGGTCTCCCTGGGCCTTGCCCCACCCCTGCACTTCACAAAAGGCCTTATATCTCAGAAACTGTTCAGAGCCCCACCCCTAAACCATATATATTCATCTTCCTTATGATAAGGCACATTCATTGACACCAGCTTGTGAGTCCCCGGGGCATGCCCGGGCCTTGCTCCACCGCTTGACTTCATTAAAAGCCACTTATCTCAGAAATAGTTCAGATCCCCACCCCTAAACCATATATATTCTTGTTCCTTATGATAAGACTCATTCAGTCACACCAACTTTGGGGTCTCTTTGTGCTGAGGCAATGTGCCCCGCCCTTCCACTTCATAAAAGGCCATATATTTCAGAAACCATTAAATCCCCACCCCATATTCATATATGTTCTTGTTCCTTATTATTAGCACACCTACTGTAGGGGTGTCCGCAGGGGCCAGTCCTCTCATTTCCACTTCATGAAAGGATATTTTGGAAACCGTTCAGATTCCCACCCCTAAACCATATATATACTTGGTCCTTATGATGAGACACATTTAGGGACAACAATCTTGGGCTTTCCTGGGAACGACAGGGCATGCTCCAACCCCTCCACTTATATCTCCAGCCATGCAGATCCCCACTGCTAAACCATATATATTCTTGTTCTTTGTGATAAGACACATTTAGTGATACCAACCAGGGCTCCATTGGGTCCATGCCCCACCCCCTCTACTTCATAAAAGGCCTAATGTTTCATATACTGAGTCCACATGGATGCTCATTTGGATATGGGGGTTCATTTGGCAGATTAAAATGATATCATGTTAAAATACATGGCTGCAATTTGGCAGTGCCCACCTGAGCTCTGGTGAGCATAGTGGCCCATGGGCCTCTTGTTTTAAATGTATTTCGGGAATACAGTTGATTATCGATCAATAGTTTAAGGGACAGTAATACTGCTTCATTTTATATATTACGTTATGTGCCAACCCCTCAAGATAGCCCATACAGGTATGTCTGTTATTTGTTAACAATTTTCTGGATTTTTTTTATGGCTTTGTTAGATTTGTTGGACAGAGATTCTCCACGGAGGAGAGCTTGCTTCTTCAACTCGGTATTTTGTTGTTTTTTTATTTGAGGTTTAGCCACCCCATCAACACTGTAAAGGTCATTTGAAGACGTTGCTTCCAATTTTGTGGGACTTTTACCCAATATGGAGATGAAATGACATCTCAAGCCCTGCCCCCCAATGAAACCAATACGTTTATAAGCGTGGACGGGCCGACTCGCACCGCTTTCCCTGGGAAGGCAGAAATTTTGCGCCAGTTAACTGGTGCTTAACTGTAACTATTGTTTATCCACTTAGTGATCGGTAGGCTTGATCGAGTGAGTGAATGTTCAATGACGTGTAGCAATTGCCGAGCAGTCAGGTAATTATCGTTCACACTTATTGTTCTATTATTGGTCGTTCTATTATTTGTCGATCTATTTAATGTCGTGTCTATGTTTTGACTTATTTATTTTGTGTCGCTTCTCTCTTTTGTCTTTCCATGTTTTGTCGTACACCGATTTGGTATGAAGCTTCATCTAGTGGACCCCTACCATTATTGTTCAAATTATAGTGCTGGGGCAAAAAATGCCTCCGCCCCGGGGCCCTTTGGTTTTTAAAAGGGCTTATACAGTCGAACTTCAATGGCTCGAACAACTTTGGGACCTCAAAATATATTCGAGAAAGGGGTAGTTCGAGCCACTGAGGGTTACTGTCAGGAGGCATAACGAGATACTTTTAGACATCTTTACTGTGTTCTATAATGAAAATGTAAGCTGTGTGTACTCATTAGAATCGCCTCATCGAGGCGATTCTAATGAGTGCACACAGCATACATTTGCAAGATAAAAGACTAAAATCTCCTTAATTATCCCCCACTAATTCTTATGTAGAGGATTTCGCTAGGGACTCAAGAACGGGTTCGACACATCCATAGTAAACGAGCCATCGGTGTTCGAGCCATCGAAGTTCTACTGTATAGGGAAAATAATTAAAAATCTTCTTCTCATAAACGGCATGGCCCAGATCTTTGATATTTGGTATGAAGCTTCATCTAGTGGACCTCTACCAAGATTGTTCAAATTAAAGTGCTGGGGCCAAAAATGCCCTGCCCCAGGGCCCTTTGGTTTTACATGGGCTTATATAGGGAAAATCTTTAAAAATCATCTTCTCTGAAACCGCAAGGCCCAGATCTTTGCTATTTGGTATGAAGCTTCATCTAGTGGACCCCTACCAAGATTGTTCAAATTATAGTGCTGGAGCCAAAAATGCCCCCGCCCCGGGGCCCTTTGGTTTTACATAGGCTTATATAGGGAAAATCTTTAGAAAATCTTCTCCGAAACTGCCAGGCCCAGGTCTTTGATATTTAGTATGAAGATTCATCTAATTGACCTCTACCAAGATTGTTCAAATTATAGCCTTTGGGCCAAAAATGTCCCTGCGCTGGGACCCACTAGTTTTACATAGGCATATATAGGAAATACCTTCAAAAATCTTCTTGTCCGAAACCAGGAGGCCCAGGTCTTTGATATCTGGTGTGAAGCTTCAACTAGTGAACCTCTGCTGAGATTGGTCATATTATAGCCCTGGTGCCAAAAATGCCCACGAGCCGGGGCCCGCTGGTTTTACATAGGCTTATATAGGGAAATCCTTTAAAAATCTTCTTTTCTGAAACCAGAAGGCCCAGGTTTTTGATATTTGGTCTGAAGCCTTATCTAGTGGACCGCTACCAAGTTTATTCAAATCATAGCCCTTGGGCCAAGAATGCACTAGAGACACTGATACTCAGGTGAGCGATTCAGGGCCCTCTGGGCCCTCTTGTTTGTCTGTCTTGTCAGTATGGTTCTACTCTTGAAAGCAAACTTTTGCTCACCTGTAGGGATAATTCTTTCCTTTAACCCATTTTTTAACAAATGGAATCAACCACCTTGTATATAGCACAAATCCATTTCAAAATTTAGTGGGGGGGGGGGGGGATGGGGGGGGGGGGGTTCAGGTTGTGTTGTCTTCAAAATTTTTTTGGAAATTTGGCTGAACTTTTTTGCAAACAGTGTAGGCCGTGATCAGATGCCGCTTCTGCGGCATATGATCTGGGCCTGCACTGTTTGCCAATTACCTGTTTAGGGGTTTCCGGTGCAAAATGGGTTAAGAGAAGAACCCTTTTTGGAGAGACTGTGCAAGTTTCTTCTAGGAATGAGATTTAGGTCAGTTTTTAGCTCACCTGAGCCGAAGGCTCATGTGAGGTATTAGTATACCACGAGCCGGCGTCCGTCGTCCGTCGTCCACACTTTCAACGAAGTATATCTCTGGAACCAGTGGGCCGGCCTTGATCAAATTTCATATGAACCATCATCAGGTAGGGGGAAAGGCTGTATTAGGTTTTCGTGCAGATCGGGTGAGAACTTTGGTTGTCACAGCAACAAAGAGCTCCCATAGGCTTAACATAGGAAAAAGCTTGTCATCACTCTAGCTCTGTCAATTTTTTTCTGATCGACTTCATTCTTGCAGATAACGAGGACAGGCATGAAATCTCGATCAAGTTCGATTTTGGGCTGAATCTGATTATTCACTCAGGAGTTACGTGCCCTTGAGCGTTGAAAAAATTGCCTATTGACTTAACATGGGGAGAATGTTGTCATCACCGTAGCTGCTTCAATTATTTTCAGATTGGCTTTATTCTTGCAGATAACCAGCACAGCCATGAAATCTCGGTCAAGTTCGATAACTGGCAGAATCGGATCATTCACTTAGGAGTTACCTGCCCTTGTGTGTTTTTATGCCCCCGCATCATATGATGCCGGGGGCATATAGTTTTTCGGTTTTCCGTACGTGTGTACGTGTGTACATGTGTACGTCCGTCTGTACGTGTGTGTGTACGTACGTACGTACGTGATCCTGTAACCTCAGGTTAAAGTTTTTGTAAGAGGTAGAGCCTGAACTTTTAGAACTCATATTTTCCTAACCATTTGATGGAACTGGTTCATCTTTGGTATGATGATAGATATAGGTCCAAAGTTTTATTAAGCAATACCCCCACCCATGCCTGTGACCTCAAGGTCAAGGTCACAGACTTAGAAATTTTCAATGTTAAAGACTCAGGTTAAGGTTTTTGTAACAGGTAGACTTGAATATTTTAGAACTCATATTTTCCAAATTTTCCATTTGATGCAATTGGTTCATATTTGGTATGATTATAGATATAGGACCAAAGTTTTATTCAGCGATACCCCCACCCATGCCCATGGTGTCAAGGTCAAGGTCATGGACTTAGAAATTTCCCATGTTAAAGACTCCAGTTAAGGTATTTGTACCTGGTAGAACCTGAACTTTTATGATGGCTTTGGTTCATATGATGATAGATATAGGTACAATGTTTTATTCAGCAATACCCCCACCCATGCCTATAACCTCAAGGTCAAGGTCACAGACTTAGACAATTTTAATGTGAAAGATTTTAAATATCTCACATTTTCCAAACTATATTATGGATTTGGCTTATGTATGCTATGATGATAGATACAGGTCCAAATGTTTATTTGGCAATACCCCCACTCATGCCTATGGCTTCAAGGTCAAGGTCACAGACTTAGAAATTTTTAATTAGATATTTTAAGAGTTGATATTTTCCAAATCGTGCGATGGATTGAGTTGATATTTGATATGATGTTAGATACCTGTCCATTTTATTCAGCGATACCCCCACCCATGCCCATGAGCTCAAGGTCAAGGTCACAGACTTAAAAAATTTTAATTATCCCCGCGCACAACATAGCTCTAGCGTCTATATTTCTTCACTGATTTCAATATAACTTCACACAAATGTTCCTTATGACAATACCTCGAACGAGTTTGACTTTCAAGGTCAAGGTCACTGTGGCTTTTTTTAGAAAAACTTTGTCATCGCTCTAGCGCCTGCATTTCTTCACTGGTTTCAAAATAACTTCACACAAATGTTCCTTATGACAATTCTTCGAACGAGTTTGACTTTCAAGGTCAAGGTCACTGTGGCTATTTTTAGAAAAACTTTGTCATTGCTCTAGCGCTTACATTTTTTCACCAATTTCAATATTACTTCACACAAATGTTCCTTATGACAATATCTCTACCAAGTTCCACTTTCAAGGTGAAGGTCACTGTGGCTATTTTTAGAAAAACTTTGTCATCGCTCTAGCGCCTGCATTTCTTCACTGGTTTCAAAATAACTTCACACAAATGTTCCTTATGACAAT
The DNA here is from genome assembly GCA_963580285.1 of Lucinisca nassula. Lineage (NCBI taxonomy): Eukaryota > Metazoa > Mollusca > Bivalvia > Lucinida > Lucinidae > Lucinisca > Lucinisca nassula. Next base: position 75,266,179 of record OY757019.1, on the reverse strand, counting down.
TCCTCGAACGAGTTTGACTTTCAAGGTCAAGGTCACTGTGGCTATTTTTAGAAAAACTTTGTCATTGCTCTAGCGCTTACATTTTTTCACCAATTTCAATATTACTTCACACAAATGTTCCTTATGACAATATCTCTACCAAGTTCCACTTTCAAGGTGAAGGTCACTGTGGCTATTTTTAGAAAAACTTTGTCATCACTCTAGCGACTACATTTCTTCACTGATATCAATATAACTTCACACAAATGTTCCTTATGACATTACCTCGAGCGAGTTCGACTTTCAAGGTCAAGGTCACTGTGGCTATTTGTAGAAAAACTTTGTCATTACTCTAGCGCTTACATTTTTTCACCAATTTCAATATAACTTCTCATAAATGTTCCTGATGACAAGGTCACACACTTAGAAAATTTTGTTGCAACATGGATTTTCGGGGTGAGGCGGGGCCCTTGGTGGGGGCATCTGTGTCGTCTGGACACATTTCTAGTTGCATTAGGGTTAATGGGAATTTCAAAAATGTATATCTTAAAGACTACTTGGCCAACTTTGATAAAATTTCATGTGTCGCATTATTGGGCAAGTGGAAAGGCTTCATTAGGTTTTCAGGCAGATCTGAGTGGAACTCTGGTTGCCATGGCAACATCTAGCTCCCATAGACTTCACATAGGAAAAAGCTTGTCATCACTCTAGCTCCGTCAATTTTTTTCTGATCGACTTCATTCTTGCAGATAACCAGTACAGGCATAAAATCTCGGTCAAGTTCGATTTTGGGCCAAATCAGATAATTCACTCAAGAGTTACGTCCCCTTGAGCGCCGGAAAAATTGCCTATCGACTTAACATGGAGAAAATGTTGTCATCACTGTAGCTGCTTCAATTTTGTTCAGATTGGCTTCATTCTTACAGATAACCAGCACAGCCATGAAATCTCGGTCAAGTTCGATAATTGGCAGAATCAAACACTTAGGAGTTACCTGCCCTTGTGCATTTTTGCATAAGGGTTAATGTGAATTTCAAAAATGTATATCTTGAAGACTACTTGGCCGACTTTGATCAAATTTCATGTGTAACATTATTGGGCAAGTGGAAAGACTGCATAAGGTTTTCATGCAGATCTGAGTGGAACTCTGGTTACCATGGCAACATATAGCTCCCATAGACTTAACATAGGAAAAAGCTTGTCATCACTCTAGCTCCGTCAATTTTTTTCTGATCGACTTCATTCTTGCAGATAATAAGGACAGGCATAAAATCTCGGTTAAGTTCGATTTTGGGCAGAATCGGAATATTGACCTCGGAGTTACGTGACCTTGAGCGACATAAAATTTGCCCATAGACTTAACATAGGGAAAATGTTGTGACTACGATAGCGACTTGAATTTTTTTCAGATCAGCTTCAAACTTGCAGGTAACGAGGACAGACATAAAATCACAGTTAAGTTTGATTTTGGGCGGAATAAGATTATTTGCCTTGGAGTTACCTGCCCTTGAGCATGAAAAAATACGTTGTGACCACGATAGCAACTTTATTTTTATTCAGATCAGCTTCAAACTTGCAGGTAACGAGGACAGGCATAAAATCCCGGTTAAGTTCGATTTTGGGCCGAATCGGAATATTGACCTCGGAGTTACGTGACCTTGAGCGACAAAAAATTTGCCCATAGACTTAACATAGGGAAAATGTTGTGACTACGATAGCAACTTGAATTTTTTTCAGATCAGCTTCAAACTTGCAGGTAACGAGGACAGACATAAAATCTCGGTTAAGTTAGATTTTGGGCCTAATCGGATTATTTGCCTTGGAGTTACCTGCCCTTGAGCATAAAAAAATACGTTGTGACCACGATAGCAACTTTTTTTATTTTTATTCAGATCAGCTTCAAACTTGTAGGTAACGTGGACAGGCATAAAATCTCAGTTAAGTTCGAATCGGAATATTGACCTCGGAGTTACATGACCTTGAGCGACAAAAAATTTGCCCATAGACTTCACATAGGGAAAATGTTGTGACTATGATAGCGACTTGAATTTTTTTCAGATCAGCTTCAAACTTGCAGGTAACGAGGACAGACATAAAATCTCGGTTAAGTTCGATTTTGGGCCGAATCGGATTATTTGCCTTGGAGTTACCTGCCCTTGAGCATAAAAAAATATGTTGTGACCACGATAGCAACTTTATTTTATTCATATCAGCTTCAAACTTGCAGGTAAAGAGGACAGGCATAAAATCTCGGTTAAGTTCAATTTTGGGCCGAATCGGAATATTGACCTGGGAGTAAAATGACCTTGAGCGACAAAAAATTTGCCCATAGACTTAATTAGGGAAAATGTTGCGACTACGATTGCGACTTGAATTTTTTTCAGATCAGCTTCAAACTTGCAGGTAACGAGGACAGACTTAAAATCTCGGTTAAGTTCGATTTTGGGCCGAATCGGAATATTGGCCTTGGAGTTACCTGCCCTTGAGCATAAAAAAATACGTTGTGACCACGATAGCAACTTTATTTTTATTCATATCAGCTTCAAACTTGCAGGTAACGAGGACAGGCATAAAATCTCGGTTAAGTTCGATTTTGGGCCGAATCGGAATATTGACCTCGGAGTTACGTGACCTTGAGAGACAAAAAAATTTGCCCATAGACTTAACGTAGGGAAAATGTTGTGACAGAAATAGCGACTTGAATTTTTAGCTCACCTGAGCCAAAGGCTCCAGTGAGCTGATAGTATACCAAGGCTCCGGAGTCCGTCGTCTGTCGTCCGTCCATCCGTCGTCCACACTTTCAGTGAAGCATATCTCAGAAGGCAGTCAACCAATCTTGTTTAAATTTTATGTGTAGCACCATTGGGCAAGGGGAAAGGCTGCATTAGGTTTTGGATCTAGTCTGGTTCATTTGTTCCTTCATTCTTCTTTCTCTCCATATAGAGATAATAGACCAATGTTAAATTTTTAATCAAAGATTTCTCAGGAACTATAAAAGCTAGAAGCATCAAATTTGGTATTCAATAGAATAATGATGACTTATTTTGTGTAAGAGACATTGGGCTTTCTCAGCTTATTTGTTCATCTGTTCTTTCATTCTTCTTTCTCTCCATTTTGACCAATGTTAAATTTTTGTCAAAGATTTCTCAGGAACTATAGAAGCTAGAAGTCTCAAACTTGGAATGCAATGCAATAATGATGACTTATATCCTGTAAGGGTCAATGGGCTGGATTCTATTAGCAGATTTAGTAGTCAAGTCTGTGAATTGTTAAAACTTAAGTTCCTCAGGTGAGCGGTTTAGGCTCATTGAGCCTCTTGTTTCTTCTCCCACCCACTTCTGATTTGTAATAAGATCATTTTGGAGATGATGCAGCTTCCATTTCACAGTCAATCTAGGGTGGGACAGGTAGAGATAGACTATCTAGCACATTGTTTTGATGATGTTCTGCATGAAAGTTTGTGAAATGATAATGTCTCCGCATTCACTTTCAGAAAATTGTCACATTTTAATATTTTCTGTCCTGGAGCTATTATCCAGGAAATTTTGAGAGTATTTCATATATTTCCCTAAAAAGACACTGTTTTGTGTACAAAGTGTGCTTGAAACATGTATGTTTACATGATTAGCTGTTATCTTGTTTGAAACATGGATGTTTACATGATTAACTGCTAGAAAGATGTCCTTTTTGAAACATGGATGTGTACATGATTAGCTGCTAGAAATTTTTCTTGTTTGAAACATGGATGTCTACATGAGTAGCTGTTAGAAAGTTATCTTGTTTGAAACAATGATGTTTACATGATTAGCTGTTAGAAATGTTCTAGAAAGGGTTATCCTTTGGAAGCAAGGAATACACCACAGAACTGGAAAATATGGAGTGTACATGTTTTCAGGGCCAGACTAGCTAGTTTCGGCCATTTAGGCCTCATCAGTGACCGTCAAATATTTTCAAAATTCCACAATGGAATCAATGATCCCAAAGGACAAGAAAATATAAACTACACTGTAATGTAGGGCAGGGAGACTTTTTACGCCTGCCACAGAAAGTTGTCCTGTTTGAGACATGGATGTCTTCATAATTAACTGTTGAAATGTCCTGTTTGAAATGTGGATGACTATATGATTAGCTGATGGAAAGTTGTCCTGTTTTAAACATGGATGTCTATATATTAGCTGATAGATAGTCATCCTGTTTGAAACATGCATGTCCATATGATTAGCTGATAGGCAGTTTTCCTGTTTGAAATATTTGAAAGTTGTCCTGTTTGAAACATGGATGTCTACATGATTAGCTGTTAGAAAGTTGCTGTTTGAAATATTGATTTCTACATGATAAGCTGTTAGAAGGTTTTTCTGTTTGAAACATGGATCTCTAAACGCTTAGTGGTTAAAAGTTGCTCCTTATGAAACATGAGTGTCCATATTATTGGCTAATTGGAAAACTGTCTTATTTAAAATGACTGCCTTATATGATTGGCTATTGTAAAGCTGTAATGTTTGAAATGTGACTGCCTATATGATTAGCTGTAAAAAAGATGTCCAAATATGACAGCTGTATGTGATTAGCTGTTAGATGTTCTAGTTGAAGATGACTGCTATAATGATTAGTTGTTACAGGACTTTACTATTTGTGACATGACTGTACATTGTGTAACTGATAAGCGTTTTTTTCAGGACCACCCTCCTTGTAGGTGGACCTAAAGAAAGAACTTCCCAAATGTTTTGTTCTCTGATTTCAGTTACTGTTATGAAGATGAGAGAGGTATCTTTCCAGAGAATCAATTTTTGTTTGACTTAGAACTCCCAAGTGATTTTGTTCCAAAGAATACTGATGGTGAAATGCAAAGCTTCCAGCTGCTCAGTTTAGATCAGGTATGACATAAACATAATGTTTATTTCCCAGGTAACATAAATTTGTGCATAATGAAAGGGCAGATCACCAAGCAAACTTTTCCTCTTTTATCATAGGGGCCAAATTCTTTTCTTTAAGCATGATACAAATGAAAGTTTTTTTCAAGAAGAACCTTTGGTGTGGATACTGTTTATTTTTTTCTGGCCATGCCACTGTATAGGTTGTTTAGGGGCTGATAGAATCTAGCATAGTGTTGAGACTGAGACAGGGAAATCTTAGGTGTGTTTTAAGATACATATATTTGGTCATATAATTATGAGGCAATGCCAAGCATAAGATTCAGTCAATCTGAAAACAAGCCTGAGATGTCCTTGTCGAAGTTTCCATACACTCATTGATTATTTGTATTTCATTTCATTTTAAATAGATATTCTTTTGCAGCCATTTTTATACGCCCGTTTGAAAAATATTATGTTATGCTCCCTGGTGTCTGTCCATCTGTCTGTCCTTCCATCCATCTGTAAACTTTTCATTTCCAGATAACATATTTTGTTTCTAGATAATGCCTCCCACATTTTACATCTGATGAAGCTGAAACTTTATACGTATAGTTAGACTATGATGTGAAGCAGCGCATATTATTTCAAGGTTACAGTCCACCACTTGTTGCCAGAGTTATGCCTCTGTTATTTTGAGTTTTTGGTCCACCAAATATTACCGACCAGGACAATTTGTTGGAGACAGGTAGTTTCAACCATTGAGGGTTATTAATAGTGTCAGGCAAGAATATATGGAGCACATTGTATTCCTTGGTTACATACCACAAACACAACAGTCAGTCAGTATATATATGTGCCATCTTACTAATTGCCAAGGGCGTATAATGCCCCGCTTGCGGAGCTCTTGTTAAGTTAACAAATGATAGGTACAGGCAGCCTTTCAGGTACACAGTAAAACTGAAAAAAAAAAATGTTTTATGCTAGTTACCATATTAATCCTAAGATTATGGACAGATAGGCCTAAGCAAACAGTGCAGGACCAGATCATACTGCAGTCTGATCAGGGTCTTCACTGTTTGCCATTCTGTCTACACCTTTTGGACTCCTTGTTGGATCATTCAACAAATTTGTTAAACTTTTAGGAGAATTACAGCAAGTCGTTGTCCCAAATTTTAGGATTTTATGGTAACTTTTTATGCCCCCAACTTCGAAGAAGTTGTGGGGGCATATTGGTTTTGCCCTGTTCGTCCGTCCGTCCTTCCGTCCTTACGTCCGTCCCACTTTTTACTGCATAGCATAACTTTAGAACCATGGGTGCTAGGTTTTTGAAATTTCATATATGGATTCCTCATGAAAAAATAATTGACCCGTGTTTTTTTTCTCGTCAGGATTATGCCCCTTTTTTGAGTTATGCCCCTTTGCAAAAAATACTATGAAATCTTGTAAGCAAGATATCTCAAAAACTGTTTGAGCTATTGCCCTGAAACTTTACATGCTGGTTGGGGATGATGAGTAGATGAACTGATTAACTTTTGAAAAAAAATCCGAAATTTTTTTCTTGAGTTATGGCCCTTTGAAATTTTTCGCGTTTTAAGTTTGTAAGCAAGATATCTAAAAAAACTATTTGAGGTTTTTCCCCGAAACTTCACAGACTTGTCGGGGATGATGAGTAGATGAACTGATCAACTTTTGAAAAAAATCCGATTTTTTTTTCTTGAGTTATGGCCCTTAGATTTTTTTCGTGTTTTCAGCTTGTAAGCAAGATATCTCAATAATTGTTTGAGCGATTGCCCTGCAACTTTACAAGCTGGTTTGGGATGATGTGTAGATGAACTGATTAACTGTTGAAAAAAAATCCTATATTTTTTTCTTGAGTTATGGCCCTTTGAAATTTTTCGCGTTTTAAGTTTGTAAGCAAGATATCTCAAAAACTATATGAGGTTTTTCCCCAAAACTTCACAGACTGGTTGGGTATGATGAGTAGATGAACTGATTAACTTTTGAAAAAAATCCAATTTTTTTTTCTTGAGTTATGGCCCTTTGATTTTTTTCGTGTTTTCAGCTTGTAAGCAAGATATCTCAAAAATTGTTTGAGCTATTGCCCTGAAACTTTACAGGCTGGTTGGGGATGATGAGTAGATGAACTGATTAACTTTTGAAAAAAATCCGAAATTTTTTTCTTGAGTTATGGCCCTTTGAAATTTTTCGCGTTTTGGCATATTGGTTTTGCCCTGTTCGTCCGTCCGTCCTTCCGTCCTTACGTCCGTCCCACTTTTTACTGCATAGCATAACTTTAGAACCATGGGTGCTAGGTTTTTGAAATTTCATATATGGATTCCTCATGAAAAAATAATTGACCCGTGTTTTTTTTCTCGTCAGGATTATGCCCCTTTTTTGAGTTATGCCCCTTTGCAAAAAATACTATGAAATCTTGTAAGCAAGATATCTCAAAAACTGTTTGAGCTATTGCCCTGAAACTTTACATGCTGGTTGGGGATGATGAGTAGATGAACTGATTAACTTTTGAAAAAAATCCGAAATTTTTTTCTTGCGTTATGGCCCTTTGAAATTTTTCGCGTTTTAAGTTTGTAAGCAAGATATCTAAAAAACTATTTGAGGTTTTTCCCCGAAACTTCACAGACTTGTCGGGGATGATGAGTAGATGAACTGATCAACTTTTGAAAAAAATCCGATTTTTTTTCTTGAGTTATGGCCCTTAGATTTTTTTCGTGTTTTCAGCTTGTAAGCAAGATATCTCAATAATTGTTTGAGCGATTGCCCTGCAACTTTACAAGCTGGTTTGGGATGATGTGTAGATGAACTGATTAACTGTTGAAAAAAAATCCTATATTTTTTTCTTGAGTTATGGCCCTTTGAAATTTTTCGCGTTTTAAGTTTGTAAGCAAGATATCTCAAAAACTATATGAGGTTTTTCCCCAAAACTTCACAGACTGGTTGGGTATGATGAGTAGATGAACTGATTAACTTTTGAAAAAAATCCAATTTTTTTTTCTTGAGTTATGGCCCTTTGATTTTTTTCGTGTTTTCAGCTTGTAAGCAAGATATCTCAAAAATTGTTTGAGCTATTGCCCTGAAACTTTACAGGCTGGTTGGGGATGATGAGTAGATGAACTGATTAACTTTTGAAAAAAATCCGAAATTTTTTTCTTGAGTTATGGCCCTTTGAAATTTTTCGCGTTTTAAGTTTGTAAGCAAGATATCTAAAAAACTATTTTAGGTTTTTCCCCGAAACTTCACAGACTGGTCAGGGATGATGAGTAGATGATTAACTACAGCTTTTCTTGTGTAATTTCAGCATTACAGCCACATAAAAACAAGATATCTCAATTACTGTTAGGGACAAGCAGTGTTAGGGTCAAGCAGTTGGGGGCATTGTGTTTCATAAACTCTGGCTCTAGTTTTTCTGTGACATGATATTACAGGATAAGACAAGGGTGAAAATAAAATAACTTAACCATGATGGAAACATCACTAGCAGAAAGCCAAAATGACAGTTACTTTCGCACAAAATGGCCAATTGGTTAGCCAAAACAAAAATGTTTAAGGGATACACACATTCAAAGACGAAATATAACAAAAATAAACCATGACAGAAGAACCACTTGGAACGGTCAGTGAAAAGTATTTCACTTGGGGGCGTTAATCGATTTTATGTGGCCGCAATCCTCGCCCTGACTTCTGTTGTGATTTAGACAAATAATTTGTTCAGTCCGCAAATCTAACTCATCAGGCCAACATCTCTGAGAACATAAAAATCAAACATTTCAGAGATGAAATAATGGTGAGGACTCGACAGCATGAAATAATTGAAATGCTGGAGCAAAAGAAAACCAACAGTTACGACTCTGATGGGTCCGACCAGAGACAAAGTAGATCTCGTTCAGAAGGGTTGAATTTAAAAGAAAGCACTCAGGAAGTTCAAAATGTTGTCTTTGTTGTAAAAATGTTGATAAATATGCCAGGATACCATTCTCCTTAAAATATGTTTGGATTCAAAAGAGGGGACTTTCTTTCAATGTTTATTACAAATGACTGTGTATTTACACAATTTTGTGTCTGTTTAATAGGTAAAAGAGCTACTTATGGAAGGTAACTTTAAACCCAACTGTGCTATGACTATAATAGACTACTTTGTGAGACATAGCTATATCACACCAGATAATGGTAGGTATACTCGGTTTTTCAATCATGCTTTATATATTTTTTTTTTGTTAGTCCCCTACCAGTGTTTCACTTGGGGGAATCATAGGTTTACCCGCAGTCCATCCATCATTAATGCAACAAAAATATACCAAAAATTTGATTTCCATGGAAACTTGAAGGTAAATCCCATGATTATATATATAAACACCAGGAGTCCATTTCAAAATTAATGGGTGTCAGGTTGTGGCTCTCTTCAAAAGTTACTTGGAAAATGACTGAACTTTCAGCAAACAGTGGCGGCCCTGATCAGACGCTGCATTCTGCGGCATGTGATCTGGGCCTGCACTGTTTGCCAGGGTACCCGTTTTGGGGTTTCTATTACTAAATGGGTTAAACCCTCAATATATGTGTGAATTAAACAAAAACCTCTTCCAAATTGTCATTTTCTGTTAATTTATACATCTAGTCAACGATTTCTTGTAACATTTTACGATTTCTGACATATTACAGTAAACAAGTCTTACATAATTTGGCAATGGTATTTTCAAGGTACTTGAATAAATTGGCATTAATCTTTGTCTTTATCCAAACAAAATAACTAATAAATTATCAGCTTATATTTTAATATTATTTTCTTTCAATATTTGACAGAATTTTCATCTGTTGGCTGCATAACCTGTATATTTTGAATTTTAATTATCTCTCTCCATTCCTGATACAGACTTCTAACCTTGCACTAATATAGATGTGACAAAACATTTGGTTTCTATGGAAACTTTAACATATCATAGACTTAATTCAGTGATAACTTGAGAAACTATTGTATGATTGTCTGTCTATCTGCCTGTCTGTCTCCAGATTTGCAGGATGAAAGCCTACACAGTAATCCTGTAATTACAGTAAGGATCTATAACCTGCTCAGGGAATGTTTTTCCCTTCCCAGGGGGTCTCCAGTTAAAGTTCCAATCCGAAGGACAGTGCAGTTTGTGGCATTCATCCCTGCAAATGATGCCAATGGAGCATATTCCAACAGTATAGTATTATCACCGCTGCCGGGGAGCCTCTAGCATTGGAGGCAAGTGCACTAACCTGAGCTACCAAGCACCTGTTAACGCTTCTTTAACCGTCCTGTCAGAATATATATACACATGTTGATATGCGCACAAGTGTATAATTTTATGGGTTAGTATTTATAAGCTGATATGATCTTGGATTCTTTTTACATTGCAGAGCCATTGCTACCCTACATTGTGGAGATGATGCATTTTAAACTCCAACCACTGCATGTATGAAGGGATGATGCTAGCCCATTCAGCTAATGACCTGCAATAAGCAAAAATACAGCTTCGGACATGTGCCTCTGGCAAAGTCTTATCCTTTAAAGCACCACAGGAATCTTTTGAGCAGTCAGCAAATTTTGAATTAATTTTTCAGCAAAAATACCATACAAATCCTTAAAGTTCGGGCTTGGCCTCAGAATCAAACCATTGTTTGAGGAGGCCAATATAAATATTAATAATATTCAATCTTTTTCTTTACCATCAAAAGAGCCATGGACGTTAAGCGCTCAAAGATTATTTTAGATTTAAATAAAAATAAGAAAACTGAAGTATACTCACCAGAAATAGAAACTATACACTCATTTTTAAGTTGTCACTGGCGAAACATTTTAATGAAATTTGAATTCCAATTATATAAATCATCATCAGTGGCATATCTGATTTATCGAATAAAATGTTTAATGATAGCTACGATTTAAGGGGTAGAGCCACAGGCTCAAAGCAAGGGTCAAAATTATGCTGTTCAAGTTTCCATTGGGTCAAACTTTTTGTGTCGCGAATGTGATTCCCATTTTTACCAGTTATTACGCATCATCTAACGTTGGGAATATTGTTTACAAAATGAAAATTTTCACAATGGTTGAAATGTTATCGACATTTAAATATTGGACCAAACCACCGGATGTGAGCGAAAAGTATGGCATTTCTGATTGCGGTTTTTGTTTTTATCAATATTTAAGACACAGCTGAGAATGCTAAAACGATTGAAGGCACTTTCGGGTCGATTTTTGGGTTGAAACTTTATTTTGAAAATTTCGCTGAAAAAAAGCAGTTTTTGAGATTTCAATACAATGTTTGTTTCTCGATAATTTTTAGATGTTATGTTATTTTTTTATTCCTTGCTTTTTACTTGTTACCTATACGCAAAAAATGTTGAAGTCAAAATTCGATTACAAACAGATTTTGTGAAAAATGCACTTTTTTACATTTTTCTCAAAAACTTTTATTTTGAACACCAGATTTTCTTTAAATTGTTACAGGATTCATGTCGATAGTTAGTAAAGTCCTTAATCAGTAATTTTTAACTGAATTATCCACTTGTTTTGTCAGGCGAGACAATTTAAAAGTGTATAGTTTCTATTTCCGGTCAGTATAGAAGCTCATATTTTTAAGAACGAATTTTTATGCCCCCGCATCATATGATGCCGGGGGCATATAGTTTTTCGGTTTTCCGTACGTGCGTACATGTGTACGTCCGTCTGTACGTGTGTGTGTACGTACGTACGTACGTGATCCTGTAACCTCAGGTTAAAGTTTTTGTAACAGGTAGAGCCTGATTTATGAATGGCATTTGGCGGGGGCATCCTTGTCCTATGGACACTTTTTCTAGTTAGAAATCAAATCCATTTTTAAACGTCTCATTTCCATTTACACTGACGGTTCGAAACAAGATGAGAAAGTTGCTTGTTCTGTCATTAGTCCGAATTTGACGGATAGCATTAGACTACCCGATAATAGCTCTATTTTTACCGCTGAAGCGAAAGCAATTTATATAGCACCCTACCATATACGAGATCAATCCGAAAAACAATTTATCATTTATTCCGATTCCCTTTCTGTATTAAAAGCTCTGAAAAACCAACAGCACAGGAACCCCTTGATTCAACAAATTTTACAAATATATCACTATCTTTCTGTCTGCAAGGAGATTATATTCTGCTGGCTTCCAAGTCATGTTAATATTCGTGGAAATGAATTGGCTGACTTGGAGGCCAAGTCGGCATTATCGTTAACTGTTACAAATTTAAAAATTCCTTTCTCTGATTTCAAATCAAACATCAATAACTATATAAAGAAAAAATGTTTGCCAGTTATCCATTTGAGGGCATGTGATCTGTATCTTCTCTGGTTGCCAGTGTCCTGTTTTGGGGTTTCACTATATAAAATGGGTTCAATTATTTTTATGAAAGTACACCTAAACCTCTTGATGACACTATTTGAGGGGGTTCAAAGCAGAAACCGTTTTCGTTATACAACTGTCACTTTCATATTGTATCCAAACTGAATGTTTAGATTGTATAGAAAAATGATCATTTATGGTCATTTTTCTATATAATCTGTACATATTAGTATCCATCATTGATTTCTGTTATATCCAAAACCATATTATAATAAACAGTGTTATAAAGAGCGTTAGACTATGCCAATCATTGTGTTGAATCCAAACGAAATGTAGAGATTGTACAGAAATTTTTTCCATATAATCTGTACATTTTAGTGCTCATCATTAATTTGTGTTATATCCAAAACCATGTTATTATAAACAGTGTTTTAAAGAGGTTGTGGCGAGTTCGTCTATGCCAATCTTTGCCATATTCAAGAGTATGTAACTTGACACTGTTGAATTCAAGAATTTACAGAGAAAATTAATTTTTCCTATGAAATTGACAAGATACATGTGGATCATGTGGGAATTTTAACATGGCCTATAAGAGATTCTTGCTTATATGTATATGTGTCTCAGTCTGGTAGCTCAATCTCTGTGATATACTACTGTTGTACGAAGATATACTGGGAACAAAAAATAAGGGAACCCCCAAATTCAAATAGAAAGAAGCGAAACTTCAATGTCACATGGAAGGTTTATATGCAAAGGGATCAGTATCTAGTCCATGCACCAAGAGCATTGATGCATGAACGACACCTTCTGGCCATGCTGGTGATTGTGCGACGGATTATCTCCCTTGGTATCCGTCGCCATTCTTCTTGCAATGCTCTGCCAAGCTGTTGCAGATTGTTACAAGACATCCCAAATGTGCTCAATCTGCGACATATCGGGGGATTTGGCTGGCCACGGCAGTGTCCTTACACCTTGTTGTCTCAGAAATTCGACAGCAACGCGGGCTCGATGTGGGCGTGCGTTGTTTCTTGGAACTCGAAATTCCCACCAATGCGCCAGGTGAATGGGACAACCACTGGGCGTAAAATTTGGTCTACTTAACGCTGGCCAGTCAAGTTACCTTGAATGACCATGGTAACTGGACTGGCCAGCGTTACGTAGACCAAATTCCAAGACGACAACGCACGCCCACATTGAGCCCATGTTGCTGTCGAATTTCTGAGACAACAAGGTGTAAGGACACTGCCGTGGCCAGCCAAATCCCCCGATATGTTGCCGATTGAGCACATTTGGGATGTCTTGGGTCACCGCATGCCCAACAGACTGCAGAGTTGTAACAATCTGCAACAGCTTGGCCAAGCATTGCAAGAAGAATGGCAACGGATACTGAGACGATAAATGCTTCGCACAATCACTAGCATGCCCAGGTGTCGTGCATGCATCAATGCTCGAGGTGCATGGACCAGATACCAATCCACTTTGCATATAAACCTTCCCTGTGACTTGAAGTTTTTCTATTTGAATTTTGGGGTTCCCTTATTTTTTGTCCTTAGTAAGTTGAAAGTGACGTCAGCGAATGTTTTTGTTATTAAGCATTGTCCACTGTTGTCAAAAGGTAACAACACTCCAGTAATGATAATTATAATGGTAAAGTATGTCTTGCCAGCCAATGATGGGTATGATAATGGTGCAACCTGTCAAACCTACCTGTGTTGGTATACTCTTTTACGTCACTGCCTACTTATCCACCAACAACAGTACCATGTTCAAAAAAGTAAGCTGTTTATACAGGTTATCTAAATACTGTAGTTGTATTTTTTTTTCATTCCTACCCTATCCAAGCTGTTACTCGCTTAATTATTGCACTCATTGTGCCCATTTCACATGATTAATATAAATACAATGGAACCTCCATGATTAGCTGTCAACAACAGCCAACATCCTATAACAGCCACCTCCATGAAACAGCCAGGTTTTGATTTCACAAAAATCAAGATGCAATATAACTTCTCCATAGTTGTCACCTCCCTACAATGGGCCTCTGTGGCCTAGTGAGTAGGAGTGCTGTCTCTTAATCATTAGGTTCAGGACTGTGTATACAAGCTTTGCTCAGGTCACATGGGAGATGCCAAGGTCAGGTGGTTTTTCTCAGAGTACTCCAGTTTTCTCCCACCTCTGATTAAACGATTGGCTCGAAATAAGAGATCTTGAAAGGGAGGCAAAACAAAAAAGACACCTGCCTGCAGCAGTCAGAATACACTGTATCATCGTTATATTGCTGCCATCAGGATCCATCAACATCGACTGCATTATACATGGTCCATGTTACACAGATCTAGACAACACCACCAACTTTTTCTGCATTCTGCCAGTTTATTATGAATGTTAAATATTGCATGCATTTTACAAGTTATATAGTTAATAGATTAAATTTTAATCGGAGTCTTTACTTCTAGCAGTCATTTGACTTTTCATTCAAACCATTTTTTAATTAGGGCCCCGCACTGAAAGTGTGGGTGCCCTATAGTAATCACTCTGTCCGTCCGTCTGTCCGTTCACAAATTTTCTGATAGCGCTGCCGGGGCCCTAGTCAGTTTCACTGACAGCTCTAGTTAATTTATTGTTGTTGTAATTTAATTTCTATATCTGTGGCCGCCATATTTATTTACCTCTCATCCAGTCTCATGGCCAACGAGAGTCGCTAAGCTGTCACAAAATACTGAAGTAAAGTTTAACATGGTGTTTAATGTTTGTTTATCGTTGTACCTTGCTTGATTTCCGTGTCTTTGTTTTTATCCAGTGAATAATAAATGAATAATTGTATGCAGATGCGCAGAAAAAAAACAGGGATGTTCACTGTACTGACTAACCCCTTACGTATATAAGCCTGCCCAGGAAAGTTGTGGTTGTGTAAACTGACAGGCTTGACCCCACCATTAAACTCAAAACCATACCAACCAAACAGAAGTTGTTTCTTGTGACATATGGAAGAAAGTAGGACAAGTTCAACTTAATGGCCTTCTTAACCACAGAGTCACTTACACAGATTGTCTGGCCGGCCTCTGTAGCTCAGTCAGATGCACGTCTGACTGATGATCAGGACGCGGGTTCAATTCCTGCCGGGGTCGGTAACATTCTTTCGTGGAGATTGATCATGAAATCTTTTCTATGGTCATTCTCTCCCTTCCGCCGATTCAAGAAGGGCAGTTGTCAGTTTCTGGCGAAAGAATGTGCACTGTACTGGTTAACCGTTTACGTATAAGCCTGCCCAGGAAGTGTGGATAGGTAAACTGGCCGGCTCAAAAATGACCTAAATAGTGTTGACTGTTTGTTTGTTTTGGAGTTTAACGGCCCAAACACTGTCTGTTGTGCAGACAGCAGAGGTGTAGGGTCCTGTAGGCATGCTCGTCAAGGAAAGTATTTGCAATAAAGGGGAACCACCTAAACATAGCATTTTCCATTACACAGTTTTAGGGCTACTCTTGAAAGAAAGAATTTGCTCCCTGGGGAGCAAATTCTTTCTTTTAAGAGTAGCCCTATATCAAAGAAAGATTTTTTGTTGTGCATTATTTTTATTTTTTGTTATGCCACTGTATCAAATACACATCAGGAAAGAATGGATTGGTTGGGTGAGACGAAGATGTAGTGTATCTTTCGTCACCGGGGCACCCAACAGTTGTGTAAGGCCTGTTGTCCTTGCACCAGGTATGGGTAGAATTTCTTCTGTTTCATCACTTTCGTCTTCTGCTGTCTCCCCCTATCCCTCTCTTTCATCTCATCAATTATCTCTTCTCCATTCTCCGGGAGACGACACAAAATGACCAACAAGGGCTGATGTGTCATTAACCCTTATACAATCAATACCAGGAAAGAAAGAAAAGAAAAACAAATGATAGGTGTTTTTATCTTTATGTTTGCAATTCAGTTGTAACATTTTGCTTGCCCTGGGCAAAAGTGTTCAAAAACTAACAATGCTGTTTTGAGGATTCACCTAGGTATACACATGTATATTCTTTAAACTCCTGTTATATCCAAAACAGTGTTATAATGGACAGTGTTATAAAGAGGCTGCAGTGTATTTCTTCTTTTGTTTTCGAGAAAAACTGGCTTAAGGGGAATGGAACATCCGATAGATTTTTCTGCCATTTTTCAAAGGGAGACAACTTTCAGAACTTCCTGTTCGCTTTTCTATAAGCCCTGTCTCACCGAAAAAGGGATCTACTCTTGAAGGACAGAATTTGCTCCTCAGGAGCAAATTCTTTCCTATAAGAGTTGACCCCTATTGGCATGAGAGACAAAAATACTTTTGCAGGAGTTGCCACCCCTGAAGGGATTCCCATTCCCCTTATTTCATGTGAATGGTCTTGTAGGCAGAGAAGTCATATGAATGGGTGTCTGATTTTCTCAAAAATATTCAGAATATCATCTGCCTCTAGTTAGTTTTAATCCAGTGGGCCCTGATGCAATAGCAGTCAGTTACAACTGTACTGTCATGATCAAATATAGAATAAACTTGACAATGCAAGAATGAGCAGCACCTAAAAGTAGCCTCTGATCACCATGACAACCACCATGTACACCAACAGTAGCCTGCAATCTGGTTCAATGGTCAATGAACTGAATACCCAAATGTTTATTTCTGGATTAATGAAATGAATACCCTAAAGATCATTTCTGACAAATAAATGATGTTCCTTTACAGAGAAAGCTTGCATCTGTCCACCAGTTCATCGTATTCCCACCCCTGTACTGGTTATGCTATTCGCCTTGTAAACCAGGGATCGCAGGATCCATCCCGGGCTTCTCCAAACTTTCGGTTTAAATCCCACCAACAAATAAGGTTATAAGACAGAACCTCAGTTTAAAGACTTTGGATACTCATCGAAAGTCTTGAGAACCTTGACACCAAACCACACACCTTGTTAATGGACCGAGTAGCTTACCAACTACATCACAAAGGCTTCCCTGACAAATAAGGTTATAGGGATTCGGGACCTTGTTTTAAAGACATCCAAAAATCTGGTAAAGCTCAGAATTGAACCCATGATCCCTTGGCCAAGTAGCTTACCCACTACGAGCAGGATTTTCAGAGACTTCAGCCCATTTTAGTAGTTCTGAGAAAGCAATAGCACCAATGCCAATGCTAGGGGCCCTTGGTAGTAGTCTGCACTACTTTGGTCTTAATAAAACTGCGACTTCCAGTTTCTTTCTGCATTTTGCTGTTTGTTCTTATTTTTTGATGCAAACATTATAGCTTTGAAAGATCATTACTACAGTCACTGAAGTAGGCTAATGCAGGCTGAAGTCCATGCTCCATTTGTTCAAAACTAACAACATCCTTAAAATTTGTTCACTGAATACAGCAAATACACAATTTTTTGCTGAAAAAAATGCAAGTAGCAAAAGCTACTCACAGTTTCTTCGGCAAAAATACCACTGAACTGGATACTGTAGTTAACCCATTGTATACTGGTGGACTCTTCCACTGCTATATGTTGGACAAGTCCATTTGGCATAGAAGGGGTGGTATTTTTTTCATTTTTATTCTATTTTTGATGGAAAATTCTGTTAGCAAATAGTGCAGGTCCTGATCAAACGCTGCATTCTGTGGTGCCTGATCAGGCCTGCACTGTTTGCCAAGGTACCCCTTTAGGAGTTTCCAGCATGCAATGGGTAAAGCCTTGTTCACTAAATACAGCAAATACACTGATTGTTTTTTTACTGAAAAAAAAAAGTACAAAAAGCTACCCGCATTTTTTTTTTCAGCAAAAGGTACAACTGTATTGGCTACTGTACTTGCTAGAAAATTTGTTAACCCTTGCCATGCTGAGCCCGGATATGCCTTATCTTTGAAACAGTGTAGATCCAGATCAGATGGCTTCTGCAGAAGCCATCTGATCAGGATCTACATTGTTTGTCATTCGGATTGTGAATTTGTTGCAATAATTTGAATCAAGTAATCTGATTGGTTGATAATCAATAGTGGGTGTGGCAGATTAAAATATTTGGCTGGACAAGGGTTAAGCTGATAGGACTCTGAACAACTGGGCTCTGGAATCAAGGTGATCCAAGTGATCAGGGCATAAAGATAAAGCTGCATTGAACAAAGCCATGTATATATAAACATGTGGTGAAGGCACAACCATAAGAAGGCACAATCAGCAGAAATGAATAGTTTACAAATAATGCATGTAATTCTTTACAAATAATGCATGTAATTCTTTACAAATAAAGCATGTAATTCTTTACAAATAGTGCATGTAACATGTACAAATAATACATGTAATTCTATATAAAACTAAAGGCACAACCATGTGAAGGCACACTTGGCTGCCGTAGATATTTTACAAATATACATGAAATTTAATATAAAACTATGACCCCTCCATTAAAATACTTCTTTAATATATTTGTAGAAAAAGTGAAAGACATTTACATGGCTAAATCACTCTAGACTCAGTAAAACATGCAAACTGACAATATAATTCTTGTGGGTACTTCACATTTTTAGTCAGCTTTTACCCTTTTTGTACCAAATGGAATCTTCCTTCTTATAGATAGCAGAAGTTCATTTAAAAATTTAGGGGTGTCAGGTTGTGTTTTCTTCAAAATCTGTTTGGAAAATGGCTGAGCTTTTTGCAAACAGTGTAGGCCCTGATCAGACGCCGCATTCTGCGGCGTCTGATCTTGGCCTTCACTGTTTACCAGGGTACCCGTTTTGGGGTTTCCTGTACTAAATGGGTTAATTGGGAATTGATTTTTATTGGTCAAATAAGTGTAGCAGTTCAAACAATTATTTAATGTGTAGCAAATTTTGTTTCTTTCGTTGTTCAATAGCTCAGCCAATTCAGGATTGTTATTTAACCTAGCTTCAAAACCAACCACTATGGTCAGGTCCGCATGGTCAATTAACCAAACCTTTCAGTTATGGTGCACATTATTTCTGAGGTGCACACTCTTTAGCAAAATCTTGTTGATAAACATCGTCAGTAAAATGATAAACATTGCTGGTAAAATCTTTTCGATAAACATCACCAGTAAAATCTTGTTAAAAAGTTGCAACTACACCGGTAAAAAAAACCTCACCTATAAAACATAACTGTGGATTCAGACATAGGTCTCTTTATGCATAAGAATTCAGATACAGGGGTTTTTTTCTTTAGAAGAAAATATTTGCAGTAAAGAGAAATCACCTTAACATAAGCATCTTACAATAAAATTCTGCTTATAAGGGGAATGGGAACACCTGGCAGATTTTTTTGCCATTTTTCAAAGGGAGACAACTTTCGGGACTTCCTGTTCGCTTTTCTATAAGCTCTGTCCCACTGAAAAAGGGGTCAACTCTTAAAGGAATGAATTTGCTCCTCGGGAGCAAATTCTTTCCTTTTAGAGATGACCCCTATTGACATGGGTGGCAAAAATACTTTTGCAGGAGTTGTCTCCCATATAGGTGTTACCATTCCCATTAAGACCAGGCAAAATCATAAAATGTGCGTTTTTGATGCCCCCGCCGATTGCCGTTTGGAGAAATTGATAAGGCTACATGGTGCTTCCATGCATAACTGACACCTGCTAAACATCTAGGGCCAGTTGTTCAAAGCATCATTAGCTTAATGAGCTCATTAGTGGTCATATTGTTAAGTGTTCTAGCGAGTACAATATCGAAAATTTTGGTATTTTTGCTGAAAAAATGTGAGCAGCTTTTGCAAATGCAAAAGCTGCTCACATTTTTTTCAGCAAAATTTTTAGCATATTTGCCATATTTAATGATCAAAGTTTTAACGATACGTTAACTAACAATGTCATTAGTTTTGAACAACTGGCCCCTGATTACTGGTAAATGCCTTCTAAAGAAGGTTTGCCTGCATAGGCAAAGTCTGTGGGCATATGCCAATTCCTCTCAATGTAGGGTAAAAGTCTCACAAAATGGGAAGAGCCTAAACAGTGTTGGTGGGGGTGTAAAGCCTCAACACGAACCCTACAAAAGATTTCCATTCTTCTTTCTTTGTGTTTTCTACACCCATTGTGTTTTCTACACCCAGGGTCCTCCAGCAAAGGACCACCTTTGGTACTGTTTAAAAATTATCTTACAGACCACCTTTGAACAGTCTTAAAGATAGCCTTATCACATGAATTTTACTACAGTATGTTTAAGAAAAGAATTTGCTCTCCCTATAGCAGTCCTCACTCATACATTTTGTCTTGATTTTCCTTATTGTGCAAAACAAAACTTATTTTCTTCTGTCTAAACCACTAGTTCTGGTGCCCACATAAATTCTTGTCAGATTGTATGTTGCACCCAGTGCAAATGATGATCTAAAACTTTCCGTTCTAAATAGAACTGTAACCTCATGTAACACAAATGTACACTCGTTAATGCATGATTTGCTTTAATTAGCAACACTAACAACATAAAAAGACAGAAAACTTGGAATGAATATGAACAATAAATTCTATTTCATAGCTACTCATCCCAAGTAACTATGACAACAATATAAACTATAATGCTAATTTACAGCTCCAATACATTATGTACATTATATACAACACAATTAGTCTAAGCATTAGGACAGTAGTGCCTGATCAGAAAGTTTAGACTCAGATCAGACGACTTCAGTCTGACCAGGCTCTATAGGTAAACCCGGACTGGAGTGTTTCCAGATGTAGTCTTTTCAGGCTGCCTAGCTCCAGTTAAGGAAAAAGAAGCTATTCAAATTTCTAATCAGAAACACTTGCCCTGGGTACTTTGCAGAAACAACTTTTTGAGGTCATTCTAAATAGCATCAACAAGTACACCACAACCTCTTTATAGCACTATTGATGGGGTCCAAAGCAGAAACTGTGTTAGTTAAACAACCATGTTACTCGTATATCCAAACAATAATGTATAGATTATATAAACAAGAGCTGTCGCCAGACAGCATAGCTCGCCTGTTTCGCGACTTCAAGATATAAGGACAAATTTATGAACCATGAAATATAGGTCACACTCACCTTGATATATTTGAGATCAATAATCAGGTCACATGGATCATATATTCCAGATATTACATTTCAGGATCAAATTCTATCTGAATTATAAGGCAAAACCATTGAACCATGAAAATAGGTCACAAGGACCTAGATATATTTCCATGTCAATCATCGGGTCACATGGAACTAATTATCCAGGTAAGACATTTCTCCATCAAATAGTATTCAAGATAATAGGAAAACTCACTGAACCATGAAATATAGGACACACTGACCTAGATATTAATTCAAGCTCAATCATGGGGTCACATGTAATAAATAATCCAGGTATGACATTTCTCCATCAAATAGTGTTCAAGATAATAGGCAAAATCACTGAACCATGAAATATAGGTCACACTGACCTGGATATATTTTGCGGTCCATTATAGAGTCACATGGAACTAATAATCCAGGTATGACGTTTCTCTATCAAATTGTATTCAAGATAATAGGCAAAATCACTGAACCATGAAATATAGGTCATACTGACCTAGATATATTTTGAGGTCAATAATGGGGTCACATGCAACTAATAACCCAGGTATAACATTTCTCCATCAAATAGTATTCAAGATAATAGACAGAATCACTGGACCATGAAATGTAGGTCACCATGACCTAGATATATTTTGCGGTCAATTATTGGGTCATATGGAACTAATAATCCAGGTATGACATTTCTCCATCAAATAGTATTCTAGATAATAGGCAAAATCGCTGAACCATAAAATATAGGTCACAGTGACCTAGATATATTTTGAGGTCAATAATGGGGTCACCTGCATTTAATAACCCAGGTATAACATTTCTCCGTCAAATAGTATTCAAGATAATAGACAAAATCACTGGACCGTGAAATGTAGGTCACCATGACCTTCACCCTTTTACACTTGAACCAATGTCAATTGATTGGCTGATGTATAACCAATTGTGTCTATAACTCGTTAGTATAATGGAAAGGTATACAACAAATTACAAAGGTGTCCTAGATTTTGACCCCCAGCCCCACCCCATCCCCAATCCCAGGCATGAACCCAGGGGTGTGTTGTCTTGGAATCTCAGAAGACACTCCCAGGTATCCAAGTTGTAAATATGAATGCTTTGTGATGAGTGACTGTTGAGATATAAGCATTTCAAAAACTTTAACACAGAATTACAAAGGTGTTCTAGATTTTGACCCCTAGCCCCACCCCGGGGCATGAACCCAGGGGTCTGTTCTCTTTGAACATCAGAGGACCCTCCCAGGTACTTAAGTTCCAAATATGAGTGGTCTGTGATGAGTGACTGTTGAGATATAAGCATTTGAAAAACTTTAACGCAGTGTGATGGGAATGCACACGCGCACGCCATCCGAGGTGACAACAATAGCTCTCCTTGTACTTCGTACAGGCGAGCTAAAAAATGACCATTTATAGTCATTTTTCTCTATGATCTATATATTTTTGGGACCCATCTTGAAACCGTTATATCAAAACTGTGTTATAATGAACTGTGTTATAATGAGGTTGTGGTGTACTTGTTATGTGAAAAGTTAGCCAAAGGCTATGTCAAGCCTGTGGTTGAAGTTCTTGAGAAATGGAAATTTTGGGTTGCTACTAGTTTGTGACAAACAGATGAAAAACAAGACTCCTATATTACACCATGCTTAACCCATTGTATGCTAATCGACTCATCCATTGCTATATGTTGGACAAGTCTATTTGTCATATGGGGATGTCAGGCCTATTTTTTCATTTTTATTCTATTTTTGACGGAAAATTCTGTTAGCAAAGAGTGCAGGCCCTGATCAGACGCTGATCTGGGCCTGCACTGTTTGCCAAGGTACCCCTTTATGGGCTTCCTGCATACTATGGGTTAAAGCAGGTGCCACAAAAAATAAGGTGCAATGAGCAAAATATTTGTCAGCAGACATGCACCAAGCAATGACTAAGATCAGCCTGCACTGGCTGCCCAGGCTGATCTAAGTCATTGCTTGGACCATGTATGTTGCAGTCTGCTCAGTCTCCGCTGGGAACTATATACCGTAATGGTCCAAAGTATTGAGACAGATAGGCTTAAGCAAACAATACAGACCCAGATAAGACTCCTGAAGGATCTACACCGTTTGCATTCCACTTTGCAACTTTTGGACTCGCTGCAGGATTGTGAAACGAAGAATTAAAAGTCCTCAAAGTGTCCAAATTTTGTAGTTTTATGGTAACTGGGTTTTGACTGAAGGGAATTCTTACAGACAGGAAGAGTGTATTTTGCCTGAGTGGATGTGCTGTTTGATTGGGTTTGCTGTTTGCAGAGACACATTAACTCATTGCAAGTGGGCAACGTCTAAAGGGGTACCTTGGCAAACAGTGCAGGCCCAGATCAGACACCACAGAACGCGGTGTCTGGTCAGGGCCTGCACTATTTTCTTTCAGAATTTTCCATAAAAAATAGAATAAAAACAACAAAATAGGCCTGACACCCCATATATGACAAATGTACTTGTCCAACATATAGCAATGGAAGAGTCCACTAGTATACAATGCGTTAAAAATCCCCAAATGATCCTTGTTAGTCCTGATCTGGAGCTATTCCAGGGTCTATACTTGTTGCTGTTCCTCTAGCACTTTGATTCATCAAAAGACCTTAACCAGTTTTGTACTGAATTGAATCTTCTGTCTTATAGAATAGGGCAAGAGTCTGTTTTGAAATTTTGGGGGTTTCATGTTCAGAGAACTGAATGCAAACAGTGCTGGTCCAGATCAGAAGCTGAAGTCCCGTATTGGAGTTAGAATGTCAATCGCAACATATGCTGACGTAATTTTCAAATATTTCTGTCATGTTTTCAGAGAACATAAGGCTTGACACTACATGTGAATCTCACCTGAAATGTCAAGCCTTATTTTCTCTGAAAATTCACATCTGCTCTAAAATGTCTGTTTTGCTCAAAGAGTTAAGATTCTTTTCTACAAATTTTGGAATACTAATAATAAATGGAATGAGTGTCGTAATAATTAGAATAACTGTGAACTTGTGGATTTATTAAGATTCAAATACTGGCCAGCCATCCTATCTTTACAAGACAGAGAGAACAGCACATTTACCCACAATATGTACACTTCATATAATCAATGTTGTATCCTTCTATAAACACTGAAAGATATTTAGAACATGATAATTCATGGACAAATCTAGAATCTGCCTTTATCAGGTAGGTCAGTATTAGTTCCCATATCCTACTACACGTTTATTTGTTTTTGTTTTTTTAGATTGTAGTTTTAATGGTACAGTCAACACTATGAAGGTCATATTGATCCATTTACGTAATGATATCTTTCCTGGGCAGGCTTGCATGTACACAAGTTGTTAACCAGTAATAAATGTGTTGACATAATACTAACTAGGAATGTGTTGTCAAAACACTAACACATCTGGCAAAATCTTTTGCCTGTTTGTTTGTTTGATTTGAGGTTTAACGTCTCTGTCAACACTGTAAAGGTCATTTTGGAGACGTTTCTTCCAATTTTGTGGTACTTTTACCCGACACTGAGATGAAATGACATCTCAAGCCCTGCCGCCCAATGAAACCAACAGGGTTTATAAGCATGGACGGGCCGAATCTTTTGCCTGTGGTCTACCTGATATCAACAGATAGTAGTCCATACAATGTTATGTTCTAGATATCTTTTATGATATATAGTTTTAGCTACAACATGTTATGTTCATATCACAGATTACGGAACACTTACAATCAGTTACTCACTTTAAGATTTTAGCATTAAGGCGAAGGGTAGGCAACTCATTCAAAGATAATTTAGTGCCCCATACAGTGGTCAACTCTCAATGGAAAGAATTAACTCCTGTCAAGGTAGATAGGAGTTGCCTTCCCCGAAGGGGTATTCACTCCCCTTAAAAACTGACATCACTAAGTTCTGTAACATTGCATGAAAACTAATTTGTCAGC
Organism: Lucinisca nassula; assembly: GCA_963580285.1. Taxonomy (NCBI): domain Eukaryota; kingdom Metazoa; phylum Mollusca; class Bivalvia; order Lucinida; family Lucinidae; genus Lucinisca; species Lucinisca nassula. The sequence continues at coordinate 75,241,048 of OY757019.1, read as the reverse complement.
ACCACTAAAACTAAACAAACACTGTCTCATAGCTAAAATAAAAATTACAAACTTCTGTCTGAACTTATACTCCCATGATGTATATATTGCCAAATTTATTTATGAACCATTAAAATGGGCTCTAAGGAGAAAGGGTTTTCATACCAGAGGGCAGTTTCTTAAGCTATCTTGATGGCATCAGTATTTTCCTCGGCTGTCTTGGTGGCACTATGGCCCACCAGAGCAGCCTGTAATCTTAAAGAGCAGTTTCTCCTAAAGAGCAGCTAGTGGCGTAAGAGGGTAATTGCCTTAGCTCTCTTGGTAGCACCACAGGGAACACTTTCCTTAGCTCTTTTGGTGGCACCATGGCCCATAATATTTGAGTGTAGTTCTCTCAGCTCTCTTGGGTGCAGCAAGGCCTTCCAGAGTAATGTGTGATCTCAGAGAGTACATGAAGTTTCCCCCAGCTCTCTTAGTGACATCAGGGCTTTGGAGCAGCCTTTGATCTCACAGAGTGGTTGGTGGAACTATGGATGACCAGAGTAGCCTGTGATCTGAGAGGGTAATATCCTCAGCATTTTTGCAGCAGCATGACCCTCTAGAGCAGTTTACTAATGCTGAGAGCAGCTTCCTCATCACTAGGGGCCAGTTGTTCAAAGCATCGTTAGCTTAACAAGCTAGTTAGTGGTCATATTGTTTACTGTTCTAGCAAGTTTAATATTTAAATTTTTGGTATTTTTGCTGATAAAATGTGAGCAGCTTTTGCGGATGCAAAAGCTGCTCACATTTTTTCAGCAATAATATTAGCATATTTGCCATAACAAATGATCAAAGTTTAAATGATACGTTAACTAACGACGTCGTTAGTTTTGAACAACTGGCCCCTGGTATTGTTTAGTAGCCAAATCAGGTCTCTTGGTGGCACCATGGCACTCCAGGGTAGCCTGTGTTCTGAAAGCTGTTTTCTGATCTCTCAAATGGTGGGAGTATGGACCAATAGACTGGCCTGCAACATGGCTCTCCACAGCAGCTTATCAGAAAGAGTAGCTTCCTCATTTTTTGTTGCAACATTGCCCGCAAGAATAACCATGATCTTAGAGGGCAGATTCCTCAACATTTATGATGGCAACTATGTCCGCTGGAAGAATTGTGGCCCTAGAGGGCAGTTTCTTCAGCTCTTTTGTTGGCCCCATGGCCCTCTACAGCAGCTTGTTCCTGGCACTCATCCTTCACTCGTAACAATAAGCGTTGTAATTCTCGGTTGGTAGGAGCCAGTTTTACTGCCTCCTTTAGATCTTCAAATGCTGCAGTAAACTCCCTGAAATATAAAATAGTATTATTATTAGTATCTAAATGACAAAGAAATAAGAAAATTTCAATGCACAATGTAATCTAAGCTGAAGAATGAAAACTGCCCAACCAGACCCCCAAGATAATATAAAAAAAATTCATGCTTAACTCAGCTGAGCATAAAATTTACAATGCTCATAAATTTTAAAATACAAACTAATGAGGCAATATTCATGCTGTTATAAGCATATTATGTTATTTGCCTCCTCCTGAATTTTAAAATGCCAACAATTATTGGCATTATAAAATTACAAGCAATACACATATCATGCTCAAATATTTGAGCTGAGCATGACAAAAGTTTTATAACAATGGGTTCAGGCCCCAGTTATTCAAAACTAACTATGGCATTAGTTAACATATCATTAAAACTTTGATCTGTTTCAGCAAAATATGTTTGTTTGAATTATGGTTTAACATCCCCCTCAACACCATTTAGGTCATCTTGAGACTCTGCTTCCAATTTTGTGGGACTTTTACCCGACATTGCGATGACAAGACACCTGTCACACAATGAAACCAATAGGGTTTATATGCAAGGATGGTCCGACTCGCACCACTTTGCCAGGGCAGGCTTTGACCTTCTAAGCAGTTTACTAATACTCATGTGTGGTCAGTTCCAGCTCTGCATGAAAGCATCATGCAGCTGAATCTATTTCTCTGAATTATTGCATATGCAGAAGGTTGAAAATTTTAGCCATAACTACTCTTTTTTTTCTGACAGAATGAGAAAATTGAAGAATCATTTGAAAATCTATTGAACTTCAAAGGCAAGAGCAAAATGATAATGTTGATTTGTAATGAACTAAGACAAGCAATTCAGTTAACACCAATACCTGTTGTCTCTCTTTGCTCGTGCTCGAGCATAAAATGCTTCAAAACACTTGGGACGAATCTGCAGGGCCTGGCTCGATAATTCTATGGCTCCCTCAAAATCCTGAAAGTAAAGAAATATATAAGTAATTAAGGGGAACTAGAACTGTCAGAGTATCTGACTATAGCCCCGCTACAGCGTTATCAGAGAAATAGCGCTGTCAGAAAAGAAAAACAAAGTTACAATTGCCATTTTTCAATGTTTAAAGGGCAATAACTCCAAAAGTAGGCAATCCAGAGTTATGGTTCATGCACTCTGCACATCGTCTCATAGTGCGTTACATTTGTGTAAATGTCATGAAAATACCTCAAACGTTTTTCGAGTTATCATGAATATCGGAATTTTTTCAATGTTCAAAGGGCAATAACTCCAAAAGTAGGCAATCCAAAGTTATGGTTCATGCACTCCGCACATCGTCTCAATAGTGCTTTACATTTGTGTGAAGTTTCATGAAAATACCTCAAACGCTTTTAATAACGGAATTTTTCAATGTTCAAAGGACAATACCTCCAAAATTCGGCAATCCAGAGTCATGGTTCATGCGCTCCGCACATCGTCTCATAGTGCTTTACTTTTGTGTGAAGTTTCAGGAAAATACCTCAAACGGTTTTCGAGTTATCATGAATAACGGAATTTTTTCAATGTTCAAAGGGCAATAACTCCAAAAGTAGGCAATCCAGTTATGGTTCATGCAATCTGCACATCGTCTCATAGTGCTTTACATTTGTGTGAAGTTTCATGAAACTACCTCAAACGGTTTTTGAGTGAAGTACAGAATTACGGAATCACAGAAGGACATAGCCTCCACTTTATCAAAGTGGGGCTATAACAAGCCAACTCTAGTGTTCTCTTGTAAGAAACCACCTTTTGGACTGTTTAAAAGTGGTCTAAAAGACCACTAAAGCAAAAGGAAGTCCTGAAAAGCCACAAAATTTTAATATTTTTGTTTTGTAAAGACTTGACTCTTAAAGTGCTACATAAGTTTTCACAGCAGACAACAATTTCATTTTTTGAAGTTACACATATTTTTCAGAGATCGCAAATAATTCATATGTACTGTGAAGCCTTATTTTACCTGAAAAATAAAACATATTTGAAAATGATGTCTGCAAATGTTGTGAGGGTCAAGTAAATTTGTGTGGGCTTTCGTTGTAAGAGAAGTAAATTTAAGAAAGTTTAAACTTCAAAGTAACATCATTTGTTCTTTGTCTGAAGCTTAATCTTGGCTTCATATCTCAGATATGGTGTGCCACATAGGCAGGCAACAAAATTAATAACTTAACAATATTAATTTTGGAAAAGCTAAATTACCCAACATCTCTCAATCACCTGCAGTAACAATAAGAGTACTGTTAATTGTGGTTGTATTTGAGACCAACACCAATTTGTCCTAAAGTACCTAAACTTCAGTCAATAGGCAAGAACCCTTCTTAAGCAGTCGGCCTCAGGTCCCCTTTGCCTGCCATTTCAAACAACAGCTTGGCCTCTTTATAACACTATTGTTGGGGTCAAAGGCAAAAACTGTGTTAGTATATCCAAATAAAAATGGATAGATTATACTGAAATGACCATTGTACTATTTATGGAGAATTTTCTGTATAATCTATATATTTTTCGGATCCATCATGAAACTGTCATGTCCAAAAGCGTGACGTAATGAACAGTGTGGTAAATTAGCTGTGGTGTGTATGTGTTTAACCCTTATCTTGCTGTTCACGACAACCCCTATCTTTGCAAACAGTGTAGATCCAAATCAGATGGCTTCTGAAGAAGCCATCTGATCAGGATCTACACTGTTTGGCATTCAATTTATGAATTTGTAGCAATAAATTACATCAAGTAATTTGATTGGTTAATAGACAGAAATGGGTGTGGCTTAAATGAATATTCAGCAAGAGAAGGGTTAAAGGAATATATTTTAGTGTTCCAAGGAACACAACTCATATCTTGCAGACAAGTATTTCTTCTAAGGGAATCATTCTACCAAGCATAAAAGAATTTGATCATTTGCTAGGTCCCCTTGAATAAGAACCCATTCATTTTAACCCATTGTATACTGGTGGACCCTTCCACTGCTATATGCTGGACAAGTCCATTGACCATATATGGGGTGTCAGGCCTATTTTTTCGTATGTATTCTATTTTCGAAGGAAAATTCTGTTAGCAAACAGTGTGGGCCCTGATCAGATGCCACATTCTGCGGCATCTGATCTGGGCCGGCACTGTTTGCAAAGGTACTGCTTTAGGGGCCTGAATGCAATGGATTAAGACAGATCTCCAACTTACGTTTTGTTTCCTTTTACATCTAGACAGGTTTAAGAGAAGGTTTAGCTTGATCTCTTTAAATGTCTTCTGATCTTCACCAATATCCTGAGGAAATTTCTTCAAGGCATACTGGTAGCGCTGGGCAGCTTCTTTTATCCGATTTTTCTACAACATAAACCAAAATATTTATTTACCATTATATTATGTAACAAACACTTAGAACTTAAATACAACTATTATACTAGTAACTTGACTATTAGGCTAGAAATGTCTGTGAAAAATTGTCTAGACAGAGCAAGAACCTATCTGGTCAGATTGTTTGTGTGTTTGAATGAGGTTATATGTCCCCATCAACACTACTTTGGTCATTTTGGAGGCATTGCTTCCAATTTTGTGTGGGACTTTTACTAAACACTGAGATGATATGACATGTCAAGCCCTACCCACATACAAACCAAAAGGGTTTACAGACATGTTAAGTTTTGAAAATGAAAATGAGGGAGACAGCGCGTTCGAGGAGGATTGGCGAGTGCCAAAGGCGCGAAGTCTTGGTGGCAAGCTCTCAGGATAGGCTACATTTTTTTTTTTATTCTTTACACTCCTGTTCATGGATAAATAACTAATAAATATTTTTAAAATCATTTCCTTGGGAAGATGCCTTTAAACTAACACCTAGCCATACCAGTGCCCCCATTCACCCCATCCCCTCCCAATCCCCAGGTTTATAATGCTTCAGGACAAGAGCATATCTTATCATTTATGCCCAGATAGGTCACATCAAAAGGCGCCCAATTGATTCTATATTCCAAGGGCCATCCAATAACCAAAGTTTCAGAAGTCTCAGACCTTTGACCTTGGGGTCATGTTGAGATCGAGGTCACATCAAAAGTAGCCCAATATATTCTATATTCCAAGGGCCATCCAATAACCAAAGTTCAAAGTTTCAGAAGTGTAACTCCAATAGTTCAGGAGATATGGCAAAGTCATACTTTTTGACCTTTGACCTTGGGATCATGTTGAGGTCAAGGTCATGCCAAAAAGTAGCCCAATTCATTCTTTATTCCAAGGGTCATCCATTAGCAAAAGTTTCAGAAGTGTTACTCCAATAGTTTAGAAGATATGGCAAAATGATACTTTTTCACCTTTGACCTTGGGGTCATATTGAGGTCAAGGCCACCCCAAAAGTAGCCCAATTTATTATATATGCCAAGGGCCATCCAATAAGCAAAGTTTCAGAAGTGAAGCTCCAATAGTTTAGGAGATATGGCAAAGTCATACTTTCTGACCTTTGACCTTGGGGTCATGAAGGTCATGCCAAAAGTAGCCGATTTCATTCTGTATTCCACGGCCATCCTCTAACCAAAAAGTTGCAAAGAACATTCTAACTGATAAACAAAGTTTCAGAAGTGTAACTCCTATAGTTTATAAGATATGCCAAAGTCATACTTTTTGACCTTTGACCTTGGGGTTATGTTGAGGTCCACCAATAGTATTCCAATTTTTCTATATTCCAATGGCCATCCAATAACCAAAGTTTCAGAAGTGTAACTGCGATAGTTTAGAAGATATGGCAAAGTCATACTTTTTTACCTTTGACCTTGAGGTCAGGGTCACAACAAAACTAGCCCAAATTGATTCTATATTTGAAGGGTCATCCAATAACCTAAGTTTCAGAAGTGTAGCTCCAATAGTTTAGAAGATATGGCAAAATAATACTTTTTGACCTTTGATCTTAGGGTCATTTTGAGGTCGAAGTCACATCAAAAGTAGCCCAATTTATTCTATATTCCAAGGGCCAGCCAATAAGCAAAGTTTCAGAAGTGTAACTTCAATAGTTTAGGAGATATGGCAAAGTCATACTTTTTTACCTTAACCTTGGGGTCGTGTTGAGGTCAGGGTCATGCCAAAAGTAGCCCAATTCATTCTTTATTCCAAGGGACATCCATTAACCAAAGGTTCAGAAGTGTAACTCCAATAGTTTAGAAAATATGGCAAAATAATACTTATGAACTTTGACCTTGTGGTCATGTTGAGGTCAAGGTCACCCCAAAAGTAGCCCAATTTATTCTATATTCCAAGGGTCATCTAGTTACCAAAGTTTCAGAAGTGTAACTCTAATAGTTTAGGAGATATGGCAAAATCATACTTTTGACCTTTGACCTAGGGGTCATGTTGAGGTCAAGGTCACACCAAAAGGTGCCTAATGCCATCTACATCCCATGTACTATCCACAGGTAAAGTTTGAAAAGTGTACCTTAACCGGTTTCAGAGGAGATCCATTCCATAGAAACATGACGGACGTACGTTCACACATACATACATACAGACCCATAGACTGACGGACACTCGACTCTGACACGAACACAATATACCCGATTATTCTTCACAGAAGCGGGTATAATAATTCAAGGTTTCGATCAAGTTTCGAGCACAACAACTTTATTCCCCTCCGACGTTTAAGTGCGGAAATACGGTAGATAATACCGTAGTTGTCACGGTCAATAACGGTACTTTTTCAAGTTCAAATTAATTGCAGACATGTCATAACAGCTTGTCCAATTACCAATTAAAGATACTGATAGTAATATAAACTTGACACGCACGATTAACACAAGCTGCAGCCGATATACTCAAAAGATCAAAAGTGTCAAGTTAGCGAGAAAAGTGAATAAAGAATGCAGATTAGTTTATAATTTAATGATCCAGCCACAAGACGAGGACCCCTCCATTCAAAACTTTCATACCCGCTCAACAAGCAAGTTCAAGGTGAACATCAATGATCTCCACCAACGAAATTGCCATGAAATCATCTGTCCATAAGCAGCAGCTACCGTTTTTCTGCACGCGATCGGAAAATGACGTCATCCCACCTAAGCAACCCCGCACGTGTTTAATGTTTAATTGTTTTATTTTATTTTAATGGGGCTATTTCTTTCATAAAAAATGTTTGCAACCGGTAAAAAAAAAAATTTTTCGATAGCTAAACGTTGTGGATTAAGCTGGATAGGGAAAGGTGCCTTCCACAATTCGCGACCAACAACAGCATACAGATGTGTTTACACACATTAAAGCGTTCGACTTTTCCCGCCAAGCATCTGCTAATTTGGCGCCAAAATATAACCATGCACGAGACAGTAGATGCATACATGGACTGTTAGATGTAGCTAAACATCTAAGGAGCAATTTCATCATTTTCACACCGATTGTGTATTAAATTTTATGATTGGGGGATAAATGCACATTAGAGCCATAACTTAATTTTATTTTCACATATTGTCACGCAGAAGATTGTAGGCTTATCGAGAACACCAGAGGCTTGTGTTTACATGGTAATATTAGAATAGACTGGTCCGTGACAAATACGGTCGGCGTTTATAACACGATTAGGTTAACTAACATGGTCCGTTGGTTGAAGGCAATTAACCGTTATGATTTACTTTCATTTTTGCAATCACTTCAAGAAACGACTGTTTGCATTTGTTAATGCCTATCTGCAGGCGTGTTTTAATCCCCAATAATACTGGACAGTGCATTAATTATTATCAGTTTTACTCACGGATTAACTCGGATTTTTCCGCTGGTTTGCACACACGAAAATACAAGCGCAGCTTTTAAAAAATTTGCCCAAAACGGAATTTTCATTTTTCCGGGAGATTTTTCCTGAATTTCGTGAGGCGTGAGAAAAGCTATTTTTTCGGGAGTCTCCCGCGATTTTCGGGAGACTTAACATGTCTGGGTTTATCTGCATGGACAGTCCGGCTCTACCTAATCTGCCAGGCAGGCTTAGACCTTCCAAGCGATTTACCAGTACTCCTGTGTGGCCGGTTTCAGCTCTCATGCAAACACCATGCAGCTCAATCTATTTCACCAAGCCTGATGGGCAGGGCTCCCTATCTGGTCATGGTCTGCATTATTTTGCATCTCTAGCAGTGAATACTGTAGCCAGGCAAATGAATAGACAGCTGGAAAATCAAACACCTATGCAGAGAAAAGGATAAACAAAGCAACTTAAATGAAGCAATATAGTCAAGGATTTCCATATGCATCAAAATTTCATTCAAATCTCCTGTATTTTACCTCCATTTTAAGGAACAAAGAACTTGCTTCACACTCTAAGATTTATCCCAATACCTGAATGTCCAATTATCAATGTTGCAAGGAAAATTTTGAAATTACATAACCTTTTTTTGCTGGAATCGTAACCATGATGTAGGCAAACAAAAATGTATAGTGTACTTGGAAAATAATCACTTTTGGGGCCCACAGTTTCTGCGTTACATCAAAAATTGTCTTTAAATAAGCCACAGAGAAACAAAGAGTTGTTAGAAGACAAGACAGCTCACCTAGCAGATATGGCAATAGCCTTTTGTAAAATTAAGTAAAAATGATTTGTGTATGTAAATTGTTTGTTTTATAGTCACAAACAACATTTTATGACTCCGCTGGCACATCGGCTAAAAGCAGTACTTGCGACCATAAACTACTGATTTATCTCCACAAATGACAATTAAGAATACAATTCATGTAGATATTCTTCAAGTGCCATAAAGGGGTTCATGGATAAAGGTAAGACTTCTTTAAGGAGTTACCTTGTACAAGATATTGCCATCTTCCATAAGTTTGTTCAGTAGGAGTAACATTACATCAGACTTCCCAGCAGCCACTGCCCATGTCACCTGACCTGTCAATTGAAAGCATAGTTTAGCACTAACAGTTAAATGGCTTCTGTAGATCACTGACTAGTGAAGATCCAGATCAGATGCCGGTGTAACAGTTTATCTTTACCCCCTGGGTAGCTTTACCCCCGGGGGTAAAGATATCCCGGGATATCTTTACCCCCACCCTGGATATCTTCGCCCCCGGGGGTAAAGATATCCCGGCTGGGATATCTTTACCCCCGGGGGTAAAGCTAAACTGGCTAGGATATCTTTACCCCCACTCTAACTTTTGGGTATAAACTATTTTCTTAATGCCCAATTTCTTCTTATATGTAAGTGAAGCAAGATAGTGGACTCGATGTTTCACTTTAACATTTTTTCGTTTCAATCATGACTTGGACTAATAGAACTACCCTTAGTAAGAAAAATGACCATATTATAGAGGCAAATGATTATTTAATAACTTCTTTTTTGTATATTTTCTTATTCAAAATGTTGCTTATGACAATCTATCTTAATTTTGCATTATCCCTGTCAGTCGTAAATGGGGGTGGTGGTGAGTGGAAAGATATCCCGGGATATCTTTACCCCCGGGGGTAAAGCTAAACTGGCCAGGATATCTTTACCCCCACCCCAACTTTTGGGTATAAACTATTTTCTAAATGTCCAATTTCTTCTTATATGTAAGAGAAGCAAGATAGTGGACTCGATGTTTCACTTTAACATTTTTTGTTTCAATCATGACTCGGACTAATAGAACTACCCTTAGTAAGAAATATGACCACATTGTAGAGGCAAATGATTATTTAATAACTTCTTTTTGTATAGTTTTTTATTCAAAATGTCCCTTATGACAATCTTTCATAAACTTGCATTATCCCTGTCAGTTGTGAAATGGATTGTGTAGGTGAGTGCAAAGGCAGGGGTAAAGATATCCCCGCTGGGATATCTTTACCCCTGGGGGTAAAGCTAAACTGGCTAGGATATCTTTACCCCCACCCCAACTTTTGGGTATAAACTATTTTCTAAATGCCCAATTTCTTCTTAAATGTAAGAGAAGCAAGATAGTGGACTCAATGTTTCACTTTAACATTTTTCGTTTCAATTGTGACTCGGACAAATAGAACTACCCTTAGAAAGAAATATGATCATATTATAGAGGCAAATGATTATTTAATAACTTCTTTTTGTATATTCTTCTAAATTATATTTCTGCAGGGAAAATAACAAATAGTCTATGAATTAAAAATCACTTTAAGAAATTGTATAGTTTCTTTTTCAAAATGTCCCTTATGACAATCTTTCATTATCTTGCATTATCCCTGTCAGTTGTGAAATTGGTGGTGGTGAGTGGAAAGGCGGGGGTAAAGATATCCTGGCTGGGATATCTTTACCCCCGGGGGTAAAGCTAAACTGGCCAGGATATCTTTACCCCCACCCCAACTTTTGGGTATAAACTGTTTCCAATTTCTTCTTATATGTAAGTGAAGCAAAATAAAACAAAACAAGCATAATTAAACCATACAGCTTGCAAGAATATTTTTTCCCATCTTACACCATTGCTCATGGGTGGGGGTGAAAATTTCCTGGCTGGGATAGGGTGACCCCCCCTCCCCACCACCACCCCCAAAAAATCAAGACTTTGGAAAACCCAGACAAGCACACTTCTCAACAATGGAAGGTACTACTGATGTCCAATGGTCTATGGTTGACATAACATTACCACAAGCTAGCTTGCATGAATCAGGATTACACACCTCTACCATTGCTCATGGGTGGGGGTAAAGATATCCCAGCTGGGATACCTTCACCCCAGGGGGGGGGGGGGGGGGGGGCAAAAATATCCTGGCTGGGGGTAGCTTGACCCGCACCCTTCCAGCATTTTGATAAACACAAACAAGCACACTTATACTATAGTGTGCATTAATCAGTTTTTCACAAATTATACCATTGCGCATAGGTGGGGGTGAAGATAGTGTGACCCCACCCCACCCCAAATCCAGACTTTGGAAGACCAAAACAAGCATACTTCTCAACAATGAAGGTACTACTGATGTCCAATGGTCTATGGTTGACATAATATCACCACAAGCTAGCTTGCATGAATCAGGATTTCACATCTCTACCATTGCTCATGGGTGGGGGTAAAGATATCCCAGCCGGGATATCTTTACCCCTGCCTTTGCACTCACCACCACCACCCATTTCACAACTGACAGGGATAATGCAAGATTATGAAAGATTGTCATAAGGGACATTTTGAAAAAGAAAATATACAAAAAGAAGTTATTAAATAATCATTTGCCTCTACAATGTGGTCATATTTCTTACTAAGGGTAGTTCTATTAGTCCGAGTCATGATTGAAACGAAAAATGTTAAAGTGAAACATCGAGTCCACTATCTTGCTTCTCTTACATATAAGAAGAAATTTGGCATTAAGAAAAAAGTTTATACCCAAAAGTTGGGGTGGGGGTAAAGATATCCTGGCCAGTTTAGCTTTACCCCCGGGGGTAAAGATATCCCAGCCAGGATAGCTTTACCCCCGCCTTTCCACTCACCACCACCACCCATTTCACAACTGACATGGATAATGCAAGATTATGAAAGATTGTCATAAGGGACATTTTGAATAAGAAAATATACAAAAAGAAGTTATTAAATAATCATTTGCCTCTATAATGTGGTCATATTTCTTACTAAGGGTAGTTCTATAAGTCTGAGTCATGATTGAAACGAAAAATGTTAAAGTGAAACATCGAGTCCACTATCTTGCTTCTCTTACATATAAGTAGAAATTGGGTATTAAGAAAATAGTTTATACCCAAAAGTTGGGGTGGGGGTAAAGATATCCTGGCCAGTTTAGCTTTACCCCCGGGGGTAAAGATATCCTGGCCAGTTTAGCTTTACCCCCGGGGGTGAAGATATCCAGGGTGGGGGTAAAGATATCCTAGGATATCCTTACCCCCGGGGGTAAAGCTACCCCTGAGTAGCTTTACCCCCGGGGGTAAAGCTACCCAGGGGTCAAGATAAACTGGGACACCGGTAGTTCAAAGCATCATTAACTTACCAAGCTCCATAGTGGTCAAATTGCCAGCTGTTCTAGCAAGTACAGTACAGGATATGCAGGTATTTTTGATGAAAAAATGTGACCTTTTGCAATTGCAACAGCTACTCACAACTGACTGATTAAACATTGATCAGTGAAACTGCACATTACGCAAACACGCCTATACAAATACATTGCCACCTTTATTGCCGAAAAAATGAAAATTTTATGATGAAAAATTGTGATATTTTTCTTATTTCTGCTCAAAATATAGATTGTGGGCATTTAGAGCAGAAATAAGAATTTTCTTATTTCTGCTCAAAATATAGGTTGTGGGCACTTTTTAGAACCGCCTCATCGAGGCGGTTCTAACGAGTACCCACAATCTATATTTTAGAGCAGAAACAAGAAAAATAAGGTATACCCCTGGAAACCCCAGTTTTACAATATAAAAGAGGGGTTCAATGGGGTCAAAATTATATAGGCGTGTTTTCGTGATGAAGAAACATTTGTAGTGTTGTTCTTTATAACATGATTTTGGATAAAATAGAACCTGAAACACGTGAGCTAAATGTAGATCACACAGAACATAGCTGTGATAATTTTTGAATTGTATGAGGGAGATTTGCCTGTAGTAAACTTGGTCATTTACCATTCGGGTGAATGCTAGGGTGGTCATAAATGTTGACAATTTGATGACCGGACAGACAAACGCACATAAATTTCGACTCCTATATCGGCCATGCAAACAGCAGGTGCCACAAAAAGGGTCATTTTTCTATATAATCTATACAGTTTTGTTTGGATATAACACGGTTGTGTGTGTGTGTGTGTGTGTGTGTGAATTCGGGTTTAACGTCGCTTTCAACAATTTTTCAGTCATATCACGACGGTGTCTGGTTGAGACAGGGAGCTCAATGCTCACTTTTATAGTGCTGCCTCACTGAAGTATCATGTCCCAGACACATTACATGATACCACACCCAGCCACATTATCCTGACACTGGGTCGACCAGTCCTAGCTCTACCCCGTAAATCTGAGTGCCAAGCGAGGAGCAGCTAGTACCATTTTAAGGACTTTGGTATATTGCGGCCCGGGATCGAACCTGTGACCTTTCGTTCCCCGGAGCGGACACTCTACCAACTGAGCTATCGGGGCCGGTATAACACAGTTGTTTAACAGTTTCTGTTTTGGACCATATTAATAGTGTTATAAAGAGGTTGTGGTGAACGTGTTTGCCTCAAGCCTTTCAACCCTGCAGATAGACTTGTGCAGATGAGACAGCTCACCAGGATCTACACTGTTTGTCATCCTGTTAATGATTCCAACTAAACTGTAAAGGTACAAGAATGGATATCATCATGAAAACATGCCTATATAATTTTGACCCCCTTGAACCCCACTTTTATATAGTAAAACTGGGGTTTGCAGGGGTAAACATTATTTTTCTTATTTCTGTTCTAAACTAGACAATCAAGTGAGCATATGCTCACTAATACCCCCGGCTACAGCCATCAGCAAACATGAGCCAAAGAAATATACAGTCGAGTTAATACAACCGTCTTTTGAGCAGAAATGAAGAAAACTGTGAAAATTGTTCATCTCAGAATTGTCATTTTTTATCAAAGAAAAATAATTATAATGTATTTGAAAAGGTGTTGAAATTGGTGAAGAAATGTGGGCGCTAGAGCGATGACAATTTTTTTCTAAAAATAGCCACAGTGACCTTGACCTTGAGGTCATGACCTTGAAAGTGGAACTCGCTCGAAATATTGTCATAAGGAACATTTGTGTGAAGTTATATTGAAATTGGTGAAGAAATGTGGGCGCTAGAGTGATGACAAATTTTTCTAAAAATAGCCACAGTGACCTTGACCTTGAGGTCATGACCTTGAAAGTGGAACTCACTCAAAATATTGTCATAACATTTGTTTGAAGTAATATTGAAATTGGTGAAGAAATGTAGGCGCTGGAGCGATGACAAAGTTTTTCTAAAAATAGCCACAGTGACCTTGACCTTGATGTCATGACCTTGAAAGTCGAACTCGCCCATCCTATTATTGTGCTTTGCATTTGCTTGAAGTTTCATGAAATTATCTCAAACGGTTTGAAAGTTACAGAGCGGACACAAGTGTATGGTAAAAATTGTAAGTTATGGAGCGGACACGAAAATGCAAGTTAAAACATACAAAGGGCAATAAGTCTGAAAGTAGAAAAGCAAGAGTTACTGTTCACGTGTTCTGCACGTCGTCTCATGGTGTTTAACATTTATGTGAAGTTTCATGAAAATATGTCAAGTGGTTTAAAAGTTATGGAGCGGACACGAAAATGTTAACAGACACACACACAAACACACACACACACAAACACACACACAGAAAATACGAAAACTATATACCCCCATGGCATACTGCGTATGCCGGGGGTATAAATATAGATTGTGGGTACTCGATAGAACCCCCTTGATGAGGCGGTTCTATCGAGTACCCACAGATTATATTTTGAGCAGAAATAAGAAAAATATCACAATTTTTCATCTTAAGAATCTCATTTTTTCGGCGATCAAGGTTACAATGTATTTGTATAGGCGTGTTTTCGTAATGATGTTCGCATTCAAAGACAGACTAGTGAACTTCAGAAACTGTTACACAAGTAATCACTGAGTGATACAATTAATTGGCAAACCACTACTATGGTAAAAATCATAAAAATCTATACACCTTGAGGAGTTGTTGTAATTCTCCTAAAATGTTTACAAATTTGTTTCATGAACCAGCAATGAATCTCATTTTTTCGGCGATCAAGGTTACAATGTATTTGTATAGGCGTGTTTTCGTAATGATGTTCGAATTCAAAGACAGACTAGTGAACTTCAGAAACTCAAGAACCAAAAACTGTTACACAAGTAATCACTGAGTGATACAATTAATTGGCAAACCACTACTATGGTAAAAATCATAACAAGAGCACCGCAAGCGGGTGCCAACGCTCGTCTGCAGTTTCTTTTAGAAAACAAAAGTTCTAAGTCAAATCAAATTGCAAGATGGAGTTATAAAACTTGTAGGGAATGTAGCTCTTGTGATGGTGAGTATGTGTATGAAGTTTCATGAAGGTAGGCCAAATACTTTTGGAAATATGGTCAAGGTTACGTTTTTTGGTTAATTTTTCGAAAAATAGGTCAAAGTTCAAAGGTCAAGGTCACAGGTCAAAAAGCGTGGTATGACTGAAAAGGTCTTGTCCCAAGGAACATTCATGTGAAGTTGGAAGGCTCTGTTGTGAATAGTATTGAAATAAGAGACAAAAACAATTTAAAAAAAACGGAGAGAAAAGGGGAGATAATTCAATCAAATTGCAAGATGGAGTTATAAAACTTGTAGGGAATGTAGCTCTTGTGATGGTGAGTATGTGTATGAAGTTTCATGAAGGTAGGCCAAACACTTTTGGAAATATGGTCAAGGTTAAGGTTTTCGGTTAAATTTTCGAAAAATAGGTCAAAGTTCAAAGGTCAAGGTCACAGATCAAAAAGTGTGGTATCACTGAAAAGGTCTTGTCCCAAGGAACATTCATGTGAAGTTTGAAGGCTCTGTTGTGAATAGTATTAAAATGAGAGCCAAAAATGTGTTTCAGAAAAAAATTGGAAAAGGGGAGATAATTCAGCCAAAATCAACAATGTTGTTATGGTCCTTGGTCAAAATGTAGCTCTTGTGATGATGAGTGTGTGTATGAAGTTTCATGAGGCTAGGTCTAATACTTTTTAAGTTATAGCCAAGGTTAAGTTTTTTTGGAACGACGCAGGACGACGCAGGACGACTACGCAGACGCCGGAGTGATGACAATAGCTCGAAAGTTTTTTTTCAAAAAACAGACGAGCTAAAAATCTATACACCTTGAGGAGTTGTTGTAATTCTCCTAAAATGTTTACAAATTTGTTTCATGAACCAGCAATGAATCCAAAAGGTGCGGATGGAATGACAAACAGTGTTGACCCTGATCAGACTGCAGTCCGATCTGGGTCTGCACTGTTTGCTTAGGCCTATATGTCCCAATACTTAGGATCATTCCAGTAATCAGTATGACTGGGGATATCAGCAGCATCTTGTCCACAGACATAATACCAGTCACATAATAATACAACTGACTGTAGTCCAGTTCTGTCATTAGTTAGCATATCTCTAAAACATGGATCAAAAATGCCAGAGTAATAGATGTTGTACTTGGTAGAACAGTTAACATGTTGACCACTAACAATATTTTGGACAACTGGGCCTATATTGCAATTTATATTGCTCTTGTTTTTTAGGGGGATTTTTGGGTTAACGGTCCATTCGCCCACTATTAAAGTCATATTAAGCCAGTCAGCCTTTTAACACAACCATACTTTTCTTGGACATGTTTAGACCTTCAAAGCAGATGACCAGTACGGTGCACAATGCCTAACAAGTAGTTAACAACTGCCCTTCTTGAATAAGCGGAAGAGAATGACTGCGGAAAAAATGTTTTTTAGGATTACTCTCCATGAAAGAATGCGCATCCTTTAAAATTCAAAATTGTTAGCCAATTAATGAGGCCAAAGCTTGTTTACATGTTTAGCTGACAATACATATAGTCCATTATTACATTTTTCTACTAACCAGGGTCCAGTTGTTCAAAACTAACGATGTTGTTAGTTAACATATCGTTAAAACTTTGATCATTAAATATGGCGAATATGCAGAAATTTTTGCTGTAAAAATGTGAGCAGCTTTTGCAGACGCAAAAGCTGCTCACCTTTTTTCAGCAAAAAATACCAAAATTTTCAATATTGTACTTGCTAGAACAGTCAACAATTCGACCACTAACGAGCTCGTTAAGCTAACAATGCTTTGAACAACTGGCCCCAGATTTTTTATTTACTGACCTAATTTAGCTCCTTTCCTTAAGAAGACAGAAACAACTGCAGTATTTCTACGATCAATGGCTCTGTCTAAAGCTCTCATTCCATTGAAGTCAGCATGTTCTATCTGAGCACCCTGATCTACCAAGTACTGCACCTGAAACAGAATCAGAATTTACAGTACAGTGTTGTTATATAAAAAGAAGAACTGCACACAAATCTGCCTACTTTTCCAAAATTTCACAGAGGAGATTCTGCAATGGGAAGCTCATGAATAATAGGCTCTCAAAAATTTCCATGCAGGTTTATTTCAACTGACACCTATCCCCTCCAATACACCTATCCCCTTCAATAAATGAAGCACACAGTACAGCAGCTGACAACCATTTTTATCTTTAATGCCTTATCCAGTAACTTGGTGGTACACCTCATCCTCCTGGTAGCACAGAATTCTGGGTCCAACCAACGGATCGTAACACGGCCAAATCGAGTTATCAATGCCGACAGTATTTGTCACGGATCAGTCTATTCTACTATTACACTGTAAACACAAGCCTCTGGGGCTATGGATAAGCCTACAATGTTCTGTGTGACAAGGTTTGAAAATAAGGTAAAGTTATGTCTCTAATTTGCATTTATCCCTCAATCATAAAATTTAATCCACAATCAATGTGAAAATGATTTAATTCCTCCTTAGAGGATTAGCTACATCTAACGGTAGATGCATGCATAACTAGAAATGCGTCCATAGGACACGGATGCCCCCGCCTGAAAATATCTCTATGTTCGTATTCATCCATAGAAAGTTATTGACCGTGTTTAAGTTTTGGACCCTTTTTTCACATGTGACCCCTAAGTATGACCTTGACCTTGGAGGTAAGGACCTTGGTTTAGTGTGAGGCAGATTGTCTCATGATGGCCAACATTTCTGCCAAGTAATTTCAAAATCCATCCAGAGATAAGGAAGTTATTGACTGCGTTTTAGTTTCGGACCATTTTTTTACCTTTGACCTCTAAGTATGACCCTGACCTTGGAGATTCGGATCTGGGTTTGCACGTGACACATCGCCTCATGATGGTTAACATTTCTACAAAGTAATTTCAAAATCCATCCAGAAATAAGAAAGTTATTGATTGCGTTTAAGTTTTGGACCCTTTTTTTTACCTTTGACCTCTAAGTATGACCTTGACCTTGGAGGTACGGACCTGGGCTTTGCATGTGACACATTGCCTCATGATGGTTAACATTTCTACAAAGTAATTTCAAAATCCATCCAGAAATAAGAAAGTTATTGACTGCGTTTAAGTTTCGGACCCTTTTTTTGACCTTTGACCTCTAAGTATGACCTTGACCTTGGAGGTACGGACCTGGGTTTTGCACGTGACACGTCGTCTCTATTGGTTTACATTTATGCAAAGTAATTTTAAAATCCATCAAGAAATAAGGAAGTTATTGACTGCGTTTAAGTTTCGGACGCACAGACGGACGGACGGACGCACGGACGAACGGACAGGGGCAACGCTATATGCCCTTTCCACCATTCTTCGAATGGCGGGGGCATAATAAAACTTGACTAGTCTATTGTCTCTTGAATGGTTATGTTTTGGCACCAAATAGCGAATGCTTGGTGGGAAAAGTCAAACACTTTAATTTATGTAAACATATCTGTATGCTGTTGCTGATGTTTGACACAGAGCTTCCGGGGATAAGTCAGGAATTGAGAAAATATTTTTTACCGGTTCAAAGTAAAAAGTTTTTGAAAGAAATACGCCCCATTAAAATAAAACAATGACATCAAAAATGTGTGGGGTTGCTGGGGTCGGATGACGGCATTTACCGATCGTGTGCAGAAAAATGGTAGGCCACCACAATGCCTTCCACCCAGTATCAGCTCAGTTTGACTTATGGTTATGGAGATGTTGAAAATGTGAAAATCTGACGACAGACGATTAATGAAGAAAATCCCAACTGACCAAAAGTACATCATTTTTTTGCAAGAAACAATATTTCAGATATAATTAATGCATTTTAGACTAAAATTCAGTATGTTCCCAGATTTCAGTTAACCCTTTACCACTCAGATACGTGTTTTTACGTGTCTGCACCCCCCCCCCCCCCCCACTATTTTAAGCCCCAGAAGCACCTAAAATCTGCATTTCTACCCCTGGATAGTTATGTTTGCTTTAGGATTTGTTGGGCAAAAAAAGTGACCTGTTTTTTCGCGCACCTCCCGACTATAAATATTCTAGGGGGGATTGAAGGGGGGCAACGCCCCCCTCACATCCCGAAAAATTTTGGGTGTATGGCCCAACAGGCCGCTAAAATTTATATCTGAGGGTGTCTGGGGTCAAAAATGCCTGAAAATTGATGCTGATAAAACATGCTGCAAACAGTGAAAATGGCCAGTGCAAAACACCTTAATTGTTGCCTTGACAGCTGTGTGAAGATTAAAATGTGGTCAAAAATTCATGTGAAAACACACTTTTTGGCACATTTGAGATGCCCCCTCTTTACCATGACAACAATGATCAAGTCATGAAAGGTTGCATTTGAAAGGCTACTGCCCAATGAACATTCATATTGAGTTTGGTGTAAAACAGACCATCCATTATGAAACAATGGGTAGTTGAAGTTGCTGTCAGGTGCAACACTGTGAAAATCAGCGAAATTCACAAAATCCCTGAGTGGTAAAGGGTTAAGATGACAGATTTCAGATGCTGTGATACCAGGCATACATTCCTATGAAGTTTGAATGAAATTGGACGAAAGGTATAGAAGTTGTCATTTAGGAGTTTTTTCTAGTTTGAGCTCTGGTGGCCATCTTGTTCAAAGTTAACAAGGAGCTTTTCATTTAGAATTTTTTTCTAGTTTGAGCTCGGGGTGGCCATCTTGTTCAAAGTTAACAAGGAGCTTTGTTCCAGGTGAGCTTATAAGCAACTTGGCTGTTAAAAATCAGGCATGAAGTTGTTGAAAACTGTATCTTTAGCCTTACTTTGCCTGTTACTAGCTTATTATTTGAGCCAGATCATGAGAAAACAGTCATTACTACACAGGCAACCAGCAAAGTGTCAGACTAGCCTGCACATACATGCAGTCTCATCAGAGACCTTTGCTGCTCAGAGACAGAATGAAGACACCTTGAGGTAGCTTCATGCAAAAGATAATCGTTTAGTTGTTCAAAGCATCGTTACCTTAACATGATCTTCAGTCGTCAAATTGTTAAGAGAAGCTGACTGTAAGCATCGAGCATTACATGGAAAGTCAAAAATTTTGATTTTCTTTATTTTTTGTACATAAGTAGCATTTCGCAAATGATGAAGATTGGTGAAAATTTTATTGGAATATGTCAAGTAGTTTTCGAGATATTGATACAAATGCTGTTGCCATGGCAACAAAGTATTCATATAGATAAAACAGTATTTTTATATGATTTTCAACAACTAGCTATTGGTTCCACTTTCATAATATATACCAATTTACACATGATATCCATAAGGGTGTATGTAATGAAGCGATTCATAATATATTAGGCTCGTGAACGTGTACACATATGTTACCATGGCAACGGAATTGAGGTGCTAGTCAAGCACATTGAATTTTTCTGGATTTTCTGTATTTTTGTCTGCATTTTATTCCCAGGGGCAACGACATTGGAAGAAACGGACAGTGGCACTTAAATAACATGTCCTAGTATTAACAAAAACTGTAATGTCTAGGTGTAATCCTCTTTCAATGGAAGAAAGATAACTCGGCAACTTTGTCCGTGTTGCACAGACGAATTTTTTGAAAAATAGTAACGGTGTAACTACTTATGTGAAATTCCAGAGCTGGTCTTTGATAAATTAACCATTGCATTGGTCATAAATTATTAAACTAACATCTTGTACAATGTACATAGCCATTAAAATCAATAAAAGACCTAAAATGTATGTTTTTTATGCATTTTTCTGCATAAAAAAGATCAAATGAAATTCTGTTACCAGTGTCATTATCATACTTTTGCTTCATCTATATAAAATCTAATCTATTTCTGATTACTAAATGTGTAATAATTTGGTTTGATTATAATGCCATCTGCTTCAAGTTAATAAATAATTTGAAATTATGAATAATTATAACAATTATTATGGAGTCTCATTACCCCACCCACTTTATTGTGTACAAAATGGTGTTGCATTTCTGGACAGGAAAGCAACGCTCCTATATACTTAAGCCTAGTTAAACTAGGAAATAACGATCATGATTTGAATAGATAAATAGATAAAATGGTGTAGATCGTGAAGTAACCCTTGTTGCTATGGCAACCGTAACATTCCGTTAAAACTGAATAACTATCTGTTTATGGTTTCACTGTTGTAAGATATTTTCACTAGCTTTAAAATCTATGAGGACAGAATTGAAAGTTCATATCAATTTAGATTAAATAACTTATTTATGATAACATTTTCCATGTTACGGTTGCTAAGGCAACAGAAAATTTCAATTTTTACAATGAATAGATACATGTATGTGATCCGTTATGAAGAGGTGGGCCTTACGTATGTTTGGAAGTGCTGACTTTAAAACAGAACAAGACGTAATGTAGTAATTAATTTGTAGATTATGTTAGAATCTTAAATGAATTCCCATGGTCTTTTTGTACGAAAGCACGAGTTAAAAAAAGAATATATATATATATATATATATATGTTTTGCGTTCATTATTACACTATTTCTGCGTAATAGTTTCCACCTTGAAAATCAGTTCAGCAGTAAATGTTGTCAACAAGTTTTGGGAATACACGTGTGAATAACATGTATAAGTTTGCATGGTCGTGTCAAAATGGAATTATCTCAGATGATTGAAATTATTTTGAACTCACTGCCCTTTCAAATGTTTCATCAATAGTATTGCAGTCGTCGAAACTCTTATCAAGTTTACAATTAATTCTTTCTGTTGTCCAACATTATTATGTCTCCCCATACATCATCAAAGTGGAAATTATATTTTCTGGTCCTTTGTGATCATTGAGTTCATTTAGAATATTTTGGAAATAGAATTCAGCTTAAGTCGGTGCTATAGGGCGTGGCCGGTGTTGCATATTTCAGTACTGTTCCTGAACAGACTCAATAAACTCAATAAAACCGATTCTGCTATTTTGTTTATTTTGTGTATTCTTTGCTTCCAAAAGACCCAACCATTCAGAACTCATTTACAATGATATCTGCACTAGACGGGTTTAACATATACATTTGGTCCCTGTTTACGGCGATATATGTTTATTGATGCATAATATATAGCGTTGCCTGCAAATCAGCTACCCTAAAGCTTTTATACCTGGACTGATATCCGCCATTGATGTTAGGGATTTGCCCATGATACCATGCCAAACGCATGCTACATTTTTTCTTATGCCAGATCGAACGCATGCGCGTATGACAACTACAATTCTCAATACATCCAACTTATGGGAGTATAGAATTCAAAGTAACTGATTGCGCAAGGTGGTGCATATAGCCTACGTCAAATTATAGCCAATTCAAAAAGGGTTTATAAGTATGGGCGGACAGACTCGCACCGGTTTGCCTGGGCAGGCTTAGATCCTCTAAGCTGTTTACTAGTACCCGTGTGCGGTCGGTTTCACCTCAGCGTGGAAGCATCATGTAGCCCATTTATTGTTAGAGTGTGCATGGATTACCTTAATTGTGGGACTAGTGAAGTAATGGACTGACAGGCACGTTCCTCTGACTTGAGCCCAATAGAACATGTGTGGGACATTCTTTACAGATGTATCTCATAGGGCGATTATCCACCAATGACTATTCAAGATCTCATAAACATCCTTAGACATGAGTGTGAAACACTGGCATTTACAAACTGTTCAAAGTTTAGTTCGTAGCATGCCTCGGCGATGCCAGGTGTGTTGTGCTGCTCGAGGTGGACATACGCATTATTGGCAGGAAATAATCTGATATAAAGAGGGCGATTTCTCAAACAATATGCAAATTCCTCCATAACAGGTTACAGCGTGATTTGTGAACTGGTTGCCCGTGTTTGCCATAAACATGTTGCAGATAGAGTTATTTATCTATCTGAATCGTTGTTTCATCATCATTATTCAACATCTTTATACTGAGGAAATATGTGTTTGCTCCTTTGTTTTGAGCAGTGGGTATTTGAAAGACCTGCCTGCCTCCCCTGCATGTGTCCTGTAATGTCAAATTGTATTTGGTAGGTGTGTTGTTCCCTTGGTATAAAACCCCTTCTGAATCAAGGGAACGTGTTTGCTCCTTTGTTTTGAGCAGTGTATCGTTGGAAGACCTGCCTGTCTCCCCTGCATGTGTCCTGTAATGTCAAATTGTATTTGGCAGGTGTGCTGTTCCCTTAGTATAAAACCCCTTCTGAATCAAGGGAACGTGTTTGCTCCTTTATTTTGAGCAGTGTATATTTGAAAGACCTGCCTGTCTCCCCTGCATGTGTCCTGTAATGTCAAATTGTATCTAGCAGGTGTGCTGTTCCCTTAGTATAAAACCCCTTCTGAATCAAGTGAATGAGCTATTTTTCCTCTATTAAAACCGTGAGCAAGTGCAAATTAATTAGCCTATTAGAGTTGATCAGGAGAACGCGGGTTCGATATCTGCCGGGGTCGGCAACATTCTTTCGCGGAGATTGATCATGAAATCTTTTCTACGGTCATTCTCTCCCTTTTGCTGATTCAAAAAGGGTAGTTCTCAGTTTCTGGCGAAAGAATATGCACTCTACTAGTTAACAGCTTAGGTATTAGCCTGCCCAGGAAAAGTGTGGGTAGGTTAACTGACCGGCTCAGAAATGACCTAAATAGTGTTGACTGGACCGTTAAACTGCAATGCACACATACAGAAAAAAAAACAACAAACAAACTAGAAATGCGTCCATAGGACACGGATGTCCCCGCCTGAAAATATGTCTATGTTCGTATTAATCCATAGAAGGTTATTGACGGTGTTTAAGTTTTGGACCCTTTTTTCACATTTGACCTCTAAGTATGACCTTGACCTTGGAGGTAAGGACCTTGGTTTTGGGTGAGGCAGATTGATAGACAAAATTTCTGCCAAGTAATTTCAAAATCCATCCAGAAATAAGAAAGTCTTTGACTGCGTTTAAGTTTCAGACCTTTTTTTTACCTTTGACCTCTAAGTATGACCTTGACTTTGGAGGTACCGGCCTGGGTTTTGCATGTGACACATCGTCTCATAATGGTTAACATTTCTACAAGGTAATTTCAAAATCCATCCAGAAATAAGAAATTTATTGACTGCGTTTAAGTTTCGGACCTTTTTTTTTACATTTAGCTTCTAAGTATGACCTTGACCTTGGAGGTACGGACCTGGGTTTTGCATGTGACACATCGTCTCATGATGTTTAACATTTCTACAAAGTAATTTCAAAGTCCATATAGGAATAAGAAAGTTATTGACTGCGTTTAAGTTTCGGACGGACGCACGAACGAACGGACGGACGGACAGGGGCAACGCTATATGCCCTTCCATCATTCTTCGAATGGCGGGGGCATAAAAAACACTAACAATTATCAGAGAAATACTATTTTCGTACTTTGAACTGTTGGTAACCATCTATTGTGGTCGCAGATAAGATTGACTACGTGGAGCTATCGTTTGGACCTGCCTTAGGAATAAGATTTTGTTTGTTTGATTTGAGGTTTAACGTCCCCGTCAACACTGTAAAGGTCATTTTGGAGACGTTGCTTCATATTTTGTGGGACTTGAGATGAAAATGACATCTCAAGCCCTGTCGCCCAATGAAACCAATAGGGTTTATTAGCATGGACGGTTCGCCTCGCACCGCGGTTCCTGGACAGGCTTAGATCCTCTAAGCGGTTTATCAGTACTTGAGTGCGGGCCGGATTCAGCTCTGCGTGGAAGCATCATGCAGCCCATATATTTCTCCAAGCCCCTATGGGCGGGGGCCGCTTAGGAATAAGGTAAACCAAGTCACCCGATTGTGTGAATTTAAGTGTAACACAAGCATAGCTGTGGGGTATATGACCATTTTGTCCGCTTGTAGAAAGCGTGCAAAATGCACTCTACCAAATCTTCTGGTGGACTTAACGAATTTGATATATATTGACAACACCTGAATAGCTCCGCCTGATCAATCTTATCTGCGACTACTATATGTGGTGTTCAAGGCATGCAACTCTCGCAACAATTCTACACATATATAAGTTTTTTTTAACCGGCCTAGGTACACATGTAGCTCAGTCGGATGCGTCTGACTGGTGATCAAAAGGGCGCAAGTTCGATACCTGCCGGGTTCGCCAGCATTCTTTTGTGGAGATTGATTATGGAGCGCTTTGGTGCAGTGGTAGCGCATCGGATTTGTGATCTAGAGGTTGCGGGTTCGAGCCTCACACTGACCAAAGTGTTGTGTCCTTGAGCAAGGCACTTCATCCGCATTGCTTAAAAATAATAATAAAAAGGAATGGCTACCACCCAGGAAATCCTGCTCGTAATGCTCAGATGTCAGCGAGTAGCAGAAATAGGAGAAAAAATAAAGAAATAAAATGAAATCTTTTCTACGGTCATTCTCTTCCTTTCGCTGATTCAAGAAGGGCATTGTCGGTTTCTCACAGTAGTGGAGCGTGATAGCTCAGTGGTTAGTGCACTTGCCTCTGATGCTAAGGTTCTGATGCTAGAGTTCCCGGGTTCGATCATCGGCGATAAAATTTCGGTGTCCGAACAGGCTCCATTGGCATCATTTGCAGGGATGAATGTCATAAAGTGCACCGTCCTTCGGATCGGGATGTTCACTGGAGGTCTTCTGTGTGGGGAGAACCATCCCCTCTGCAGGTTAAAGAACCCTACCGTAATTACAAGATTACTGTGTAGGCTTTAATTCTGCAAAACCTGGAGTGTATCTAATGTACACCTGCTACTAATGGTCAGATATGACCGATCGTAGTAGCAAGAAAGAAAGAATGCAAAGATATAATCCTGCCCGGGAAAAGTGTGGAAAGGTAAACTGGCCGACTCAAAAATGGCCTAAATTAGTGTTGACTGGGCCGTTTGACTCCAAAACAAACATAAATGTTTAAAAAAAAATAAGCCTAAGAATTTCGGTTTGGCACAGTCTTGAATCACAGTTCCCTTGTTTCAGGGAAAAAGTGCCAAACCAACTGAGCTATTGAGCGCTGTTGTAATATGGGCGTTTTATAACCTGATACATACAACAACACAGCCAATTACCGGTAACTGTCTATTTTTGTTATAAATTCTATGCAAACTTTCTAATTCACAAGATAAAAGGCTCTTGTTTATAGTATTATTAGCAACAGGTGCGCAAAAAATTAGCTATGTCAACTATGACGTCACGATTTTTTCACGTGTTCTCGAAATGACGTAATGCCAAAATCTGATGACGCGTTACATATATTGAAAATAAAATAACCACAATGTAGTAATAGCAAAGACGGTCTTTAAATTTTGCGCCAAAATTGTTATCCGGTTGACACTTCCTTGTTTACCGACCAACTCACGCATAAGAATATTCAACAAGGGACTTAATCGGCGTTACCGGACG
Organism: Lucinisca nassula; assembly: GCA_963580285.1. NCBI lineage: Eukaryota > Metazoa > Mollusca > Bivalvia > Lucinida > Lucinidae > Lucinisca > Lucinisca nassula. The sequence continues at coordinate 75,214,441 of OY757019.1, read as the reverse complement.
AATCCCGGACATTAGTGTTCGCCGTTATAGTTCTCTCCCTTGGCACGAAACGCCGTATTGATACTATTTCAAAAGCCTATAACGGCACGGTATCAAAAGGATTACACCTAAACTCTGCATATTTTGTATCTTTAAGCTATGCTGTAACTTCTGGTGTTTTACATTTTCCGTGAAGCCGTTGCCCTTGAGAAGCATAACGGAAAATATATGACCACCAAATCACTAAAACCGAGTGTCATTTCTTGCAAATAATCGCATGTACATGTCAGAAATAGATTAATAAATTTGAAACGATCGAATAAAAAAATTCTTAATTCAATTTTGAAATTATAAAAAACACTAACGTACCAGTATAAATGATATTTATTATACTTTCATAACAACACATCCAAGAGGTATGAATTTTTAGCGAATGGAAACAAAATAGCCGTTTCCATGGAAACGGCGAAGAATCGGTACGAAAAAAAATGTCAAGGTAACACATGGCACAAAGGTAACATTTCCACAAAGTTTCACTGGAATCTGTGATTTTCGCACTTTCCAAGTTTTCATGGACCAATGCTCGATGCTTACAGTCAGCTTCTCTTAACTGTTCTAGCAAGTACAATTGAGCCCCGCCAAGCGAATTTGTGTCTTCGAGCATTCCGTCATGACAAATTTTAACTGCGCATGCCCAGCCATTCAGAGGGACCAGGGATATGGTTTTCTGTCTGACGGTTCCTCTTGATTCACTGCTTGTATGAGCGAGCAGCGAAGGTTCTGGCGAGACTGCGTGGAAGCGCAGGCTCGCCTGAACCTTCGCTGCTCGCATAGGCGATAAGTACCAAAATCACTTGACGGGGCCCAATTCTGAAATGTTGTTATTCTTTTGCTGAAAAAATTTGAGTAGCACTACTCACATTTTTTTTCAGCAAAAATGTAAGTACATTTTCCAAGTTGAAGAATCAGTTTTAATGATTTGTTAACTAACAACATCAATAGTTTCGAACAACTGGCCCAATGTCTTTGGCCCTATTAGTTGGCTGCATGTGCATTTGAAGAATGTAAATTGGAGAATGCAAAGGGTCCTTTTCTCTTAAGTAAGCTCATATATTTACCACTTGGGCATCCCCATGGAAGGCAGCAAGCTGTAGAGGGTTTCTACCGGACCTGTCTGTATGGTGGAGGTTCGAGCCTCGGTCTAGCAAGGATTGTATGATGTGAAGGTGGCCCTTCAGACAAGCCCAACAAAGTGCTGTAAGACCTTCCTTGTCTGTCTGGTGTAACAATGAACCTACAAAAATAAATTTCTGTATGTCATAAAGAAACGAAGCAAGAATTTTATCTGAAAGCTTTTTACCTTTTTAAACTTTTTATTTATCTATTGTTTTGATGTTTTTCTTTTCGTTTCTATTTTCATGGCTCTTTCAATTTAACTTCTCTCAGGCCAATCATTTGATCAAAGGTGGGGAAAGCTGCAATGCCTGTAGCTCATGGGCAGGGGTGGAGTATTAATGAAAAGTCTTTGGAATTATACCGATGCCATCACACCAATTACAAACCATGCACAGGGGTGGGATCATTGCTGAATAAAATCTACACCAACACTGAGGGTGATGCACTAGCTCCTCCTGGACAAATCATCCTGGACTTTGTCCAGTCAAGCTAAAAACATGTACAGTCGAACTTTGATGGCTCGAACTCCTTTGGGACCATGAAAATATGTTCGAGACAGGAGTAGTTCGAGGCACTGAGGGTTACTGCCAGTAGGCATGAAGGGGTAATTCTGGGACATATTTTGGTGTTCTTTAATAAAAATGTATGCTGTGTGTACTCATTAGAATCGCCTCATCGAGGCGATTCTAATGAGTACACACAGCATACATTTGCAAGATAAAATTCGAAAATCTCCTTATTTATCCCGCATTACTTATTATGTACAGGAATTCCCAAGGGACTTAAAACTGGTTCGACTCAGCCATGGTAAACGAGCCATCGGTGTTCGAGCCATCGAAGTTCTACTGTAATCAGTAGAATATGAAGTGTGGTCTTCTCTAAACTCAGACTAAACTAACAACACAAAATGTAAATTTCGCCGACAGCAAGCATTTATTGCTAGATGGACGTGGATCATCAGCACATGACAATGGAAATCTTAACAAGAGGTTGCCTCTTTCTCTAATTATTTATCCTCATTCTTGAAAACAAACAATGGCCCAGGAAAAATCCCCTGTGGGGGAAACCAGTTTCCAACTTCTGACAACGCTCATTATCTCAGGCGCAGGAATCGGACCTTATCTGAATTCTTAATCTGCTCAATAGTACATTTCAAAATTATCACTTGATATATAAATATGATAGAATATGTATAATAAACATTTGACAGATTATTTTATCATATACATATTGAAAATTGATGTGAATAGCCTGAATTGACCACATATCCAAAAATGTACCAATAACATCTGTTAGAATCAAACGATTTGATTGGCCCAAATATCTAATATGTATCTAAAAGATAATTCTTTTCTGCTATACTGCCAAACTGTCGATAACTTACCTCTAGAGAGCAACATTTCCAGGACAGCTATATGACCCTTATATGCAGCAATCATCAGGGGTGTGCGACCATGTTTGTCTGTCTGTTCTATAGAGCAGCTGAGCCCCAGAAACAAGTCAACCAGGTCCCACTTTCCAACTTCAACAGCACAAAGTAGGGGTGTGAAAGACTTGAGATTGACACAGTGAAGATTAGCACCGTCCTCTAGCAGATACACAACCATATCCTTCCTTCCATTCAAACAGGCAGCTGTCAGAGCTGCAGAACAAACAAATCACAACTTTACACAAAACTAAAAGAATGCAACTCTCCAATAAATAACTTGAGGAACATTTTAATCTGCCAATCACAACATTTGCAGACATCATTTTCAAATATTCCTGTCTTATTTTTCAGAGAAAATAAGGTTTGTCATTTCATGTGATGAAAATGTTTTGAAAAAGTTATCTCCATTTATTGTGTATTTATTCCCTCCCTTGAATGTGTATTTATTCTCTCCCATGAATGTGTATTTACTTCCTCCCTTCAGAAGCCTCCGTGTTGTAGTGGTTATGCTATTCGCCTTGTAAACCAGGGGTCGCAGGATCGATCCCGGGCTTCTCCACACTTTCAGATGAGTCTTTAAACCCAGGTCCCGTCACCATATGACCTCAGCTAATGGTGAGGCGTTAAACTCAAACACTCACTCACTCACTTCCTGCCTTGACTGTGTATTTATTCTCTCCCTTGAATGTGTTTTTACTTAATCCCTTGAATGTGTATTTATTTCCTCCCTAGAATGTGTATTTATTCTCTCCCTTGAATGTGTATTTATTCCCTCAAATGTGTATTTATTCTCCCCTTGAATGTGTATTTATTCCCTCCCTTGAATGTGTACCCTTGAATGTGCATTTATTCTCCCCTTGAATGTGTATTTATTCTCCCCTTGAATGTGTATTTATTCCCTCCCTTGATTGTGTATTTATTCCCTCCCTTGAATGTGTACCCTTGAATGTGCATTTATTCTCCCCTTGACTGTGTATTTATTCTCCCCTTGAATGTGTATTTATTCCCTCCCTTGATTGTGTATTTATATCCTCCCTTGAATGTGCATTTATTCTCCACTTGACTGTGTATTTATTCTCCCCTTGAATGTGTATTTATTCCCTCCCTTGATTGTGTATTTATTCCCTCCCTTGAATGTGTACCCTTGAATGTGCATTTATTCTCCCCTAGACTGTGTATTTATTCTCCCCTTGAATCTGTATTATAAGAATCTTATATGGGTGTGAGGGGTGGATGGAAAAATCCATCCCGAGGGACACTGTCCGGCATCACGAGGTTCTTCACGGATTTTTCTATCCACCCCTCACACCCATATTGGATTCTTTTTCTTGCATACCTTCCATTTCTTAAAGCGGATTTTTAATGCTGCAGTCACTTCGGTTACCAACATCCGCCATATTGTGTTGATACTGCAGGAATGTTTAGTGACGTTGCTGTGACGTCAACCTTAACGACGGCGCATACGAGGTCGTAATCAACCAGTGCATTTATCAAACACGCGATTATATTCGATTTGGGGTCGGAACACCAGGGTCAGAACATAAATTTCTATCCCAGGTTAAAATCACGGATTTCCTTGTCTGGTGTGCAAGAATTATTTATCTCTATTCCACTGACAAATAAACAAGTACTTCCTCAAAAGCTATGTTGCACCTGTGATTGCAGTTCTTGAGAAATGGACTTGAACATTTGGGTTACCAGTAGGATTGATGCAAATGTTGACAGATTGACAAATAGACTAATGGATGTCAGGCAGAAAACCAGACTCCTATATCCCACCATGCTTGAAGCAAGCGCAACAAAAATGTATAATTCTTGTGCCAACAGTAAAGTTGATGTTTGTGGATATACCTATCATTACAGTCCCCCAATCCAATGCATGTATAGCTAAATGCTAAGCATGCACACATAGCTAAATGCTAAGCAAACTAACTAAATTTGTGATATTGGTGTATCTATTTGGACTATTATAAGTTCTAGTATTAAGTCAATACCATCACATGTTCTACAGTACTAAAAGCGCCGGCTTCGGTAGCTCAGTCGTTGCAAGTCTGATTGGTAGTAAGGCCGCGGGTCTGATACTTGCCAGGTCAGCAACATTCTTCTGTGGAAATTGATCATGAAATCTTTCTATGGCCATTCTCTTCCTTCGGATGATTCAAGAAGGGCAGCAATCAGTTTCTGGCAAAAGAATGTGCACTGTACTGTTTAATCCCTTATGTATAAGCCTCCCCAAGAAAAGTGTGGATAGGTATACTGACGAGCTTGATATGACCTTAATACTGTTGACTTGGCCATTAAACTCCCAAAACAAACAAACACAAACAGTGCTAAAACATGTGAAAACTAGAAATGTGTCCATAGGACACGGATGTCCCCGCCTGATTATAAAATCCATCAAGAAATAAGGAAGTTATTGACCGTGTTTAAGTTTCGGACGCACGGACGGACAGACGCACGGACGTCTTTACGGATGTATACTTGTGTGTCTTCATCCCTACAAAGTACCCTTGTGTGTCAAATTTCCTGGAAATTTCTTGGAAAAAAAGACAAACAAGTTACTATTTTAGACACACAAACCACTGACGGAATAAATCGCATTGAGTTTAATGGAAGTGTCCATACTTTTAAACACACAAGTATACATTCGTTCCTGCGGACTGACGAACGGACGGACGGACAGGGGCAATGCTATATGCCCTTTCCACCATTCTTTCTTCGAATTGCGGGGGCATAAAAAATCTCTTAAGAAAGCATGTGGCCTAAATTTTGTAAAGCAGACTGGCATTCATGCCCATGTTAGGGGCAATAATGGAATTATTTAACAATAATACTTCTTATTTCTTATAATCACCTATATCGTGGTACTTGTTACAGTCGCCTCAGAGAGCTGACTGTAATAAGTACCCACAACATAGGTTTCTGAAGAGACATTAGGAAAAAATCCGTTAATTATCCTTGTTATTCCCTCTTATCTGCTGTGGACATGCAAAAGTGTAAAACTTACGAGTCTCTCCAAGAAGGGTATCAATGACATCCAGACCAAACCCTTCACTCTGCCTCATGTTGGAATGTAGAAGAAAGTCACAGAGCTATAAATAGTATAAGAAATTTAAAAACCAAAGTCATAAAAAAACATTTAACAGTTCAGATATATACAGTCAAACACCAATTGTTTGAACACCCCTATAGAACTATGGGATCATGGAAAAATGTTTACGGCAGGGGTAGTCTGAGCTGCTGAGGGTTACTCATAATGGCAGGTCTGGAGTTACACTGGGATACTATTTGATGCTCTGTTAAATAAAGTTATGTTGTGTGTACTCATTAGAATTGCCTCGATGAGGCGATTCTAATGAATAAACATAACATATGTTTTCAAGATAAAAGTTGAACGTCTCAAAGTGTAGGTTGGAAAACTGATTCTGAACCTGGACTTATATTCTTAAAATCCTGTACTTTAAGCAAACAGTGTAGACCCTGATCAAATGCCATGTTAAGCAGCAATCTGATCTGGGTCTACAATGTTGCGCACCTCTTGTGGCTGGTCTGTTCTTGTATTGTTATGAAGGAGACTTCGTGTTGTCGCTTTCCGTTGGTGGCCGAACTGGGATTGTTGGAGCTTTTGGCTCCGCTTCTGGATGTTTGGATGATTTGTTGGGTGTTGGCGATACCTATTTCGGTGGTTTGGTCGGTTGGATTTACCCCACAGAACTTCAGTTGGATAGGGCGAATTCTTCTGGTGCCTGGGCCCCGTTTTTGGGTTTGCGTCTGTCTGTTGTAGATGGGTTTGTTTCGTGCAAAATTTGTGATAAACGCGGTGGCTTTGGTTTTGAGATTGTAGGTTTTCCTTTTTGGATGGTGGTGTTCCTCGTGCGCCTTCCTGTGGCGTTTGTGTTTCGCGGTTGGTTCGGTTTGCAGGAGTGTGTGGTCGGCTTCGGCACTCGTGGTAAATTATTGGCGGCTCGGCTTCTTGATCAGGGTTATCAGTGCCATAAACTACGCAGGGTCTTTTCGAGGTTTTGTGGGCGCCATTCTGATTTAATTTCAAAACTCAATATTGACTTGAATCTCTTCTGCGGCAGGGTCTGTCGGAGCCCGGGTTTTGTGGTGACTTGGTGTGTGGGTTCGGAAAAATATATAACCGCAATGACTTTAGCACCCAATTTCGTTTTCGTGGGGTCATTCTTCGATGTGGGGGGGGGGGGGGGGGGTGCAGCGTGGGTGTTGTGCCACGGACTGCATGCATGGTGGTTGGCCCAGTCACTGTTGGCAACTTTGCTTCCCTCTTTAATTGCAGGCCGGTAGGTAGGGCCTCGGATTCTGTGGCGGTTCCAGCGTAAAGGCTTATTGAGAATTAGAGAGATCTAGTTCAGGGTAATGTTGGTTGGTGCCTGGTGCTCCGTCTCTGGTCGGGCCCCGTTGGGGTCTAACTGTTGGTTTTCTTCTGCTCCGGCATTTCGGTGGTTTTCTTGCTGTCGGGTGCTCCCCGTTGTCTCGCCTCTGTGGTTCTTTGATTGTTTGTGTTCACAGGGATGTTGCGCTGGTGGGTTGGGGGGGCCTTCATGCGGACTGGGCGGGTTGTTTGTCTGGGTCGCTACAGAAGTGGGGGGCGGGGATTGTAGCCACGTGGGGTCGATTTGGGCCACCCCGTGGAAATCTTTCCACTGGCCGTTCCAAGGCGGTTCTTCTGTGGTGATTTATTTGTGTTGTTGTTTGTTGCTTGCTGTGTGTGTCACTTGTGTCTTTTTGTTTTGGATGGCCATGTGGCCGTTTTGTGGGAGGGTGACTGTCATTGTGGCCTTCCTTTGTTTGGGTTCCCATTGTGGTCTGGTTGCTTGGTGTTTGTGTTTCTTTCCCTTTGGTGTCTTTGGTGGGTGGAGCTGGTTAATTGTATCGATTCCTGATCTTTGTTTTACTTATACTTTCCTGTTCGGCAGATGTCGATAATGTGAAAAGTTAATTAGGCTGGACAGACTAACAAATGAGATTTAAGTGGCAACTTTGTGTAGTTTTAGTACTGATGTGACAATTGAAAGCCACACATCCAAAAAATTTGCCCCATAAACCCATTTTTAAGTGGCTATGGTCTCAGATTTAAGTGTCAACAGAATAAATTCCATTCAAAATGCATCGAGATTGTCCAAAAAGTGTCCAAAACTTTGTAGCATCCTAAACACAATCTATGGGAACAGACGGATGATGGACGGATGGACAACAGAAGACAGACAACAGGCCACGACATAAGCTCACCTGGAGCAGATAATACAGTTGACCCTCTTTATACAGACATTCGTTATAATAACAAAACGCGTTCTAACGACAATTGCAATGTAACAAATCTTTAGCTCATGATAGGAGGGGTTAATGAAGCCTTCAAGAATATTGAATTTATTACTCTAAAAACAAATTTTGTGGATATTTGTTAGAATCACCTCGACTAGGCGATTCTAACAAGTGATTCTAACAGCATTTGTTTAGAGTAACTGAGGGGAAAAGGGCCTTTATTGCCCAAAATACTACTCCTTATGAAGATTCTTTATAGCGGCTAATTCTATATAACAGTGAAGTGTTAGTGAACAAATACTGTCGTTATAACAAGGGTCCTCTGTAATTCACCTTATTTGCATTATCTGCTGGTTCCTAGTCTGAAGGTTATCAGTGTTGGAAAAACAGGTAACCAGACCCCCCTGACCTTGAAAGGTCAGGGGGATCTGTTTACCTGTTTTTCCAATATTGACAATCTGCAAGCTGGGAGCCATTAAATAATGCAAATATGGTGAATGACAAAACTTTTTGGTACCATGCGTGACCTTTACTTTCCACTGCAATCTGTTTATTTTTAATTTGCGTGCAGTTTGACATTATTATACATGGACATCAGCAGTGTAAAGCAGTGTAACTGGGATTGTATATACAACTTTTCATTGAATGAGCAACAATCAACCAGAAAAGAATAAAGGCACAAATACAGAGATATGCACTCAACACTTTTTCTTAACTCTTCTCTTGCCGAATATTCAGTTTAGCCACACCCATTTCTGACTTTGAACCAATCAGATTACTTCATGTAATTTATTCCTACAAATTCATAAACTGAATGTCAAGCAGTGCGGATCCTGATCAGATGGCTTCTTCAGAAGCCATCTGATCTGGATCTACACTGTTTCCAAAGATAGGGGTTGTCGTGAACAGCAGGATAAGAGTTAAGTATGAAAGACTGTGGTACACTTGTGTAAAGCATGGCTTAAAGGTATATTGTATTCAGACAGATAGGCCTGAGCAAACATGTGAGTCCCTGGTGAGACCCAATGTTGAATGTGGCATCTGATCACTCATCAGGGTCTACATCTACAAAGTTCGCTACTCATCCAGCTACTTTCAGACACGAAATCGGGTAGTAAATTGTTTTAGATCCAGAACTGTCCAAATAATCTAAGGTAAATACGGTGGTAGTAATTCAATGTAGCAACCTCTTCAGCAAATAAGTGCATAAATTATATGTTGTACTTGCTAGTGGCACCAATATGTTCATTAAGCTAAAATTGGCCCCAGGACACAGGATTTTTTCAGTCCAGTATTGTTTTTGTGGAGCAAAGCATTAGCAAAATCAGGTTTAACCTTATCATATCAAATAAACAAATAAATAAATAACAATTACATCTTGGTGTCCCATAGCAGCAGCGACCACCAGTGACTGTTGCATGGCCTCCATCTTTGTCACCTGACCTTCTTCATGTCGCCAATCCATCTGGAGTAGGTAATCTACAGTGTGCAGGTGCCCACTTACAGCAGCATGAACCACAGCACACTGACCACTGTTGTCTAGGTGACTGATCTACAATAAATTGTAAAAGGAACAATGAATATCAAGAAGCCGCAAGACAGCATAGCTAACATGTCCTGTTGGTGTCTTAGCTATAGAAAAGTGACAACAATTAAGCCATTTTTTAAGTCTGAGTCCTTGGTCTCAAAGTTATTTAGAGGTTGTGGGTGATACTGATTAAATTATCAAAGTTGGCATACAGAGCACAGGGTTGCACCTGACCCTGCATGCACTTAAGGGCAATGGATACACCTTCTGGGGAGGCAAAAGTATTTTTGTCTCCCGTGTCAATAAGGGTCAACTCAAGAATTTGCTCCCTGTTGTTTTTTTTTTTTGTGTGTGTGTGTGTGTGGGGGGGGGGGGGGGGGTTAAGACCTTTCAAGACTGTTTCACTTATTTGGAGCCAATCGCTGATAAGTGGAGGGCAAAAATAAGAGATGGTCATACTGAAACTATGAACCAGTTTTTTTTTGGTGTTTTTTTTTTGGTGTGTTGGGGGTGGGAGTGGGGGGGGGGGGGGAGCCCTTTCTTATTATGATATAAGATTTTAACCCTTCATGAGTGTAGACTGATACAGATACCAATACATGGTAGATCGAAAACAAGCCAACTGATCCGGATCAACACTGTTTGCCAATTGATTTTGACTAATCTCCCTATGTATAGTAGTCACAGGTAAGATTGACTAGGCGGAGTTATCGTTTGCATCTACCTTTTGAATGTTCTATTAACAAAAAGGTAAACCAAGTCACCCCATTGTGTGGCGTATATGGCCATTTAGTCCATTTGCAAAAAGCATGCGAAAGCACAGTACCGAAACTTGTGGTGGACTCAGCGGATTTGACATATACTGACAACATGTGAATAGCTCTGCCTAGTCAATCTTATCTGTGACTACTATGCAAGAATGGATGTGTCCATATTCAATGATGGAATAATCCATTTCAGGCACTCAGTGGTGTAAGGGTGTGACCCTGATCTTATGTCCTAATAGTATCTGGGGAAGGTGCTGTTTTGAAACACAGGACCAATATGAACCATCAACCCAAATCCTTTAAGGTCTTTAGAAAATAAAGTTCACAATATTCTTACATTTCCATATTTCAATTTTACTGTCTTGTTTACTTTGCTCTTATTCTTGACAGTTGATTACACGACATACAATTATACATGCAAATTACAGAACATCAGTATATAATTAGGAAGTATAAATGATATTTCTTTAGAAATTTGATCTTTTATTCAAGGTGAAATTCTGTCTCCATATACATGTACAAGGGCAAAAAGAAGACAAACAGTTTTTTTGTTGTTGTTTTGTTTTTCTTTTCTAAATTTCTTCTGTATTTGAAAGCTACCTTCTTGTTGGAATTCCTTAATATGAGGGTACTCTGTATTTGCAAGCTACTTTCTTGTTGGAATACCACATAATAAGGGTCCTCTGTATTTGTAAGCTACCTTCTTGTTGGAGGAATTCCTTAATATGGGGGTACTCTGTATTTGCCAGCTACCTTCTTGTGGGAATACCTCATAATGAGGGTCCTCTGTATTTGTAAGCTAACACTTCATAATGAGGGTCATCTGTATTTGCAAGCTACCTTCTTGTTGGTATACCACATGAGGGTCTTCTGTATTTGCAAGCTACCTTCTTGTTCAAATACCTCATAATGAGGGTCCTCTGCATTTGCAAACTACTTTCTTGTTGAATACCTCATAATGAGGGTCCTCTGCATTTGCAAGCTACTTTCTTGTTGGGATACCTCATAATGAGGGTCCTCTGTATTTGCAAGCTACTTTCTTGTTGGAATACCTCATAATGAGGGTCCTCTGTATTTGCAAGCTACCTTCTTGTTAGATACCTCATACTGAAAGTTCTCTGTATTTGCAAGCCACCTTCTTATTGGAATACCAAGTAATTAGGCTCCTCTGTATTTGCAAGCTACCTTCTTGTTGCAAAACCACATAATGAGGGTCCTCTGTATTTGCAAGCTACCTTCTTGTTGGAATACCACATAATGAGTGTTCTCTGTACATGACATGTATTTGCAAGCTACCTTCTTGTAGGAATACCTCATTACAACGGTCCTCTGTATTTGCAAGCTACCTTCTTGTAGGAATTCCTCATTACAAGGGTAAGCTACCTTCTTGTTGGAATACCTCATTATGAGGGTCCTCTGTATTTGCAAGCTACCTTCTTGTTGGAAAATTGTTGAACCTGGAAGTCATTATAATAACAGTATTTGTTCCCTAACATTTTGCTCTAAAAATAATTTGCCACTAAAAAGAATCACAATATACAGTTTAATGACTTACCTGGGCTCCTCTTAAAATGAGCATCTTGACTATGTCTGTATGGCCGTTGGCTGCAGCATAACATAATGCTGACATTCCCGTGTCTGAGACTGTGTCAACATTAGCATTGAACTCCAGTAGTAATGAGACTAACTCTCCGAAACCTTCTTTTGACGCAATACACAGGACAGGAGCATTGTTCTCTTCGTTAGTATGAGTGTTAGGATTAGCACCAGATAACAGTATCAGCCGGCTCACCTATGCAAGAATATAAACAAATATTACTGGATAAAAGCCAGTGTCATACAATAATCACAGTTATGCTAATATCCCTTAAATACTGCCAAAACTTTTGCAAATGTTTTTCGATTTTATGCAACAGAAATGATTGAACATTATATTTTTTTAAGATTAATATCTGCAGAGACACCAGGATCCAGTTGTTTAAAGCATCATTACTTTGACAAACACATTAGTGACCAGGGCCCAGTTGTTCAAAGCATAGTGACTTTAACAAACTCACTAGTGACCTGGCCCAAGTTGTTCAAAGCATAGTGACTTTAACAAACTCATTAGACTTGCCCAAGGCCCCTTCATTTACATTTTTATTTTTAAATGAAAGCCCCTTTAAACAAAAAATATGTAAAAGTCTCTTTAGTCTTCATCTGTGAATGTAGGGACTTGTATACTCTGCAAAAGTTCCGACCAGCACAAAGCTGGCATGAAACACTATCTCCCACTTGTTGATAAGAGCATTAGCCTCTGAAGTCAATGTTTACTTAATAAATAACACCCACCTGCGTCTGTCAGTGAAAGAGAGGAAAATTCTAGTATTTTGGAGATTTTTGTTTTGTTATGTTTGATTTGAGGTTTAATGCCCCTGTCAACACTGTATAGGTCATTTTGGGGATGTTGCTTCCTTTGTGTTGGGACCTAAAACTTGTTTGAGACAGTGGTAGTTCCTGCCATCGAGGGTTGAATTTACTAAGGATAATTTCGGCATTACTTTCAGTCCTTTATTTGATTAATATATTTTGTGTGTGCTCATTAGAATCAACTCGTGAGTACACACAATATAATTTTTCCAGATAAAATACGCCAAATACCCATAACTATCCCTAAATATTTGTCATATGGATACATGTATGTGTGAAGAGACTCAAGAGCGAGTTCGAAAACAGTCATAGAAAAAGAGCTATTGGTGTTCGAGCCATTGAGGTATCATTATACAGTCAAACCGGTCATTGTGGCCACCTCTATTAAGCAAGCAAGCAATCATTCAAATCCCGAAAAAGGCCAATGCATTAATATCCACCTGTATTAAGCAAGCACCTGTCTTAAGCAAGCACATTTTGATCATTCCTGAGGTGCTTGCTTAACACAGGTTGGACTGTAATTGTTTTTGCACTGGTTTTTATAGAAAAAAGGCAAGCAGGCAGCATAATATCATTATCCTGGCATAATTACTTAGTTAATAAGATGTGTAATTGCAGAATCTTTTCAACATTATCTTAACAGGAGAAACCATTGAGAAAAGTGGTGTTAACAAGGGGTTACATAATGTTCTTATTTCTGCTCAGTAGTATAGATTGTGGGTACTCTTTAGAACCGCCTCTAACAAGCAACCACAATCTATGTTTGAAGCAGAAATAAAGAAAAACGATATGAGGCCTACCCAAAATCTATGTTTTAGAGCAGAAATTACAAAATGACTAGCCTGGTAATTTGGTAAACCCTGCTTTACTCTATATAAAGTGGGGTTAACAAGGGTTTTCATTGTATGGACATGTTTAGGGGATGATCATGGTAATTGTGAATACTAGCGTTGTATGTCCATTAGAATTGCCTCATTGAGGCGGTTACACATATATTGTGGGTACTCATTAGAACTGCCTCATTGAATCGGTTGTAACGAGTTCCCACAATCTATGTTTTGAGCAGAAATAAGAAAAATTCTGATTAACGTCATTGTTGGAGCCTTCTAATATAGCATAGGCATGTTATCGTAATGGTTTAAGAATAAAAGATTAAAATTGAAACTTCTTTTTTTTTAAAACCCTTTGCCTTCATGTGGTTTTCCCCCACTAAATGTAAATAAATCATGGTAACAAGCTCTGGAGCCTGTCAGTGAAAAGTTATCTAAATAAACTTCTCACCCATATCTGACAATCATCTACAGGAAAGGTGAATGAGTTCTTTCAATATTTACAAGTCTGTTAATTTCACAATTTTCATAAAGACGGTATTGCTATTTCATTTACAATGTATTTATTTTTTATTCTTGTAAAAACAATTATTTTTACAATGGACACCTAATTAACAGACTTGGGCAAGTCTACAAACTCATTAGTGACCAGGGCCCAGTTGTTCAAAGCATTGTTACTTTAACAAACACATTAGTGACCAGGGCCAAGTTGTTCAAAGCATTGTTACTTTAACAAACTCATTAGTGACCAGGGCCAAGTTGTTCAAAGCATTGTTACTTTAACAAACTCATTAGTGACCAGGGACACGTTGTTCAAAGCATTGTTACTTTAACAAACACATTAGTGACAAGGGCCCAGTTGTTCAAAGCATTGTTACTTTAACAAACTCATTAGTGACCGGGGCCAAGTTGTTCAAAACATTGTTACTTTAACAAACTCATTAGTGACCAGGGCCCAGTTGTTCAAAGCATTGTTACTTTAACAAACTCATTAGTGACCAGGGCCAAGTTGTTCAAAACATTGTTACTTAAACAAACTCATTAGTGACCAGGGCCAAGTTGTTCAAAGCATTGATACTTTAACAAACTCATTAGTGACCAGGGCCAAGTTGTTCAAAGCATTGTTACTTTAACAAACTCATAAGTGACCAGGGCCAAGTTGTTCAAAGCATTGTTACTTTAACAAACACATTAGTGACCAGGGCCCAGTTGTTTAAGCATTGTAACTTAAACAAACTCATTAGTAACAAGGGCCAAGTTGTTCAAAGCATTGTTACTTTAACAAACTCATTAGTGATCAGGGCCCAGTTGTTCAAAGCATAGTGACTTTAACAAACTCATTAGTGACCTGGCCAAAGTTGTTCAAAGCATAGTGACTTTAACAAACTCATTAGTGACCAGGGCCCAGTTGTTCAAAGCATTGTTACTTTAACAAACACATTAGTGACCAGGGCCAAGTTTTTCAAAGCATTGTTACTTTAACAAACTCATTATTGACCAGGGCCAAGTTGTTCAAAGCATTGTTACTTTAACAAACTCATTAGTGACCAGGGCCAAGTTGTTCAAAGCATCGTTACTTTAACAAACTCATTAGTGACCAGGGCCCAGTTGTTCAAAGCATTGTTACTTTAACAAACTCATTAGTGACCAGGGCCAAGTTGTTCAAAACAGTGTTACTTTATCAAACTCATTAGTGACCAGGGCCCAGTTGTTCAAAGCATTGTTACTTTAACAAACTCATTAGTGACCAGGGCCAAGTTGTTCAAAACATTGTTACTTTAACAAACTCATTAGTGACCAGGGCCAAGTTGTTCAAAGCATTGTTACTTTAACAAACTCATTAGTGACCAGGGCCAAGTTGTTCAAAGCATTGTTACTTTAACAAACACATTAGTGACCAGGGCCCAGTTGTTCAAAGCATTGTAACTTAAACAAACTCATTAGTAACCTGGGCCAAGTTGTTCAAAGCATTGTTACTTTAACAAACTCATTAGTGATCAGGGCCCAGTTGTTCAAAGCATCTATACTTTAACAAACTCATTAGTAACCAAGGCCCAGCTGTACAAAGCATCATCACTTCAACAAACTCATTAGTGACTGGGGCCCAGTTGTTTAAGCATTGTAACTTAAATGAACTCATTAGTAACCAGGGCCCAGTTGTACAAAGCATCTATACTTTAACAAACTCATTAGGCCAAAACAAACTATATGTGTGGTTCCTATTACATGGTTTTCAAAAATAGGGTAGGTAGGTAGGAAAATTATTTTATTTTTTATTTTTATTTTTTTTCTCACCTTCTACGTTCTATACTATGCTACACAGTACACACTGCACTTATTTTTGTTATATTGTTTTGCTTTTGTTGTATAATTGTACTTGAAAACAGTGTAAACAAATAAAAGAATAATAAATAATGCTTAGTTTTCATCCATATTGTCCTAATTGTTACAAAAATTAGGGTGTTCTTCAGTCAGAACAAAGTATTTTGATTGGACATCCTGTGCCTTTTACAAAAGGTCAGCCTTTGGGACTTGCTGTTCTAGTGAAGGTTGCTTTATCTTGAATAGTGTTGTAACTGTTATTGTACCATATATACATTGAAGATAAATGTAAAAGTTCAAAAGATCAAGATGAAATGACAGAGTAAACGGATATCAGAAAGCTTCTTATAACGGCTTAATGCTGCAAATTAAACATCAAGCAATTAGCACCAGCAGAAACTATTTTATATAGTCTTTTCAAATCGTAGTCCTTGTGCCATTTGTGTCTGTCTTACTTGGTCTTAAAGCTGAACATGATAGATAGATAGATAGATAGATCTCACAATGATTCTGAAAACAGGAGTCCAAAATCCTTCATTTTGAAAAGTTAACGTCCTGATCTTGATTGCACAAAAAACATAAACAACATTTCTACACACATGTGTGCACTACATCATAGTTGCATGTTTCCCTAATTGCCTCTTTCATGACTTCAATCCAACTTTGTACCGTGTGGAAACTCAATAGAACCATGCCATTGAGGTGGTAGTAATAAGAAACCACAATGTACATGTATGTTCTTGAGCAGAGATTGGGAAAAAATATATCCCCAGTTAAGTCTGCTTTCCCCTTTAACTAGGGACATGCAAGGGTGAGCAGGGATAAATAAGTTCTGAATAGTTAGATCCCCAGGAAGCAAAGAATACACCAAATAAATGAAAATAGCAGACTCGGTTTTATTGAGTCTGTTCATCTCAATGTCGGGTAAAAGTCCTACAGCATTGGAAGCAACGTCTCCAAAATGACCTTTACAGTGTTGACGGGAACGTTAAACCTCAAATCAAATGACCAAAATATAACAACGTCATGCCTGTTTAAAGAATGGATATTTTAGACCCTTTTTTTTAGCAATAGATTGTTGCCTGTTTGATGGTTTACCGCTAATCCCGCTGTTTATTGTTCCAAATTATCTCACTTTAAGATTTGATGACCAGTGTACATGTAAGTGATACCAATTAAACGATTAGGTGTGAAAGGTTACCTGACCCGTGTTATCATGCGCATATGCGACCAGTCTGATTGGCGAGTGTCTAAACTTTCCGAGAAATGAAAAATTGTGAACAATAAATTCAGATCAGACTGTGCAGAACTTCCAGCTGATCGGAGTCTTTTCTGTGCGCGCATACGCATTCAGTGCATTTCTCGGAAAGCATTTCTGATGTCACCACCATATGACATCCTAGCTCATTAACTACCGTCTTTGTCGGACATATATTACAACAGGTTTAACTGCTTGCGGCACTCACGAAAAAAAAAATTCTTTTAACGTAAGATCAGCCTGTACATCGAGCTCTTCGTTTGCTGCTCTCTGCATATCCCAGAAGCCATACTACAACAGGTCTGAACAAAGAGCAAAGACTGATAAGACTGCGCAGGCTGATCTGTGACTTCACCTGTCGCACAGTTTTACTGTCATGTTTTCCAAAAATTGGATGCGAAGACCGTGTGTGCAAACCATCGATGACGTGTTATTGAAAAACGCGGGAAAATTTCAGACTGCAACAAATGCACATTCAAAATGACGGCGGGAAATTAAGCGCGGCATGACAAAAACTATATATGTGAGACCAGCGAAGACTACGATCATCCTGCACATCTGTGGGTGCTTAGCTTTCTGTTCATGGAGATAGTGAAAATACTTGAGAGATTTACACAAGCTGTCTGCATTATTTATGTTTGTTGAAGCGTGCACACTTGTCTGATTATCGCTACAGGTGGTAAAACATGATTTGGATAATTTTTATTGTCACAAAAGTAATCTGATTATTGAGAGGGGTCATACCGTCACGGTTTGCATACTGCAAGAAATGTGCGCCATTGTCCTTTTTTTGCGTCCAAGACATGGATTTTATGCATCTTGCGCTTCCGAAAACAAATTGCATTCAAAATTTGTGGGTCCCGACCGCTTCCTAATTTTGCCTCTCTTACCGGTACATGGAAAATACCTGTTGATCACAGGAGACAACAGACGTTTTACCCTCTGGTAGTAGTTTTTTTCTTATTTATTTTGTTTCCGGTGGTGGTTCTATTGGCTTGCATGAACGGTCTTGAATGTGCTAAGTACTGGAGATTTTGGATTATAATTATGGGTTACTTCAAAGCGTCGGCTTCTTCAGAAGTAGCAACGTGCCATATCCCTGACCCATTTGAACTGTAACTGGCTAATTCTTATTGAATAGCACAGGCCACTTACCGTTAACTGACAGCTCGCGGCAATTGATAAAAAAACAGCTTTTAAATAGCGATGCTTACGATATGCATTTTTATTCTAGGCTCACGGTTATTTAGAGACAAACACGGATGTTTTTGATGTTTTTTTTTTTTTTTGGCAGACGCACACCATTTTCATGCGTAAATACGACCAGATTGTCCTTTAATGAAAGAGCTTTTTAATGAATATGTACTTAAATAATTTAACCATGAAAAATTGAAAGACCGTTTTTGCACATAAAATGTTTGGAATATTCATGATAGAAAAAATAATTAGGGTCGGCGGGAAAAAGCAAGGCACGGTCGGGTAACCGGAACCACACATATATTTTGTTTTGGCCTTAGTAACCAAGGCCCAGTTGTACAAAGCATCATCACTTTAACAAACTCATTAGTAACCAGGGCCCAGTTGTACAAACCATTGTTACTTTAATAAACTCATTAGTAACCAGGGCCCAGTTGTACAAAGCATCATTACTTAAACAAACGCATTAGTGACAAGGGCCCAGTTGTACAAACCATCATTACTTTAACAAACTCATACGTAACCAGGGCCCAGATGTACAAAGCATTGTTACTTTAACTTTAATTTTATGTAATGTTGGTTGGAGCCTGCTGCTCTGTCTATGGTTGGGCCCATCAGAGTCTAACTGTTGGTTTTCTTTTGCTTCAGCATTTCAGTGGTTTCTTGCTGTCAAGTCCTAACCATTGTTTCATCTCTGTGGTTGTTTGATTTTTTTGTTCTCAGAGATGATGCACTGATGAGTAAGGAGACCTTCATGTGGACAAAACAAATTATTTGTCTAAACTAGAGCTGGTGTTTATGAAACACTATGCCCCCAACACTGATTGTCCCAAAAATTTTACATGATGGAAATGCTAAATAATGCTGAGAATCTATCTTAGCTTTCATGGTTCTAAAATTGCCAAAGTTACAGAGGGCCATCATAACTCATTAAATACTTTTCGCAATTTTCAAAAGTTATTTTCTGATCATCTACTCATAACTACAAACAATACACCAGGTTTCAAGACTCTGATTTCAATAGTTTTCGAGATATATACCGAATATCAGGGCTCTAGCTCAAATACTTTTTGAGATATATTGCTAACGAGATTTCTATGTTATTTAATTAAAAGGGAAATAATGCAAAAAGGGGAGATAATTCGGAAAAGAAAAAAAAATACGGGTCAACTATTTTTTCATGAGAAATCCATATTTGAAATTTCAAAACACTAGCATACATGGTTATAAAGTTATGCTATGTACTAGAAAGCAACACAATTAAATGCCCATAAATTGCAAAGGGCCATAACTCTAACAAAATTTCATTAAATGTGTTGAAAATTTAATAAGGTGATCTCCTCCTCAGTCCCAAGCAGTATACCAAATATCAGGGCTCTAGCTCAAATATTTTTTGAGATATCTTGCTAACGAGATTTCTATGTTTAAGAAATAGATCAGCTCAAGCTGTGATTTGTTGAGTAATAAATCACAGTTTGGAGGTCAGTTGTAAAGTAGACAAATCACGAGCGCGTAGCGCGCGTGATTTGTCTACTTACAACTGACCGAGAAACTGTGATTTATTATCTAACAAATCACTGGCTAGAGCTGATCTATTTCGATTCTAACACGCTGAAAATCGGCAATAATGTTGTTGTTTCCTTCAAAATCTCACAACTTTTCGCCATTGTTAGAAGAAATCCCGCTAAAATTATCGACTGAAACACATGCATTTATTACCCTTTCTAACGTTTTCGATGCGAGAAAATGACGTTACACCGTCTAACGTCAAGTAAATCGACTAGTGACGTCATAAATTTGAAGTTTTTAATGACGTCACATGTCACGCTCTTCCGAGCTGTGATTTGTTGCAGAATAAAACACAGTTGTTTTCCATTGCCTATATAGGCGCGCTGTGTTAGAATATTTAATAAAAAGGGAAATAAAGCAAAAAGGGGAGATAATTCGGAAAAAGAAAAAAAATACGGGTCAACTATTTTTTCATGTGGAAACCATATATGAAATTTCAAAACACTAGCGTACACGGTTCTTAAGTTATGCTATGCAGAAGAAAGCGTGACGAACGTACGAACTAGCGAACGAACAAACGAACGAACGGACAAGCCAGAAGCAATATGCCTCCCAACTTTTAAAGTTGAGGGCATAATCACGACAGAAGTAAGGACGAGGATTGTGGCCGTATAAAATCGATTTAAGCACACACACACAAACACACACCCTTCCTTAGTTTTGCACAACTGGGCCCTTGCTTATCATTTACTATGGCAAATTTACAAATATTACTGCTGAAAAATATCAGCTCACATTTTTCCACCATTATATATTGTACTTGCTAGAACATTTGCCATTTTGACCACTAACAAGTTTGTTAAGCTTACAATGCTTTGACCAAATGTATCCAGAATGCCAAATTATCTAGCAAGTAAAAAATCTAAAACACAGATATTTTTGCAGCTCAAAGTTTTAATGATACCTTAACTAATGACATTCTTAGTTCTGAACAACTGGCCCCAGGAAGTTATAGACATGAGTCTGGCCTCTGCAAATGATTATGCATGAAAAGCCACATTTAAACTGATCCCTATATTGCAAGAACTGTTACAAGGTTAGTATGTAAAATGCTAATTTCTTCATGGAAAATATCAACTCGGGCAACTATCAGGTAGAAATTAGCCAGCTCATAAGAAAAGGGTATTTGTTGTCAGAAAAGGCTAAACACAGCCTGAGTCTTTACTGATTGCAGACATGTAAAGAGACTTTCAGAGAGCTTCATGCATTCAATCATGCTTCTTGCATGGTTCGCAGATTTTTGAAGACTTTTGTGTAAACCCTAGCTCTCACTATAATGTTCAAGTCCATTTCTCAAGAACTAGAAGAGCGTCATTTATGATACAGTAGAACTTTGATGGCTCGAACACCGATGGATCGTTTACCATGGATGCGTTGAACCCATTCTTGAGCCCCTAGCGAAATCCTCTACAGAAGAAATAGTGGGGGATAATTAAGGAGATTCTGGTCTTTTATCTTGCAAATGTATGCTGTGTGTACTCGTTAGAATCGCCTCATCAAGGCGATTCTAATGAGTACACACAGCATACATTTTTTATAGAATACCGAAAAGATGTCCCAAAATTAGCCCCGTTATGCCTTCTGGCATTAATGCTCAGTGGCTCGAACTACCTCTGTCTCGAACAGATTTTCGAGGTCCCAAAGGTGTTCGCGCCATTGAGGTTCGACTGTATTGCTACAAATTCATAAACTGAATACCAAACAGTGTAGATCCTGATCAGATGGCTTCTGAATGGCTTCTTCAGAAGCCATCTGATCTGGATCTACACTGTTTTCAAAGATAGGGGTTGTATTGAACAGCAAGATAAGGGTTAATTAATATCCATCATAGGTATGGTGGGTACTTGGTGATTAATGAATTTCTTCCCATAAACCTATGTTGTGAGCATTCATTGCTGTGGTGGTTCTAATAAATACCACAACATACATTTCTATGCAGAATTGACAAAACAATATCCTTCAATTTTCACCTATTTCCCACCTTATCTGTTGTTATGATTAAGGCTGGCACAATTAATCTGATAATCGATTAATAAATCAATATATTCCACAAAAATGACAATCATTATTGATTTGCTTGGAATCGATTATTTCATAAGTAGAATTATTTCCCAAAGTTGTATCTAAAATAACTGGATGAGTGGCAAACAGTGCAGACCCTGATGCGACGCCGCGTTCTGCGACGTCTCATCTGGGTCTACACTGTTTGCTCAGGTATGTCTGTTCAAATACATATGGTAAAGTATAACATATGGTAAGAGTCATGCTCAGACAGAAGCCAGACAGGTAAAATTATATCCAAATCTTCGTTGATTACTAATCGATTATCGATAGCAATGGCAGGACTGATAATCGATTTATCTTTTCAGCTCCGATTAGCCAGCCCTAGTTATGATAAGGTGTTACTCCTTAACTGGGAGTCCTGTGTGTACCTTTATATTAGGGTAGTACAGATTCCGCTGCTCTATCAGGGCTGAACTGAGGTTTGAAGAGCTGATAGCCATCCAGAATGCCTGCATGTCTCGAGAGGAGTAGCCACGCTGTTTACCCACATTCTTGTAGATATGGGCCTTGAGAATGTGGTGCCCTAGTTCTATTATCTTCTCAGAAGACACAGTGGAACACATACGTGACAAGTAGAACGCCAACAGAGCATGCCCATATCTGTCAAAAAAGAACATTTATGCTTAGCGATGCCTTAACCCATATTATACGGCAAAACAATAGCTTACCATAATGATCATAACTAGTGGGACAGGTAGGATATTAGCAAACAAAGCAGACCCAGATCAGACTGCTCCTAAAGAGCAGTCTGATCTGGGTCTACACTGTTTGCCATTCCTTCTGCACCTTTTTGGACTGCCTTCCTCGGTAGTGAATCAATTGTGTTAAAATTTTAGGAGAATTACAGAAAGTCCTCAAGGTGTCTGATCCGGGCCTACTCTGTTTGCAAAAAGTTCAGCCATTTTCCAAATAGATTTTGAAGAAAACACACCCTGACATCCCGAAATTTTGAAGTGGACTCCTGCTATATATCAGGAGGAAGATTCCATTTGGTATATAAAGGGTTAAACCAAGCTTTTTCTCACATGAATGTAGTTCAAATGGTTGCCCACAACATGATGAGAAAAAATATCACAGAAAGATACAGTAGAACTTCGATAGCTCGAACACCGGTGGCTCGTTTACCATGGCTGACTCGAACACATCTTGAGCCCCTAGCGAAATCCTCTACATAAGAAATAGTGGGGGATAATTAAGGAGATTTTGATCTTTTATCTTGCAAATGTATGCTGTGTGTACTCATTAGAACACAGCATACATATTCATTATAGAGCACAGAAAAGATGTCAAAAAGCATCTTGTATACCTCCCTGACAGTAACCTCAGTGACTCGAACTACCCCTGTCTCGAACAGATTTTCGAGGTCCAAAATGTGTTTGAGCCATACTATAATCTCTTATCTAGCTCTGGCAGTTGCAAGTCAAAAACTGGGTGATTATTACACTCAGCCAAAACATACGGAAATTTTAGGTTATTTTTCTGTGTCAAGTTCAACAGATTTTGAAGATAACTTCAATTTTATGCAAAAACATATCTTCAAAGTACACATTAGAAAGCTTAACCCACTGTATGCGGAAACCCCTAAAGGGGTACCTTGACAAACCTTGAGTTTGATCAGGGCCTGCACTATTTGCTAACAGAATTTTTCGTCAAAAATGAAAAAATATGCCTGACAACCCTTATATGACAAATGGACTTGTCCAACACATAGTAATGGAAGAGTCCACTAGCACAACAGCCCTGTTGATGTGCAAACATGATTTTTTGCTGGGAAACCAACAACATACGTATCTAATTTTGGGGTAAAGTGCAAATTATATCTGAATGATTTTGGCCAAACACCCCTAACAATAACAATGGCATGTCCAAATTCAAAGATGGAATAGTCCACTTCAGAAACTGAGGTATGTAAAGGTTTTCAAGAGCTGAGCACAACATAACTTGCAAGTTGCATCTTGTCTAAGAGCCGACCTCAGTAGGTTAGTCGCATGCATGTCTGATTGGTGATCAGGAGGTCATGGGTTTGATACCTGCCAGGTCGGCAATATTCTTTGTGGAGAGTGATCATCAAATCTTTTCTAAAGTAATGTTCTCATTTCCGCTGATTCAAGAAGAACAGTTGTCAGTTTCTGGTGAAAGAATGTGCACTGTACTGGTTAACTGCTTACGCATAAGCCTGGCCAGAAGTGTGGATAGGTAAACTGACTGGTTTAATATGACCTAAATAGTGTTGATTGGGGTGTTAAAACTCCAAAAACAAACAAACAAAACTTCGTCTAAGTAACTTTTCTAAGTCGGTAACCAAGACCTCAGGGACATTTCATGCTCATAGCTTAAGGAAGAGTAAGTAAAGAGTTTCTTTTATCTATTCACAAAAACCTGGGATACGGGTGCTTTTTAGAATCACCTCAGTGAGGAGATTCTAACAACAACCCAGATCATTGGTTCTTCTAGAGGATTAATGAAAATCTGGGACAGTTTTTCAAAAGTAATGATGTCGTTAGTAAATGTATCAACAAAAAACTTTGACCATTTAATATGGCAAATATACTTTTATTTTTGCAGAAACAAATGTGAGCAGCTTTTGTATTTGCTGCTCACATTTTTGCTGCAAAAATACCGCTGTATTAGCATTTTGATTGCTAGAACAGTTAACACGCTGAAAACTAGAGCTTGTTAAACTAACGATGCTTTGAACAACTGGACCCCGGAGATGAGGGTGTTATTTGAAACTCTGGCCCAATATCCAGTTTCAAACCAAATTTCAGCTAAATTCTTTGTAACAGAATTTCTGAATTATGGATTTGTTTGTTTGCTTGATTTTAGGTTTAACGTCCCAGTCAACACTGTATAGGACATTTTGGAGATGTTGCTTCCAATTTCGTGGGACTTTTACCTGACATTAAGATAAAATGACATCCCAAAGAAACCAATAGTGTTTATAAGTGTGGACCGCTTTGCCTGGGAAGGCTTAGATCCTTTAAGCGGTTTACCAATACTCATGTGAGGTCGGTTTTAGCTCTGGGTGGAAGCATCATGCAGCCCATCTATTTCTTCAAGCCCCGATGGGCTGGGGTCGTCTGAAAAATGGAGCTTTTAAAATAAACATGTATTTAATTTTCTAAGAAGGCCATTCAGGCTATAAATATCTGCCATTGGGGAGGTAAATTAGCAGTTTTATAATTTAACAGTTTACAGTTTTACTCTTGTGACTTCCTGTTTGCTTCCCTAATTTTTAAACCGAGTCCCTCCCAAAAAGAGAAAGAAAGACTTTGTTCCTCAGGAGAAAACTCTTTCTTTTAAGACTAGATTCCTATCAACAGAGCAGCCAAAGAAAAAGTTTTGCCTCCCCTAAAATTTGCCCCATATCCAATTCAGGTAGCTAAATCTTATAATAAGATTCAAATATAAAGAAAGACATTGGTATGTCCGATGTAGACTCCCTTTAAAATGTGGTAGCAAAATTTTTCAAAGCAGGTTCCCTTTAACCCATCCTTAAAGGGGTACCTTGGCAAACAGTGCAGGCCCAGATCAAATGCTGCAGAATGCGGCATCTGATCAGGTCCTGCACTATTTGCTAACAGAAAAAGAGAATAACAAGAGTTGTCAGAAGACAACATAGCTCGCCTTTGGGGGCCTAACATGGATGAGGGCAAGTAATCAAAAAATATTTTTTCTGTAAAACAGCCCAATAGACTGCAGCAAATGAAAGAGAACCAAAATGTACCCCTAATCAACCTGTTTTCAAGCCTTTCCACTGCAAAAAAATGAAAAAAATGAAAAAGAAATCTATATTTGATAAAAAAAAATTCTACAAACTACCAAGTAATAACAAGGCATCGCAGACGATACAAATCCCCTCGAGCAAGACAAAATTAAAAAAAGTCTAGCCTAGCATTTGTGTAAAATTACATTATATCCATCAATAAATGTAGGTACCTTAAGAGTGATGACAAAGTTTTTCGAAAAATAGCCACAGTGACCTTGACTTTGAGCCCCAGACCCTGAAAGTTGAACTTCATGCCCAACATTTGTATGAAGTTATCTTAAAATCCATCAATAAATCTGGACACTAGAGCAATGATCAAGTTTTTCTAAAAAATAGCCACAGTGACCTTGACCTTCAGCCCCTGACCCGGAAAGTCAAAGTCACTCAAGATATCATCATACCAAACATTTGTGTCAAGGTATATTAAAATCCATCAATAAATGAAGGCACAAGAGCGATGACAAAGTTTTTCTAAAAATAGCCACAGTGACCTTGACCTTCAGCCCCAGACCCTGAAAGACGAACTCGCTCAAGATATCATCATTGCCAACATTTTTGTGAAGTTATATTAAAATCCATCCATAAATGTAGGCACTAGAGCGCTCACAAAGTTTTTTCTAAAAATAGCCACAGTGACATTGACCTTCAGCCCCGGAACCTGAAAGTCGAACTTGCTAGAGATATCATCATACCCAACATTTGTGTGAAGTTATATTAAAATCCATCAATAAATTAAGGTGCAAGAACGATGACAATGTTTTTTCTAAAAATAGAAACAGTGACCTTGACCCCTTGCCCCTGAAAGTAGTGACCTTGACCTTCAGCCCCGGACCCTGAAAGTCAAAGTCACTCGAGATATCATGATACCCAACATTTGGGTGAAGTTATATTAAAATCCATCAATAAATGAAGGTGCTAGAGCGATGACAATGTTTTTCTAAAAATAGCCACAGTGACCTTGACCTTCAGCCCCAGACCCCGCTATGTTTTTAAAAAGAAAAAAAAAAAAAAAAAGAAAAAAAAAAACATTCCTCCCCCGGGATTTGAACTCACGCAGCTTGCAGGTAAACTTTAACACAGAGAAGTAAGGGAGGTAATACAGAGGAAAATATTAACTTCTCAAAAAGTCCAATTTAAGCAAAAAAACCTGTAAAATGAAGTACAATGATAATGTTAAATATTGTTTTTTTAGCAATTATTAATTATATATTCAAAATAAAGTTGTAAAACATCACATATAAGAGCTTGCAGGTAAACTTTAACAAAATGCGGAAGCCTACGCTGACGCCGACGCTGGACGCCAGGGGGTATGGCAATAGCTCCCCCTTACTTTCGTAAGGCGAGCTAAAAATGAGAAAATAGGCCTGACACCCCTTATAGGACAAATGGGTTTGTCCAACATAATAGCAATGGAAGAGTCCACTAGTATACAATGGGTTAACTTAAGATATGGTAGCAAAATTGTGTGTTTTTACTCTATACATACCTAAGATCACAGATAAACTTTGCATTGTCTGGCTCATCTCGCCTGATAAGCCACTCTCTCAATGCTGGGTGACAGATAGCAAACCGATTATCTTTCCGTTGGTATAAAATTCCAGAGAGAAGTCCAAAACGTTGCTGAAATTCCTCCCAAGTCAGGTAACTATAGTTCATTCCAGAGTTCACAGCCTCATATATCTCCTCACTAGACAGAGGGTAGAGGGATGCCAGACACACTTCTAGAATATGCTCCACACGTTCATATGCCCGAACACTTGGAAATTTTAAATTAAACATGAGAAGAAACACTTCCGACAGAGAAACTGGAAGAATTTTGTAATTTGAACTCTTCAGCACTACATGACCCTGTTCAATTAAATCCAGCGTTAATTTACAGAAAAGAAATGATCCTTTACTCAGTGTCTGTAAGTGCGCTGAGAATTTACCCTGAACAGCTGCATCTAGAGTTTTCAGAGCCATGTTTCTCTTAATATTAGCACTTGATACAACCCTGTGGTTCACATACTCCTGTAAATCTCTCGCTATTTGCTCATTCCCTATGCATTTATCAATGTAGATTCTAGGGAAAGGGAGAGAACTAGTCACTTCAATCATACTCGTATGTACAGTTAGCACTAATTTTAGCCAGTTTGGAAACTTATCAATATGAGACACAATGAATGATGCTACGGTATCACCATAATCCGGTTTATGAAATTCTGCTTCATTTAATCCATCTACTAGCACTATACAACTATCTGTATCTAATTTATCATTTTGTTTGATCTGTTCAAGTGGTTCCAGTATTCCTTTCACGAGAGCGGAGGAAGGGTCCTGTATACACTGTTTCAAACCTAGAATATGCTGTAACTGAATATCCTGCAATAGGAGTTCACGATACGCACATAGCTGAGGTGCTGCCGCCATGTAGGCTGCAAGACTGTGCACGAACTCGGGCACCATACACGTCACACTGTTGTCCGCCTGACAGAAATGAAAGCCAACAACTTGTGAGCCAACAGTCTTTAAACTGTCATAATTTAGACTAGAATTGGAAGATGAATGGTTTCTGTTGAGAGATGAGGTTGGACTATAGTTGTAGCCATTATGATAGCCCTCGGCACCAGACTTGGAACCTGACAGACCTGTTGGTAGAGAAAGATATGTGAATCATCACTTCAGTAAATAAGGGACATCACTCAGATTGTCACAGCTTCAGATAAAATGGAGTACCATCTTTAGTTACACTGTTTGCCACACATCCAGCTATTTCCAGACAAAACTTTGAGTAGTAAATTGTAATTGTGCACATTTTAGAACAAGTATGGTAAGGAGATGAGGTGTCCGAATATTTAGGGTAAATAATATAATGAGGGTAATTAAGGGATAATTTCACTGTCTTCTTCAAAAACCTATGTTGTGGGTACTTGTTGGCACTGACTCACTGAGTCAATTCTAACAAGTACCATAACACAGGTTTCTATAAAAACATAAGAAAAATGATCCTTTAAAAGTGATTACCCTCATTCTTACCCTCTCATTTGGAAGGTTGGAAATGTGACTAGCTTTTCTTTTTCTTTTTTTTTTTTTTTCTTCTTTTTTTTTCAGCATAAATATTAGTGCTTTTGTCATATTGAAACATTTCAACAACACGTTATCAACATTAACTTCTTCAATTGCTTTGAATGGCTTAACAACTGTGCCCCATTGTTTTTAAAGTTGGTATAAAACCCTGCTTTCCTTACGTGGAAGAACTGCATAACATTACAATGTAATTCAAATATGTTCTCCTGTGTTATGTGGTATACATATAATTTAATCCTTATCCTGCTGAACCTGACAACCCCTACCTTTGCTAACCGAGTAGAGCCAGGTCAGATGGCCATCTGATCAGGATCTACACTGTTTGTCATGCAGTTTGTGAAATGAAGATATATATTATATCAAGTGTAATTTGATTGGTGGCTAAATTTAATTTATTCAGCAGGATAAGGGTTCATATAGCATATTCAGGTAATGATCTGCATCCAACATTATTAAAGACATTAACATTATTTAACATTATCAAATGAGTACAGCTCTAGATAAGGACGTTATAAAACTCCTGCAAAACTCAACTCACCTGAGCATGACATTTGTAATGCTCATAAAAATTAAAATACAAATAAGTGAGGCTAGTTTCCCCATTAGTTCAACAGAAACTACTATCTGCCCTGCTCACAAATTTTAAAATGCCAACAACTGTTTGTGAGCAGGACAAATTTAATGCTCAGGTGAGTTCAGCATGAAAATTTTTTCACAACCTTTTGTGCATGGTTTTCATAAATTTCTACATTTGATTATATGCTGTGAGTACTTGTAAGAAAATGCCTTGATAAGGTGATTCTAATAATATAGTAATTTTGTATTGGCACAGTTATAGGTCCGAGGTTTGCTGTATTGGCTCGAGGCCGAAGGCCGAGGCCAAAACCGCTGACCGAGGACGTGTAACTGGGACAATACGAAATTGCTTGATTAATGACACCATTAATAACATGTTTATTGATTTTTGACCACAGTGTTAATATGGATGATCTCCGAACAAAACAGGATAGTCAATTAATAACAGTGAATACGTTTGCTTTCTATTTCAGCAGTTCTGTTGTTATGTTCAGTGAGACACTTGTTATCTGAATCGTTTTTTTTTTAATATTCTCTCCAAATAAAGAAATGGAACTGAAATATGTCTTAAAAATACATCAGGGCCCAAGTCATAACGTATAACGTTTATTTCATGCTCAACTCAGTTTGAGCAAGAAGTATGTCCTGCTCATAAATTTTAAAATGCCAACAATGTTGGCATTTTAAAATTTATGAGCAGGACAAACACCATTCTTTGCTGATTAAAGCAGGTAAATTGCCTGATTTGTTTGTATTTTAACACTTATGAGTACCGTATTCGGGTGTGTATTACCCGCATTTGCGTACTACCCGCACCCCCTTTTTTTGCAGAAATCTGGGGGAAAACTGTTATACTGTTGTATTACCCGCATGGAACATTTGCTGAAATTTTGGTGGATGCGTAAGTGAGAAAAAGTAAGAATTTGGCCAGTTTTTGTAGCACACAACGGAACGCGCGATCGTCTACAAAAGGCGGGAAAATGCACGTGCGTGCGAGTATCACCAGAAAGCATGTATTTTGATTAAAATGTTGAAAAAACTTTACCTGTTCACCAGTGTTATTTATTTATTAACCCACATATGCCCGCGGCCCTTTTTTGGGACATCGGAAAACAGTGCAGTCCCAGATCAGACGCCTCAGAAAGACGCCGCAGATGTCTGATTTGGATTTACACTGTTTATTGATTTATAACGGTTCAATTATGACACTATTGTTAATCCCTGTCATATAATTGCCACCCTGCGGTGCGTGTCGATAAGGTGTGAAAATATGGTCAAGTTATGTCTCTAATTTGCGTTTATTCCCCAATCATAAAATTTAATCCGCAATCAGTGTGAAAATTATTTAATTGCTCCTAAGACGAGTTGCTACTACTATTCTGCTATCTCGTGATTGGTTATGTTTTGGCGCCAAATAGCAGACGCTTGGCGAGAAAAGTTGAACTCTTTGTGTTAACACATCTGTATTCTGTTGTTGGTTATTGACACGGAGCTTACGGAAAGCGCTGTTTTGCTAGCGAGAATACTTTTACCGTTTCCAAACATTTTTTTTTATGAGACAGATACGCCCCATTAAGCTAAAACAATTGACACGTGTGGGGTTGCTGGGGTATGATGACGTCATTTACCGATCGCGTGCAGAAAAAACTAGCGGTGATTTGTGGGCGGCAGTTTGGATGCCGGAAAACTTTGATGTTCGCATTGAACTTGCTTGTTTATTTTGTTTAAAATCAGAGTTTTAGGAATAATACTCACAAAATCGGGCTTGCTAGTAATAGAGATTGTTATATTACTCATGTGTAAGTAAAATTGAGTGGACAATTAAACGTTGTTTATGTCGGGAATCGTAAAAGGATAGAGCATAACATGAGATGCATCGTTTTTTCAGCTGTAAAATGTAAAAATAAAATGGTCCAAAAATAATTCGGGCGGATTACCCGCACCCAGAACTTGGGCCTGTAATTTGAGGGAAAAAAGTGCGGGTAATACACGCCCGAATACGGTATTACAAAATCATGCTTAAGCCAGATGAGCATAAAAATTGTTTTATGACCTTGGGAAAGCAGTTATATCTCAGTTAATTTTGTTAGCACTTTTTATTTCTGCAGACATGTTGGAAATCAATGACTTCTTCTGAAGTGCTTGTGTGTGTTTGAGTTTTATGTCCCACCAACAACTAAAGTCATATGGTGATGGGAACTCAAAGACTCATCCAAAAGTCTGGAGAAGCCTAGAATCAAAATCAAGACCCCTGGTTTATGAGGTGAGTAGCTTAACCACTACACCAAGCAGGATGCTTGTAAACAATAGAAATGTACAAACTATGACCCAGAAAGGATATTGTGTACAGAAAAAATATGAAATGTGGAAACAGAACCTTTAACTATGCCCCCTTTGCCATCCCCAAAACAGCTATGGGCAAGAAGTTGTTCTAGTATGGCTGTTTTGCCTGTGCCGAGGTCGCCGACTAGAATCACACCAGATGGATGATCAGCTACACTATCACTGTTCAACAGCTGAAAATAACAAACAAGTACACTATCACAGCCAAAAATACAAACAAGCAAGTACACTTTCATTTTTCAACAGCTGAAAACGTCAAGAATTCTGCCGAAGGCTATGTCGCGCCTGTATAAGTTTGGCCATAGGGTGGTCACAAATGTTAATAGTTTGACTAACCTATGGACGAACGGATCAACAAATGAACAGAAAATTGGACTCCTATATCACGCCATGCTAAAAGCAGTCGCAACAAAAAAAAAAGGAATACACATCACAGTTCAACAGCTGAAAATAAGAAACATGTACGCTTTCATTTTTTCAACAGCTGTAAATAATAAACGAGGGGCAGCCCAATCCCCTGCCACATTTTGTATCAAGGCTCAACCTTGTGACCTTCACCTGTGACCTTGACCTTGAGTTGGCATGGTTTATTTATGGGTACTGCACATCAGCTCACTATCCTTTGATGGGTAAAGGAGATATGGAACGGATACAAAATTCAAAATCTCAAACTCGTGACTTTCCAATGTGACCTTGACCTGGTGTCAGCATGATTCATTTATGAACTCTGCACATGAGCTCACTAAGGGGATAATTGATCAAAGTTTAATAAAAAAATCCTTTGAGGGGTAAAGGAGAAATGGAACGGACACAAAATTCAAAGTTTTAAACTCATGACCTTCAAGTGTGACCATGACCTTGAGTCGGCATTGTTCATTTATGGGTTCTGCACATCAGCTCACTGAGGGGGATAACTGACCAAAGTTTAATGAGAATCCTTGCAGGGGCAAAGGAGATATGGCACGGACACAATATTCAAAGTTTCAAACTCTTGACCATCAGATGTGACCTTGACCTTGAGTTGGCATGGTTCATTAATGGCTTCTGCACATCATCTCACTGAAAAGAATATTTGACAAAAGTTTAATGAAAATCCTTCCAAGTATAAAGGAGATATGGAACGGACACAAAATTCCAAGTTTCAAACTCGTGACCTTCAACTGTGACCTTGACCTTGCGTCGGCATGGTTCATTTATGGGTTCTGCACATCAGCTCACTGAGACGAATAATTGGCCAAAGTTTAATGAAAATCTATCAAAATGTTCAGGAGATAATTTATGGAGCGGACAAGAAAGTGTTACTGACAGACAGATGGACAGACAGGAAAAATACTCTGAAAATGAAATCTGCTAGTAGTGTGTTGTTTTAACCCTTTCAGCCTGGTGTGGTAGGCCAAAACAGATCCAAACGGTGTAGATCCTGATTAGATGGCTTGTAACTAGCCATTTCATGAGGATCTACACTATTTGCCATTCTGTTTTCAATGACAAGTGAAATCCCTATTTGCAATCATAAAAGCCTCCCAAAATTAAAGTCTCCACTACAAAAACCAAAGGGAGAAACAGTAGTGAATTAAATGTTGGCAGTACAGTCAAACCTCGATAATTCGAAGTGCAAGGGACCGCAGGAATTCCTTCGAATTATCGAGAGTTCGAATTATCGAAATCGGCAATTATCGGATATGTTCGGATTTTTTTATTCAATGCAATTCAAATGACTATAATTCAAACTTCATTTCGGCGCTATGATAAAGAAACGGTAATAACTGCCAAAGCATTAAAGAAAATGAGGTACGTGAAGGTTAATCTCATCGTCTTTTATGCTTGACAGGGCGTCGTTGGGTGTTTTATAGCACTTGGTAGACAATGGAAAGGAAATAAAGCTAAACTGGGCAAAGGGATCAAAGATGCGGCACTTTTTGCTTAAAAAATGTAAACAGTAAAAATAAATCAAAGGCAGAGAAATATTCAAATTAAAATGCAATTAAGCTCAATAATGTACCGTAATTAAAACGCATAAAAAACATCAAATAAAATATTCATTGCGAAAGAAATCAATTAAAGACACCAATAATTACTCAATAAAGGATCATCACCTGTAGTGTGGCCATTAATCCGGTGTTAATTAACCTGTATCTACTAATTCTTGAAGTCAGTCGGGTGTGAAGTGTAACAATCGAACTCGCCGCAAAATTGCGATGTGACCTTGATTAGCCAAGTAATATTTGGAATTAAACAGGGGATTTTAATAAGAATTTCTTTGATTGGGACCGACGAAACTGTTCGAAAAATCGAATTTTTCGAAAAATCAAAATTCGAAAATCGGTAATATTTTTGCAATAACTTATAGAGAAAAATGTCGGGACCGCCAGTCGTCTTCGAAAAATCGGTAGTTTCGAAAAATCGGCGTTCGAATCACCGAGATTCTACTGTATATGAAAATTGACTTACCAAGTCTATATCTTTAAAGACCCACTCTCTCCCAACAAATAAGGCTGTACCTTCTGGATGAGGAATGTCAAAGTTCACAGCGGCTAGCTTCAGTTGAGGGGGACGGATTGGTACTATGGCTGTTACACAATAAAAGCAAAGTTTAAAGGGAATGAATATACCTGGGACATTTTCTAATATTTTAACAAGGGAGACAACTACTGGGACTTCCTGTTCATTTTCTTATAAATCAAGTCCCTCTGAAAAAGGGATCTACTTTTAAAGGAAAGAATTTTCTCCTTTGGGAAAGATTGATTGATTGTTTTTGGTTTAATGACACATCACCCTTTTGGGTCATTTTGTGTCATCTCCCAAAGAAAGGGAGAAAAGAGTTAGAAGAGATAGTAGAGGAGATGAAAGTGAGGGACAGAGGAGAAAGAGGAGTGAGTGAATGTTTGAGTTTTACATCCCACCAACAGCTAAGGTCATACAGAGACGAGACCTCGGTTTAAAGACTCATCCAAAACCCTGGAGAAGCCCGGGATTGATCCTGCAACCCCTGGTTTCCAAGGCGAGTAGCGTAACCACTACACCACAGAGGCTTCTGACAGCAGGTCTTGTCCAACTGTAGCAAATACCAGTTGGACGCCCCGCCCCAGTGACGCATGATACATGTCATCTTTGCCTCACCCAACCACACCCCACCCGCCTTGTGGATAAGAGACTCAAAAACTTTTGGAAGGAGTTGCCTCCCCTGAAGGTGTATCCATTCCTCTTAAACTATGCACAGGGTAACATTTTCACACAAATACATGTAATATGGTTAAGTTAAAAGGAAAGAGCTTTCAAATATATTTTTATGTTCCTTTATGAGGAAAAGATCCTTTCCTCAAAGAGCAGAGCCCTCCTCCCTTAGGGATTCTGTTTACAGGAAAGCAAACAGAATGTCACGAAAGTTATCATCCCTGTAAAAATCGAAGCAAAATACTGACAGAACTGGTCTGTCCGCCCATCGGAGCTTGGAGAAATAGATTGGGCTGCACAATACTTCCACTCAGAGCTGATACTGATCGCACATGAGAACTGGTAAACCGCTAAGAAGCAACGTCTCCAAAATGACCTAAATAGTGTTGACGCGGATGTTAAACCTCAAATCAAACAAAAAAAACAAACTGTCCAGTGTCTCTTAACAATCGGCTAGGAAAATGTTCCTCAACCGGGACTTAGACTATTTCATTTAACCTTTCATTTCCCATTCTTTAAGCAGTGTATACCAAGATCAGATGTCATTTCTATGGTGCCTGATCTGAGTCTACACTACTTGCCTAATCCAGCATAGTAGTTCCCATTTTTGGGCAACTAAAAGTCACTGAGCATAAGTAGCTTTTCAGTGCTGATGTCCACTTGACGATCACTGACTTGTAGGAAATCCAGGTAACAGTTATTTATAGAAAACAGCTGTGCTATTCTAATCACTATGAGGTCAAAGTGTTGCATAAGAGGGTTATCAATAAAGTCTGGACTGGAATCATGTGTTGGGTTTGGCAAACAGTGCAGACCCAAATTAAATGCCGCAGAATGTGGTGTCTGATCAGGGTCTAGAATGTTTGCTTACAACACGAGTTTAAGGATTAAATGAAACAGTCCTCATTCAGGACAATTTGTCCAGCCCACACTCAGAAACAAATGACCTGACAGTGTTGTGCATGTGGTTTAACTTTATTGTGCATGCGGTTTAACTTTAATATGATTACAGTTTAACTTTATTTTGCATGTGGGTTAACTTTATCCTGCATGTGGTTTAACTTTATCCTGCATGTGGTTTAACTTTATCCTGCATGTGGTTTAACTTTATCCTGCATGTGGTTTAACTTTATCCTGCATGTGGTTTAACTTTATCCTGCATGTGGTTTAACTTTATCCTGCATGTGGTTTAACTTTATCCTGCATGTGGTTTAACTTTATTGGCCAGCGATAATGAAATAGACAATCACAGGAAAGCTTTTTAACTATTTAGTAACATTGTGCCCATGTGTCCATCGATAAACAAAAGAAATTATTTTACTGGGTCCTGTGCGGAATTAACCTGCAATCTCCTATGTACCATCAGAATGCAAATCCAGTCCCAAATCAGGTCAACTCTCCTTTTTCCTTGGATTGGTACAAAATTTCCGCAAGTCATATAATGGGGTGATCATGTGACATACTTTATGAATGAATGTACCCACATCTGGGAATTGATCAACTTAGTTTCACCTTGTCTTAATGCTGATTTAGCAATTTGACATAAAATATGTAGATGCATGTTTACAAAGGAACATCAGACTTGTCAATTATTCAGGATCTGCTTTAGACAAAGTGTTGATAAATTTTTCAGACCAGACAGACAGAAAAGTTCATGACCAACAGCAATGAAACAATGTCTAAACTCATTAGAAAGGTTTCAGCCATGCGGACAAAATGTGGCAAGAATTTGATTAACGCGTGCAAAACGTATAGATTCTTATGAGCCGTCTCATCGAGATCTACACTTTTTGCCATGCTCTCTGAGGTTGAAACTCTGATGTGTAATACTTCAAAGACAGAAGAGTCCAGTTAAGAAACACAGGGGTGCAAGGGTTAGCTGTTCTAATAATTATTCTAAAAACTCAAAAACCTCAACAAATTGCTAGTGTGACTGCTACTTGGTGTGATGCCCCCATCAACACTATTTAGGTGTGTGTGTGTGAATTCGGGTTTAACGTCGCTTTCAACAATTTTTCAGTCATATCACGACGGTGTCTGGTTGCGAAAGGGAGCTCAATGCTCACTTTTATAGTGCTGCCTCACTGAAGTATTATGTCCCAGACACATTACATGATACCACATCCAGTCACATTATCCTGACACTGGGTTGACCAGTCCTAGCTCTACCCCGTAAATCTGAGTGCCAAGCGAGGAGCAGCTAGTACCATTTTTAACCACTTTGGTATGTCGCGGCCCGGGATCGAACCCGTGACCTCCCGTTCCCCTGAGCGGACACTCTACCAACTGAGCTATCGGGGCCGGTCAACACTATTTAGGTAATTTTGGAGATGTTGCTTACCATTTTGTGGTAATGACATGTCAATCTCTACCACCCAAAGAAACGCTATGGTTTAAGGGCCAGCCTGACTCGGGCAGGCTTAGACCTTCTAAGCAGTTTATTGATAGTTGGTTGGTTGATTTGAGGTTTAACGTCCCCGTCAACACTGTAAAGGTCATTTTGGAGACGTTGCTTCTAATTTTGTGGGACTTTTACCCGACATTGAGATGAAATGACATCTCAAACCCTGTCGCCCAATGAAACCAATAGGGTTTATTAGCATGGATGGTCCGCCTCACACCGCGGTTCCTGGACAGGCTTAGATCCTCTAAGCGGTTGAAGTCGGCGATAAGATTGGCAGGGCTGGGCAGTTCAGGTCTTGTCAATATTTTTCAAATTCGCCGAGTCAAAAAGAAGATTCAGTATACTGCCCTTTGCATGGGCTGCATGATGCTTCCACCCAGAGCTGAAACCAACCTGCACACGAGTACTGGTAAACTGCTTAGAGGATTTAAGCCTGCCCAGGCAAAGCGGTGTGAGTCGGCCCATCCATGCTTATAAACCCAATTCATTTCATTGGGCGACAGGGCTTGAGAGGTCATTTCATCTCGATGTCAGGTAAAAGTCCCACAAAATTGGAAGCAACATCTCCAAAATGACATTTACAGGGTTGACAGGGACGTTAAACCTCAAATCAAACAAACAAATACTACCTTTTGCATACTTTTTGCAAGCAGACCAAATGACCACATACACCAATGTCACCGAAGACCTTTGTGTTACAGTTGAATTCACATAATCAGTGACTTGGTTTACTTTGTTGTTTATAGAATAATGCAAAACAAGTGCAAACAATAGGTCTGCCCTACCAATCTTATCTGCCACTACAATACCAGTACTCATAAGTTCAGTCGGTTTCAGCTCTGTGGGGAAGTGCAGCCCAAGTGTTTATTGTATATTTTTATAAATGACCCAGCCAACACAATTAAGGTCATATCAAGCCAAGCAGTTAACAGTATGCATACTTTCGCCAGTAACTGAAATTGTTCTTTTTGAATCAGTTCAAAGGGCAATAATTCAGACACATCTTGCCTTGGTAAAACTAAATTAACCCATTGTATACTAGTGGACTCTTCCATTGCTGTATATTGGACAAGTCCATTTGTCATATAAGGGGTGTCAGGCCTATTTTTTTGTTTTTATTCTATTTTAGCTGGAAAGTGCTGTTAGCAAATAGTGCAGGCCATGATCAGACGCCACATTCTGAGGCGTCTGATCTGGGCCTGCACCGTTTGCCAAGGTACCCCTTCAGGGGTTTCCCGCATCCAGCATGCAATGGATTAATTGAGAGAAAAGCTCAAATTGTTTACTATTAAGTAACAGTCTTTATCTTTTGTATGTTTTTTTTTTTTTTTTGGTTTGGGTTTTCACTCATATCGAGCCGATCGTTAATCATAGGTGGGCGAAAACCGGAGTACCCGGAGAAAAACCACCTGACCTTCCGTTGCAGAACTTGGCGTCTCACACGTGACCCGAGCGAGGCTCGAACCCACGGCGGTGAGAGACCTAATGACTAAGAGTCAGCGCTCTTATCCATTAGGCCACGGAGGCCCATCTTTTGTATGTCAGAAATTCAAATAGACATATACTTTTTAAACAAACCAAATCCAAAATACCTTTTGATGTTTCAGGGTATCCAATAGTAGCCCTGGCTGATCGTCGAAATTTTGATTTACGACCAAATAAGTTCAGATCTTCTATTGCACCGGGTGTGGAAGCTGAAATAATAGTATAGTGGAATGACTACCATGGCTCTAAATAAGAAAGAGTAACAATATTAACAGACAACTTTCCTCATTTCTTGTCAGAAATGTAAGTAATGTGCACTTGTTAGAATCTCCTCATGCTGGCAATTTGTCAGTAGTCTTACCACTTAGGCCATGCAGGCCCCCTTATCTCCCTGATGGCTGTAGAAGCTCATGAGATTATTGAAGACTGATAAGAATGCATGGATGTGCATCAGAGTACAACCCTTAACCCTTATCTTGCTGAATATTCATTTAAGCCACACCCATTTCTGTCTATCAACCAATCAAATTACTTGATGTAATTCATTGCTACAGATTCATAAACTGAATACTAAACAGTGCAGATCCTGATCAGATGGCTCCTTCAGAAGCCATCTGATCTGGATCTACACTGTTTGCAAAGATAGGGGTTGTCATGAACAGCAAGATAAGGGTTAAAGTAGGTTTTGTCATGGGATAGCTCAATTATAAATATGCACTCGCCCCCGCCCATAGGGGCTTGAAGAAATATATGGGCTGCATGATGCTTCCACGCAGAGCTGAATCCGGCCCGCACACTAGTACTGGTTAACCGCTTAGAGGATCTAAGCCTGTCCAGGAACCGCGGTGTGAGGCGGACCGTCCATGCTCATAAACCCTATTGGTTTCATTGGGCGACAGGGCTTGAGATGTCATTTCATCTCAATGTCGGGTAAAAGTCCCACAAAATTGGAAGCAACGTCTCCAAAATGACCTTTACAGTGTTGGCGGGGACGTTAAACCTCAAATCAAACAAAACAAATCAAATCAAACAATAAATATGCAATTGTTTCTGAAATTAATTCAGGGCCCAGTTGTTCAAAGCATCGTTAGCTTAACGAGCTCGTTAGTGGTCATATTGTTAAATCTTCTAGCAAGTACAATATCATAGATTTTGGCATTTTTGCTGAAAAAATTTGAGCAGAAACTGCTCACATTTTTTCAGCAAAAATTTCAGCATATTTGCCATATTTAATGATCAAAGTTTTAACGATACGTTAACTAACGACGTCGTTAGTTTTGAACAACTGGCCCCAATATGCTGAAATTTTTGCTGAAAAAATGTGAGCAGCTTTTGCTGACGCAAAAGCTGCTCACTTTTTTCCAGCAAAAATACCAAAATTTACGATATTGTACTTGCTAGAAGAGTTAACACTATGACCACTAACGAGTTTGTTAAGCTAACAATGCTTTGAACAACTGGCCCCAGATCTACACTCAAGTTATCAGTAACTGGAATAAAGTCAAAATTAAGCACTAACCTTGAATTACCTGAAGGCTGTCTGTTAAGAGTGTCTTACAAATTATGCTATTAATAAAACAAAATTTAGGTAATGAATTCTGGCACACAAACTCACTTGTAATGGAATGAGGTCTGTTAGATGTGGCATGAGGACTAATGGAACTAACTAATGATGTTTGGCTGTCTGTCCCAGACTCACGACTAGAGAATATGGAACTGTACGAGGGTGGCACAGAACACAATCCACCTTCGTTGCTGGAAGAGGCTGTAAAGAGAAAATAAATAGCAAAATGCTACATAAACATAGAGAGATTAACAACCAAGGTTGTTGAAGAGATTAACAACAAAGGTTGTTGATTGGTCACAGTCTGATTGCCCAGTCAATACCATTTTTGCCATGTTGAATCAGTCAGTTTACCAAACTGTACTTTTCCTGAGCAGGCATATACATAAGCTGTTAACTACGAGTACAGTGCATATTCTCTAACAAGAAACTGACAACTACATTTCTTGAATCATTCTTTTAAGGTAATGTCACTGATCAAGTGGGAAGCCCTTGTCACAAGGAACCTACATGCCATATATGAAGGTTCTATCTGAAATGGTTCAAAAGTTATGACCAATGTTAATTTTTTTTAAAGTAGGTCACAGATCAAGGTCAAGGTCACACGTCAAAATTTTTTAATAAGTGGGAAGCCCTTGTCACAAGGAACCTGCATACCAAATATGAAGGTTCTATCTGAAACGGTTCAAAATTTATGACCAATGTTAAAGTTGTCCAACCAACAAACAAACCAACAAACAGATAGGGCAGAAACAATATGTCCCTGCTATCTCTACTGGGAACATAAAAAATCTTGCTGGCCCCAGCAGGAATAAAACCTGCCATCTCCTGGACACCAGTCAGGTGCATATCTGACCGAGTCACCTGAGCCATCTATTTGTGACAAGAAATCACACAGCTGCACACAGAAACCACAAGCTACCACAATTCCCTTCCTTATATATTAGGTTAACATACCCATGTGACAACTGTCTTTTAACACTTTTTCAACTGAATGGAATCTTCCTCACTATGAATGGCAGGAGCCCATTTTGAAATTGAGGAGAAACCACAATCATTCATTTAGAGCAAAATTATTGATAATAAGGTTTTGTTTGATTTGAGGTTTAACATCCCCTTCAACACAGTATAGGTTATTTTGGAGATGTTGCTTCCTATTTTGTGAGACTTTTACCTGACATTGAGATGAAATGACATCTCAAGACCTCTCGCCCAATGAAACCAATAGGGTTTATAAGCATGGATGGCCGGACTTGCGCCGCTTTACCTGGGCAGGCTTAGATCCTCCAAGCGGTTTACCAGTACTTGTATGCGGTCGGATTCAGCTCTGCGTGGAAGCATCATGCAGCCCATCTATTTCTTCAAGCCCTGATGGGCAGTGGCCAATTGATAATAAGGTAAACCCCATTGATAATCAGGTAAACCCCATTCAAAAAAAACATTTTCTATATGATGTGGGGTTTATGAGGATGATTTTACATAGAATTTCAAGCTGATAAGGTTTATCTGGTTTATTTTGTTTGTTTGTATTGGAGTTTTACGGCCCAGTCAACACTATTTAGGTCATTTTTGAGCCGGTCAGTTTACCTATCAACACTTTCCTGGGCAGGCTTATACGTAAGCGGTTAACCAGTTCAGTGCACATTCTTTCGCCAGAAACTGACAACTGCCCTTCTTGAATCAGCGGAAGGGAGAGAATGACCGTAGAAAAGATTTCATGATCAATCTCCACGAAAGAATGTTGCCGACCCCAGCGGGAGTCGAACCCGCGACCTCCTGATCACCAGTCAGACGCGCATCCGACTGAGCCACTGAGGCCGGCTTTATCTGGTTTATACAAACCGCTTTAGCTAGACTATCATTCAAACAGTCTCTGAATTATTCAATGAATTCTTGTACCTTTAGTATTCAGAAACTTTACCACTCACAATCTTTTTGTGATAATAAAACAAATAATTTCCCTATTGACAGAGTTTCAAAATCCTAATCTGGTGATTTTGTTCAGACAAGAAGTCACCTTTATATTGTTGTGGTTGACAATGTATTTAATGTAATTCCAATTTCCTTCTTCCGGTAACAAAAATTTCCTTCATGCACATAACATATCTCCTCTCTACTGATTCAAGACGGGCAGTTGTCAGTTTCTGTTTTTGTTAGGTTAAATAACCAGCATAGTGCAGACTGGGCCAACAAACCAAAAACATTGATTAATACATGCCAAGCTAACAAAATATTTTCAAACACACGTGTAATGAAACCAGGGTCCAGTTGTTCAAAAAGAGTAAACATATCATTGCACAAGCTACTCACATTTTCCAGAAAAAATACTAGCTGAAAAAATGCATTTTACCAGCAAAAATACTAGAGCATAAGTGTGAAAAGTTTGACTAGTAATGAGCTCATGAAGTTAATGACCTTTGAACAACAGGGCTCAGATCTTCAAAACTTTCACCAGAATTTACCTCTGAAAATAAATGCATAGACTGCCATGATGGCTGTTGGTCTCCTTTTATTTGCTCTCTCAAAACAATACAGTTTTAGTGTACAATAACATAGTGGGAAATAGAAGCCTCTGTGGGACTTGCTTTGCAAACCAAGTGTTTTGGGATCAATTCCAGGCTCCTACAGGGTGAGTTCTTAAACCCAGATCCCGTCTCCATATGACTTTAGTTGTTGGTGGGACATAAAACCTAAATACAAACACAGTAAGGTGAAAACAGACTTTTGCCCCATTATTCAAAGGGAGATCACTCCAGAAGATAAGTTTTTGATTTCTAAGTAGACTACAACCTCTTTATAACACTATTGTTGGAATCCAAAGATGAAACCATTGAAGTTAACCCTTCTCTTGCTGAATATTCAGTTTAACCACACCCACTTCTGACTTTGAACCAATCAGATTATTTGATGTAATTTATTCTTACAAAGCCATAAACTTAATGTCAAACAGTGTAGATCCTGATCAGATGGCTTCTTCAGAAGCCATCTGATCTGGATCTACACGGTTTCCAAAGATAGGGGTTGTCGTGAACAACATGATAAGAGCAAAATCAAACAAAAGCAAGAATTCCTGTGAAGGCTGTGGCATCTTGGACTGTAGTTCTTGAGATGGACTTGGGTTGATGCGATGTTTGATGCAAATCTTGACGGATTTACAAACGGATAAACAACGAAACAGAAAACCTTCTATATAACCTTTACTTCACTCTTATCCTGCTGAATCACCACAATCCCTAACTTTGCAAACAGTGTAGATTCAGATCTGATGGCTTCTGAAGAGCCATCTGACTAGGATCTACAGTTTATCAATGATATCAAGTGATTTGATTTGCTGATAAAATGGGTATGGCTAAATTAATTCATTCTGCTTGGAAAATGACTA
This sequence comes from Lucinisca nassula, assembly GCA_963580285.1. Taxonomy (NCBI): domain Eukaryota; kingdom Metazoa; phylum Mollusca; class Bivalvia; order Lucinida; family Lucinidae; genus Lucinisca; species Lucinisca nassula. Next base: position 75,170,864 of record OY757019.1, on the reverse strand, counting down.
CCATAATGATCATAAGTATTGTGACAGATAGGCTAAGGCATGAGCAAACAGTGCAGACCCAGATCAGACTACACTGTTTGCCAATCCATATGCACCTTTTGGGCTCACTTGCTGGATTATGTGTTATGAGGTTTATGTGTATGCACTCAAAAATAATAATAATAATTAATTTATACCCTAAAAATGCAAAAAATTCGGACACCTTGAGGGTCTACTGTAATTCTCCTAAAATTTTAGCCAATTAGTGTCAAGCTCCAGCAAGAAGTCCAAAAAGTACCAATGGAAGTCTGAGCAGTCTGATCTGGGTCTGCGCTGTTTGCTTAGGCTGGTCTGTCACAATACTTACAATCATTACAGTACACACTGAGTTGAGTACTATCAATAGTTCAAACTGACCTGTAAGTGTAGAAATGGGGCTGGCATCGGACATTCCACGGTCAGGGGTTCCTTCTCCTGAGGTCCCAATGGATGACACTGTGGTGTACATGTCTTCTGAACTGGGATAGGAGTGTTTCTCTGGAGTACTAGATGACCTCTCATGACTCACGAACCGACCCGGTAATGCACTATTAGACCAGTCTTGTCCACTCTGAGGGGTATACCTGTCTGGCATGCTACCTGACCGATCAGGATTGATATACCTGTCCGGCATGCTGCCGGACCGGTCAGCATGGGAATACCTTGAGGCACCACCCCAGTGCCTCTCCTCCCCTGCACTGTTCAATATATCATTGGCTGACTGGCTCCCTTCTGCATATGAACTGTTGGCAGCTGAAGACCGGTCACCTAGCAACAACCCCAGTCGCATCATCAGGTCATTCTGAGCTACATCTGGAGGTGGGGGAGGAGGACTGTCTTTCTCTGAAAATAACAAACATATCAAATCATACTACTCTACTGCTCTTTACCATTCTTACAGGGAATGAATGCCCCTTGGAGACTTTTTCCACCATTTTACAAGGGAGAGAACTTTGTCATGTCCTCTCTGCTTTGCTGTTTACAGAGGCTCACAGAACAACGGGTATACTCTTCCCTTATCCTGCTGAAAATGACAACCCCTACCTTTGCAAACAGTGTAGATCCACATCAGATGGCTTCTGATTGTTTGTCATGCAGTTTGTGAACTGAATGAGTACATTATACATGTCAAGTAATTTGATTGGCTGATTGCCAGAGATGTGTGTCACTGATTTATTCAGCAGGATAAGGGTTAAAAGCAAAGACTTTGCTTCCAGAAGACAAGGGGGGAAACCTACGTCACGATGACGTCACACAGAAAGACAATGGAAGCCGCCATCTTGAAAGTACCTCTCGCTTCGTTAAGTGTTTTTGTGTTAAACAGATGATATAAGCATAATCTTGACACAGCTTTTATCGCAGAGTACGGGCGAAATAACAATGTTTAGTCTGCAAAAAGAAATTTGTGCAGGCTTTCAGCAGTATGGATAAACACGTTGGATTTAGTTCATTTCAGCGATCCATTCGTCAACACTCGGGATATGAAAATCATTCATATGAAGCAGCGCAGTGTTTTCATTAATCCTCTCATAACGAGTACACGACTTTTTCAGGAGAAAATACCATAGAAGTGTTTATTAGTATTAAAATTAAAATTTTTGAACTTTATAAGACGTTTTCAGTAAATGGTATCGTTAACACTCGATCAGAAATGAGATACGTACACACTCTGAAAACCAGCATATAGTTTTTTTTTTGTTTGTTTTTTTGTTTTACGGCCCTTTCAAGATTATTTCACTCATATCGAGCCGATCGCTAATCAGAAGTGGGCGAAAACCGGAGTACCCGGAGAAAAACCACATGACCTTCCGTTGCAGAACTTGGCGTCTCACATATGACCCGAGCGAGGCTCGAACCACAGCGGTGAGAGACCTAATGATCAAGAGTCAGCGCTCTTAACCACTAGGCCACATATAGTTGTTTCTCGTGACAACCTGAAAAGCAGGGTAACAAGTATCTTTGACAATAGTAGTGGCCAGATGAACAGCCGATCACAATTTCCGCTCTCTTGTCACTTAAGAAGACATTGCCCAGTCTAGAACATTGTCGCACTTGAACTATTTACAATGTTGCGCCGAGTTGCGAAAAAAATTACGATAAAACAAATGGTTCAGATTTAAAATATCTGTAAAAACAAGAGGCCCTTGGGCCATTATACTCACCATAGTTCACTTGGGTTCTGCCCCATGGAAGACATGCGTTTCATTAAGCTATTAAGGCTAGAAAATTCAAAATCTAAGTAGAGGCCCACCCAAGGACTATGCTGCGAAATTAGGTTTCTAGCTTTTCTTGTTCTTGTGAAAACGTTGACAAAATATTAATATTGGCCTAATTTTTGGGAGAAGATTTAAAGAATAGATGAACAAATAAGCTGAAGATGCTTATTGCCTTTTATACAATATAAGCCATCATTATTGCATTACATACAAATGTTCTAGAAAAGGGTAATCCCTTTGAAGCAAGGACTACAAGACAGAACTGAAAACTGTAGGGTGTACACACTTTTTTATGGACCAGACTAGCTAGTTTTGGCCAGTAAGACCGCATCACTAACCCTCAAACATTTACAAACCCCTGCAGTGAATGATCCCAAATGACTGGAAAATAAATCCACACTTTGATGAAGAGTGAGTGTGAGTGTTTCAGTTTTACGTCCCACCAACAGCTAAGGTCATACGGAGACGGGACCTCGGTTTAAAGACTCATCCGAAAGTCTGGAGAAGCCCGGGATCGAACCTGCGACCCCTGGTTTACAAGGCGAGTAGCGTAACCACTCGACCACGGAGGCTTCTACTTTGATGAAGAGCAGATAAACATTTAACGGACGCCAAATATTCCCATAACACCAGCTACGGTGAAATATATTACTTTCTAGAAAAATGTAATACTTTGGAAGCAAGGGCAACAAGAAAATAAAAATAAAGCCACACTATGATAAAGATTGAAGTTTCAACATTTTATGGTTCCTAGGAAATTTTTGATGAAATGTAACTTAGACCTATGATAGAGAGAAAGAATTAAAGTAAAGATGAAATGGGATGTCAAGAAAAACACTGCCTCTTACACTATGTAAGTTATCATCCCAACTGCATATGAAAAATAGAAGTGAAGGCAATGATTAGGAATCGATACAATTAACCCACTTTTCCCATCAGAGACACCAAAGGGAAAGAAACACAAGCATGAAATAACTAGACTCTAAACATCACTAGCGGAAAGCCAAAAGGACAGTTTCTTTCAAACAAAATGGCCAGTTGGCTGTCCAAAACAAAATCACTTAGAGGGACCAAATTAGAAGTAGAGGCAATGATCAGGAATCGATACAATTAACCCACAGCTCCCATCAGAGACACCAAAGGGAAAGAAACACAAACATGAAACAACATACCCCAACGGAAACACCAACAGCGTAAAGCCAAAAGGACCGTTACTTTCTCACAAAATGGCCAAAAGGCTATCCAAAATAAAATAATACAAGCGACACAAACACCCAAAGACCCCAAGACTGCCCAGGAAAAGTGGTGCGAGTTGGAACGTACATGTGTATAAAATAGAAGTAAATGCAATGGTCAGGAATCCCTATTTGTTTCACTGAAGGCATTGCTTGAGATGTCATTTCATCTTAATGTTGGATAGAAGTCCCGAAAAGATTGGAAGTAACGTCTCGAAAATGACCTAAGTGCTGTTGACGGGGCCGTTCAACCTCAATTTCAACCGAACAGGCATCATCATTTCATATGTTTATGCCGTTCGTAGTTTTTTTTTTTTTTTGCGTATCGCGCGAAAATAGTAGACATTTTTCTTTTATCTTTGTAGTTGAGACGTTATTTGTTTTGTTTTTGTCAATATATCAGCCGGTGCAAGACAAATGCTAAAATATGACATGTGCGACTAGTGAATACCTAGACCAGTCCATGCATCTGATCGGTGTAATATTTCGCTTTTGAAACAATAGTGAGCTATTACACTACTCACACCTACTCGTTGTACGGACGATTCTTAATCCTAACCAACCGCACAAGTCCAACAGCAGATCCTGAACAGCGTAACGAGAAAAAAAATGTGATTGGGGCCTCGATAAGGATCGGTTTATACAACAAGCAGGTGTGGGAAGTGTCAAATATTACTACTGTTTTTAAAACTCAAGAATACACCGATCAGACTGCCCGGGTATGCAAGCTGATCTGGGTAGTCTATCGTCGCACATAAATTGCCTTATTGTAGCTTTTTTCTTGCACCAGCTCATTAATTAAAAATAAATAACGTTGAAACTACACAAAATGCCTACTTTTTGTGGGTGTTATGCCAATTACTGCATCGAGTGAGGTAAATGTCAAATTAACGTTACAAAAAGTGTTACACTTTTCATTAAAACTGTGCTACAGTGTACAATATTGTTTTTTGGTCGACAAAAGTTACTAAGCAATGGAGCTTTTTTAAAAATAGTGCTTAAGTCCACCTGACCATCACTAAAGTAGAAGTAAAACAAAGATCAGGAATTGATACAATTAACTTACTCCACCCATAAAAGACACCAAAGGGAAAGAAAAACAAACATTAAGCGACCAGACCATAATGGAAACCTAAACAAAGGAAGGCCATAAGGACAGTTACTTTCCCACAAAATGGCCATATGGCCATCCAAAATTTAAAGACACAAGTGATTTATAGAAAATAGCCGCCTTATTTTTATAGCTGTGAGGACCAATAATATGGTTATCAATAGAATCTGGACTAAAATCGTGTGTTGGGTTTAGCAAACAGTGTAAGCCCTAACAAGACGCGACAGAGCGCGGCATCTGATCAAGGTCTACACTGTTTGCTTTTTGTACACGGATGTAAGGAATAAACAAATGTTTACAGTCTAAGTCACCGGGTATATTTCAAACCCACCCAAGAGACAGCTGACCCACCTGTTCTATTACTACTTTGATTAAAGTAAGATTGTTTGTTTGTATTGGAGTTTAAGGGCCCAGTCAACAATATTTAGGTCATTTCTATCCCGGTCAGTTTACCTATCCACACTTTATCTGTGCAGGCTTATACGTTAACCAGTACAGCGCAGATTCTATCGCCAGAAACTGACAACTGACCTTTTGAATCAGCGGAAGGGAGAGACTAACCATAGAAAAGATTACATGATCAATCTCCAAGAAAGAATGTTGCCGACCCTGGCAGGTAACGAAGCCGCGTCCTCCTGATCACCAGTCAGACGCGCATCCAACTGAGCAACCGAGGCCGGCTTAAATAAAGTAAGATAATGCCTTTTTATAACGAGCAGATCATTGCAAGAAGTTTAGTTCTCAGCCACGACAGTATTTTTCCGCTCATGTAAGAGACCATTGAGGACCTCAAGAGATGTCTGCCTATTCTTCTTTAGCCTGTATGTCTCTTTTTATTTTCAGAGATAAATGTAAACCTAATTATGTTGTTTTATACCTCAACGCAAGTTCGACAATGCTCCAGAGTGGGCTATATCTTCTTAAGTGACAAGGGAGCGGACATTACAACTGCCTTTTCATCTGGTCACCATTATTGTCCAAGATACTTGTAACCTTTAGAGAATTTGGCGCCTTTTACCCTGCTTTTCAGGTTGTCACGAGAAACAACTATATGCTGATTTTCAGAGTGTGTACGTATCTCTTTTCAGATCGAGTGTTAACGATACCATTTACTGAAAACGTCTTATAAAGTTCAAAAATTTCAATTATAATACAAATAAACACTTCTATGGTATTTTCTTCTGAAAAAGTTGTGTACTCGTTACTTGAGGATTAATGAAAACACTGCGCTGCTTCATATGAATGATTTTCATATCCCGAGTGTTGACGAATGGATCGCTGAAATTAACTAAATCCGACGTGTTCATCCATACTACTTAAAGCTTGCCTAAATTTTTTTTTGCTGACAAAACATTGTAATTTTGCCCGTACTCTGCGATAATAGCTATGTCAAAATTGTGCGTAAAATATATGTTTAACACAGAAATACTTACCGAAGCGAGAGTTCCTTTCAAGATGGCGACCGCCTTGGTGTAAAATTGTGACGTCATCGTGACGTAGGTTTTCCCCCTTGGATTTACCTGTAATGACAAGCCTTATTTTCCTGAAAAATAATTGGCAGTTTAAGGGCTAAGGATAATGTAGAAAGTCACTCACCTACTTAGCCATGATGTCGAAGCTCTGACCTACCATTTGTGTCATTGTATGAACAACTACTTTTATTCAACCAAAAATGCACACTGACAAATGCCTTCTTGAGGGTGTCGAGAAAGACCATAGAAAATATGTCATGATCTCTATGAAAGGAAGTTGCAGACCCAGTGGGAATCAAACCTGTAAATTCCTGATCATCAGTCAAAAGCATACCCTACTGAGCCACCATAGTAGGCAACCATATATGGTCATTTTTCTAATCTATAATGTACACATTTCTGGGATCCATCTTTAAACAATGTAAAATCCAAAACCATGTTACAATGAACAGTGTTTTAAAGAAGTTTAAGTGTAATTGGACAGTTCCTTTCCCAATTTTAGAGGTAACTAATTTGCTTTTTTAAAAAAATTCCTGCATTTTCACCCAAATCAGACATCACATTCCACAGCATCTGATCTGGATCTATGCTGTCTGCCAGAATTCCTAATACAGGGATGGTAGGAGTATACAAATATCTTTGTTAATTTAAAATCTATGAATTCAGCAAGATCTAATTACAGATAGTATATCATAAGCTCACATTCAAGATCAGAAATAGTTTGTTCTGGTCCACCTACACAAGGAACAAATGCCAAAATATTTTCTCTTATCAGAATCATCATTCTTAAACATACCAGGATATCAGCAGGTACCCTGTATGAATGAAAAATTTACCTACCATAAAATACTAATGACAGTTTTAACACAAAGTGCCAATCACAACAATTGTCATCAGCTTTGTTGTCTGCTAATTACTTTAACCCTTTTTGTACCAAATGGAATCTTCCTCCATAAATATAGCAGGAGTCCATTTCAAAATTTAGGGGTGTCAGGTTGTGTTATCTTCAATTCTTTTTTTTGAAAATGGCTGGACGTTTTGCAAACAGTGTAGGCCCTGATCAGACGCCGCATTTTGCGGCGTCTGATCTGGGCCTGCACTGTTTGCCAAATACCCGTTTTGGGGTTTCAGGTACAAAAAGGGTTAAAAGTCATTGTGGCAAACTGTGTGGACCAAGATCAGAATGCTCCTCTGATTTGGATCCAAATATTTGCCCGTGTGCAAAGAAAATTTACAAGAAGATTCAGCAGACCACATAAACACATGACACTTTCAGATACCGTTTTTCTTGGCATCATAAGGTTTAAGCTTTCACCCCTTAAAATACCAAGCAAATTGAGCAGCAGACAACACTGGAAAAGTTACAGAGAAAGGCTTGACATTTCATCTAATAAATCACATGAAATACCAAGTCTCATTCCTTCTATTTTCTCTAAAAACGAACGCCGGCCTCGGTAGCTCAGTTGGATGCGCGTCTGACTGGTGATCAGGAGGATGCCGGTTCGGTATCTGCCGGGATCAGCAACGTTCTTTCATGGAGATTGATCATGAAATCTTTTGTACGGTCATTCCCTCCCTTCCGCTGATTCAAGAAGGGCAGTTGTCAGTTTCTTGCTAAAGAATGTGCATTGTACTAGTTAACCGCTTAGGTATAAGCTTGCCGAGGAAAAGTGTGGATAGGTAAACTGACCAGCTTAAAAATGACCTAAATAGTGTTGACTGGGCTGTTATACTCTGATACAAACTCTAAAAACAAACTCAGAAAAAAATATGATTATGTGTGTGTGTTTGAGTTTCACGTACCATCAACAGGTAAGGTCATTCAGAGATGGGACCTCAGTTTAAAGACTCATCCAAAAGTCTGGAGAAGCCCAGGATTAAACCCACGTCCCCTGGTTTATGAGGTAAGTAACATAACCACTACACCATGGGAATTCTAAGTTTTATGATTATATAACTAATTTTTCAAAAGATACCAAACAAAAACCATTTCTCATATATACCGACAGTATGATGCCATAATTCGCATCAGAATTGTTGGATGTTACCCTTTATCGAATTCAACCTATATCTTATTATTATATGCCTCTGTATAAAACAAGAATCTTTCAGATAAGCTAAAAAAGAAACCATTAATCATATATTTGGGACATACAGAAGGGACAGACAGAACACCCAACACTGAAAATGGCTGGGGCATGACAGTAGAAAAAAAGATAAATGTGATAACATACTGCTGGAACAGAGAGGACATTCCTCTTGGTTGAACATACAGGACCAACATCTCTCATGTCCACAGGCGTCTATCAGTCTACGCTTTTTCCCCTTGTCATAGGGTAGTCTACAAGTTGGGCAGACATCTTGTACAGCTTTCCTCCCTACAACCTGTGGGTTGACCTCTGACCTTTGGTTGTTGTCCATACACAGGCTCTGTATAGCATCCAAGTCTGAAATAGAAACAGAATCTTGTTGATTGTTTTGACTTGTCCTCCTGCATCAATTAATTAAGCCCCACCCATTTCACTTTCAAACAGTCAGATTACTTGATGCAATTTATTCCCACAATTCAATGTCTGAATGTCGAACAGTATGCATATTGATCAGATGGCTCAGAAGCCATCAGATCTGTATCTACACCGTTTGCAAAAGGTGTTCTAATGCAAATCATTATAATTTAATCACACATTAAACCCTTGTGGATATACTGTAAGATCTTCCAAAGAAAAAGAGACATGGAAAGAAAAGAAACGGAAGACTGAAAGAACAAATGGGCCCCCACCTATTGAGGCTTGGTGAAATAGATAGGGTTGCATGGTGCTTCAACACAGAGCTGAAACTGATTGCACATTAGAGTATTGGTAGACTGCTTAGAGGGTCTAAGCCTGCCCAGGCAAAGTGGTGTTTGTGACCATCCTTGCATATAAACCCTTTTGGGTTGTTTGTACATCTAAACAAAGATCGAGCAGAAAATGAATGACCCCCTTCCACAGCTGCAACCACAACAGGCCTTGCCAAACTGTTGTCAGCCCTAATGCTAACACCTTGCTACTCATCCAGCTATTTCTAGACACTCCATCCGCTAGTAAATTGAATTAACCCATTCTGTACCGGAAACCCAAAAAGTGTTATTTGGCAAACAGTGCAGGCCCAGATTAGACACCGCAGAATGCGGCGTCTGATCACGGCCTTCTGTTTGCAAAAAGTTCAGCCAGTTTACAAATCAATTTGGAAGAAAACACAACCTGACACCCCTAAATTGTGAAATGGAGTCTTGCTGTATTATATATTAAAGGAGGAAGATTCCATTTGGTACAAAAATGGATAATTGTACAAATCTTAGAACATGTATTGTAAGGAGTTGAGGTGTCCAAATATTTCAGATAAATACGGTAGTATTTTTTCCTTGGTGCCGGAAGGTTATGGCCATATATCTATGACTGGAGATTTATGGCCATATATCTATGACTGGAGATTTATGGCCATATATCTATGACTGGAGGTTTACAGCCATGTATCTATGACTGCAGATTTACGGCCTGTGTGACTACGATTGCAGGTCTATGGCCCGAGTGATTATGATTGGAGGTTTATCGGCTGTGTGACTTATATGAGGTAACGCAAAATGCTCAATATTATGGTTTCATCTAAATACCCTTTGCCCCTATCAATGCCCCAGTACTTAACAACCTAACAGGGGTGTAGCTGCAGTGAAGGTACATATGCATGTACATTCAACTAGCAGTCACAAAGAAGGACATGAATTATGATTTTACAACAGAATTCATAGAACTCACATTTACCCTTGCAATATCCTCTAAGTCGATTCTCAGCCAAGGGCCCCTGCTTCTGCGAGAGAAGATCCACAGACCTCCTTTGTAATAGTGTGTATTCTTATATTTGGGCCAACTTGCCTCTGCCTAAAAATGCATTTGACTTCAATCCAGTTGCCATATGTATTGGGAGACACAGGCCTGGGCAAACAGTGTAAACCCAGATGAGATGCTGCTCATTGATTCAGGTCTACACTGTTTGCAACTCATCATGCTTTTTTGACACAACATTGGGATGTAAATTGTACTTATTAAAATTTTAGAACAAGTATGTTAAGAGTTTAGGAGTTCACTGTTTAGGGTAAATATAGTATTCACATTAACCCATTTTGGACTAGACCCCATCCCCCCTTGCCCACAAACCTCATATCAAGAATTCCGCCGAAGGCTATGTCGCCCCTGTGGGAGCGCAATGTCACCTAACCATGATATGTAGGTGAAGGTCAAACATAGATGCTTGCATAAAAGTTTCCATTCTTAAATGCAGCTTGTACTAAGTATCATTAATGAAGCTCTAATAATTCTTGAGAAATGAACTTAACCATTAGGGTGAACGGTAAGGTGGCCGCAATATTTTACAAAGTCAGTGAACCATGAAATTTAGGTCAAGGTCAAATATGAATGCTTGCATTTAAGTTGCCATCCCCAGATTCAAGTTTGTACCAAATATCATTAATGAAGCTCTTATAGTTCTTGAGAAATAAACTTGACCATTAGGGTGAACGCTAGGATGGTCTCAATATTTTACAAAGTCAGTGAACCATGAAATATAGGTCAAGGTGAAATATGGATGCTTGTATTCAAGTTACCATCCCCAGATACAAGTTTGTACCAAGTATCATTAATGAAGCTCTTATAGTTCTTGAGAAATAAACTTGACCATTAGGGTGAACGCTAGGATGGTCGCAATATTTTACAAAGTCAGTGAACCATGAAATATAGGTCAAGGTGAAATATGGATGCTTGTATTTAAGTTACCATCCCCAGATAGAAGTTTGTACCAAGTCTCTTTAATTAAGCTCTTATAGTTATTGAGAAATAAACTTGACCATTAGGGTGAAAGCTAGGGATGGTCGCAATATTTTACGAAGTCAGTGAACCATGAAATGTAGGTCAAGGTCAAATATGGATGCTTGCATTTAAGTTGCCATCCACAGATACAAGTTTGTACCATGTATCATTAATGAAGCTCTTATAGTTCTTGAGAAATAAACTTGACTATTAGGGTGAATGCTAGGGTGGATGCAATATTTTACAAAGTCAGTGAACCATGAAATATAGGTCAAGGTCAAATATGGATGCTTGCATTTAAGTTACAATCCCCAGATACAAGTTTGTACCAAGTATCATTTATGAAGCTCTTATAGTTCATGAGAAATAAACTTGAACCTCAGGGTGAACACTAGGGTGGTCGCAAATGTTGATGCCTTGACAAATGGACGGACGGACGAATGAACGGACGAACGAATGGATGGAAAACCGGGCGCCTATATTGCCCCATGCTAATAGCAGGCGCGACAAAAAAGGCCCAGATCACATGCTGCATTTTGTGGCTTTTTGTAAGGGCCGGCCTTCACTGTCTTAAAATAACTCAATTAGACACCCTTAAATTTGGTATTAGTTACTATTCTGTTCTTAATTTTAAACTTTATGTTACCAGATAGTCGTCTATTCGTAACAAACTGAAATTTGTGCAAACACCATCACGAAAACATGCCTATATAATTCTGACCGCCTTAAACCCCACTTTTATACAGTAAAACTTGACGTCTTATTTCTGCTCTAAAATATAGATTGTGGGTACTCGTTAGAACCACCTCGCCAAGGCTGTTCAAACGAGTACCCACAATCTATGTTTTGAACAGAAATATGAAAAAATTTTATCAGGATTTTTATCTGAAAAATTTCATTTTTGGAGGTAAATGTGAAAAGGCGTGTTATCGTAATGATGTTTTTAAAATTTAATGACAAAAGGTATTCAAAAACTGCCTTCCTTAAAAAATGCAATAGTCTCATCACGTTTGAACTTTGAAAGTTTGAACTCTCAAAGGTCATTGATAAACTGTATCACTTAAGATGACTTTTCTAAGCTTTTGTAAAAGCTAAGCTTGTTTAGCCATAAATTACAATTTTTAAAATACTGTACTGTACACCAAAGGGCAGACAGTTCATAAAGTATGTAAGTGACAGTTGTCATTTTTATCTGACATATCATCATGGCTTGAAGTCAATAAAACTACAGTTTTTGTTTTTGATTTGAGGTTTAACGTCCCGTCGACACAGTAAAGGTCATTTTGGAGACATTGCATCCAATTTTGTGGGACTTTTACCCGACATTGAGATGAAATGACATCTCAAGCCCTGTTGTCCAATGAAACCAATAGGGTTTATAAACATTGACGGACCAACTTGCACCGCTTTGCCCGGGCAGGCTTAGATCCTCTAAGCTGTTTATAGTAGTCGCAGATAAGATTGACTAGGCGGAGCTATTCAGGTGTTGTCAATATAATATTATGTAAAATTCGCTGATTCCACCAGAAGATTTGGTAGAGTGCCTTTTGCATGCTTTCTACAAGAGGACGAAATGGTCATATACGCCACAGCTATGCTTGTGTTACAGTTGAATTCACACAATCGGGTGCCTTGGTTTACCTTTTTGTTAATGGAATATTCCTAAGGCAGGTACAAACCATAGCTCCGCCTAGTCAATCTTGTCTGCGACTACTATACCAGTACTTGTGTGCGGGTCGGTTTCAGCTCTGCGAGGAAGCATCATGCAGCCCATATATTTCTTCAAGCTCCGATGGGCGGGGGCTGATAAAACTGCAGTTAAACCTCTTCATACCAACGTTCAATATAACAACAAAACTCGTAACTAATAGTACGTTTTAACTATAATTTCAATGGAACGAATCCTCAGATCAAGATGGGATGGATTAATGCAAATATTTAAAAATATTTTGTTCGATACTGTAAGAAACAAATTTTGAGGATACTTGTAAGAATCGCCTCAGTGAGGCGATTCCAACAAATATCCACAACATTTGTTTGTTTTTGTGTAATCAAGGGGACAAAGACCCTTTTTTTATTATTTATTTATTTTTTTCCACTAGCATGTGCAAATATCATACAGCATACAAAATGGTAATTTCTATAGAGTGTGCTCTTAACTAATATCCATTTCTGGATGCTTTCATGTGATATACAATGGCGGCATCATCACGAAAAAAAAAAAAACAACGCCTATTCAAACACACTGCAAACTTTACTGCCGAAAAGGCAAAATTTTCAAGATGAAAAGTTGTGATATTCTTCGTATCCCCATCAGAAACATAGACCGTGGGCGCACGCAAGAACCGCCTCATCGTGGCAGCTCCAACGAGCGCCCACAATCCACATCCAAGAGCACAGAAAAAGACCCTTAATTATGTTTCACACTAACCTAAATGGGCCTCGGTAGCTCAATCCAATGTGCATCTGACTGGTAATCAGGCGGAGGTTCGAGACCTGCAGGGGTTGGCAACATTCTTTCGTGGAGATTGATCATGAAATCTTTTCTAGCGTCATTCTCTCCCTTCTACTGATTCAAGACGGGCAGTTGTCAATTTCTGGCAAAAAAATGTGCACTGTACTGGTCAACCACTTACGTGTGACAATCTGCCCAGGAAAAGTGTGGATAGGTAAACTGACCGGCTCAATATGACCTAAATAGTGTTGACTAGGCCATTAAACTCCAAAATCAAACAAAAACACCTGAATGTTATAGTGGCAAATTCTTTGCAGAAGCATATGTTTTGTTTGTGTTGTGGTAATGTCCCTGTCAACACTATTTAGGTAATTTTAGAGACACTGCTTTTGGGGGGGGGGGGGGGGGGGTCAAAGAGGCCTTTGTCAAACAGCCTTCAGACCATGAAAAACTGTTTGAGATAGGGTACTTTGAGACACTGAGAATAAGCATAAGCATTACTCCAGTTCAGAAAGCACAGTGGCAATAGTTTATGTCTTCCAAAGAATAAATGTTATGTTGTAATGTAATCATTAGAATTGCCTCAATGAAGTGATTCAAATGAGTACACACAATTAACATAAATATTCATGATAATTATTTGAAGCAAATACACAATGTACCTAAATATTTTTATCATATGACATTGCATCTGAGAATGTAATAACGCCATGTAATAAATTTGGAAATCCACCAGTGGATTAAATATGCAAATTAGTCAGATACACCCCTAAGTTACATGTACAATGTCCATAATGACATCACGTTTACTAATGGTGGAATATTGACATTTTTGTAAAACAGTTATGAATATAATGCGTTTTAAATGTCATTTGATGAGTAGAATCTGGCATTCGTGCTCATGTATTATTGAGTTTGTTAAACTTGTTGAGGAAATGGAATAAAATGCTCAGCAAAGCCTACTCGTTTAATAAATGCAATAATACATGAGCACTCATGTAAGATCCTCTATGTTATCTTCAGCTATAAGAAGAGTTCCCTAGGTCTGAATTAGCCACACTATTATATCATCTGTGTTCCGAAATTTTACTGTATCTACAGCTGTATACCGGGTCTCGGTAGCATCTGACTGGAGACCAGGAATTTTGCAGGTTCAACGTTTGCCTAGCTTGAAGCATTCTTTCGTAGATATTTTCTATGGTCATTTTCTACCTTCTGCAGATTCAAGAAGGGCAGTTGTAAGTTTATGATGAAAGAATGGGCACTTTACTGATTACCCATTTATGCATAAGCTTACCCAGGAAAAGTGGGATTACGTAAACTTACTGGCTCAGTATGACCTAGATACTGTTGACTGGGCTATTTCAAAGCGTAAACTGACTGGCTCAGTATGATCTAGATACTGTTGACTGGGCTATTTTGAAGCGTAAACTGACTGGCTCAGTATGATCTAGATACTGTTAACTGGGCTATTTCGAAACAAACAAACAGTTACTGTAGTTATAAATTAAATGAAATCTGCCAGGGGCCATTCAGATTGTCATTTATCACTTCTATGTTTATGACTACATGAATGGTCATCATCCTCTAATGACTTTATTAACCCCACGAGCAAAACTAGAACTGTTAGAAGATCTGACTATAGCCCCGCTATAGCACTATCAGAAAAGAAAAATACAAGAAAAAAAATGTTTTCAGCTTTCAGCTTCTAATTAAATGTGGTAAAAAGGCAATCCAGAGTTATGGTTCATGTGCTCTGCACATCATCTCATGGTGCTTTACATTTGTGTGAAGTTTCATGAAAATATCTCAAACTGTTTTTGAGTTATGGAGCGGACAAGGTTAAAATTTCCGTTTTTCCATGTTCAAAGGGCAATAACTCCAAAAGTAGGCAATCCAGAGTTATGGTTTATGCACTCTGCACATTGACTTATAGTGTTTTACATTTGTGTGAAGTTTCATGAAAATACCTCAAACGGTTTTTGAGTTATGGAGCGGACAAGGTTAAAATTGCCATTCTTCAATGTTCAAAGGGCAATAACTCCAAAAGTAGGCAATCCAGAGTTATGGTTCATGTGTTCTACACATCGTCTCATAGTGCTCTATATTTGTGTGAAGTTTCTAGAAAGTACCTCGAACAGTTTTTGAGTTATCAGCTTTTGAATAATCATGAATAACAGAATTTTTTCAATGTTCAAAGGGCAATAACTCCAAAAGTAGGCAATCCAGAGTTATGGTTCATGTGCTCTGCACATAGTCTCATATTGCTTTACATTTGTGTGAAGTTTCATGAAAATACCTCAAACAGTTTTTGAGTTATTTGTTTGTTTGATTTGAGGTTTAACGTCCTTGTCAACACTGTAAAGGTCATTTTGGAGACCTTGCTTCCAATTTTGTGGGACTTTTACCCGACATTGAGATGAAATGACATCTCAAGCCCTGTCGCCCAATGAAACCAATAGGGTTTATAAGCATGGACGGTCCAACTCTTGCGCACCGCTTTGCCTGGGCAGGCTTAGAGCCTCTAAGCGGTTTACCAGTACTTGTGTGCAGGTCGGATTCAGCTCTGGGTGGAAGCATCATGCAGCCCATATATTTCTTCAGGCCCCGATGGGCGGGGGCCGATTTTGAGTTATCATGAATAATGGGATTTTTTCAATGTTCTAAGGGCAATAACTCCAAAAGTAGGCAATCCAGAGTTATGGTTCATGCGGTCTGCACATCGCCTCATAGTGCTTTACATTTGTGTGAAGTTTCATGAAAATACGTCGAACAGTTTTGAGTTACGATGAATTAAAGGTGGTAAAAAGGCAATCCAGAGTTTGCGATGAATATTAACGGAATCACAGAAGGACAATGCAAATCCAATATAGCCCCCACTTTTTCAAAGTGGGGTTATAATTATTTAACTGCCCAAAAAATATGTATGCTTTTGATTGGACAGCACCAGGGGAATTATTTTCTATATATCTCATGAGCAATAAACCTTGGTTTAAAGACTAATTCTAAAGTCTGGAGAAGCCTGGAATCGAACCTAAGACCCCTGGCTTTTGAGGCGAGTAGCTTAACAACTACGACACAGAGGCTTCCTCATAATAAGAAGAGGCTGATTACAATTCAAAGAAGAAATACATGTACCCTGTATGTTTTGAGTCAAATAATTGTTGCTCCAGGAGCAGTATAATTCTCTCAGAGAGCTATATGCTTCTGGTAAAACCCAACCACAAGGACAGGAGCTCCCCTAAACTTACTTGTAATGCATCACATGTGCCCCTCTAGCCAAGCACACTGGCCCCCGCCCATAGGGGCTTGAAGAAACATATGGGCTGCATGATGCTTCCATGCAGAGCTGAATCCGGCCCGCACACTAGTACTGGTAAACCGCTTAGAGGATCTAAGCCTGTCCAGGAACCGCGGTGCGAGGCGGACCGTCCATGCTTATAAACCCTATTGGTTTCATTGGGCGACAGGGCTTGAAATGTCATTTCATCTCAATGTCGGGTAAAAGTCCCACAAAATTGGAAGCAATGTCTCCAAAATGACCTTTACAGTGTTGACGGGGATGTTAAACCTCTCAAATCAAACAAACAAAACTAGCCAAGCACAGGGAGGAAAGGGGAGGAGGTGCAGGTAACAGAAGGCACTTTTAACACTTACTCTGCTGAATGCATTAATTTAGCCATACCCATTTCTGACTATCACGTTCCGCCCTGCCCATCGGGGCTTGAAGAACTAGATGGACTGCATGATGCTTCAACGCAGAGCTGAAACCGACCGCACACGAGTACCGGTAAACCGCTTAGAGGATCTAAGCCTGCCCAAACAAAGCAGTGCGAGTCAGCCCGTCCATGCTTATAAACCCAATTGGTTTCATTGGGCGACAGGGCTTGAGATGTCATTTCATCTCAATGTCGGGTAAAAGTCCCATAAAATTGGAAGCAACATCTCCAAACAAAGACTATTACGTTACTTGATATAATGTATTAGTTCAATTTACAAACCGCCAGACAGTGTAGTGCACTGTGTCATATAGATGTGT